>CP139506.1:323119848-323832348 GCA_021014915.2 Artemisia tridentata subsp. tridentata | reverse complement strand
TACTCGATATTCAGGGAGGTTCAACATGAAATCCACAAGGGTTTATATTCATGTTCACAGATTAGTTCTCATTCTAAAGGTTCTGTTGAAACTTGCAACATACAACAAAAGGACAAGCGATCTAATAAAGTTATAGATGCAACAGTATGTTTTTTTTATTCATTTCCATCTAATTGCACTAATTATTGGCAGATAATTTGTTATTTTTTCATAATATACTTTATCGATACGTTTCAGGTTCTTTTTAATAAAATGGATGGTAGTGTCCAATGCTCATGCGGTCATTATAACCGCCATGGTTAACTTTGTAGACACATATTTTGTGTTTTTCGGATTAATGATATTGTCAGAATTCCAAATCCATACATAAATCGTCGTTGGACAAAAAACGCTCTTCCTCCCCATTTGCTTGACAAGAGACATAGATATGGTCCTTGCGTTGAAGAAACAGATAGGATAGCATCTGATGTTCATGCAACAATTGATGAGTGTGTCAGTCTTATAAGGAACGACACTAAAAAATTATCTCAGTTCCTTATAAAGGTCCAAGAGTGGAAGAAACAACTAGAGGATGAGATGCCACCACCAAATGTTGACAAGGACGCATTATATGCGGATATGCTTGGTGTTATTGTACCTAAAATAGTTGAAATCAAGAATCCTAAAAAAGCTAGTACCAAGGGCTCTAAAAGAATACAACATGCGGCTGAAAAGGGTAAAGCATCAAAAAAACCAAGAACCATAAGGAAAGTTCCATTCAAACAACGTACATGCAGTATTTGTAATAAAAAAGGTCATAACAGGCGTTTCCATGATAAACGCAAAAGTATTGTTGAAGATGAAGATGACGAAGACGACGAGGATGATGAAGATGATGATGATGAAGATGCAGTTCATAAAGAAGATGGAAGTGATGATGAAGAAAGTACAGATGAAGATAACGAAGAATAAGCTACTTGGTTTCAAAAAAAATTTGTAGTGTGTTTTTTATTCTGGATATTAATAAATTTATGTTTTACTAGTAGTTAAACTTAAGTTCTATTAGAGTATAAAAAGTTAATATTTGTTTTTCAGAACCATTGCGTACATGTTAATACGTTGAAGACATGTTTTCTCCAAAGAATCATTCATCTTTTATTTTTGTATCGGTAACTGAGGTTTCCAGTATCATCAGTCTCATACTCTCATCAGTAGCCTTTAACTTTTAAATGAATCATTCATGTTTTACTTTAGTTAAACTGAGGTTTTCCAATGAAGCATTCAGTTTTTACTTTCCCATATAAATGAAAGGATCTTGAGGTTTCCAGACTCATCCGTATCCTTTTAGCTTTATCATCAAATGATTCATGAACAATCATGTTCAAGCATAGTTTCACTTTTTATAAATTACATCTACAACAACAATACCAAAGTCTCATCTACTTTTAGCTTTCTCATAAAATGATTCATGAACAATCATGTTCAAGCATAGATTACATATGCAACAACAATATCAAAGCCTAATACCGCCGGCGCATATATTACAGTTTAGTCTAAAAAAAAGCCATGCTAACTGATCATACGTGTTACTTATTACCAATTCAATCAGAATAACACTAACGAAAGTCACACGAAATCCTACAGAACCAAATTATTAAATCAAAGTTGAAATCCTACAGAACCAAATTCAGAATAACATTGTTTAACTTCCTAAGTAGAAATCCTACTGAACCTATCTTACACTTAAAGTCTACAAAAAAAAAACATAATAACTGAACATACGTGTTACCAATTTCCAATTCATTCAGAATAAACCTACCAAAAGTCTACCAAAAGACATATAAAGTCACAAACCAAAAGTCACAAACTATATCCCTTAAAGTCGACATCGCGACAGACATAAAGTCACATACCAAAATAAAAACATTGTTTAATAGCCTAAGTGGAAATCCTACTTAACCAAATTATTAAACCAAAAGACAAGATAAGTTTCAGTTCCATTCACTTTGCCTTTGACGGCTCTTTGATCAAAGGGATTTTTGTCACTTCACATGCCATCTTCTCAATATTGTTCTTTACCCTGTGGAAAACTAGAAGGGGGGGGGGTTGAATAGTTTTACGTCTTTTTAATTTATTATAAAAACCTTTGTTTTATACTTTTAAAACACTTTAGATTCTAGTTTGTTATGAAAAATAAAACTTAAATCTTATTATTAGTTATATATGTATTCTTTTAAATTGATTGTAAAAGTTTTGGTTTCTTGAATGGATTTTCAATTTGATCTTTATGTGAAGTCGACCTCTAATTAATACTAGCAATTATATAAGCCTATATGTATGAAAGTAATGACGATGCAAGTAAAGAAATAAATAAGGTATGGAAAAATCTAACCGAGACACAAGAGATTTATAGTGGTTCGGCTACAAGGACACCTTCCTTGCCCTACTCCACTCCCCGAGCACACCTTGCTCGAGAGTTTTCTTCACAACTTCAATAAGCTCCCTTATGGCGGAGAAAACCGTACACAACTTTGGCTTACACGGGTTTAACGACACAAAGCTAAATGTCGAGTTCTAATCGTAGCTAGAACCAATCTCACAACTTCACAACACAACTTCTTCACAACTTATTCACGACTACTTCACAACGGCTTCACGACTGCTTCACGACTTCTTCACGACTTCAACACGACCGCTACACAACCTCTATGATGCGGCTTCACGACTTCAACACTATGTCTTCATGACTAAGACTTCACGACTTCAACACGACCGCTACACAACTTCTATGCTACGGCTTCACGACTTCAACACTAGGACTTCACGACTAGGACTTCAAGGCTTCAACACGACCGCTACATAACCTCTATGCTACGGCTTCACGACTTCAACACTAGGACTTCACGACTAGGACTTCATTTCTTCAACACGACCGCTACACAGCTTCTATGCTATGGCTTCACGACTTCAACACAAGGACTTCATGTCTTCTAAGCTACGGCTTCACAACTTCTACACCACGGCTTCACGACTTCTACACTTTGACCTCACAACTTCTATACCACAACTACTTATACAACATCTTCACTATTTACACACAACACTAATCTACAACACACACCTTACATACAAATGAATGAATGATTTAAAAACTTTGTTAAACATACAACTTAAGTAACAAAATGATACTAAGTTGTAATACTTCTAATCTTGATTGATAGAAGTATTCTTCTTTTGCACTTGGATGGTGGAAGCTTGGATCACTTGGAAACCAATGCTTAAGATTACATGATCAAAGGTTTATTTAAGATATGAAATGAGATCTACAACAGAAAGTTTTGGTGCAAAAGGGTTGAGTAAAAATCCAGGGGAAGGCTGGTATTTATAGGAGAAAAATCTGGACAGCTGGAGCCTACTGGAGCGGGGGCGGTCCCCTTAAATAGGGGGCGGTCCCCTTAATTATTAAGGGGGCAGCCTAGTAAAATTAAGGGGGCCGCCCCTACTGAACGTTGGCCAATTTTGTCCTTTTGTGGGGAAGGTTTTTCTGGAACATTTTAACTGATTTTGGTTAAAAATTTGAATTCATTTTTTTATAAAAGATTAAACATTTTTATTTAATACCAAAAATGTTTTTCAAAAATATATAAAATGTTTTTGATGTTTTATAAAAAATCTAGTTATTAAGAAAATGTTCCTTTGATCATATAATGCATTAAGCATTAGTTCATTCATACCTTAAGTGATTTTAGTTGTAGAAGTGAATATTTAAAACTAAGTACTTGTTTAATTTATAAGTTTATGTTTTAATGAGTTTACATTTTGTGATCATCAAAAAATAGAGATATGAATAAATATTGATAATGTTTTTAGGCATTTATTTATGTCAAAAATCTCCCCCTTTTTGATGATTACAAAACCTAAACTCATTAAATCCAAAAAGTTATTTTTGGACAAGTATTTAGTGAGTTTATATTCACTTCTCCCCCTTTTTGTAGAATCAAAAAGGTTATGCCGACAAGTTTTTGAGACAAAATTTGTCGGGACGAGATCTCCCCCTTGATGTGTGCTCCCCCTCGTTTGAGGGCACCAAGGAATCGATATATGGAATACTTGCAAGAAAAATATTAGAAGCACAAGCATATATATAGCAAAAATAAGCATGCATATAAAGACATTCATTAAAAATGTTGTGTATAAATACACAACCATCCAAAATTATATTCAATCCTACATTAGCTAGTAAGTAATGCAATCTACATAATCATTCTAGGAGTACATGATCTTCCATGGGGCTTGCACACAAAATGGTTTGAAAAATTATTTTTGATTAAGCATTGCATATGCTTAATTTGGTTAAAATGAAGGTGGTGGTAGTGTAGTGGGTGAAAATGATGGAGGTTGTGGTGGAGGTTGGTTGTTAAGCATGTGTTCAAGGGATGAAAATATGTAGTGTATCTCATCTCTAAGACCAAAGATGACGGTTCGGTTGTGGGTGTGGTGGTATTGGTGATGATGAGAAATGAGCATCAAGAGGTGTTATTGGTGATATGGAAATGACAAGTTGGGTGAATGGAGGTTCTTGAGTAGGAGGTGGAGTTGATGCTCTTGATGGTGGTGATGAAAGGTGTGAGTTGATGTAGTTATTGATGGATGAAAGGGTGTTTTTGATGGTGCATTTGGTGCACTTGGGGATTAACATTGAGGTGGTGGTGATGGAGTTTTGGTGTGTTAGAGATGATTTTGGTGATAGCATGGTGAATGAAAATGGGTGTTTGATGGAGGTGATGGTTGATTTAGGTAAGGTTTGGGCTAGATAAAAGGGGTCGCAAGATGCAAAAGAAAACAGTAAATTTTACTGCCCAGATGGCCGGTCCCCTTAATTGTAGGCCGGCCCCCTTAAAATTAAGGGGACCGCCTAGGGAATTAAGGGGGCCGCCTATCTGGTGTTTTCCCAGGCGACCAAATTTGAAAAATTTCCAGAAAAGGGTCATTTTTAGGGTGTTTTTGCAGCAAGCTCCATTTGAATCATGTACATCAAGAATGATTAAATAGTGACATAAATATGTTAATTACGCATGCATACATTTAAAACCTATTATGGAATAAGCATGTTATTAATCATCAAGCATGTATATATATCATGATATCAAGTATACAAGCAATAAGCATAACAATCATACATTAAAGACAAGACATAAAGCATTCATTAGTTGAAAATAATTATGTTAAAAACATAATTATTGATACAACACATATTTTGCTTATAGCATGCAATAAGTAGAAAATTTTAAATTGCCTAAGAGATCCATTGGACTTTCTTGAGACATGAAAATTTGGATTATTTTGGATGGATGATGGTAAAGAGGGGGTAAAAAAATGTTGGATTAATGGGGTTGTAAGTTTGGGTGTATGGATGTTGGAGAGAGTGTTGATAGAGGAATTGGAGGTGGAGAGCATGGACTTGACCATGTTGAATGAGGGTTTTGATGTTGTTCAAGTGGTGGTGTTGGATTAGATCTACTGAGAAGATACTAAATCCAAGTGAGACGCTCATTTAAGGTGATGGTTTGATTTTGGAGAAAGATGCAACAAGTACTATTGTTGACATGTTTCTCAATTTGACTCAAGTGATGTAGTGATGATGGTAATGATGGTGAGATGGATGGTGATGATGGTAATGATGGTTTGATTTTGGAGAAAGATGCAACAAGGACAATTGTTGACATGTTTCTCAATTTGACTCAAGTGATGTGGTGATGATGGTAATGATGGTGATATGGATGGTGATGGGTTTAAGTTGCTTTGAGCAAGGTGCAAAGCAAGGAAAGCATTAAGCTCATGGGCTTCCTTGAGTTCTTCAATGAACTTCAAGTGTTGAGTGGAAGGTGATGATGATGGAGAGTGGTTGTTATTTGGTGGAAGTGGTGGTGACACTTTTGGTGGTGGAGACATATGTGAACTTGGGTAATTATGAGTGAATGAAGGTGGACATATGGATGATTGGTTATGTGTGTGAAAGGGTTCATTAGGATGAGGTTTAGGTGTTGGTTGAGTTTGAACAACATCATTTGTTGGGTTATGGCAAATGCCAAGCTTCCTCCTCCAAATGGGTATTTATGGTGTAGTGATGATGTGATTGTGGAAGGTAAATTTTGGAGGGTGGTTTGTGACAGAATGTGTTTGTGAATTTTGGTTAGTATAGGATAAAATGAGTTGGAAATTGAAAAAGAAATCAGTAATCCGTTACTCCAGATGGCCGGTCCCCTTAAATAGGGGCCGGTCCCCTTAATTTTAAGGGGGCCGCCTGGGTATTTAAGGGGGCCGCCCATCTGCTGACTTCCAGATTACTGGAAATGGGTTTTTTTTGGCATAAATTTGTAGAAAAGGTTGTGTTTTTGGGTTTAGTTTCAAGCAAGTCCAACTTCTTTCAAGGCAATTTAGGATTTAATTACTCATATATGCTAAGGATATTTATTTAAGCAACTTTATCTAACATGCAAACTACTCATTAAGCATATAACATGTATATACATATATTAGACAAGAAGATAATACATAGCACCATGTAATTCATAGTATCATACTTAGGAAGATTAAAAGGCTAGTTAATTAATCCTAATGATTATCTATGTACAAGGGAATGTGGAGTTGTGATAGCATGGACTTCTAGACTTGTACCAAGTGAGATCTTTAATAAGTAAACCATGATTTTTCATTATTGATTTAGTTCACTTATAAGTGTCATATACACAAGTATATATGACATATATGAGATCACCAAGCATGATTTAAAGAAATGTTTTTGGCATTATTCAACAATGCTTGAAAGTAGGTTTTATGTGGATGTGAAAAGTATAGTAATGAAATAGTTTTGGCTTTGTTTCAAAATGTTTTTATGAGGAAAGAAAACGTATTTTTCCAATCTTTGGTTTTTGATAAACACGTAATTATGGACACAAGTTTGAAAGAAAGGTAGGATGGTGAAACATGTTTAATAGCAATGTGTCATAATCTTTTGAAAAATCATTTTTCCAAAATGTGAAGTTTTTGCAAATTTAAAAATAAGTCCCATTAATTATAGGTTTAAAAATAGTGGTTTATAAAAGATCTCATGCTCAAGGGCATTGGTTAAGTCTATTGTCACATGCTACCTCTTTCTACATATCCTATGGCATTTAAGCATGTATTATGACTAAATACAAAAATACATCATGTCAGAGTAGTTAGAGAAAAACAAAAGCTATTATAATGACAATGCATTCAACAACTAAACAAATAATTACGAAGGCATGCAGTCAAATCACATAGGAGCAAGTAAACATCTAGAAATTTTATATACGCAAGATGACATAAATCTAGGAATGAAAAGCTCTTGTGAAAAGCAAAGTTCATAACAGTAAACTATCGTTAGGTATATTTAGGAAGAATAATGCATTCAAGTTGGAGAATGAGTATGAGACTATTACTAGTGGTGCTCAATTCAGGCTAAACACGACCGTTTTTACGGGTTACACACACCCAACTTCTCACATAGAAGCAATTCAACCGTTAGGTCAAATTGAGTTTCTAGTCAATAGATTCTCCAGTAGTCATTCTCTTTTTAGAAGAAATTAAGTTCCTAAATTTACCTATCGAAGAGTACCAAATATGAGGATTGCTTGGTTCACTAACACTTAGGGGGGCTAACTAAAGGGTTTCTAGTTTATTAAGCCACAGAACGAATATAACTAAAGTGTAAAGGCAAAGCAACCTATCAAACTAAGCATATCCTAAGGCATTAATAAGATTATATGCATGAAGTAATTACTTATGAAATTTTAAATAGAGAACTTACCTCACGTCCTAGCTTTTCTTCGTAATGTCTCAGATGATGATCTTATTTAAACCGAAGTAGCTTGACCCGAACATGTCTTGTACGGATCATGATCTTCTCCTTCGTCTGTGTCACTCCATGATTTTGGATTGAGTTCACTTTGGAGTTGATTCATGTAGTCTTCGTCGTTAATACCTACATTAACAACATTTGAACTAGTAGCACATGTATCTATTTTATCTAAATGTTTATCTATTAAATTTTCTAAGATAACTAATTCATGTACAAGATCAAAATCCTCATCTTTGGCTTGACATTTTTCATGATGAAAGTTTAAGAGATTTTTCCAAATATCATTTGCCGTTTTACAGAAATATATTCTTTCATATTCAACTTTCGGCAAGGTTTTGTAAATAATTATTTTGAGTTTCAAAATCCGTTTTTGTTTGTCTTTCAAAATCCGTTTTTGTTTGATTTTCAAAATCAGTTTTTGTTTGACTTTCAAAATATGTTTTTGTTTAACTTTCAAAATATGTTTTTGTTTGACTTTCAAAATCACCAATCGAAATGACATGCCAAAGATCTAGATCAATTGATTTCACATAAGTTTCAAATTTATTTTTCCATTCAAGAAAAGTATAGTTTTCAAATAGTGGTGGTTTTAGCAAAGATTCCCCTTCTAGATATTTTTCGAATTCCATAGATCGATTCAAGTTTTAAAATACAGTATATTTTAAAGATCTTGATTAACCTGGCTTTGATACCAATTGTGGAAAACTAGAAGGGGGGGTTGAATAGTTTACGTCTTTTTAATTTATTATAAAAACCTTTGTTTTATACTTTTAAAACACTTTAGATTCTAGTTTGTTATGAAAAATAAAACTTAAATCTTATTATTAGTTATATATGTATTCTTTTAAATTGATTGTAAAAGTTTTGGTTTCTTGAATGGATTTTCAATTTGATCTTTATGTGAAGTCGACCTCTAATTAATACTAGCAATTATATAAGCCTATGTGTATGAAAGTAATGACGATGCAAGTAAAGAAATAAATAAGGTATGGAAAGATCTAACCGAGACACAAGAGATTTATAGTGGTTCGGCTACAAGGACACCTTCCTCGCCCTACTCCACTCCCCGAGCACACCTTGCTCGAGAGTTTTCTTCACAACTTCAATAAGGTCCCTTATGGCGGAGAAAACCGTACACAACTTTGGCTTACACGGGTTTAACGACACAAAGCTAAATGTCGAGTTCTAATCGTAGCTAGAACCAATCTCACAACTTCACAACACAACTTCTTCACAACTTATTCACGACTACTTCACAACGGCTTCACGACTGCTTCACGACTTCTTCACGACTTCTTCACGACTTCAACACTACGGCTACACAACCTCTATGATGCGGCTTCACGACTTCAACACTATGTCTTCATGACTAAGACTTCACGACTTCAACACGACCGCTACACAACTTCTATGCTACGGCTTCACGACTTCAACACTAGGACTTCACGACTAGGACTTCAAGGCTTCAACACGACCGCTACATAAACTCTATGCTACGGCTTCACGACTTCAATACTAGGACTTCACGACTAGGACTTCATTGCTTCAACACGACCGCTATACAGCTTCTATGCTATGGCTTCACGACTTCAACACAAGGACTTCATGTCTTCTAAGCTACGGCTTCACAACTTCTACACCACGGCTTCACGACTTCTACACTTTGACCTCACAACTTCTATACCACAACTACTTATACAACATCTTCACTATTTACACACAACACTAATCTATAACACACACCTTACATACAAATGAATGAATGATTTAAAAACTTTGTTAAACACACAACTTAAGTAACAAAATGATACTAAGTTGTAATACTTCTAATCTTGATTGATAGAAGTATTCTTCTTTTGCACTTGGATGGTGGAAGCTTGGATCACTTGGAAACCAATGCTTAAGATTACATGATCAAAGGTTTATTTAAGATATGAAATGAGATCTACAACAGAAAGTTTTAGTGCAAAAGGGTTGAGTAAAAATCCAGGGGAAGGCTGGTATTTATAGGAGAAAAATCTGGACAGCTGGAGCCTACTGGAGCGGGGGCGGTCCCCTTAATTATTAAGGGGGCCGCCTAGTAAAATTAAGGGGGCCGCCCCTACTGAACGTTGGCCAATTTTGTCCTTTTGTGGGAAAGGTTTTTCTGGAACATTTTAACTGATTTTGGTTAAAAATTTGAATTCATATTTTTACAAAAGATTAAACATTTTTATTTAATACCAAAAATGTTTTTCAAAAATATATAAAATGTTTTTGATGTTTTATAAAAAATCTAGTTATTAAGAAAATGTTCCTTTGATCATATAATGCATTAAGCATTAGTTCATTCATACCTTAAGTGATTTTAGTTGTAGAAGTGAATATTTACAACTAAGTACTTGTTTAATTTATAAGTTTATGTTTTAATGAGTTTACATTTTGTGATCATCAAAACATAGAGATATGTATAAATATTGATAATGTTTTTAGGCATTTATTTATGTCAACATACCCTTTCCATTAACAAGTTGCATTTTGACAGCAGGATACGTGCAGCATATTTCTTTTTTAATATTACCATTTGCTTCTGTAGTTTACCTTGATTTCCATCTAGGCCCCAATCCCACTTACTCTTTCCCTTTCCCATGTACGTTTCCATCTGACGCATCACAAACATACCGGCATAATTTTTGAACCTAGCACTTTGCCCTTCAAACTCAACAATCTCCGGTTCTACTTTAATTATGTATCCAGCTTTAGGATGACTTATACCAAAAAGATATATCGGCCAAAATCAGCAAGCTACATTGTATACCGTTTACGGTTTGCATCATAACATCATGGACAATTTCAATTTATTTCTACTACTAAGTTGAATAACACATTTGTTGTACTAATTGTACTTACGAGCATCTCTGCAACAGTCACGTTATTAATCACTCTTCTTTTCTTAGTTTTGGGATTTCTGACATTCTTTGCATTCTTTTTTTGGTCGAACATGATCACAGACCCACATTTTATGTCAAAAGCCAATAGAAATTGATCCCCGTCATTATCGATAGGCATAAAAACCTGCATTATAATAATGAGACAGTTAGACAGTCCGGCCATATTACGTTGTGGACAAACATGGAAAATTCTATTTGATCGCAACATATAAGATAACTAGCTAAACATATATGAAACGCATAATGCATGACCCAAGATATCCTACTAATAAACTAGTTCATCCGAACTGAGAAATATGGACTTATGACACATAACTATTGCACTATGTTCATTTATGAAGACCCAACATACTAATCAACTGACCATTGCAAGCTACAGTCATTCGACAATAGACACGTAGACACTTCTAACTAACCAAACAGTAGTGTCCATAGCCAATTTTTTAAATATTTTCAAATCTTAGAAAAACATAAACGTAAAACATCTATAGTCATTTACACCTCAAATACAACTGTGCTCTAATTCAGTTCACAGATTTATACTTTCAAGGTCTATGTTTTTCATATTATAAAACAAAACTATTTTAATGATCCGACTTATTAAAATAAATGTATATAAAGTTAATTTAATATACTTACAATGTCGATGTTCTTCATGTTTTTAAAGTCATTGTGTGAGTTTTATAGTGCGTATCTGTGTTTTTTAAATTTGGTTTTAGATAATGTGATTTGTTGTTGATATTTATGAGAAAATAGTGGAAATAAATTCCATCTAATCACGTATGAAACTTGCTCCGGTTTTTCTGCAACTTCAAACTCCTGGTAACTCATTCAGTTAGTGTTTTTTTAATTTAGTTGAATACCAATTGTACCCTTTTTAATAGATTTCTAGCCAAAAAATATTTGAATTAATTACGGAAATGCCATCATGTATTATTAAGCATTGATCAAATGATCCAATGGTCAATATTTGTCTAAAATGGTACTGTAAAGTACTGTATTTAATATTGGTACTGCATATAACGCACCCTTATATATATATATATATATATATATATATATATATATATATATATATATATATATATATACAATAAATCATATACAAAGTATTACTCCCTCGGTCCTATATTAAATGTCATGTTTTGACTTTTGCAGTATTTGTTTTTCAACTTTGACTATATATATTTTTGTTTGTGTTATATAATACTTGATAAAAATTATACAAAAGAAAATACATTTAAAACTCAATTTATTCATATATTTTACTTCAAGTATTATATAACACAAAATAAAATAGTTAAGGTCAAAATTGAAAAAGTTTGACTTCAAAAAGTCAAACAGGACATTTAATATGGGACAGAGGGAGTAGTACTCAAAGATGGTATACAAAATTAAACATTGTCGTAAATGGAGAATTTAAACTATCATTAATAGCTTTGTTAGATTCTGGAGCAGATTTAAATTGTATACAAGAAGGATTAATTCCAACAGAGTATTATGAGAAGTCATCACAAAGATTATCCTCAGCTAATGGATCCAAATTAAGTATAAGTTATAAATTATCTAATGTACATATATGTAAAGATAATTATTGTTTCAAAACGCCTCTTATATTATTACAAAATTTAAGTTATCAACTTATATTAGGACAACCTTTTATAACCCAATTATACCGTATTTCTTCTTATTGAGTCTTAAAATGATGAATTTCGCTTGTTTATATCTTGTTAAATTGAAGAAAATAAATTGTGTATTAAGTAAATATATGGCTGCGTTGGTAAGCCCTGTCGATCAGTGGGTTGGAATTAGCCGCAACGAGGAAAGTAGTAAGGTGGCCGTACCACCACGATATGGGGGTGTTCCCGTAGATCATATATCTAGTTAATTACACACCTTAGATTCATAAACTTAACAAGATAGAAAACAAACTTTATTCATTATGAATAAGATTTCAAGACTATTATTAAACTGAAAAGGTGGTTCATCTTCTGATATTGAAGACGAACAGGATCATAGTAATTCAATAGAAATATCTATATCTAATATAGAAAATAGTTTGCAAAATTGGAGCATAACCTAAGCAAAATGTTAAAACTATATATGAAATAGGATCTTTTGAATGGTTGCAAAGTTATTCTATTAAAACAACAGAGACAACATTACCTATAGTTCAAAATCAACAAAGTATAAAATTATTTTCTGAAAAGGCTATTAGAGAACATAGAAAGAATTATAAATTTTTACATATATGATTAATTCAAATAGCTATAAAACCTTTAACTAGATTAGGAATTGATGTTCCTACACTTATATTATTAAGAGATGATAGATTAGAAAATTTTAACCAATCATTATTAGCTTTAGCTGAGTCTAATATATGTAATGGTCCGATATATTTTAATTGTTATCCAAATTATTCAGTGTCATTATTTGATAGAAATATTTTAGATGTTTTAACTCTGAATATCAAAACAAAAAATTTAGAGATAAAAGAAGGATCAGATCCATTAGTATTAGTATTAGAATATATTATAAAACCATGACAACTACTATAGAACCTAAAGCTAAAATTAAGTCACCAAAAGATGAGACACTAATTTTTTAAGCTAATTTTGAGCATTCTAATGTATGTATACCTAAAAGATTAAAATGTAGAAATAATTTTTGGATCAGGAAGACATTCTACTTATATAGAAACTAAATACATGGAAATTAGAAGAATTAGCTCAACCCAAACCTTTAAAATTAAATAAAGAAGTATCTAATATTATAGAACATACTGATGGAAATGTAGAAATAATTTTTGGATCCGGAAGACATTCTACTTATATACCTGAAACATCTAATTTAGATGAAAAATTATATAACCTTAGGAGAACTAAATATATGAAATTTAAGGGAGTTGATTTTAATAAGTCGATACCTCAACCTTTATATGAAGAAGATAATAAAAGCGATGATACATATAATCCAACTAAGTCAGAAGTTGAATATTATAATGAAGAACAAATATGAGTGATACAAAGATACAAATTAAAAATAATAAAAACCAAGAGATTATTAATTATCTTAAGGAATTATATAAAAGAGAAAAGGTGATAAGAAATGAAATAAAATTTGTTGAAAAATGGAAAAAAGAAAGACAATTATATATTAGTTGTGGCACATTAAGATTTTATGATGTAAATTATGGGTGAGCATAGGGCGGGGTGGGGCGGTTTTATAGTAAAACCAAAAACCGAACCATATATTTCGGTTTTTGAAAACTACAAACCATTTGGTTTCGGTTTTTTCGGTTTCGGTTTTTCGGTTTTTTATATTGAATCGGTTCGGTTTCGGTTTTTTTTCGGGTTTTTCTTACTTGACAACAAGCAAGTTTAAATTTTATATAAAG
The DNA here is from genome assembly GCA_021014915.2 of Artemisia tridentata subsp. tridentata. NCBI lineage: Eukaryota > Viridiplantae > Streptophyta > Magnoliopsida > Asterales > Asteraceae > Artemisia > Artemisia tridentata. Next base: position 323,818,157 of record CP139506.1, on the reverse strand, counting down.
TTTACGATTCCAAGTTTTCAAACTTAAATATTTAAATAAATATCAATAGTAGCATAATATCCAACAATCCAAAGCTACAAAAAAACGTACGAAGCAACTAAACAAGAATCTGAAATATAAAATACATGTTTTTTACGCTTTTCATCCGCAAAAACATTCAAAGAATGCTATTGTTTGAAAACAAAGATATAATGTCTATAAATATATCAAGTTTGAATGTACAGATAATAAACAACACTATTGTTATTTTCTTATAGATAAAATTGTATACTCAAATCTTTGAAATTAAATATCAAATCTCTTATCTAGATAAAATTATATAGAAACATATATAAAGGTGGGGCAGGGCAGTTTTCTCGGTTCGGTTTTTTGTATGAAACCAAAAACCGCCCCAAACATTCAGTTTTTATAAAAATCAAAACCAACACCATCGGTTTGTCAATTGGGGCGTTTTTTTGGTTCGGCTTTTTCGGTTTTTTCGGTTTCGATTCGGTTTATCGGTTTTTGTGCTCACCCCTAATATAAATTGGGGATTGAAAGTATTAAAAGATAATCTAAAGGTAAATCAAAGTGAGATAAGAGAAACCATGTCACAATTAGTTATTTGTTAAATGAGTTTATATCAGTACGAATTAAAAAGGCAAATAAAACATTATCAAGAATCTATTTTAAGAAATACTAATAATATAGTCTCTCTTAGAGAAGAATTATCAAGCAATTATTTTATAAATTATCAAGCTCATTTAAACTTAATAAAGGAGTTTACTAATAATAACATTAAATTAAGAGAAAAGTTGAAGAAAGTCAAAAGATTAATCCACTAATAAGATGTCAAGTGTAGAATTTAAGATGGAAATTGATTATCTAAAAGACGAGATGTTTAATAACTATAATAATGAAAAACTAGTTTGGTATTATTTAACGTTCGATAAAAGAGAAAGATTATTACATGAAGTTGAATGACAATTTATAATGAAGAAAGTATTATATTTTTCTCATGTTTAGAATTATATTCTATAGAAAATAACATAGAATTTCCTTTTAAAGAAAAAATAGAAGTAACTACGAATATAAATAAAACATATACAAATTTAGAAACAAAAGAAACAGAAATAGGAATACATCCACCCTATAATGATATAATAATTAAAAAGGGAGAAAATGAATATGTAGGAGTACCGTTATCTAAAAGAAGTGATGATGATAAAAAATCATTCTCAAATATAATTAATCAAAATAATTACACTAATGAAATGTTGAATTCTATAAGACAACAATTAGATAGAATAGAAAATAATAATGATAATAGCAATAATAGTAATAAAAGAGAGGTAGCTAGTACCTCAAAATCAAATGAAAAAATAGAAGAAAACCCTATATTTGTACCATATAATATAGATGCACCAATAAATTTAGGAAAACAAAATAGTATATTAAGAAAAATAGAAGAAAGATTATCTAAATTTCATATAAATGAAAAAATTAATGTTATAAATAAGGATATAACGGATGACAGTATCTCAGAAATAGAAGAGCAATTTAGTACAGCTGAAGTAAACAAAATAAAGTATAATCCATACACTTCAAATAACACATATACTCCAAGAGCAGAAACAAGAAATTATTATCCTAGACCATCACCACCTGATTTACAATATGAAGAGAGACATACTTTGGTACAGTCAAAATATGATGGTACATCATTATACCAATGTAATATTGATGGCTTAACAGAATATCATATATTAAATATATTACAAGAAATGACTATGGCTTCTAATGCATATAAATCACACAAAAATTCAGAACATAAAGTAGCTTCTATGATAATATCTGGATTTACAGGTACTTTTAAAGGATGGTGGGATTCTTATGTAACAACACAAGATAAATCAACAATATTTAATGCAAAGAAAACTATAGTTAAAATAGAAAATGGTCAACAAATGCAAACTGAAGTAGATGATATAGTTAACACTTTATTATTTGCTATATTAAAAAGTTTTGTAGGAAATCCAACTGCTTATCAAGAAAGAAATTCAGCTATATTACTTAATTTAACTTGTAGAAAATTACAAGATTTTAGATGGTATAAAGATGTATTTTTAGCTAAAGTCATGACTAGACCAGATTGTGGTCAAGCATACTGGAAAGAAAGATTTATAGCTGGATTACCAAAATTATTTGCTGAAAGAATAAGAAATAGATTAAGTAATGAATATAATAATATGATACTGTGGGCAGAATTAACTTATGGAGAAATAATAAATTATGTAAATCAAGAAGGTTTAGCTATATGTTCAGATTTAAAATTAAAAGCTAAAATAAAGAAAGATGGCATTAATAATAGAAAAGAATTAGGAAATTTTTGTGAACAATATGGTTATGAACCATTAAAAATACCATCGAATAATTCTAAAAGATTTAAAAGAGAATATAGAGTTAGAAAATATAGAAAACCTAATAAGAAATACAAACAATATGAAAAGAAAAATAAATATAGGAGAAATAAGAAATCTTCATTTAATAAAGAAAATAAATATAAAGATACGATAATATGTTATAAATGTGGAAAACAGGGAGATACGTCAAGAAATTGCTATACTAAAAAGAAAATAAATGAGTTAAGTGTATCTGACGAACTTAAAGATCAAATCATTAAAATTATGATAAATGAAGATTCAAGTGATTCTAGTATTTCAGATTATGAAGAAGATGATTTAAATATAGTAGAAAATCCTTCTGATTCTAGTAGCGAATCTGAAGCATGTGAATGTATAGGAAATTGTACATGTGATTATAAAGAAATAAATACTATAACTAATGAAAGTGAAGAGGTAAAAATATTAATGGAATTAATGAGTAAAATTGAAGATAAAGATGTAAAGAAAGTTTATCTAGATAGATTAAAAGAACAATTAAATGCCAGAGAAACTATTGAAATTGATAATATATAAGAATATAATTTTAATGAAATATGTCAAAGATTTCATAAAGAAACAAAGAAAGTAACGATTTCAGATTTACAAGAGGAATTAAAAGTAGTAAAATCAGAGATAACAATATTAAAACAAAAGGTGAAAAATTTAGAAGAAAATAAAAAAGAAATTAAAAATAAAGAAAAACAGAAGGAAGGAACTTCAAAAGAAAATTATGATAAAGAATCTACAATAAATCATATACAAAGTATTAGTACTCAAAGATGGTATACAAAATTAAACATTGTCGTAAATGGAGAATTTAAACTATCATTAATAGCTTTGTTAGATTCTGTAGCAGATTTAAATTGTATACAAGAAGGATTAATTCCAACAGAGTATTATGAGAAGTCATCACAAAGATTATCCTCAGCTAATGGATCCAAATTAAGTATAAGTTATAAATTATCTAATGTACATATATGTAAAGATAATTATTGATTCAAAACGCCTCTTATATTAGTAAAAAATTTAAATTCTCAACTTATATTAAGACAACCTTTTATAAGCCAATTATACCCTATTTCTTCTATAAGTGAAAAAGGACTTTCTACTAAAGTATTAGGTAGAGAAATTACATTTGAATTCATTTCCCCATTAATAACTAGAGAAATAAATTTATTAGAAAATAAAAAGAAACATGTCAAGTATTTAGTAAACGAAATAAGTAATAAAAGAATAGAAGAACAAGTACAAAGTAGTATTATACAAAACAAAATAAAACAATTGGAAGAAAAATTTAAAAATAATGTATGTGCTACTATACCAAATGCTTTCTGGAAAAGAAAACAACATATAGTTGAATTACCATATATTAAAGAATTGAATGAAAAAGATATTCCTACAAAGTCTAAATCTATACATATGTCTCAAGAATTAGAACAACATTGTAAAAAAGAAATACAAGAATTATTAGATAAAAAGCTGATAAGATCTTCTAAATCACCATGGTCTTGCTCGGCCTTTTATGTAATCAACATTGCTGAAATAGAAAGAGGAGCACCAAGGTTAGTTATAAATTATAAACCTTTAAATAAAGTGTTATAATGGATTAGATACCCTATACCAAATAAAAGAGATTTATTAAAAAAGTTATATGATTCAAAAATATTTTCAAAATTTGATATGAAATCAGGATTTTGGCAAATCCAAATAAAAGAAAAGGATAGATATAAAACAGGATTTAATGTACCTTTTGGGCATTATGAATGGAATGTTATGCCATTCGGATTAAAAAATGCACCTTCTGAATTTCAAAACATAATGAATGATATTATAAATCCTATAAATGATTTTGCTATAGTTTATATAGACGATGTTCTTATATTTTCCAAATATCTAGATCAACATTTATTATAAATCCTATAAATGATTTTGCTATAGTTTATATAGACGATGTTCTTATATTTTCCAAAAATCTAGATCAACATTTCAAGCATTTAAATATATTTTATGATATTATATATAAAAATGGATTAGCAGTCTCTCCTACAAAGATAAGTCTATTTAAAACAGAAGTAAGATTTTTAGGACATAATATAGTTCAAGGGACTATTAAGCCTATAGAAAGAAGTCTAGAATTTTCAAATAAATTTCCTGATGAAATTAAAGATAAAAAACAATTACAAAGATTCTTAGGATGCCTAAATTATATTCATGATTTCTTTAAAGATTTAGGAATTATATGTAAACATTATGATAGATTAAAAAAGAATCCTAAACCATGGACTAAAGAACATACAAATATAGTTAAACAGATAAAAGAAAAAATAAACATTTACCATGTTTAAATAACCTATCTGAAGCAAGTCTTATAGTTGAAACAAAATGCTAGTGATTTAGGTTATGGTGATATTAAAGCAGAAATTAAAAGATAACAATAAAAACAATTAGTTAGATATTTTTCAAGTTCTTGGAATGATACCCAAAAAATTATTCTACTATCAAAAAGGAAATATTAAGTATAGCTTAAACATTAAAAAATTTGAAGATGATTCATTGATTTGTATATAAGCCTTTTTTTTATTACATTGATGTTTATCTACAAATATTTAGAAAAAGATTACAACTTGATTCTAAACAAGTTTTTGCAAGATGGCAAGCTATATTAAGCAATTTCGATTTTACCATTGAATTTATAAGGAGAAAAATAATCCTTTCAGACTTCTTATAAAGAATTTTACAGGGAATATACAAATTCAGATAAAAATGTTATACCAAAACCCAAAATCATTCCATCACCCTCATCTCTATATCTCAGAACAATTTATACCACTGATCCATATTCATCTCCTTATATGCTGGACCCAGACAACATATCACCCTCCCTCTACAAAAAATATATCACAAAGTTCAAAAATCACATCAACTATCAGATCAAATCGATTTTACAAATGAGGATTTTAAAATATTTATCCCTAGAAGATGGGAAACAAACCTTATACAAATAAAGTTTTTAGCAAGAAACCCAAATACCCATTTATAATTATTATGATTATCAGAAGCAATGGTCAAAACATTTTATTAAGGAATTTACCATACTTGGATTTTTCCGATTCACCGAAGAAATTTTCAAAATAATTATCCAAGATGGTTGCTAAATGGTTCAAGTATCATGGGGATATTCCAAAAATCTTCCCTCCAAAATATTTAGAAGTTATAACAAATATAAATCAATTTTTTCTCAGAAAAAGTGCACCTCCTTTTGAGTACACTTTGCAGTTTACAATTATATTTAGAATTCCATGGATTATGTCATTTAATTATAAAAAACAAGAAGCTGAAGGAACATCTCCTCCATTATTGATAAGTGAGAGGATCTAAACACACGCCTCGTGTTAGAGATACTTTGAATTAATATTAACTAGCACGCGGAATTTACTAGCTAATACTCAGAAGATATTGTATATATATGAATGGAACAGTATTTGTATGAACAATGAAGACAATGAATAACTTCAAACGATTCAATATTATTAATACGAGTGATCTTCAATTATCACTAGGGTTTACACAACCTTGAATCTTAACAAAACGATATTGACTGAGATATGTAAAACCTAACCTAGGATATCCTTTTATAGAACAAGGATTCCTGTACAAGATAAGTATAACTCTAACTAAATAAGATATTTACTAAATCTTTTCTATACTTATCCTATTACACGTTATCAGAATATAAGAAGTACAAACTTTTTGTGCTAGCAGTACTAAGTCAGTTAGTACTGCTAGTGTAATCTCCAGCAGTCTTCAACTTAAGCTTGACAGTTTGTACTGTTAGGTTTAGTTCCCAACAATCCTCTCCTAAACTTATGATTTCTCTTCAAATCACTAAGTTTCTATTAAACCTTAACTCTGTAGATGATGGGGGATTCTTCCAAACACTACCAAGTCAATCTCTTAGTCTGAGCTTTCCTTTGTTCTGCAAGATCAAACATCCTTCTAACTAGCTCATCTGCCATTTTTGAATCAGCTTCAACTTCCAACTTTGAACATACTAGAGTCAACAAAATTGTTGTTCTGAGAGGGTAGTCTTTTTCCACCAACATGTAAATCTCTATTCCATCTCTAGTAGAAATCCTATGAACACCACATGTATCAAATAGCTTCCAAGAAAGATCTTTGATTTTAGCTTGAAACCTCTAGATTGCTTCTCCTCTATCTGGTTCATACAACCTTTTCAACTGAACCCACAATTCCTTGTCTTTGTCATCAAGAGGATATGAGACTTTGAATCTTTCCTGTACTAAACTCCATAGCTTATTTAAATCTTCTCTGTAAAATCCCCTAAGCATATCTTGAAATAACCTATATTTCTCAGTTTTATCTCCAACCCTTACAATCTTCCATCCTTTCATCCTTCCATCTGTGAATACCTCCCAGTCTATGATAGGATGCTTTGCTTGGAGTGGTCTGATGTTTGTAGATTCAGGAATTACTACAATCATGTTCTTGAGCTGTTCATCTGTTAAACTCTCAGTTGCAGTCTTTTGTTTCTTTGATGTATCTGACTCTAACACTTTTGGACCTCTTTTCTCTCCTTTACTATGCCCAGTATCAATAACAAAATCTGTTGGAATTGGCTTATTTATCCTTGCATAAGCTTCATAATAAGCCTTTTCTATCTCTGCATCTGATCTCTCTTTGAAGTAACTTTGCTTCCAATAGGCTTGATTCTTCAAATAGCTCTTCATGAAACTTATCTGCTCTCTCTTAGAAGGCATCTTCTTCTTATAACCTTTCTTCTTTCTATCCTTGATTTTCTGCAATAGATCATCTAAAGCCACTTCCTTATTATTTGATAGGATGAAATTAGTAAGCATTGCTGACCTTTCTTCCACACTTAGACTCTCATCTAACACAAGTTGTACTCCTTTTGCTTTCACTATTGGATCTGTATCAATCAAATACTATATCTGTTCTTCAAAGGATTCTTGAGCAATAGCAGCATCTGAAGCCATTCTTTCTTTCTCCATTCTTTTAGCTTCCATAAAGCTAGCCACTTTAGCATCATACATCTTTCTTGCTACTTCTTCATCAAAATCTATCTGTGCTTGAGTCTTTGGCTTGATTTTCAATGGTTGTGGCTCATCTTCAAGCACAATCCATTTACCTTTATCTTTAGCAGTTTGTATTGCTCCCTCAACAGTTTGTACTGCTCCCTCTACTTCAGCAGTACCTTTTTGTTGTTGAGTTCCTTCTTGAGTACCACTTTGCTCACCCATATCCATATCTTCATTACCACCACCAGTACCTTCTTGTTTATCCCCATTACCACCAGTAGTACCCTGATCTTCAAAATCCACTGTCCTCCCCTGAGTTTCTGACCCTGTTTTCCTTGATTTCCTCCCCTGTTTGGGAGAATCACCATCATCATCAGAATCTGAACTTGAAGAAGTTGAAGATAGGACCACCTTAGATCTTTTACCCTTGTTCCTCGTTACTTGAGCTTCCAATTTCTTCATTCTCATCAGCATTTTTGTATACACCAGGGCAAAGTTTCTTTTGTGGCTTTTGAGCTCATCCTCCAGAGAAACCACCTTCTTAGACAAATTTGTACAAAGAACCATCGATTCCTTAAGTGAATAGCTGCCCTCATCACTTCTAGCTATGTTACCTGCCAGGAGAGGTGAATCAAGGGGCATAGATCCAGTTTCTACCCTAGTTGGACTAGGATGTACTTCTGAACCACCCAAATATTCCATTTGGCCTGGGATTTCATCACCCATGACAAGTCTTTGAGGACTTGGCACATTAGATGTTGCCATGGTAGGGGTCTTAGCTATGTTGACACTTCCCTGCCCAGCTACTAAGCCATAAACAGTAGTGTCAGCCCCATCCATACTATCAAGATTGATAGGCTCATCTGCTTCAAAGGTATGAGTAGGAGGACTAGACTGAGCAATCATAGTCTCCTTTCTGATTCTTCTCCTATAGGTTGTGGTGACTGGGGGTGTATGAGTTATTTCTGGAACCACAATGGGTGTGTGTTGGGGCTCAGTTGGGTTTACTGACCCTTCACCCTGTATATTTTGAATCTGAGCAAGCATAGTTGGAGATAATGGTGCCACTTCCCCATTCCCACCCCTAAGTTGCCATTGCCATATTTTGAAACACTTTTTGTTGCAGGCAAGGGGTAGGAAAAATTATTTTATGGGAAAGCAACTTACTTTTCTTTGCATTTAAAATGGTTTGGATGAACCTTAGGTACATCAAAAATTTTGTTGGAGATGTCACATTCTTCACCATGCTTTCAAAAATCATTTTTGAAAAATTGTAAACTCTGTCAGTGGATAAACACACAAGAGAAATAACAATATTGCTACTGAACTGCTCCCATGAGGTTCTTTTAGGACTAGGACAGTGAAGAAGTGTGAGTATTAAAAATCTCCATTGAGGTAAAAAACATCCCTTTTTAAAAGTTAAAAGTCTGTTGGATGTGTCATACCCCATGTTTGAAATATGATGTAAAATTTCTGTGTTTGGCAAGTCTATGAGACAATCTGAATCATCTAAATGGAGATGTCTCCTTAAAGATTTTTCTGTAACATAGATGGTTTGCCCATCCATAGTTGCACTAAGTGCAGTGATAGGTGTATCCTCATCATCATCATCAAGTGTTATGACAGATGAAGTCTGCCAAAACAGTTTGATTTGTGAGGAATAGAGAGTGGGATTAACAGTCAAAGCATACCTTATGTAGGAAGTGTTGAGAAAATCCACAATCTCAGAGAACATAGGTCCATCCCCTTCCTCTGTTTTCTCCAGAAAAGCAACCTGATTATGTGTTTTAACAAACTCCAAAACAGCCATGATGTATGTTTACAAGTTATATCAGAAAGATGATCGTATGTGGTTTAATTGATGATGTGCAAAACCAATTGGGATTTTAAAAATATACTGTTAGGGTTTGAGAATTTTGCGTAAAGGATAACTATTATCTTTAGAAAGTGAATTAGTAAATATTTAGTAAGAAGATAATTATCCTAAAGAAAAACCCTATAAGTATGGTAGGAGGCGGTTTTACCCAACGACTAGATTAAAAAGTTAGTTACTGACACAATAGTTCCAACGGCTAGATCAGCAGTACAAAGTTTACACTAGCTGTACAAACTTTGCACTAGCAGTACTAACTTTTTAAGAAAAATTTTAAATAGCAGTATAAACTTAATATTGATTTAAAAACAATACTGCCCTCACATAGTTTTTAGCAAACTATCAGCTATCAACGAATTTGATGTGTCTTTACCAAGAGCCGTTTGCTTTGGACTAGCCAACTCTTCACTGTGAGATATGGTGAGTTGATAACTATATAGTTTTTGGTAAACTATCAACCATAAACGGATTTGAGAAGTCTTTACCAGAAACCGTTTGCTCTGGACTAGTTGGTTCTTGATGTGGGTTAGACATGGTGAACCAATAACCATTTATTGTGTGCACAGATCACACACCATAAGCTCCAAAGCACCATTGTCCAAAACATAAAGCACTTGTAACTCCTTTGTGCTTATCATCCATACCTGCAATTGTTAGTCCAAACCAAGAAAACAAAGTGCAAAGCACTTGTCTCACAACATTATAAGCATATGACTAACATTGCTAACAAAAAGGAATTTAATTTCCTTGGGGAACCCAAGCCATAACTGACTTAGGTTTGCCTCTAGCATCAATATAGTCCATTCTCTTTAAAACAATTGAAGCACCATTGGATTGGATTGGTCTCCAAATCCAACATGCTGAGGACTTTACACCATTTCCCATATTTTCCCTAGCAGTGTGGTTAAAATTGCCAGTACTAACTACTTGGCTAGCAGTATGAACTGCTGGCTTTGTAGTTTGTACCCTTGGTTTCCAAACTTGTTTCTTTACCACTGCTTTGTTAAGAAAGGGTCTTTTAACAGTTGTTGGTGCAGATTTGAAAAGAGTTTTTGCACCTTGAACTGTTGGTCCTGGGTAAACAGGTCTAAAAGGTCTGGCAGTATGAACTGCTGGTCTAGCAGTACTAAGTTGTTTTGGTCCAGACTTTAAGAGAACTGCTCTAGGTATCATTCTAGAATTTGTAGGGTGAGTTTGAGGTCTTTCTAAGTTCACCCTATGATTTGAATACCCAGTTACCCTTTTGTTGCAATAGGCTGCAAGATGGTCAAAGCTTCCATAAGAATAACAAGCTTTCCTATGAAAGATAAAGTCATCACCTAGTTGGTGAGTCTTAAGGTTGTTCCAATTCCTTTGGTTACCTCTGGGCTTGTTTGTAATTCTATACATTTCACAATACCTAACTGTTGGTCTAATTGGTTTAGCATTTATCTTAGGCCTAACAATCTCAGTCTTGACCATCTTGGGAACTCTTGTTCCTTCTATCTTAACACTATCAGGTTTAACCTTAACCTGATCATCTTCATCATCATCAGAAGTCCAATCCTCAATGGTTGGTGCATCTGAGTCTCTAGCAGAGGACACCTTGTCCTCAGAGAGTGAGGCATCACTTGCACTCTCAAATACAGGCTTGTCAACTATTACTTTCTCCTTAGGTTGAGGACCATACTCTAGCTTGGGTAGTTGAAATTCAGGCAATCCTGTATGTTCTAGGTCAATACCTGCAGGTGCAGGCACGCCTCTATGAAGAGGTAGAACAGACTTATACCCTAGACCTGACTTAGCCTTGTTGATTACTTGGCATTCAATTAATTTGTCTAAACCCTTAGAGGCATACTCTAATGTATCAACAGTTAACTGAATGTTTTCATTTGCCTTTTTAATCCTATCCAATTCAGTTCTTAAAAGACTAATTTCAGCATCTTTAAACATCAAATCTTTCTTAAGCAATCCTATAGTATCACTAAAACTATATTGATTGCTTTTATAGTGAACTATCTGTTCCTCTAAGACAGCTAAACCCCTCTTATGATTTGCCAAATTAAAACTAGTCTGGTTTAGCTCTATTCTCTGTTCCTCATATTGTTTCCTAAGAGTTTCTAGTTCTTTTAAAGCAACACATGATTTTGAACATTTAGAAACTTGTACCTCAGAATCAGAGAAAGCCATGAGTGCCATCTCAGTTGGTGCTGCTTCCTCTTCTTCCATAAAGCTCCAGTCAAACCCTAAGCCATCAATGGCCACCATAGCCTTTGAGCTAGAGTATGTGATCTCCACTTTCTTGGTCTTGCTTCCATATCCTCTGCTCTTGCCATCTTGGCGTTCTGCATTCCGTTGAGAAGTGACCCTTCTTATGGCAATTGTAGCATTCAATCTTTGACTTGTCATAACCAGCAGTATCATTGCTATTTATGGTAATCTTCTTCCCTGTCCTTAGATGGAATTTCTTAGCCCTCATGCTAAGAAGAGAAATTTGCCATTTGATATCCATCTCTTCAAGATCATCATCATTGATCTCCTGAAGGTCTTCATATGTCAGCATGGAACCATTATGCTGAGTTGTAAGGAATGCACAGCAAGTTGTCTCATCCATGATGCTTTTAGTACTGCTTGTTGTGCTAGCAGTACCAATATTTGAACTAGCAGTACCAACTGCTGCAACAACCTTCACTTCTTCCACTGGACTAGAGGTACTGAGAGATGACATAAATGCCATGTTCCAAGTGCTTGAGCTTGTTCCAGCAGTCTTCTTGACATCTTGCTCCACAATCTTGAAGTTGCTATACAAATCCATCAAGCTCATAGAATCAATATCTGGCTTATTTTTCCAAACAACAACATGCATAGCACACACTGATGGTAAACTTCTCAAAAATTTAGAGTTGAGATCTTCCTGAGGTATCTCAATTCCAAGAATAGATAGTTGACTCACAAGCTTCTGAGGCTTGTTGAACATATGATCCAGTGGTTCATTGCTTGTTGCTGAGAAGTTCTCAAATTGTTGCTTGAGGAGTGTCTTCTGAGTCTTTTTGGTGGCTTCATTCCCACCATATCTGGCAACAATAGCTTCAAACAACTGCTTGGCATCCTTGAACTTGTTGAAGTTCAATAGTTGATCATTAGGAATGGTCATTAGCAACATGCTTCTGGCCTTGAGATCATTCTTCATCTGAATCTTCTCCTCAGCAGTTACTGGTTTTGTCTGCACAGTAGTTACCACCTTGCCCTCAACAGTTGATGTAGTGGTTGTAGGCTTGAAATAATTCCCTTCTTCTATGATTTCCCATAGTGCATAATCTTGCACCTGGAAGTATTGCTCTATTCTCAACCTCCACATGTCGAATTCATTGGGCTTGAGCATTGGAAACTTTGCAGCAACATTGGTTGTAGAAGTCTCCATGTCCATCACTTCTTCTAAATTAAAAAGTATCAACTTGTCTCTGATACCACTTGAGAGGATCTAAACACACGCCTTGTGTTAGAGATACTTTGAATTAATATTAACTAGCACGCAGAATTTACTAGCTAATACTCAGAAGATATTGTATATATATATATGAATGGAACAGTATTTGTATGAACAATGAAGACAATGAATAACTTCAAACGATTCAATATTATTAATACGAGTGATCTTCAATTATCACTAGGGTTTACACAACCTTGAATCTTAACAAAACGATATTGACTAAGATATGTAAAACCTAACCTAGGATATCCTTTTATAGAACAAGGATTCCTGTACAAGATAAGTATAACTCTAACTAAATAAGATATTTACTAAATATTTTCTATACTTATCCTATTACACGTTATCAGAATATAAGCAGTACAAACTTCTTGTGCTAGCAGTACTAAGTCAGTTAGTACTGTTAGTGTAATCTCCAGCAGTCTTCAACTTAAGCTTGACAATTTGTACTGTTAGGTTTAATTCCCAACAATAAGATAATTTAGTGCCAAATGGTGGAAACCAATTAATGAAGAACAAGCAGATATCAAAGAAGTCATAGCTTATCACAACAGTCATATAAAGAAGTCACCAAGTCCATCTATATCAAAAGCTCCTATAACTGATGAAGACGCTATAAAGAGAATTCAGGCTTGCAAGTCTAAAGAAGAAATTCAAAGGATTTTAAATGAAGTCAAGAGATCTCCTTCTTCAAGTGAAGAAGTGATCCAAGATTCTCAAGACCTATACGATGATGAATTTTAAAGACTTATATTCCAAAAATGTAAAATAAAATGTAATTTTAATATGTTGTAGTCTTATAACAAACAGGCAATGTAATAATAAAGGCAAAGACCCCTACCAGGGGATATAGTCAAGACATGGCTTCTACCGAATTTCAAATGAAACGGTGAAAGTTAAAGTTCATGAATTACTAAAGAAGACAGCTCAAAAGTTGAAGAATTATTAGAAGACAACAAGAGATATAAAGACAGCTCAATAAAGATGATTACAAGACAACTCAGCCCTCTATAATTGAAGACAGCTCAGCATGCTATAATGGAAGATTACTGGAAAATGGCAGTTATACAAGAATGGTTACCGCATAAATCAGCTATAAAAAGAAGGCTCATATGAAGTTCGAGACAGACTTCCTTTTATGAAAAAACACCAATCAATTGTATTATCCACAACCCGATGCTCCAAAACTTTAGATTTTCAAATCTGTATATCTCCAACCCCTATAGTCCATACAGAGTCTTATATATCTGAAAGTCCTTGTATAAATTCAGAAGTTGTTAATAAAGGTATTTGATTCTAAAATCTCTTTTCAATACAATGTTTTTATTCATTATTTTACTTTGCTTCATATATACTATCATCTTCCATATAATTATTGGAATTTTATCTAAACTAAGATCATATCTTTAAGTTAAAATATATATATAGTCTTCACACAGAACTTGTACATAATCTCGAATCACAAACTGGAAGAGAAATACTTAACCGTTTGAAAACCAAATTAGATATTTTTAAGAGTAATAAAACCAACAATAAAATTCTCATAACCAAGGTTAGAAAATAGTTTATCCTTTATGGAGTTTGTCCTTACAATTAAGTTAATATTCAAATAAGCACTTATTTGCATATATAAAAATAATATGAGAATATATCTATACTAAAGCTCGAAAAGCTCGATAGCCGCTCGAGCCGAGCTATCAAAAGCTCGAGCTCGACTCATTATATGTTTCGACCCAGTTTACCGGGCTTGAGCTCGATAAAAGGTCGGCTCGTTCGAGTCGAGCTTGAACTCGAGCTCGAGTTGCTTGGTAAAAGCTTGGCTCATTTACACCCCTACTCGCAAGGTTCACACCCGACCTGGGCCCATTGAAGAATGTCGAAGGGCCATGGATCTGAATGTGACCAACCTTATCTGCGCTTATGATGATCTGCTTCAAAGAGTTGAACTGAATATTTCCAGCGAGGAGCATATTCAAAGGTTACGGAATCCCTGACTCGTTTTGAGGTGTGTACTACCAAATCCATTCCAGATTTGGAGACTGAGAAGGCTCGTTGGGAGGTTGAAAAAATATCTTTGACCGAAGAGCGCAATAACGTCCTGGAAGGATAGCCACTTCAGTCGTGTTCGTCGTTTCTTGAAAGTATCTTTTTTCTGGGAACATGGTCAACCAGAAATCCTTATGTTCGTGATTCTTCATCCACCGATGCAGAAACCGTTCTTCAAGAGAAGAAGGTCCTTCTGGAAGAGAATGAAACTATTGCCCTTGAGACACAGGACAAGGAAAATGTGTTGTCAGATGTAGTGACAACATAGAAGAAGAAGGTTGCGAGGTTGCTGAAGTTGGTAAGTTGACAATTTCCTGTCAGGCTACTTTGAATGCTGCTGAGTCTCAGAAAAAGGAGTTGGTGAAGGAAGTGGTGAATTTCTTTCCTACCTTACTTGAACGACTCATTCTTTAGAGTTGGCCAAGGTTCAACGTTGTGCCGCTGCTCTTAGAAACTCTGTTTTTTCGAATGAGCTTAAGAAATTGCATCTTGAGCTTCCTCATAAAGACTTTAGGATGTGCTACACCGCCCAGGAAGAACTCTCTCAGGCAAGTGCTGAGTTTGGCTCCAAGCAGTCGTCCTACCTGGCCTTGCTTTCTGAAATTGTTGGGCTCTCCCCTTGGACGACCTGAAGAAGATTTAGCGTGTCAATGTTTAGTCTTCATCAACTCAGCCCTAGTTTCCTTTTGCATTTGTGACTTGTATTTATTTTCATTAGCCTTACTGTATTTTGAACAATCTATTAATGAAAATTTATCATTTTGGAATGACTTTGTTTCATGTTTCATTAGCGTCTCGGGCGTTATAAAATATGTATTCAGGGCGTCTTTGCCTTATGAATTTCGTGCCACAAGTGTTTATGAGGCTTGCATAAAACTCTTTTAAGTGTCGATTGCAAATGTATTCTTTAACTCAAAGACCCTTTTTTCACTTCGAGGGAGCTCTCTAGCGCGGGCCCGGTTAAGACAACGTAAGCTAGACCTTCCGCTGTCGAATCGCGACACGAAGTTTCAAAGAAATTCACCTTTCAAAAAAAAAAAAAAAAAAAACTCAAAGACCCTTTTTTCTATGAACTATAAAAGGTTCATCATCAGAGATGCCCTTTAATTCGTAAGCATAAAAAAAAACTTTGCGCAATAAGGCTACCCCCAACGCTTTTGGTAAGTCAGTGGCAAGGATACATTCACACAGTGAGTCGTGAGTATGGTTGGGTGTCTTCATTTTACTGCGTGTGGAAGGAGAAACAAGTTCACCACGGTGATCCTTTCACTATTCGGGTTTCGTGCCTAGTGGTCTCCTCTTTATCTTTTATTATTTATAATTTGGTTTATAGTATGTGTAGGGTATTTAGTGTGGTATATTTTTATAAAAGTGGGTATTTTTAATAAGGGTGAAAGATAAAGATATGCAACATATTTTTCCAAATAAACAGGACTACGCAATGTACTTTGTAATTGTCAAAGATACACAACATATTTTCAAATAATCTTCGATCTAGCTAATATGACCGGTTACTAGCAGGTTAACAGGTTACCACTTGATTAAAAGTTACAATATTGGTCCCCAAACTGGACAAATTTGCGCACTTGATCCTATTTTGGTAACGCTCGTTAATTTTTTTTTTTGAAGAAAACTTTTAATTTTTTTTCTTAAAATCTTGATAAAATATATTTTTTTTTAAATTAAATTAAAAAAAAATTGGATAGATTTTTTTATACGTTTTTTTTAAGTTTTTTTTTTGTTTTTTGTTTTTCTTTTGTTTTTTGTTTTTTTTTTTTTTTTTTTTTTTTTTTTTGTTTTTTTTTTTTGTTTTTTTTAATCTGGATATTATTTTTTATATATTTTTTAAAAATTTTGAAAATTATAATTGTTTTAAAAATTAAAATTATCCAGATTTTTCAAAAAATTAAAAAAAAAAATTCATATTTAAAAAATAAAAGTTTTTCCAGATTTTAATTTTTTTTTAACCATCAGATTTTTGAATTTATATTTATTTTTAAAAAATTGCAATTTTCAAGATTTATAAAAAAATATAAAAAATTTATTCAGATTAAAAAAAAACCTTTATAAAAAATGTATAAAAAAATTTATCCAATTTTTAAAAAAAATAATAATTAAAAAAAAAGATTTTATCTAGATTTTAAGAAAAAAATTTAAAAGTTGGAAGAAAAAAAAATAAAAAGTTTTTTTTTTTTTTTTTTTTTTTTTTTTTTTTTTTTTTAAATTTTAACGAGCGTTACCAAAATAGGATTAAATGCGCGAATTTTGTCCAGTTTGGGGGACCAATGTTGTAACTTTTAATCAAGTGGTAACATGTTAACCAGCTAGTAATCGGTCATATTAGCTAGATCGAATATTATTTGAAAATATGTTGCGTATCTTTGACAATTTACAAAGTATATTGCATAGACTTGTTTATTTGGAAAAATATGTTGCGCATCTTTAGCTTTCACCATTTTAATAAATAAAAAAATGGATTAAATGGTGAAGTGGTGTGAGATAGATGGGAGTGAAAACTGAGAGGGTGGTGAAGGAGAGAGAAAGCTGATGTGGCGCTGAGGTGAATGATGAAGTGGTGTGAGGGTTGGGGGTAGCCTAATAACATACGGATATGATAGGTACATAAGTTATATTAAACACACATACTAGGGTCATGAATTAAATATCATCACAATTCCAAATATAATGTAACTCGTCAAATGAAAATAATAAACTAACCGAAAACTTCAAAGTTTAATTTACACCATCAAGCCAAATCATGAGTGTAGGGAATTATTAACTACTGCCAAGATCACACTTAGAACTGCTAAAGATTATAACTAACAGTACTAACTGAGGCTACTGGCAATTGAGATGACAAATTGTTATGACAAATTTAGAAAATGAAATTGTTAACAACATAAAAAATGGCTTACATCTGAGGCTACTGGCAATTGAGATGACAAATTTAACTACACCCCTTGTTGACTCAACTGTGCCATCAGTTGAGTAAGTATTCCCTTTGTTTCTGTCATCTCATTGGACAATTTCTTGACCAATACATATTTTTCGGTCATCTCGGTGGACAATTTCTTGACCAATAAATCTTTTTGTTGACGCTCGCGTCTCTCATTATCAAGTTGAGTTTGAACTAACTCAATTCTTTCATCAGTTTCTTTTCTGCTTCGAGGAAGACCAAAATACATGTTGTATGTAACTCCACTTCCCACTCCTCTTGCATAACCTCCCTTTTTCTTACCAAACACAACTGTCATGGCATCAGTGCCATTATCAAGACTCAAGGTTCCTTCCTTGATCTGGTCATCAGCTTCTTCTCTGCACACAAAATATAGGAAATGTTGGGATTAAAAGTCTTTTTGATGCTATTAGAGTAAATGTTGTTCATATTTGTGTCAATGCTGCTCAGCTGGAGTTAGTGCTGCTCATGAACTTAAATGAAAAATATGCCTAGTGTTTACTACTGCTAGTACACAGTTACTGCTGTTAGTACGCAGTTAATACTGCTGGTATACAAGTTACTACTGCTAGTACACAGTTAATGCTGCTGGTAAATAAGCATAATAATAGAATTTACAGTCAAACTTACAAGTTTATCTCCCACTGATCTAATCTCATCATTTGGAAATTCGCCGTCTTTGTTTACCCTTCCTTTCAACCACATTATACCACGCGGGGGTTCTTCATCTGCTTCAATCTCTTTATTTTCGATCTAATAAACATCAAATGCGTACACATGTAAAGTTAAACCAAGATAAACGAAAATATGAGGATGCATACACATGTAATCTTACCATTTTCTCTTTCACATAAACATATCCACCTCGTCCCATTTTATGCTGATAAATATTTTTGAAACGCGCCATTTTAGCTTTATCAGATATCTCCTAAAAACACAAAATCATAAGGCGTTTACATGCGATAATGCTGCAAACTGAAAATTATGAAATGACATATAGACTAAAATAAAGATGACTAATTAAAACCTTGTATGCATCGGTGGTCGTGTAGTTTACAAACTCGACCCAGTCTTCTGATTTCACAAATGCACTATACTTGGCCGGGACTTCATTCAGTTTGGAAGGTGTGTAGGATCGAGTACTTCGAGCTTGATTGAGCTTGGTTAAACGAGAACCTCTAGGTGTAAGACTTGTGTTTATGCGGAAACTAAACAACAAGAATATTAAAGAAGAAAAGATAATGATCCTCTATGGATCAGACTATGAACTAAGAATTGTGTTATTGAATATTGTAATCGTTAAAAGTACATTAAACTCATGGACGGGATGTTTCTTTTATAATGATAAGAAACCCTAACCCTAACCCGTCTTACAAGAAAACGTGTGAAGAGATAAACATGATCTCTTCTAAAAATAAATCTAACAAACTGCCTAAACATACGGATAACAAACAATAATATCCGCAGCAATAAACACTATCGGCAGAAACAAACTTAAACTATCGGCAGGAACCAACCGCAGCAGCAATGAATAACTATCGGCAGGAACCAGCTTCACTATCGGCAGCAATGAGAAATTCCTTATTTCTCAGAGATCCTAACAATCCTCCCCTAATCTTGAGGTTGACTAGGTTAACCTGCAAGATTCCAACGTGATAGAGCTTTAACTTCTCAGGCTTGAGGATTGCGATTTAGCAGCAGCAATAAGTAGTAACCAGCAGCAACATCTATAACCTGCAAGATTCCAACATCTATAGCAGCAACTTCAATAGTTCAGCAGCAATAGGAAATCTTCTTCAAAATTGGTCACCATTACATTCACTTGAGCTTGACTGCTACTATGACAATATGTACATCAAATCACTTTAAGTTTCATACTATTCTCATCACATCCAGGTGTGTTAACTCCTGTGAGAGGTGAATCATTGAAAATTAATGGATTTGATGTCTCTTTACCAATAGCCATCACTACTGGAGTAGCCAATGTTTAGATGTGTTAGACCATGGTACATTGATAACCATCTGATTTTGAGTAAACCAGCAACTATAAACGGATTTGACTTGTCTTTACCTGTAGCCGTTTGCTCAGGACTAGTCAATTCTTAGGTTACAGCAAACCTTGGTGAATTGAATACCAAATATGGATACCAAGTGTCTTTACCACAAACCATACTTTTGTGGACTAGCCAATTCTTTGGATCCCAGAAAGGGTTACACCCATGGTGAATTGAGAACCATTTCAACTCTCAGAACTGAATCATGGGTGAGTGGAAGTACCCTATAGCTTTGAGCAAGCTATTACAGCTATCAACGGATTTGATTATCACACCAGAGCCGTACCCTCATGGTGAGTCAACTCTTTCTTGTCTATGAGACATGGTGAGTTGAAGACCATTTATTGTGTAGGTGTAAACACCAACACTGTACCTGCAAGGTGTTGCGCAAAACCAATTATTAGCACAAAACATACAATTTTTTTTTTTTTTTTTTTTTTTTTTTTTTTTTTTTTTTAAACTAAGAAAAAGAAATCAGAAACAAACCAAAAGAAAAAAAAAATAAGAAAAGAAACCAAAAGAAAGAAAGATAGAAAGATATACAACAACAACAAGAAGCCTCCCCTTAAGTAGATGAACCTTTAGCTGTAAGTTGATCTTTGATGAATTTGACCAACTGTTCAGCTGTGGTTAAATCATTTCCAATTGTATGCTTAGGAACTCGGACCTTCTGAGTGAGCATTCTTTTCATAAGTCCCTCAGATAAAGGATAAGTGGCATCCACAAACATAGACAGGATCTTGCCAGAAATGAGCTCCACTACATGAACATTGGAAGAAGGATATAGTCTCCAAGAAAATACTCTCTAGGATGATTGATTACCCCACATCAATTTAGCCTTTTCTCCTTCCAATGAATTCATTAACACTTGTAAATCTCCCCAAAGCATTAGGCCTATCCCAGTAGGAGTATGAGTTTGATAGTGATTATCCACTATCTTATAAAGATTCTCCAAATCTTTCCTCTCTACCTTATTCAAGAGCTCCCTTAGAAAGGTAAAGAATTTGACTGTCCCATTAAGAGAAAACCAAACATTGACTTCACCTTCAGGAGTAGACCTAATCTCCCAGTGAGCAATATGACCCCAAGAATGAATGGAATCACCTTCTGAATCACTTTCGGAATCAACCCTAACCAAATCTTGATCATCCATTTCAGAAATATCCCTAGAAGAAGGGTGGTGAGAGTGACTCTTCTGCCTTGTCCTTAGACCATATTGCAGGATAGGAACTGAGGAAGATGGTTCAGCAGAAACAGAGACATGAGCAGTAGGAATATCATCAGAAATAGGACCTTCTTGTGGTGCCTCAGATGCATCTACATTAGGAATTGGTGAAATGAATGTGGTATCCTGAGAACCTTCAGTAGGAATAAAGGAAGATGCACCAGACAATGTCTCTCCAGACTTCATTTTCTTTGCAACATCAGACTCTAAAGAGGAAGATTCTCTTTTCTTGCTTTGTGGAATATCTGTCTGGACTGAAGAATTTATCCTTGCATAGGTATCAAGGAACAGCTTTTGGATTGCAGCATCAGTCCAACCTTTAAAGTCACTGAGCTTGTAGTTAGCTTCATTCTTCAGATATACCTTCATAAAATTGACATTATCTTTGTTTGTAGGCATCTTATATCCTGACTTTTGTCTTTCACTGATCCTATGCATCAAGTCATTCCAAGTGGATGCTCTATGAGTCTTTAAGATAAATGCCTTGAGCTGATCTGACCTTGAATCCGAATCCAACTCTGAATCTTGAAGAATCATAAACCCATGAGCTCTAATAATCATATCAGATGCCAACAAGTATTCGACTTGCTCACTGAACTCTTCTGAAGTAGGATCTTCTGATCTTGTGTTATTCATAATCCCAGCTATATTCCTCTCATCTACAGACATTTTCCTTGCAAGCTCCTCATCTTGAGCAACCTGAGCTAGTCTAGCTTGTTCAGCAGCAATTTCCTGTGCCTCCACCTTTTCAGCTATCTCAACATCATTTTGAGTTGCTTCAGGAGGAATGGTGTCACTACCAGCAGCAATGGATGGGCTACCAGCAGTATTACCAGGAACCTTAGACTTAGAAGAAACACTACCAACTTCAGCAGGAACACCAGAGACATCAGCAGCAATGGTCCTTGTTCCAGTGAAGGCCTGAGGTTGAGTAGTTATAGTGTGCTCAGATGAGGTAGGCACTTCAGTATGTGCACTATCAAGAGAAACAGAAGCCAGCACATTTAGCCCATCAAATGACATATCATCCTGATCTTCCTCAGACTCAGAAAGCACAACCCTTCTTTTCTTTTGCAGATGTAGAGCTTCCAATGAGCTGATCCTTTCATTTAGCTTATGGATAGTCTCATTAAAAGTGTCTTTGGTATCCTTGAGTTCCTTTTCCAAAGTCTCCACATTCTCACTAAAACACCTTTTGGTTTCTGTAAGCTTTGACTCTAATGCCTCAATCTTCTGCATAGACCTGTCAAGTAACTGGGACATAGAAGTGAGATCAGCAGCATCCTCAGCTCCACCAGCAGGAATACCTGAGGTGTTAGGAGCTTCATTGGATCTAGGTGGAGATACATGAAATTCTCCTCCTACATGGGTGTCTTCACTGAAAGTCTGCCTAGAAGGACTAGGAGTTGAAAGCCTTGAAGAAGAAGGCAAGTCCACAGAAGGTGTTGGCTGGACAACAGGTGAAACAACTATGGTGGTCTGGACACTGGGCTCATCAGGGACATTAGTCTCAGGACTAGGTGTGGCTGGTCTAGGTGATGGTGGAAATGGGTCATCAGCAGCAACAGATGCAGATGCATCAGTAGCAACTGAAGTCCCTTCATCAGCAGCATTGGATGCAGAAGCATCAGCTGCATTGGGTGATGGTGGGACACTGACATTGTCAGCAGGAACTGGGTTGTCAGCAGGATTGACATTGTGTAACATGGCAGGTAATAAAGGTAAATGTTGGCCTGTAAAATTCATCTTCATCAGAGCAAACATTTTGGGAGTCAACCGATTCACTATCTTAGGGGATGGGTTAATGGTCTAAACACCTAAGATAATTTGAAGAAATCTAGGGTACATTAAAAATCTGTTTTTACCATTAGTGATATTTTCAATCATCCCATCAAAAATATATTTGGCCCAATTATAGATCCTACCCTGTGACAAACAAACAAGACCAGACGCAATGGGACTAGGACATTGGTCCCAACCACCAGTCTTTATACTCATACACTGGAGTAACGTATGAACAAGAAATCTCCATTGAGGAGACAGCTTATTTTTCAAGAATGTACAACTACCAGTGACAGGATAACCTATAGCAGCCATACCATCATTGATATCTTGTCTGGAAAGATCATATTCCCCATGCTCCTCAGGAAATTGAAGTTGTACCCGAATCAACCCCTCTGTGATGATTTCGTGCTCATCAATAGTGGCAACAATGTCGTCCTCCCTTCCCACAATGTGTCTAACCTTAGCTGTTGCCCAAAACTGCTTAATCAGCGAATCATACACCGTTACTGGACAATAAGTGAGTGCATAGCGAATAGATGACCCACGAAGAAATGCTAACACCTCATCATAACCAACACTTCTTGAAGATGACTCTAAGTATGCAACCTTGTTATGATCATCCTTGTAGCGAAGTGTTGTCATTGTGTTGGATGAATGATCTAGGGTTTGAAATGAGAAAATTAGGGTTTGATAGGATTTTGAGAAATTGAAATGAGAGAAGTGCAATTTTAGGTTGGGTTGCCAAATATATCACTTTAAATTGCTGCAATTCTCCGCACGTAACATTGACCAATCGACTTAAGGAGGTTTGACCAATCGGCAGCAATACTTGGTCAATCGGCAGCAAGAGGTTTGACCAATCGGCAGCAATGAGGTGGTTTGACCAAAGTCAACCTTCCGAATTTAGTCATTAGGAATAACTCACCCGAATTAAATCTCAATACCAACCAACAATAAATTCGCACTAATCTCCATATCATTATATAAGCCTCAAAACAAATAACTTCATTATCACAAACCAAACCAAAAATCTTCAAAATCATGAGTTCATCTAAAAATCCAATTATTGAAATCTCATCAGATTCTTCCTCCTCCAGTGACTCAGGGTGGAAAAATTACTTTCCCCAAACTGCATCATCTTCTCAAAACAAAGGTAAGGCCAAGGTTGAGGAGGATTCATATTCATCTGATCCTCTTCCATCAACTCCTTCGTCATTTGAGTACTCAAGCTCTGATGATGAAGGATCATCAGAGTTGAAGTCCTTGACTTATTGTCAGGGTGAATGGGAGACATATCCTCCCAATTTTCCCATTACAGATAAGCTAAGAGAAGAGATGAAGAAAACAGTGGCTCTGCTTACTGAAGAGATGGAAAGGACAACTGCAACCTTCTATAAAGTACCGATACCAAAAGGTAATGCAGATCTTCGAGAAGACTCTAGCCGTGAAAAACCTAACCCTCGAAGTCGAGAACAATCGACAACGTGAAAGCCAAGATCCAAGACAAAGAAAGCATCCCATCAGACCAACTCCTCAGCCAAGCCAGTCAACTCCACAATGAAGCCAACCAACTGCAAGGTCACGCCCCAGAACACATCAGAGGCAAACTACCCCAAGCTATTCAACTCCAGCCCCTGAACCAAGACAGCCACTCCCAGTGGTGTTGGCACTTCCAGTCCCCCATGTGTATGAAGAAATTAGTCGACAGAGAGGTAGGAGGTTCATGCCTGATTATATGGGTAAGGGAAAAGGGAAGATGGAATAGGTGGTAGGGTTTAGGTCGAGTGATGTTGGAAGGTTGGTATGATGTTTAAATGATGTTGATATGTAGCTTTTGTGACTTGTAACTGAATGTACTGATCTTAATCATGATGAATGGAAATAACTGTCTTTTAGATTCAATTCCAAGCATTGAGAAATAAAGAGTTGCAAAACATAGTTAGCTAACAAAAGATACTAAGAACCTGCAAAACAAAGTTAGAGAGACACAAAACATAAAACATAAATGAATGAAAAACAAGACAAAATAACAAGCATTATGCATTAGCCTCCCCTTAGGCTAATGCCTCCCCTCAAAACCAGCAAACAAGAATACAACAACATGATTAGCCAAACTGGACAATTACCAAGGATACCATGGAGAATAAGCCATTCCCCCTCCAAAGATTTGATTATAATAGGCAGGCCTGAAATCCCTCTGAAAATATGAAGAGGAACCAGCAGGAATGGTTCCCTGAATATCAGCAGGAACAGAGGTACCAGCAGGAACAG
Organism: Artemisia tridentata subsp. tridentata; assembly: GCA_021014915.2. Taxonomy (NCBI): domain Eukaryota; kingdom Viridiplantae; phylum Streptophyta; class Magnoliopsida; order Asterales; family Asteraceae; genus Artemisia; species Artemisia tridentata. The sequence continues at coordinate 323,792,998 of CP139506.1, read as the reverse complement.
GTCTATCAGCAGGAAAGGAAGCCCTATAAGAGTTCATTCCTGCTGCTTGTGGAACATATGGTGGTATTTGTTTGACATTCTTCCACAATGATCTGGTCTGTTGTTGCTCACCATTCATTCTCATTCTTTTCTCATGATAATCACAATCTTTAATGAGATGATATTGACTACCACACACAAAACATGACTTCTTCCTAACAGCCTTGTTCTTACTATAACTTTTCTTAACATAGACAACATTATCACTAGTGGAACTAGAGACACATTTGTTTTTAAACGAATTAATTGAGCTGTTGTCTGAAAAGGCTGATTTAGAAGCAGATTTATCATTAGTTGAACTTGAGGGCTCATGATATTTGGGTGTGGATGACTTTTCACTTGAGTCACATGAAACAAAGTCTTTAGACTCTGCTTCTGAGGACTTGTTACTTGAGGAACATGAGACACAATCATTAGGTTCAGGTAAGTCTCTGGACTTTTTACCATAAACCATTTGTGACTCATCTGAGTCAATGTCAGAGAGAGAGTGGACAGGGGTAGGCATAAAAACTCCTCTGATAGGTGGAGGAACAACATTCATTCCTCCTTCTTTCACATACTTAACAGGTTTTTGGTAGTCTACAGGTTCAGGGTCAAAAACACTATACTCATTAGGGTCATAATATTGATTTGGCCCTATCAGGTTACCATACCCTAAACCTCTTTTAGTTTTTGTAGACATAGAACTATCGACTAACTTGTTTAGGTTTTTAGATGAATCTTTCCATTTATCAAACCTAGCCAAGGTATTGTCTAGCTTAGTCTGCAAATCCTGTTTTTCTAACATGACCTTAGTATTTTGAGATTCAGAATATTTAAGTTCATTAGCAGTATTTCTTAAATCTCTCTGTAAAACCTTAATCTTTTCCTCATAAGCTAACTGATTCTTTTGGAACCAAACCTTTTGTTTTTCTAAGGTTTTAACCGCATTATCATAAGCTTGAACCTTAATAAAGTATTCATTATACTTATATTTCATGTCATCATATTCTTTATTAAGAGTTGGGTATAATTCTTGACAAGCAGGATTACATCTTTGTACCTGTGATGGGAATCCCATTAGAGCATACTCTTCCAAATTTTCTTTTGCTTCATAAGATTCATCTTTTTTAGTCAGCTTTTCCATAGACTTATTATGGAACAAACTCCTAATCTTCCTTGCGCACATTTCAAATCTATCACCTGATAGCGACATTGTGAAAAGATTCAAGAGAGACGATTCAACAATGTTTCCTTCTTTATCAGAGATCCTCACCAGGCTCTGATACCACTTGTAGGATTGAGTACTTCGAGCTTGATTGAGCTTGGTTAAACGAGAACCTCTACGTGTAAGACTTGTGTTTATGCGGAAACTAAACAACAAGAATATTAAAGAAGAAAAGATAATGATCCTCTATGGATCAGACTATGAACTAAGAATTGTGTTATTGAATATTGTAATCGTTAAAAGTACATTAAACTCATGGACGGGATGTTTCTTTTATAATGATAAGAAACCCTAACCCTAACCCGTCTTACAAGAAAACGTGTGAAGAGATAAACATGATCTCTTCTAAAAATAAATCTAACAAACTGTCTAAACATACGGATAACAAACAATAATATCCGCAGCAATAAACACTATCGGCAGAAACAAACTTAAACTATCGGCAGGAACCAACCGCAGCAACAATGAATAACTATCGGCAGGAACCAGCTTCACTATCGGCAGCAATGAGAAATTCCTTATTTCTCAGAGATCCTAACAAGTTGTATTTAGGTTGGGCAAAATGTATTTTTCTCTGAGCTTTATTCTGAAATTCCTTAGCAGTTGACCAAGGTGAGTCATTACCAATTTTCTAAATGTTACGTCAACATCAAAATATCGCTGCAAAGATTAACACAATGTTGTTAATTAGTTGCACATAATGTAACTGCATAGATAAACTTATGTAGTACTGGGTTAAAAAATAGTATATATGTACCGTGATTTCAGCCCATAGTTTATCTCTTGATTCTTTATTCACCTTCTTCCAAGAAAGAATCTTCAAACCTATGTGCTCACGAACCAGATCTCCTAAAAAACTCAAAAACAGTGCTCTGTGTAACCCTGATACCCTATTCAATGCATCGAAGGTTACCTTGAGCTTTATTCCACCAGGGTTGCCATATTTCATGTGAAACTTAAATAGCCTGGTTATGCCTCTCTTAGCTAGTATCCGATCTGATTGGTTGGTTCCAGGCGCATCTAGATCTTCATCATCAGAATACTTTTCGGATTCATATTCTAAGTTGTTATCATCATGTTCATTATCAGCAGGAAGCAAAAGATGATTATCAACAATGGGTTGAATTTCCATGACTCTTGAGCAACAATGGGTAAAAGAAAATGATTCTGGCTTGGAGAGTAATGGTGATAGAAGATTTGATTTTTGTGTTTTCTTTGCAGTCTTTTTTATTAGGAGAGAAAAGAGGGTATAGGAAGAATATGAATCGTACGTTATTCTTGGTAACTGCTTGTAATTAGGTGATTTCAAAATTTTGGCTCCAAATTCTAATTTGAAATTAACAATTGAATTATTTAAAATTTTTGCCTTTGAACCTGTTAAGTAAAGCATAAACTTGAATAAATCAAAATTTTGGCTCCAAATGTTATATATCATTATCTTAATCGCAAATCATGAACCAAGATCATGAACACAAACTGCATATCAAATCAAGAACTCAAATTTACACAATTACACCAAGATCATGAACACAAACTGATACCATTTAACACAAACTGCAACCATTAAATCATAAACCAACATGAAATCAAGAACAAAAACTGCTACCATTAAATAAATATGTGCAATCATCAAATCAACAACAGAAACTGCTACCATTGAATCTAACTGTGCAATCATCACATCAAGAACACAAATTGCTACCATTTAACAAACCAAAATACTATCATTACAGTTATAAAATAGATACAGTTAAACTACTAATTACCAGTTATTGTACCATTAATAATTACATTTATCCAAATTAAATGTCAGAACTACTACTACCATATTAAAGTACCAAATACGATTTACAAAACACAAAAGCTGTTAATGGATATCCTAAACCCCTAAACCATCTTCTTACACGGCAGTCCCAAGACAATATCCTGAGTAAATTTCTTTTTGTGTGCCTTTTCAACTGGTATTTGAGAGGATTGAGTTTTGGGAGTAGCTTGAGAGGATTCAGCTTTTTCATTTACCTACAAGTTGAACGAGTATAATGGATTAAGTCTGGAGAATGTCATAAAAGTAGCAAAACAACATTTATTAAATGGACCATTATTACCCCTTTTGTGTCAGCATCACCAGATTCTTCATCGCTAGAGAAATAGAAAGGGCTCTTTCTCGTCCAATCTGCGTTTTCCCATACCTCATAATAGTTCAACATATCATGTGTTTCAAAAAATTTAATTAATGGTATAAAGGTATACAACTTTGGCCACAAATACATAACAACTTTAGTATACCTTGTTGGAAATGATTTTGAATTTGGACCTAGGGATTTTTGCCTTTGAACCTGTTAAAGCATAAACTTGAATAAATTAAAAATTCACACAGCTTTACATTCAACAATAAATTCACACAGCTTTACATTAGAATCGGTAACAACCCCAAAACATCACCATTTATAGATCAAAAGCCTGTTACTAATTATTGTACAATGAATCATCAACTGATATGTGAAAACATTAAAAAACATATCTTTGTTGTTATTTGAATTCATTGTTTGCGTGTTTGTGTTTGCCAGAAGAATGTGTGTTTTGATTAGGGTTTATTGATTATTGTGTGTGTTTACAAATGATCGGGTAAAGGGATTAATTGCCGGTTGACTATTGAAGTTGTGGTTTGGTTTAACTATGACGTGGCAAGAGGTGTAAAAAAAAGGAAAAAAAAAAAAAAAGGCTAACGGTGCTGACGTGGCGGTGAAAACCGGCTATAGCCGGTAACTAGGGATGGCAACGGTTCGAGTTCGGGGCGGGTTTTAGTGTACCCGTACCCGAACCCGTTTATAATATACCCGTACCCGGCCCATATCCCACCGGATACCCGATTAATATTATTCATCGGTTTTTCGGGTTTCCCCGCGGGTATCGGTTATCCATAATTGAATATTATATGAACAAAATTGGCGGTATTAAGATTAAGTCACACTAAAATCCGCCGACAAAACAAAAGAAAATACTCTAATATATTCAAGTTTTTTAAAAGTTAAAGAAAATGAATATCGTATCAAACGATTTAACGCAACGTACTCGGCACGATATTCACCAAAAAAATCAAATGCGCAAGAGTTTTCAAAAGTTAATCATTCTCATTTCCAAAAATAATCTCGTTTTAGCCTTTTAAAAGGGTTTGATATCATCATACGTGTAACGGTAGAGAACACGGACTCACGAGTACTCACTCCAAAAAAACGAATAACCGAATAGTCGAGAAGAGTATTGACGATAACTTGATTCGAAACAAGATGACGAAAACAAGTTAAAGAGATAACTAACAACAAACATATCAAGTAAGATGAGTCGATTGGTAATCGTCGGTATTTTCCCATAATCCCATTTATTAGTACAAGGTATACTCGTTTTATGATTTAAAACAAGTTTGGACTTACGACAAAATTAATCTTTGGAAATAACAAAATTTCGCCATGACTCTTTCATTTATCGAACATTTCCAAGTCAAAAGACTTTATTGAAAATCAATTTCCCGAGTAATTTATAATATAACAAGTATTTATATAAACCCTAAACCCTAAACGCTAAACCAATCCGTAACTCAAACAATAACCAAACGAATAGTCCAATAAATCCAAATATGTTAGTTTACGGGTAGCATGTCTCGAATAGTCCAATAGCCCTCGTGTGTTCCGTTTTTATCCCAAATGTCACACGCAAGGTTTTCAAAATCGGGATCCTACTTAAGATCCTATGGTAAAGATCGGGATCCTATAACATCTTAAGCTTTTAAAGATCCTTTGTATGATCCGGATCGTTTTTGCTTTGCAGTATCGTAAAATCGTAAGATCCTAAGATCAAGATCGGGATCCTGACAACCATGGTCTCACGTACACTTCTAATTTCCTTACTTCGTTATTAACCAAATTTAATAACAAATATCTTTACAACTTTTAATTTAAAAATTGTTTTTATTTCTTTCTTTTATTTTGTCCAAGTCGAGTCAATATCAAGTCACAACAAATGAGTTACTATTTCCTTTCGAGTCACGGTCGAACATTTATACCCTCGGGTCAATAATAATGAACCCGGTCCCAAATCATCCCAAACATCACAAACAACTAGTTCCCAAAATATCCCAAACATCACAAATAACTAGTTGGAAATATTGAGTTTGGAAGTTTATTATTCACAAAGCATGAGATACAACTAGTTGTTGCATCAACTCATTGTACATGGAAAGTCAATACTTGGTAAAAGGAAATTGGAGACTTTTTTGTACAACTTTAATTCACAGTTTACTTTTGGCGCGCGCCTTTGGTCCCTTTTCCCGCCTAAAGTCTTGGGAACCATTCATCTACCTCTCCATCCTATTTATACCTATCGATTGTATACCAAAGAACACACACAAACACATATATCCCTTTCAATTCAAAGAAAGCTTCAACAATGGCAGCAAATAATGGTAACTTTCAAAATGATGCGGAAGAGTACGAGTTCGTGTTAAACAACTATTTGCTATTTGACGCAGTGTTTGATGCTTTCGGGTATGAACCCATTGCAGAATATGGGTCGTATAGGCAGGTAGATACGTTGATGAGGAGTACAATTTTGAACTGGCTGCATACAAAAGACTTTTACTAGGATGAGGTTTTGAGAGTGAATGAGGTGGAGGAGGAGGAGGAACAAGATGAAGAGGAGGAGGAGGATGATCAACAGGATGCGGAGGTGGCTCAAAGTGAGGTGGTGCAGCAAAATGAAGAGGATCAGCAGCAAAATGTGGTGGAGCAGCAAAATGTGGTGGTGCATCAAAACCAGGGGGAGCAGCAAGATGGGTTTAAAGACCCTTATGATCTAGAAAATAGGATTCGCGATCTTGAAATTATGTTTAAACGACTCGAGGAAAGGAAGAAGTGGAAGGAAAGCAGGGAAGAGAGCTCTGGTTCTAACAAGTTTGTGTGAAATGGAGTGAAGCAGATTATGATGATGGTGTTTTTATGTTTTTAGTATGTTTAGTATTTAGGTTGGATAAATTAGATGTATGGTTGTAGCTTTTAAAAAATATCAATGAGATATTTGATGTTTAATTAATTGTTTATGGTTGCTTGTGAATGTTTGATTTAAGGAAGTCAACAAACCAAAATTTGCATAAGGGTAAGTGGTGAAAAGAACGCTGAGGGTTTATGGGCAAAAGAGGAATCGTTATCTGTGTTTCCCCTAATGTTAAAGGGGTGTTTGGTTTCTTGGATAATAGCAGTCTTTTTTTAAAAATCTACTCTTTAATACTTAGAAGACTATTAACACTGAAACAATATCACCAATATCACCAAAACTAGTTAAGTGTCTTCTTTTACACTAAATCCCTTCCAAATGTATGAGTGCAGTATGGTTTTAAAAGAAAATTGAGTTCATACTAGTGAGAAAAAGTTTTTGAACAAAGTTTGTACTGCTAGGCAAACGTTTGTACTACTAGCGTAAAACTTTGTACTGCTGGGTAGCCGTTAGTACTGTTTGGGTATTAACCGTGGTTTATTTATAGCCGTTGGGGTAATTTTTGTCAATTACTTCGCTTAAGGGTTTCATAAATTGGATAATTTTCTTTCTTTATATAATTTATACGATTTCTTCAAACTAAAGAAACAATTTATTGAAGTCGGTCCAATCATAACCCAGCACTCTAATCAAGCATTTAATCAATTTTTGTAGCAAATTTAGAGTTTTGTGATACACATAACCAGGTTGCATTCTTGGAGAAACCAGAAGGGGGTCAAGACTTCCACCAAATAGCAGATTTTCTAAACACTACCCACATCAGGTATGCTCTTACAATCAATCCTACTATCTATGTCTCTCAAATAAAATAGTTTTGGCAGACTGTTACTACCAATATATTTGAGAATGGAGATAAAGAGTTAATTGCACCAGTTGATGGCAAAACAATAACTATTACTGAGTCATCTGTTAGGAGGCATCTCCATTTAGCAGATGAAAATGGTATTAGTTCTTTGCCTAATACTGAAATTTTTCATCACATTTCCAGAATGGGGTATGACACATCTTCTCAAATTCTGGCTTTTCAAAAAGGATGTTTTGCCCCACACTGGAAATTCTTCATACATACCATCCTTCATTGTTTAAGTCCAAAGAAAACCTCATGGGAGCAATTCAGTAGCAATATTGCAACTGCTCTCATTTGTTTAGCAACAAACAGGACTTTTAACTTTTCAAAATTAATTTTTGATGGTATGGTGAAAAATGTGGATAACAAATACAAGTTTTTAATGTATCAAAGGTTTATACAAACGGTTTTGAATATAAGGAAAAGTTTGCTTCTATCTCATAAAAATGTTTATCCAACTCCTTGCCTTACTCAAAAACTTTTCAGTAACATGAGCATGGCTTCTAAGGGGTTTAATGGGATAGTAGTTCCACTTTTTGAAACAATGTTGGTTCAAAATCAAAACATTTAGGGTGAAGGATCAACAAGCCCAGTTAAGTCCCATCACACACCCACAGGCTCATCTGGTTCTCAACCAGTCTCACAACCAACTTCATTACAATATAGGAGTTAATCCATAGAGGAATTTGTTGATCCTCAGCCAAATATGGGGGAAATGCCCCATGATTCACCTCTCCCAGGAGGTAACACACCTGGAAGTGATGAGGGAAGAGTGTCACTAAAGGAATTGATGGATATTTGTACAAATTGACTCAAAGGGTGACTGGCTTGGAGAAAGAACTCAAGGAGACAAAGCAGTTGTATGGTACTGCTTACAAGAAGATCATTGGAAAAGTGAAGAAATTGCAGTCTAAAGTCAAGTCACTTAAAGCAAAGAGAAAGGCAAATATTATGGAGTATACAAGCTCAGATGATGATGATTCAGATGATAACATGGATGATGATGATTTAGATGATAACATGGATGATTCTTCCAAACAGGGGAGGAAGATAGCTGATATTGATCAAGACCCCAATATTTCTTTGGTTGAAGATGTTGGGAATTATCACAAGAGAAGACTTAAATATGAAGAACAGACTTAAGTCTGCTGGTTTACTCAGTTAAGTCTCTTATTTATAGTGATTACATAGTTAAGTCTGCCAGTACAATGTTAACTCTGGCAAGACATAGTTTCATAGTTAAGTCTGGTAGACAGTCTTTAGTTAAGTCTCTTTATGATTTATAGTAAAGTTAGTTAGCTATAATTAGGAAAGGATACGTATGATATAGTTATACTTATTAGAAGATACGTTTATCCTTCTACACGTTTTGTATCATTAGGGTTTCCTTAGTGTATAAAAGGAACCCTACGCTTAATAGTTTGTACGACATTGTGATTGAAAGTTAATAGAATTACGAAGTTAGTATATTGTTTTCTTCATGTTATTGTTAAGATTCCGCATTAGCAATTAACAACTGTTTAGAGTTATCACTTAGATCATTTAGATTTATTCAAGTTGTCTAATAAGTAATCAATGGCTACTTAGATTCATAAACCGTGACCTACAATGTATCAGAGCCTGTAGAGGGACTCTAGTTCATAGAAAACAAAAACCAAAACACTTATTCACTAAATCAATCCTGCACAATATCTCAAAGAATGGTGATGAGTTCAAACCATCTCAGTGATTACTGAGTCAGTTCATGAAGAAGAGGCATCAGAAAACAATGCACCCAAACAACAACAAAACATCCCTGCCACAACCACCATATCTGTTGGGAACATGTTTTGTAATATTTCAAGTATTGATCATTTATATTAGGTTGCTTAGGCCTTTAGCTTTGTTATTAGGCCCAGCCCGTGTAGAAGGCCCATGGGCTGTGTCGTTTTATCATTTATTATGGTTTATTATGTATTATGTTAAGTAAGTAGGGCTAGTAGCCCAACCTCTTGTAAAAAACTATAAATACCCCTCCCATCCAAGGGAAAGGTGGTTGGTTGATGAATTAAGAAGTTTTATTATTAAGTGTGTGTAAATCATCTCCCTTCCATCTCTTTCTCTCTCTAGCTTTCTCTCTCTAGATTTAGTAGGTGATTAGTAGGTAATTAGTGGTAGCTTAATTCATAAAAGTTTAAAACATCAAGTGGTATCATTCGCCTAGGGGTAATTTAGGTTGTTAGAAGGTTAGATCTAAGAAAAAAATTAAGAAATCCGAATTGTTAGACTAGTTACTGTTCATCCGAGTTGTTAGTGTTCTTCAGATATATATTCATCGAATTTCTTGTTCACCGAAGTTTCTTCACCTAGTTTCATTGACCGAACTTGTACGTTAATCGAACTATTGATTATTCACCGAGTTAGGTGATATAATCGAATTTCTGGGTTTATTCGAACTTCTGGGTTTGATCGAACTTAGGTTGTTTAATCGAGTTAGATTAAATTAACCGAAATTGTTGTTTTCATCGAACTATTTGTTCGAACTTTCGTAACCAAACTTTCGTAACCGAACTTTCGTAACCGAACTTCAGTAACCGAACTTCAATAACCGAACTTCAGTAACCGAACTTTCGTAACCGAACTTCAGTAACCGAACTTCAGTAATCGAACTTCAGTAACCGAACAACTTTGATCGAACAAGTGCTTAACCGAATAAGTGATTGATCGAATTTATCTTTCATCGAACAATTTCCAGTAATCGAACGAGGATAGTCGAACGAGGATAGTCGAACAAGAACTAGTCGAACAAGAGTTGATATACCACAGCAAAGAAATGACCTTAGATCCGTTGTAGATCCTCCTTGGTTCATATCAGTCGAACAAAAAGAAACAGAAGGAGAAGAAGAGTAGACAGACAGAAACGACAACTATTGACAACAACCAATAACCTTTTTCAACCACAACAAATCCAAATAATAATTCTAATCCTCACCATCCCCTTTCGACATCATACAACAAACGCACATCATCAATCTAACATCTAATCCCATCTCACGTTCAGATTCAACACAGACTCGAAAAAGAAACCAACATGATCTCAGCAGTGTTCCTTCGTGTTATTCATTGATACACCAAGACTTTTAAAAGTCATAATACACGAAAGAAAGATCATCATCATCGATCTGTGAAAGGTTCTAACTTTTCTTAATATCCGAAAATTTTAAGAACGGTTTATAACAATATTGTTATATCCATTTCTTTGTTTCGGTTATCTATAAGCAAACAAAAATCCAACAAGAAATAGAAAAACAAAGATCTCAGTTTTTTGTTCACTTTAGGTACCAATCTTTATAAAGATTTTTTTGTGAGTGAACTTTAACCATCATCGATCTATTGAAGATCAAAGCTTCATCTTTATATCCGAATCTCATAAAGAAAAACAAAACAAAACTGTTTCATCTCTCTTTTTCATTCGGTGTACAACTCAAATTGAAAAACAAGAAAGATAATCACCTGTCCTCTATCTTGAATCAAACCTTTGAAGGCTTGATTATCTTAGTGCTCGCGCAACAGCAAGCAAATACAAAGGTCGGATTTTTTTGTGTGGCTTCGATTAACAAAGAAAGCAGGTCGGATTTTCTTGTTGGAGTCTGCGTTCATTTTGGTGTTGGAAGAAAATATTGACTGCGTTTTTTTAAACAAAGAGATTAGGGTTTGAGTGTATGAGTAAACTGGTCTTTTATAGTGATTTAATTTGGGTTAGTGTTGGATTTGGACTTGGGCTTTGATTGGTATAGTGGTTGGACAGGATTTGCAATCAACTCTTGGGCTATTTGTTTACATTACGAGCGGACTATTTTTTCACAAGGAACGAATTTGTGACGGGTTTCAACAAAGGACAATCTTTGTTAAGCACAAATTATAATACATTTTTTTTGTGCTAACTTAATTTTTATTGAGATTGTGAGATCTATCAGGTTTCATAAGAATAATCCGAGTTTCTAGTGTAAAATCCTCCGAGATTCAACGATTGAATTTCTCTGAGTTTCTAGAGTAAAATCCTCAGAATTTCTTCAAGTTATTCACCGTTCAAAAATCTAATCTTCAATAACAACCGTTATTATCCTTTAAAGATCCTACATCCACAAGCTACTTCAAGATTAATCGTTCCTCGTTTCACAATTTACTTCAACTTTACGCATTTTAGTTTGATTCTTCCGATTTCATCGCAATAATCAAGGGGGAGAGAAAATGCATCAATCAAGGTCGCAAATTAATGAACAGATGTCACCTTTCTCTAATTTTTCTCCATCAAACCTTGTTACTCAAGGATCTCAAGAGAGCGATACGCAAGAGCTATTAATGCAAGAAAAAGAGAGAGAAACGAAAGAGAGATGCATGGAATGTTTTAGATTACTTCATTCACACCTTAAAGTCCTCTCAAATAGACTTATCAGAAACACGTACCGAGTATGGATTTAAACGGGTATTTCCATCACTCTTTAGAGAAAACGTTGAGGTGTTCACAAAAACCATGTTCCTCAATATGGATCAACTGCAGAAGCAACTTGAAAGAGAAGAATTTCACGAGAGTGAATCCACGACCGCCTTTAGAGTTGTAACACCCCAACCCGACAAGGGTAGAAGTGTCACAATGATGGTGAAATATCAGAAACATAAACAAGCCTACATCTTCATTAATACAAAGGAGTACAAGGGTTACAAAGGGATTACAAGGAAATACTGAATTACAAAGGAATAAAAACTAAGTCTGAAATTAAAACTTCTTCTAATCATCTCTATAACAAAATAACTATCACAGGGTAGTCTTCTAAGTCCAATAGTAGTCTCCGTCCACACCCAGCTTCCTACTAAAACCTGCCGCAGGAAAAGAAATGCGGCTGAGCTACGAGAGCTCAGTGAACAGATATAACGGTAACAAGCAGTAATACAGAAATAGTACAGAGTATCAAGAGTATAAGTCATGCAGATATAAACAGAGTAAAAGGGTAAATAAAAGTAAGGGTAAAGGAATAGGGAGATAGTAAGATGCTAAAGGTAAAGGGAAATAGTGCAAGATATAATAAGGGTCAAAGGTAAGAAAAGGTATATGGTAAAGGTAAACAGAAATCCCCCACGAGCCCAGAAAACAGAGATATCATAATCGTGTAGCCATATCAGTAATCCAGAGGGGATGCCTCTCAAGTAACCAGATAATATGAGGGGTGTCCTCATGTATCAAATATATATGGAGTAGCTAGCTCCCAGAGGTTGTGAAAGACGTGTATCGCATACACCATCAGTCACCAGTAATACAGTAATCAGTAATCAGTAACAGTAACAGTTCTAGGATGCATCCATACGCCCCAGGTGGCCATAAACCTCCCAACACACTAAATAAAATACAGTCAGGGACGGAACATGTCATCACTCTCCTGCCCTAGAGTCATGCCATCGGTGCATCAATGACATGGTCATGAAACCCTCATGACTAGTGAGTTGGCTCGGGTATCAATCCGTGGTCAGGGTCAAGTATCCAGTATCAGGTCAAAATCAGAGTGTCATATCAGAGGGTTCAGAATATAAGGTCTATATCAGAGGTTCATGTCAAATATCTCAGAGTTCAATATCAGAGGTTCAGAAATAAATGAGGTTCAAATCAGAGTTTATAAAAATGTTCAAGTCCAGGTTCAGAAATAGTATATCCGATAATTGCTTATATCAAAGTTCAAATCAAGTTCCAGAACAAGAGTTTTTAGCCAGTTTTAGAATAAAGTTCAAATCCAGATTCAATAGGTCATATGAAAGGTTCATAATCAAAAGGTTTATAAGTTCATATAAAAGATTTCTATTTCAAAGGTTTCATATTAAACTTACATTTCAAATAGTCTTTCAGTGACTTCATAAAATGATGTTTAGTAAAACCCTTTTTATAAAGCTAGTCTTCAAAAGAGATTTTCATAATACCTTTAGTGCAGTTTCAATTCAAAATTGGTATAACATCATATTCAAAAGCTTTTCTCAAAAACATTTTCATATCATCAAGGAAAGTTTCCAATTTCTGTTATAATGTCAAAATAAATCTTCAGGGTATTCAGAGGTTTGCATAATCAGGTCACAAGATGAAGGTCGGATCATGTCAGGTATCAAAGGAATTAAAACAGGGTTCAGTTTATCAAAGGAACTCAGAAATCAAGTATCATGTCAGGAAGGTTCAAGTAAAGGGGATCATAGCAGTGGCATTATTACGGAGACCGACGGATCAGAAAATAAAAGAGATCATGAGAAACCTGTGAGAAGGTTCAGAATATCTGTACCTTATGCAGTGCAAACAAAACAATAAACAGACACTGAACAGGGATTAGGGCTCCTCCTTCTTCACACCTAAAGAATATAGAAGACGGAATTACAAAGAGGTTCGAGTTTAATTTACTATTTTAGTTCATCTTTCTATTTTAAGAAACTTCCCAGATTTAGTAACTTCTATTGTTAGCAGATTTCAAGAATTAACAGATTTCCATAGTTAGACCGATATAACATTCTAGATTAAGTTAAATTCTTATTTACAGAAGATCATGGTATTAAGGTATCTTTTAACAAGTTACAAAATTCTAGGGTTAATTTTGACGGATTTTCATAGTTTAGGGTTTTAAATGTAACCTTATCAAAGTTAAAGGTTTAAAAATAGGCATATCATAATTATACCATTCAAACACATATATTTTCCAGAATTACCCTTTTAACCTTCAAGTATCATAATTTACAAATTACACCCCTTTAATTAATTAATTTACAAATTAAACCTTATAATTATATAATTTACACTTTAACCCTTATCATGTTTACATTACTCATCAAGCCCTTTTATTTCATCAATTTACAGAAAATAACCTTTAATATTAATCATGTTACAACAGCCCTTCAAGTTTCGGTAATTACATATTTAGTCCTTATACTTTCCAAAAATGCAAAACGCATAATAATTTATCCATAATTACATATTAAGCCCTTAAATACTCAAAATTACACATTTCACCCTTCATAATATTAACAAAACTGAGAACCCTTGAGTTTCCAGATTTTACATTTTTAGTACCTCATTTTTATTAATTTTTCAAAACGACACAATCTTTACAAGTTAAATCCTTTTCTCGCCAAATTTACAAATAAGACCCTCATGTTATATTTTTTATATATTCCCCTTGATCTAAAAAACATTACAAAAATATCCCACAATTTTTAATAATTACAAAACACCCCCTTAACATATTATTTTCAAATCGGTAACCACAATATATTATCAAAACTCAATTCTAAAAATCCCATTAATTAGGCCATCATTCTATCATCATTATACAATATTTATATCCATATTTCATCCATGAAAAACCCTTGTTCGATCGGTTTTTATTTTTGTCCATAATTTCCTTTTTATAACAAAAACCCGATATATCAATAATTCCCAAAAATCATGAATTAAGCTATAACAATTCAAGATCTTATTTTTCTGATGTTATATGATTTATGTAGATCCCATGAAAATTAAACATGAAGCTCAGAAAAATCGTATGACATATATTATACCCGATTGCATATTTTAGGGTTTATAACTCGTTATTTTCCATACGCTCGATCTAGCGTGCATGATTATTTTCCACTATTTTATATACGTTCTATATAATTAATAGGGTGTTAGAAAAATACCAGAATGATTTTAGAATGATCGGATTACACATAATGATTTTATGCTTCTCGGTTTGGATAAAAACGACACCAAAATCCTCCACGAGCACAAACGCGATCCACAAACCTTGGAATCATTTTTAACAGATCATACATGATGTGAGGGACACAGGAAAAATAGAAAAAGAATTTTACAGAGGTCGCATGAATTATTTTAGAATTTTTACCTTACGTATGAATAAAATGGAAGAAATTCGACAACGCTTGATCTAGGCTTCCACAAATCGAGTGGCTATTTTTCTAGCCTTCCTAGCACTAGAATGGACTCCAAAAAAATGCTTCTTGGCCTTGGAAAAATCAGATTGAATTTAGAGTGAATTTTGTGTTTTTCGGCTAAACTTTTAGGGTTAAAATGAAGGAGGAAATCATGGAGTGATAAAGGGTTGTTATAGACCGATTATTTGGGAGTATTTGAGCTATAGAACCGGCCATAAACCAGGCCAAATCAATTTACCTCATTTACCAAGATTTCCTTAATTAGTTTTGTGATTTATATGCTTTTAAATAATAATAATAATGTATTATATACACAATTCGGTCCATGTACATTTCAGGTGAAATAATACTCTTTTGTATATTGTAAAAATATTTGGAGCTTGCCTCAAAATTATTACACTTGCTTTGTAGTTCGTTTCCAGAGATTTGGGATTAATTCGGTACTTTAAATAAGCTTTAATTAATTTTTTAAGTTTCAGGGGTAATTTGGTAATTTTTGCATGTTTCAGATTTTCGGGTTTTACAATTCTTCCCCTCTAAAAAAAAAATTTCGTCCTCGAAAATTGAAGTCGCAAGGTTAGACAGAGTCGTAACAATTCGCAAAAGGTCATCACGAACGACCTCACACCCGGGGGTTCTTTCAAAAGACTCTTCAGGACTAATGGTTTCTCATGACTCGATCAAACAAGATAGTTTCAGATTCCTCAGAAGGAGACAAAATCAGTTCGATTTGGATCAGAAGAACAGTGCAATATAACATGGCTGGTAGGTGAGTCTTCTGAAAACTTATACGAAATACGAACAGAATTTCAGATCAGATTAACTGTATCATCAGTAGAGAGTTCTACAAAGAGTTTAAG
Source organism: Artemisia tridentata subsp. tridentata (assembly GCA_021014915.2). NCBI lineage: Eukaryota > Viridiplantae > Streptophyta > Magnoliopsida > Asterales > Asteraceae > Artemisia > Artemisia tridentata. The sequence goes on along the minus strand of CP139506.1, from coordinate 323,777,061 downwards.
CTATAAAACTGAGGTCAACAGAATGCAATACGAGAGTTCAAACTCATCCAGACATTTAATGAACGAAAACAGAGTATACGCGTAGATATAATGAACCTTATGTCTCACTAAATCACGAAAATCAACGGAGATCAGATTCTAAACTTCTTAGGTACTCCCCCAAGACATCCTATGGCCAAAATGAGTGCACGTTATATGGTGTAAGTATTATCACGTTGATCAGGCGTCATAATACTAGCACCACATAAATATGCCTTCATGATGATCATACTTTATCTCGAGTCGTGAGTATGACAACCTATCTTAATCCACCTAGTACTTCTAAAATCTCAGAGCCAATAATATCAAAACGTAAATAAGAGGGCAGACAAAACTATTCGCAAGAGTATCAGAAATTTCAGATTGTCAAGCAGAGTAAGGCACGTCGTCGCAAGTATCAGATTTTCCACAGTTTGCCAAAATTCCTCAGAATAAAGCCATCCTCGAATATACGAAAATAAGCACGGGGCTGAAATGCTTCTAGAAACTTAAATCATTAGCGGATCTTATCACGATATAACAAAGTTCAAGGGAGTCAACGGAATTGAAAACTAATCGTCAATAACTTCGGTCTTCACAGAATAAATTCTTCCAAACATAAAAGGTCTGTTTCAGAAATCCGTTCATTCAAAACATCAAATTCCTTCAAGCCTGGTTAATCTATCTTCGTTTTATCCATCAACCTGGAAGTGAAGCAAAATCGTCTGGTTCATCACGCCTCCGGCAGTTCTTCTTGGAATGTGATGGAGTGATGTGGATTTCTGGCACGATCTTTAAGTTTATTCATCATCCAGCCTGCTTCCGTTCTTAGTACAACCAAGATGAATAGGGAGGTAAGACTGTACGTCTTCATCAGCTCCAGGTTCGCCGTCTTTCTTCTGCATCGCCAACACTTCTGCCTGGTAAGGAATGTCTTCACTCTTCAGGGTAGTCGCCGCTGTTGTCAACTCCAGGTCTGGTAGCGAAGTCATTCTTCTGATGTGTTTCTAGTTGTCTTGATGCGTAGGCAAAACTTTTTGTGGTGCAAGGGAGTATGACTGGGTCTTTTTCTGAAATGTCTCAAAATCTGTTCCTTCTGAAGGAAACTTCGCGTTCTGAAACTGAATAGATATAAAGTTGTTTCAGGGTGGAGAAAATAAGGGTTCCAATAGCAATACGGTTCAGCTCCCAGAAATCAATACATATCTCCTGTCATCTTCCTTCTTCATCGCGAACAAACTGAAATACGCCAAGAAAATACACTTAAGCAACTTACTTCACACTCCGGAGGAAAACTTGGTGGTTCAATCAGGAATCTTGATTCAGAGAATTTAGGTGCCAGGTATTTCTCAAGATGAGGTTCATTCATGGGTGTACGGAATGGGTTTCAGGGAAAACTTCATAACCGCGAATGTAACACATGAGTCTCCAGAGTAATAGCGATAGCAGAAAGTTTGATAATCGAAAATCGGAGTAGGGAGTTCAAAATTGTTTTAAACGCCAAAAGTGAGACATAGGAGGATAGTTGACAATATTTTGGATGTTCAATTAATCAATCCTTTATCAGAATAAATTCGGAGTTAACTGTCCAAGGAAAGGCAGATCAAATAACAACTCTTATCGTTCAAAAATGAGAGGGAACATTCTTATACTCGTGGTTTAGCACCACAAGACTTCTCATAGGAATAGAGATGGGTAAGACGAAATCAAAGAGTGTCAGAAAAATTCATAGATGCTTCCTCAAGAGCAAGAGACAGCTCACAGAATGTATCAAGCACGTCATCGCCATGGAGATTCTCAGAATGCCCAAGGAGGTATCAAAATGATTAGCAAAAGGATCAGAAGTCAGAGTCAGACTCTGCAGACAAGGATCAAATAGTGTCAGGCAATACTATGCAGTTCTCAATGCCTTCCAGATTTATTTAGGTTCAAAACTTAGATAGTGCAGAGCATAAGCTTTCAATTTCCAAAAGTGATCTTAACAGACTTTAATCAAAAGCAAGGCACAAATCAGAGTGATGCGGAAGCAAATATGCTTAAACAAACGCCTTATAGTCTACCCATTCCTCACTGGTCAAAACTTAAGTTCATATCAAGGAATCCTAAAGCAAGTTCTCAGGGTGTTCTCCTATGTTCTTACAGTGGAAGCCTAATGGTCCAGAACTCACAGGTCAAGGGTAAATGTATTACGAGTCGCAGCCTGTCTCTCTGATACCATAAATTTGTAACACCCCAACCCGACAAGGGTAGAAGTGTCACAATGATGGTGAAATATCAGAAACATAAACAAGCCTACATCTTCATTAATACAAAGGAGTACAAGGGTTACAAAGGGATTACAAGGAAATACTGAATTACAAAGGAATAAAAACTAAGTCTGAAATTAAAACTTCTTCTAATCATCTCTATAACAAAATATCTATCACAGGGTAGTCTTCTAAGTCCAATAGTACTCTCCGTCCACACCCAGCTTCCTACTAAAACCTGCCGCAGGAAAAGAAATGCGGCTGAGCTACGAGAGCTCAGTGAACAGATATAACGGTAACAAGCAGTAATACAGAAATAGTACAGAGTAGCAGGAGTATAAGTCATGCAGATATAAACAGAGTAAAAGGGTAAATAAAAGTAAGGGTAAAGGAATAGGGAGATAGTAAGATGCTAAAGGTAAAGGGAAACAGTGCAAGATATAATAAGGGTCAAAGGTAAGTAAAGGTATATGGTAAAGGTAAACAGAAATCCCCCACGAGCCCAGAAAACAGAGATATCATAATCGTGTAGCCATATCAGTAATCCAGAGGGGATGCCTCTCAAGTAACCAGATAATATGAGGGGTGTCCTCATGTATCAAATATATATGGAGTAGCTAGCTCCCAGAGGTTGTGAAAGACGTGTATCGCACACACCATCAGTCACCAGTAATACAGTAATCAGTAATCAGTAACAGTAACAGTTCTAGGATGCATCCATACGCCCCAGGTGGCCATAAACCTCCCAACACACCAAATAAAATACAGTCAGGGACGGAACAGGTCATCACTCTCCTGCCCTAGAGTCATGCCATCGGTGCATCAATGACATGGTCATGAAACCCTCATGACTAGTGAGTTGGCTCGGGTATCAATCCATGGTCAGGGTCAAGTATCCAGTATCAGGTCAAAATCAGAGTGTCATATCAGAGGGTTCAGAATATAAGGTCTATATCAGAGGTTCATGTCAAATATCTCAGAGTTCAATATCAGAGGTTCAGAAATAAATCAGGTTCAAATCAGAGTTTATAAAAATGTTCAAGTCTAGGTTCAGAAATAGTATATCCGATAATTGCTTATATCAAAGTTCAAATCAAGTTCCAGAACAAGAGTTTTTAGCCAGTTTTAGAATAAAGTTCAAATCCAGATTCAATAGGTCATATGAAAGGTTCATAATCAAAAGGTTTATAAGTTCATATAAAAGATTTCTATTTCAAAGGTTTCATATTAAACTTACATTTCAAATAATCTTTCAGTGACTTCATAAAATGATGTTTAGTAAAACCCTTTTTATAAAGCTAGTCTTCAAAAGAGATTTTCATAATACCTTTAGTGCAGTTTCAGTTCAAAATTGGTATAACATCATATTCAAAAGCTTTTCTCAAAAACATTTTCATATCATCAAGGAAAGTTTCCAATTTCTGTTATAATGTCAAAATAAATCTTCAGGGTATTCAGAGGTTTGCATAATCAGGTCACAAGATGAAGGTCGGATCATGTCAGGTATCAAAGGAATTAAAACAGGGTTCAGTTTATCAAAGGAACTCAGAAATCAAGTATCATGTCAGGAAGGTTCAAGTAAAGGGGATCATAGCAGTGGCATTATTACGGAGACCGACGGATCAGAAAATAAAAGAGATCATGAGAAACCTGTGAGAAGGTTCAGAATATCTGTACCTTATGCAGTGCAAACAAAACAATAAACAGACACTGAACAGGGATTAGGGCTCCTCCTTCTTCACACCTAAAGAATATAGAAGACGGAATTACAAAGAGGTTCGAGTTTAATTTACTATTTTAGTTCATCTTTCTATTTTAAGAAACTTCCCAGATTTAGTAACTTCTATTGTTAGCAGATTTCAAGAATTAACAGATTTCCATATTTAGACCAATATAACATTCCAGATTAAGTTAAATTCTTATTTACAGAAGATCATGGTATTAAGGTATCTTTTAACAAGTTACAAAATTCTAGGGTTAATTTTGACGGATTTTCATAGTTTAGGGTTTTAAATGTAACCTTATCAAAGTTAAAGGTTTAAAATAGGCATATCATAATTATACCATTCAAACACATATATTTTCCAGAATTACCCTTTTAACCTTCAAGTATCATAATTTACAAATTACACCCCTTTAATTAATTAATTTACAAATTAAACCTTATAATTATATAATTTACACTTTAACCCTTATCATGTTTACATTACTCATCAATCCCTTTTACTTCATCAATTTACAGAAAATAACCTTTAATATTAATCATGTTACAACAGCCCTTCAAGTTTCGGTGATTACATATTTAGTCCTTACATTTTCCAAAAATGCAAAACGCATAATAATTTATCCATAATTACATATTAAGCCCTTAAATACTCAAAATTACACATTTCACCCTTCATAATATTAATAACACCGAGAACCCTTGAGTTTCCAGATTTTACATTTTTAGTCCCTCATTTTTATTTATTTTTCAAAACGACACAATCTTTACAAGTTAAATCCTTTTCTCGCCAAATTTACAAATAAGACCCTCATGTTATATTTTTTATATATTCCCCCTGATCTATAAAACATTACAAAAATATCCCACAATTTTTAATAATTACAAAACAACCCCTTAACATATTATTTTCAAATCGGTAACCACAATATATTATCAAAACTCAATTCTAAAAATCCCATTAATTAGGCCATCATTCTATCATCATTATACAATATTTATATCCATATTTAATCAATGAAAAACCCTTGTTCGATCGGTTTTTATTTTTGTCCAAAATTTCCTTTTTATAACAAAAACCCGATATATCAATAATTCCCAAAAATCACGAATTAAGCTATAACAATTCAAGATCTTATTTTTCTGATGTTATATGATTTATGTAGATCCCATGAAAATTAAAAATGAAGCTCAGAAAAATCGCATGACATATATTATACCCGATTGCATATTTTAGGGTTTATAACTCGTTATTTTCCATACGCTCGATCTAGCGTGCATGATTCTTTTCCACCATTTTATATACGTTCTATATGATTAGTAGGGTGTTAAAAAAATACCATAATGATTTTAGAACAATCGGATTACACATAATGATTTTATGCTTCTCGGTTTGGATAAAAACGACACCAAAATCCTCCACGAGCACAAACGCGATCCACAAACCTTGGAATCATTTTTAACAGATCATACATGATGTGAGGGACACAGGAAAAAATAGAAAAAGAATTTTACAGAGGTCGCATGAATTATTTTAGAATTTTTACCTTACGTATGAATAAAATGGAAGAAATTCGACAACGCTTGATCTAGGCTTCCACAAATTGAGTGGCTATTTTTCTAGCCTTCCTAGCACTAGAATGGACTCCAGAAAAATGCTTCTTGGCCTTGGAAAAATCAGATTGAATTTAGAGTGAATTTTGTGTTTTTCGGCTAAACTTTTAGGGTTAAAATGAAGGAGGAAATCATGGAGTGATAAAGGGTTGTTATATACCGATTATTTGGGAGTATTTGAGCTATAGAACCGGCCATAAACCAGGCCAAATCAATTTACCTCGTTTACCAAGATTTCCTTAATTAGTTTTGTGATTTATATGCTTTTAAATAATAATAATAATGTATTATATACACAATTCGGTCCATGTACATTTCAGGTGAAATAATACTCTTTTGTACATTGTAAAAAATATTTGGAGCTTGCCTCAAAATTATTACACTTGCTTTGTAGTTCGTTTCCAGAGATTTGGGACTAATTCGGTACTTTAAATAAGCTTTAATTAATTTTTTTTAAAGTTTCAGGGGTAATTTGGTAATTTTAGCATGTTTCAGATTTTCGGGTTTTACAAGAGTGCTCAAGGAACGATTTCAGCGGTTCAGCATTTCCTGGTTATCATCAGATTCGCACAGTGTCATGATATGCAAGTATTTTTTGGAATACACTAGAATCGAGGTTAAAACTTTCAAAGACATGCTGACCCAACAAATGGATTTGATAGAGAAGTAAATTGTTAATAGAGTAATTCACAGACGAAAATTTGACAAAAGTGTGAAAGAAAAGATGTTGCAGATTCAAGAAGAGCAAGCTAATACGGGTAAAGCATTGGAAGCTAATTTGGGTGTTACTGAAAGCAGTGGGATAGAAACAGAAAGCAGTGGGATAGTAACTGAAAACAATGGGACAGAATCTGAAAAGCAGGATGATAGCAACAAATCAAGGAATGATACAGATGCGGATTGTGCAGATGTCGGATATACATATGACACAGAGCCCATATTTGACGAAGAGCCAATGGCTAAGGATGACAACAGCAGATCAATGAATGATACAGATGCTGATTGTGCAGATGTCAGACCCACATATGACATAGAGCCCATATTCGACAAAGAGCCAATGGCTGAGGTACAACCAGTTGTCAATAATAGTATATCTGCTCATGATTGCCAACTTACTGAACAACCTGAATTCAGAAATGAAGGAGGGATTGATCAGAATGTTGACGATCAACCTTTGCCTGATCCAGTAAATGAAAAAAAAAACAAATGTACCATCAAACCAAACTCTCGAGTTTGAAAATTCTTGTCTCAAAAAGACCATTGCCCAGTTTCAAAAGGATTTTTCAAAACTAGAGGCACATTGCATCTCACTTGAACTTAAACTGCAAAACGAATCTTTAACTTCGGGCAACAATGGTAAATCTTTGAATGAAGAAAGTAAACGTATGGATACATTAGTTAAGGAAAATGAGTTGTTAAAAGGTCAAATTCAAGCAAAGGTGTTTGCATATGCTGCATTGCAAAACAAGTTAAGAAGATTGACTGGCCAAAGTATGGATACTAAGTTTGCAAAACCATCAATCTTGGGGAAACCGCCTCTACAACCTATCAGAAAACAATTAGTGGTTAGACAACCAACTGCATTTAAATCTGAACGACCTAAATATTCAAAATCTCGGTTTGCCTCCCAAGTTGTTGAGAAAAATGATTTGACAAAACCAGTCACTCCACATTCTTGGCCTAAGAAAAATGCATCTGTCTCTGCTAAACCTCAACAAGTGTTTATACCTGGCTCATCGAGGATTAGTTCAAAAACAGTGTCTAAAGTGAGCATTAAAAGTAAAGAGTCTTATGGCATAAATGACATGTACAAGAACTATGATCTAGAAAAAGCTAGGAAAAAGGCACTACTTCAAAAGGACGAAATTCTAGGTTCAAAACCCTATGTGATGCCTTCCACTGGTTTACAGAACACTGCTAATAGTTGCAAACCAATACCTAGGAGCACTCAACAAACGAATAGGAATTGGCTGGCATTTAAGAGAAGTTGCAATGTCTGTGTGACAAAACATCCTCATGAAGTGAATTCACGTGCAAAGGCACAATCAACTAAGACAATCAAACCAAACAAACCCGTTGAACCAAAAGAAAAGAATTAGAAACCTAAAAAATGGATCAATATAGGACATAGGTTTTCTCAACTAAATGATGCTCCCACATTTCATTCCACTGCATCTAGAAGGAAAACATCTCCTAGATCTAACCTTAGGTGGGTTCCCACGGGTAGAGTCTTCAAAACGATTGGTCTTAGGTGGATTCCTACTGGAAAGATTTTAGACAGTTGCACCAAAACGAATGTGAATTCCACAACATCTATCCCTGAGGCCTGAAAGAACACCATAGAAATCATATGCTCGGTTGTCAAGAAGATAATTGACACAACATCTTCATGCTTCTAACATCTGGAACCCAATTTCCCTTGGGGATCCATGTGCTCTGTTTGTCTCTTCTTTCTTTTCAGATATGACAATGGCTTCGGAACAACTCAGTTTCGGACCCGTGCTTAATGTTATGGCTTCTGAGCAAGACCGCTTGGAACCCGCACACAACCGTTTGAACTTCCCAGAATCTTCAGCTGAACCATTACCTTTCAAAAGGAAAGAACTGGATGATCTGTTTGTTCCTATGATTGATAACAGTGTGGTTAACAGTGCGTCAGAGACTTCCACAAGTTCCGCTGCTCAACAACTCCCGAATCAAGCACCTGATCAATCAGCATCTATCTCTACAGTAGTTGCTGACGATGCACCACAACCTGAACCATCATCATCAATGGATAAAACACCTCAACCAGCAGTTGAAGATTCCTCCCACATTTCTAACAAAGTTCCAACCGTTTAATGTGATGGCTTCCGAGCACAACAGCTTAGGACCCGAATCCAACCGTTTCAACTTCCCTGAATCTTCAGCTGCACCTCTATCTCATAACCGCAAAGGATTTGGAAGATTTGTTTGCTCCAACTATTCGGTGATTTTATTGTTTGTCGTGCACCAGATGTATCCACCAGTTCCGCTGCACAACCTGTCCTAATTCAAGTACCTGATACATCTGTTACTACAACAACTTAGGTTGCTGCAAATGCACATACAACATAATCACCATCAACAGTAGAACAAACTGCCTCCAATACTGAGGCTACAGTTGAAGGTCCCACACTTCATAAAAACACACGCACCATCCAGTTATGACGGCAAAGTTGTCAACAAGCTATTTATGGTTCTTCACACATCTTCGACTAATTGGGCATACAGGGTTTACGCTGCCTCCGTTTCCATCGTAACCATAGTGTGTATGCTTCCGATTCCGTGAAGACATCGTGGGGGAAGAGATAGTGGATGTTCTTTGATTTTTTCTTTCATTCTTTGATGCTTTTTGCGCAAACACTCTTATCCCACATGTATCTACAATTAGGGGGAAGAAATGTGCACATCGGGGACGCATGACAGACTCACGTGATCGAGCTTACAATTTTATTACTACCGGAGGACGTCCGCAGACATGATCAGTGGTTCAGTTTTGTGATTTTGGTGTAATCATTTCAACTTTCACTGGTTGTGATGTGTGAAGTAGCCTACTTATGAGAGAAGATCTTGCTGATTTCTTGCATGTTACCCCAAACGGAAGTTTCCGCATTGAGTATAATCGTTACTAAGTGACTAGTCAGATTTGCTTGGTGTGGTTTACGATGTCATCTACAAATTCCACTGCGTACTTAAAACTTCAAAAGATAGAAGACATGGTATCTACATCAAAGTTACAAATCTGCTGAAGACGGTTGTCAGTTTGGGGGGAAGCTGATTCAGAAACTTCGCCAAAAGAAGCGTACGAAGAAGCTGCTAAAGACATGCAACATGAACTGGATTAACAGTCAAGTTCTTGGCTCCAATTGATCACCGAATGAAGTTTCGGATGCAGATGAGAAGACTAGAGAGTTACGTGAAAGGATGAGCCTGAATTCAAAGCATTCTCACTTTCCATCATCCTAAGTAAACTCAATGGTATTACTTGTCAAAATTTTTGTCATTATCTCATCATTTGCCTTTATATCACTACAGCTTGTGCACACATAACAGTGTACATCCCGCTCTTGTAAAGAAAGGACCCTGAGGTACGCTTCAGTGCCTCAATCCTGAAAAAGGAGCGAAAGCTTCTTACTTATGAGCAGAATTAAAACCATAATGTTTTCTAAAGTTTTTCAAACATTCTGCTCATAAGGACAAGTACTCCCTTGTTAAGGGGGGTATTTGAAAAATCTTTGTTCCAAAATCTACAAACGTTTTTGACATTCTTCCACAAACACCTCAAAAAGAGCATATTTTAATCAAAAGTTTATCAAAAACAACATTATTATGCTATTTTTGAGGGGGAGAATGAAAATGTGATTAAAATATGGTGGAAGCAACAATGTTATCTCATGAGTGTAAGACTCAAGAATTGACCCTCGAATTGACGACAACAAAAGTCAGTAATCGAAAAGATATATCCTGGACGGGTAATAATTTCAAGCCAGTTTATCTGGTGATGTAAGCGTGTCTCGCAAAGGATATATCTGAGTAGAATGTACCAATTTCGAGCGATGATCTTTGAATCTGATCTGGACGGGTAATAATTTCAAGCCAGTCCAACTGGTGATGTAAGCGTGTCTCGCGATGATCAGGTTCACTGAAAATCAATCAATTCAAAAAGTGCCAACTCTTCCCGACATGTGCAGATTTTACTTTAACGAATATGAGCACATGTTAAGGGGGAGTTCTTCTGAAAATAACAAAACTCTCAAAGTGTTAACAAAATGTGTTTTACAATCATAAACACTTTGAGAGATTTTCAAAAGGTTTGGTATATGGCATCAATAGGATAGTCATGGTGATATAAGGTGACTAAGGTTAGGAAAAACCGTCCTATGATCCGCCAGAGCAGGAGGGATCTACCGAAGGACAACACCAATAGTTTAGAACTAGTAAGTCCTAGGTATGATTAAAAAAGGAGAAGTGAAATGAACGGAGAAAGAAGGGGTTGAAGAATTAAAAAGAAAAGCAAAAGAAAAGGGTGAAAAGAAATAGCCCTCCATTTGTTCAACCTTAGGGTAGACACCGGGTTCAATACATAATCTACTAGTTGATCAAGAATCACCGGTATTGAAGATCAAAGTCGTCATGGACCCAGTGACGCACTGCACTAAACCTTATAAGCCACTCAAGTGTCTCTCAAAAGATACTTGTTTCATTTTCACGGAGAACCCTTCATCAGCTATCGACCTCTCATTACGAGTGTGTTGATATTGAAAAGGAGGCATTCTGCTCCACGCCTCCGACGACCAAACAAATGTGCACTAATTGAGTCTAGAGCCATGAGATTCATAAAAAGATCTCTTAGGTACACTTAGTATTACTCTGCTTTTCTACATCATGGGTAGCAGATGCAAAATTAAGAAAGTGTCCTTCGCAGATCTTAGCAATCTGCCGAGAACATTCATGAGAAAAGTCACAATTATGATTATCAATGATTGAATGGAAATCCTGCCAGAGCAACATCAAACAACTCTGACAGCAGGTCACTTCGGTAACTCCTTGCGGGTTACGCTTAGTGTTTGCTCCAAACGGTCTACAGTCGTGGGGTGATCTCCAGCGACTCACTGAATCGTGGGTGCACTTCGGTGTGTCCGTGTTATCCCTTTCGGGGGAATCCGGTTCAGAACGGTCTGGGTTAGGATTTGAGAAAGTCTTCACACTATGCTGTTGATGATCTCAAGTCTGAGCCTGTAAGTACCGGTTGGTTCGTGCTGTTGCTGCTGCGGAGCTTGAAGACCTGGAGTTCAGCCACCATCAAGACTCCATCATGCTCATATCCTAAAGAGAAGTTCTCACAAAGACTCAGAAATATCAAAAAGTTCAGAATTGTTAAAGAAAAGTCTAAAGATTCAAGTACTACAACCTTTCTCAAAGTTAAAGATTAAAGAACTGAGAACAAGTTGAAGAACCTAAGTCAAAAGAAATATGAGCATGGTGGAGAAGAAGTAAAGACACCGGAAGCAAAGATCGTTGGAACACGGCAGATCACTACCATATCGTATCACATCACTATCAAGAACAAAGAACAAAGATTATGAAGACGTCAAAGCCAAAGAAGCAAAGACGACGTCAAGCAACCTTGATGACCAATACTTAGGGGGAGATTGTTGGGAACATGTTTTGTAATATTTCAAGTATTGATCATTTGTATTAGGTTGCTTAGGCCTTTAGGTTTGTTATTAGGCCCAGCCCGTGTAGAAGGCCCATAGGCTGTGTCTTTTTATCATTTATTATGGTTTATTATGTATTATGTTAAGTAAGTAGGGCTAGTAGCCCAACCTCTTGTAAAAAACTATAAATACCCCTCCCATCCAAGGGAGAGGGTGGTTGGTTGATGAATTAAGAAGTTTTATTATTAAGTGTGTGTAAATCATCTCCCTTCCATCTCTTTCTCTCTCTAGCTTTCTCTCTCTAGATTTAGTAGGTAATTAGTAGGTAATTAGTGGTAGCTTAATTCATAAAAGTTTAAAACATCAATATCAAATATCAAACTCCCAATCCTGAAGAAGGAAGAGTATGACATCTAGGCTATGGAGATGGAGCACTATCTTGAGTATATTGACAATGAGGTCTGGAAGGTAATACAGAATGGGAATTCAAAGAAGAGGATTTCTGTTGGCAAGGATGGAGTTGTGAGAGTGCTTCCACCAGTCTCTACTGCAGAGATTCATGCTGTGGAAAAGGAGAGAAAGGCCAAAACTATCTTGCTGATGGCACTTCCCAAGGAACACTTGAGAAGATTTCATGGGATGGACGATGCCAAAGAGATTTGGGAGGCTATCAGAACAAGGTTTGGAGGGAATGCTAACTCCAAGAAGATGTAGAAAGTTGTTCTTAAACAGCAGTTTGAAGCTTTCAGTGTATCCAGTTCAGAAGGGTTGGAGAAAGGTTATGATAGGTTCCAACATCTTCTATCACAATTGGAGGTTCATGGTGCTGATGTATCTAATGAAGATGCAAACCACAAGTTTCTCAGATCACTACCAAAAGAATGGTCAAGTGTGACAATGACCATGAGAATGAAGGAAGAAATTGACACCTTTTCAATTGATGATTTGTACAACAATCTTCGAGTCTTTGAACAAGAAATCCAAGGAAGCACAAAGGCATCTTCAAGTGCTGCTAATGTTTCCTTTGTTTCTCAAAGCAAGGGCAGCACTAGCAGAGTTAATTCTGGTGGTTTTAGTTCTGGTGTTTATGAAACTTCTTCAAGCAGTCAAAGAGAAAAGGATGTTCCTACTGGGTTTGCTGATGCAGTTGCCTACTCACTCTTTGCTAAGAGGTCAGAGGAAAAGGACCTCATTAGTGAGGATCTTGAGCATATCAATGATATTGATGTTGAAGAGATGGATATAAAATGGCAAATTGCAATGATTGCTCTTAGGGTGAAGAAGTTCTACAAGCAGACTGGGAGGAATATAAGATTTGATGGGAAGACACCAGTCGGGTTCAACAAGAAGGATGTTGAGTGCTACAGGTGTCACAAAAATGGTCATTTTGCTAGGGAGTGCTGTAACACCTAAAATCTGAAAACATGTAAAAAGACCAATTTGCCATTGTAATTTTAAAATCTGATTAATAAGCCATTAAAGCATCAAATAAATTCCAAACATTCGGGAATGAATAAGATATGAAGCAAATAAATTTCGGGGACAACATTACATTATTCCAGAAGGTACAAAAAGTGTTAAAACACTTTAATATATTTTTACCTATTTATTTTGATTTATACATTTAAAATATAAAAGATAAATACAAGTAAAAAAGGAAATAATCAATCAATTGAAGGAGTCATCATTTGGAAGCAATATTGCCGTGTGAAGAGGTTCCCCCCCCCCTAAACTCATGGCTCTTTTGTTATTTAGTTACTCTATTATTTCTCCCAAAACAAAACCCTAGCCGATTACAATAAAACACACACAAAAATTCATCATTCACTCATCTGAAATTCTGGAACTCTTAGGATAATTTTCTGATGTTCTTTGACATCAAAGGAAGATAAGAAAAATAGGAGTTGGTGCGTTCTTGGCCTGATTCGATCTTGGTATATTTTTCTTGTCGCTAAGTCCATTCGTGAGGTATATTCTCCTATAATTCATTCGATCATCTAAAAATTCATTTCTCATTTTTCTTATGTTCTTCATATCGTACATGACCTGGGAAAAATAGCTACAAGATTTGTGGGTCGTCCGTGTGGTCGTGGAGAAATTCTTGGTGTCGTGGTCTTAAACCGAGTAACACAAAATCACAACAATTCATCCGTTCGTTCTATAAATTTTTTGGTAATTTTCTAGCCCTCTCCTAATCACATATAACGTGGGAAAAATAGTAGAATCAAACCATGCATCATACAATGATCAAACAAAAAATAAAGAACATAAAACCCTAATTTTGGAAATCGGATTCATATTAATCCATACGATTTTTCTGAGCTTGGCAACTAATTTTCGTGGCTTCTATATACTTCATATAACATGAGAAAAATGATCCTTTGAATTATTTGAGTCGAAATCGTGATTTGTGGAATATTGTTTATATCGGGTTTAAAAAGAAATAAATAAAAATATGAAAAACCTAAGAACAATTTGAATTAGAGTTTATATGGTTAGATCTGGACTTTTAATGATGTTTAATGATATTGAAATGATTTCTTAATGTTTTGGATTATTAGGGATTCATTTTGGGAATAATTTATGTTTACCGATTGGGTTTTATAAATTAAAGGGTGTGTTTTGTAATTTTTGAAACTCGTGGGTCATTTTTGTAATACTTTATAGATCAAGGGCAATATGAATAAAATATAACTTGAGGGTGCTATTCGTAAAATATGAAAGTTTTGGAATTAAAGTGTAAATTGTTAATTATGTATATTCGAATTGGAAAATAAATAAATTGGAGGGACCAAAAATGTAAATTCTAGAAAGTTGAGGTTGGTTCGTGTAAATAAAGATAATGAGGGTATAATATGTAAAATTGGACATTTATAGGCTTAATATGTAATTATGGTTAATTATATGATTCGAATTGGATTTTAATAAATATAAAGACCAAATATGTAATTACCGAAACCTTAAGGGGCTGTTTGTAACATAATTATATTGAAGGTTATTTTTTGTAAATTGATGAAATAAAAGGACTTGATGTGTAATGTAAATATGATAAGGGTTAAATTGTAACTTATATAATTATAAGGTTTAATTTGTAAATTAATTAAAAGGGGTGTAAATTGTAAATTATTGGAACTTGAAGGCTAATTATGTAATTCTGGAAAACATAAGGGTTTGAATGGTATAATGACAATATTTCTATTGTGAACCTTGAACTTTGGTAAAATTTCGTTTGTAACCTTAAACTATGAATACTTGTCATGTTTAACCCTAAAATTGTATGATTTGTTAAGATGAATATTATTCCCATAATAAGTTAATTAATGAATTAATCTAATTCATATCATTTGAATATTGTTAAATATGGAAGCTTACTAATTCAGGAAACCTGCTATAAATGGAAGGTTACCAAAATGGAAAGCCAACTAAAATGGAGAAAACCGATTTGAATAAGTTATTAACAATTAGCCGATCATTAATTCGTGTAGATTCGTTGAAGGAAGAGTGACTTCTTACTCTTATGTTATGTTTCGTTGGTGGTTAAGGTACAGATATTCTGACCTTTCTTTTAAGGTTTCTCATGATCTCTTTCGTATTGTGATTCGTCAGTTCTGATTGCTATGATTTCCTTTTGTACCCTTTGGTTCGTTTGTTTGACCTACCTTGATTTGGATGTTCGATATGACCCTTTGTTTTGAGCCTTTATAATGATCCATTGATATTCGTTCGCTACCTTCTGATATTAGTATTCGGAAAGCTTGAGACTTTGAAGGTTCATTTTGATTTGGAAAAACTAAATGTGAAAACCTTTTAAATGTCATCTTGGAAAATGTTTTGAGGAAAACTTATGTTAAAATGATGTTTATGAAATATGCGATACCATTTTAATTGGGGCTTTACTAGACTTTTTATGAAAACTATTTTAAAGACTACTTTTGTGAAAAAAATTAATAAAGATCATTTTGATGAAAAACCATTTGATAAAGATCTCTTTAAATGAACCATTTGATTATGAACCTTCGACGATGAACCCTTTTGATATGAACCTTGACATTGGGACTTTGACCATGATTCGATGACTGAGACTATATGAACCTTTGCTTTGATTTGGACTTTGACCTTTGACCTTCAGTTTGATACCCGAGCCAAGTTCGTTTCCAAGCCATGAAGGTAACATGGCCATGTCTGTGATGCACCATTGGCATGACTCCCGTGTGGGGGAGTGATTTCTCACACCGTCCCCATTATTGTTCGTTGCGTGCATATTCTTATGATTATGATATTGTTCGGGGGGCGTATGGGTTGCAATCCTAGGTTCGAGTCCGTGTTCGTGGACTGTTCGTGATTTGATATAATATATTGTTCGGTGACTGATGCTGGGTGCAATCCACGTCTTTCACAAGTTCGGGAGCTAGCTACTCCATTTGAAGAATGAGGACACCCCTCATATTATTTGATTATCTGAGAGGTCTCCCCTCTTTATGATATTGAAGACATGGTTACTACTTTGATTTGGTTTGTTTGGGCTCGTGGTGGATTACTGACCTTTCCCTTTTTCCTTTCTTACTTTGTACCTTGCCTATACCTTATATTATTCCATTGCACTATACCCTATATGTTCGTTTCTTTTGCTTTCGTTTTCGTTTTCGTTTATATATATCTGTTCACTGGGCTTTTTAAGCTCAGCCGCATTTCTTTTCCTGCGGCAGGTTTTAGTTGGAAGTTGGGTATTGAGTGGAGAGTACCTTTGGGCTTAGAAGACTTTGATAGTATTCTGAAGTGGAGACTATTAGAAGGATTTGCATTTGCAGACTTAGTATTTAGTTTTTGATTCATTTGTAACTTTGTATTTTCAGTACTTCATTTGTAAACTTTGAAATTCTTGTATTACTATTGATGTATGCTTTGTTTGATCTGATATGGAACCATTAGTGTGACATCTTTACCCTTGTCGGGTTGGGGTGTTACAAGTGCAAAGCAAGGATGTCTGCTGATGGGAAAAAGAAAGATTCTGACTCTCAAGAAGATGACAAGCTGGAGAAGAATCAGATGAGCACGTTGACTTTGGAAGCTGGTGCAATTAACTGGGGAGAGCACACAAATAAGGAGCCAGAACCAAATCATGCACCCATGGCTATTGGTTCCAGTACTGAGGTATCCTTGTGTTCCAAAACTTGCATTAAATCATATAATAGCCTTAAAACTTTGTGTGATGAGAAATTAAACCACTTAGGTGATTAGGAAGCCCAAATACTTGCTTATACTAGTGCTGTTAAAACTTTAGAGGCTCAACTAGTTACCTATCAAAAACAGCAATCTGCTTTAAATGAAAAACTTACTTTTCAAGCCAATGAGATATACGAAAAAGATGAAAAACTTAATAGATATAGAAGAATTGGCAGAAAGTATTAAAAGATAAAGAAGATTTGCAGAAAAGGATAGATACATGGAATAACTCAGCTAAAAATCTGCATAGGTTAATAAATTCTGGTATGAGTTCAACATGTAAAATTGGCTTAGGTTATGAAATAAAGTCAGACAGTGAGATTCTAAGCTATGAGGAAGAGATGGAGAGAACAGTGTTCATTAGTACACCTGATGATTTTGCTGATACACCTATATACAATAGATTCATAAAAACTAACAACTTTAAAGGGGTTCCACCTCCATTAAATGGAGATTACACTCCTCAACAAAAGGAAGAGCTTGATGATTCTTTGTTTGTGTATGGTAAAAAGGGGCCTCAAAAGCCTGAGTCAAATAACTCAGATGACAAATCAAGTGAGTATTCTACCTGTCACAATTGTGACAGTGATGGATCCATTGGAGATGTCTCTGAGCACTCTAAATCAGAACCAGAATGTGAAACAAAAGAGGTGTCTGAGTCTAAGTCTGTTAAGAATAGTGAACCAGTTGTGGCTACACCTAAACATCAAACAGTTAAACCTAGTTGTGTTACACACATAAAATCTCCTAGGAAATCTGTTAAAAGTCAAGAGTCACCAAAATCTGATAGGATGAGAATAGAGCAAGGGAAAATTTATAAAATTGTCCCTAAAAAGTGTTTTGTTTGTAGTAGCCTAGATCATCTAATTAAAGATTGTGACTTTCATGAGAAAAGAATGATGAGAGAGGCTGAGATTAAGAAACAGAAGAGTGTTAATACTGGTCATGAGAATGCTAAACTAGTATGGAATAATGCAAACAGAATTAATCATGCTAACGAATTTGTTCCCAGACCAGCACAAACCAATACTGGTAGACCACAAGTTAATTCTGTTAGGTCACATATTAATGCTGGTAGACCATATGTTAGTTCTGCTGGGTCACGTGTTAATACTGGTAGAATGTATGTTAATACTGTTGGGAAAAATTTTAATTCTGTTAAGCCCAAAGTTAATTCTAGGTATGTTAATCAATTTAGACCCATACAACCTAGTTAATAGACCACAGGTGAACAACTATAATCAAAGAAACAATTTTGTTAAACCACATTCACCTGTGAGGAGACCCATTGCTAAGAATACAACACAAATTTCAAACTCTAATGCTGTAAGGGGACATGGGGAGTCTGCTGTTACGGTCTCAGCATGTTGGTCTTGGGATCCATTCAAGAATGAGTTTACCTATAAATCCTAAAACAACAGTTGATCATGTTCATATAAAAAATTCAAATATGTTGATCCACAAGGCAGACCCAAGCCTGCACAGGCCTGGGTCCTTAAGAGAAACTAATTTCTCTTCTTTATGTGCAGGATCATCCACTCAAGAACATGGGAGATAGAGGCATATTTGATAGTGGATGCTCAGGGCACATGTCTGGTAACAAGGATCATCTGAAGGATTTTCAAGAATTCAAAGGAGGTTCTATTACCTTTGGAGGTAGCAAAGGGCATATCACTGGTAAAGGTAGAATAGTTGTGGGCAATTTAGAATTTGATAATGTGTCTTTTGTAAAAGAACTAGGGCAATTTAACCTTTTCTCAATATCACAAATTTGTGATAAGCAGCATAAGGTGCTTTTTACTGAATCTGAATGTTTTGTATTGACTTATGACTTTAAGATGCCTGATGAAAATCAGATACTCCTAAAAGTCCCAAGACAACACAATATGTACAGCTTTGATATGAAAACACCTAACCCTGCAAAAGGTTTTGCTTGTTTGATTGCAAAAGCCACTATTGATGAATCTAAATTGTGGCACAAACGGCTTGGTCATATTAACTTTAAGAACCTTAACAAACTTGTGAAGAATAACCTAGTTAAAGGCTTACCTTCCAATGTTTTTAAGAATGACCATACTTGTGTAGCATGCCATAAGGGTAAACAGCATAGGGCTTCATGTAAGGCTAAGTTAGAGAGGTTCATAACCCAGCCTTTACACACCTTGCATATGGATCTGTTTGGCCCTACTTCTGTGAAGAGTATTAATCATACTAGCTATTGCCTTGTCATTACTGATGATTGCACTAGATTTTGTTAGGTATTCTTTATGTCTAAGAAGGATGAAACTAGTAGCTTAATTCAAACTTTCATTAGGCACATAGAAAACCAGCTTAATCATAAGGTTAAGATTATTAGATCAGACAATGGCACAAAGTTTAAGAATAGGAGCATTCTTGAACTTTGTGGTAATAAGGGTATCAAGCAAGAGTATAGTAATGCTAGAACTCCACAACAGAATGGAGTTGCTGAAAGAATGAACAGAACCCTAATTGAGGCAGCTAGGACTATGCTAGCAGACTCACTCTTACCAACGACCTTTTGGGCTGAAGCAGTTCATAATGCTTGCTACATTTTTAATAGGGTGAGAGTGACCAAACCTCAGAATAAGACTCTTTATGAGCTTCTATTTGGCCATAAACCAGTTATTAGCCACATAAGACCTTTTGGGTCCTATGTTACCATTCTAGATACTCTTAGTGTGCTTGGGAAGTTTGAAGGAAAGTCTGATGAGGGATTTTTAGTAGGTTATTCACTAAATAGTAAGGCCTTTAGGGTATACAATTTAGTGACAAAGAGGGTAGTGGAGAATCTTCATGTTAAATTTCTTGAGGAGAAACCTAATGTGAAGGGAATAGGTTATAGATGGATGTTTGATATTGATTATTTGACTGATTCTATGAACTATATTCCTGTCTCTAAGGAGAATCAAGCTAACCCTCATGCAGGTTCCATAGAAGTAACTAACAATGCAGGTACTCAAGTTACTTCTGATGCAAATGATGTGACCAAGAAGAGGAGATTGAAGAGCTTATTGTTGTTCCCACAAATGCAGTCAAACATGATGCAGCTCTTGAAGGCACAAAGAAATCTTCTACAGCTTTAAAGAAGAAGGAGACTGTTATCAAGCCTCAAGCACAAGGAAAAGAGGCTTCTCCTACAAAAGTTTTAGAAGATATTCCCTCCTTCAGAGATGAATTGAATGCTTTGGCTGACAAGCATCTTGGAAAACATACTACCAGTATTTCCACACTTAATTCTGGTAGTGATGTACTTAAGTCTGGTAGTGATGCTGTTAATTCTGCTAAGCTGGACTCTGCTCCAAATGATGATTTTGACAATTCTGAGATGTCAGAACTTGAGTTCTTTGACAACCCAAGTGAAGGGATTTTTAATGGAGCTTCTTATGATGATGAAGGAGTAATCACTGACTTAAACAACTTACCCACAGAAGTGGATGAAAGTCCAGCTCCCACACTCAGGATTCACAACATTCATCCAAAAAGTCAAATAATTGGTGACCCCAAGTCAGCAGTTCAAACCAGAAGCAGAGTGCAAAAGCAACCTGAAGCTCATGCACTTCTCAGTCTTGTTAAGAAGCAGCAAAGGGTCAACCAAAAAGATCAACAACATTGTTTGTTTGCTTGTTTCTTTTCTCAAAAGGAACCCACCAAGGTCTCTGAAGCATTAGAAGATGAGAGTTGGGTGGAAGCAATGCAGGAAGAGTTGTTGCAGTTCAAATTGCAAAAAGTTTGGGTTCTGGTAGATCTACCTAATGGGGCAAAAGTGATTGGCACAAAGTGGGTCTTCAGAAACAAAAAGGATGAAAGAGGAGTAGTAGTCAGAAACAAGGCTAGATTAGTGGCACAAGGGTACAGAAAAAAGGAAGGAATAGACTATGATGAGGTTTTTGCTCCTGTAGCTAGAATTGAAGCTATCATGTTATTTTTGGCCTTTGCATCATATATGGGGTTCATAGTCTATCAAATGGATGTCAAGAGTGCATTTTTATATGGCACTATAGAAGAAGAGGTGTATGTTCACCAGCCTCCTGGTTTTGTTGATCCTGCTCATCCAAAGAAGGTTTACAAAGTCATTAAAGCTTTGTATGGTTTACATCAAGCTCCCAGAGCTTGGTATGGTACTCTTTCCACATTTCTTGAGGAGCATGGTTACAAGAGGGGTGTGATAGATAAGACCTTGTTCATTAAAAGGAACAAGAAGGATATCATTCTAGTGCAAGTTTATGTAGATGATATCATTTTTGGCTCCACAAAGAGGTCTTGGTGTGAAGAATTTGAGGCTTTAATGAAGGAAGGTTTCAGATGAGTTCAATGGGTGAGCTCACATTTTTCCTTGGACTGCAAGTGAAGCAAAAAGAAGATGGACTTTTCATTTCTCAAGACAAGTATGTTGGGGAGATTCTGAAGAAGTTTGATCTTGCTAATGTGAAGACTGCAGTCACACCAATGGAGAACAAGGTGCCATTAACAAAAGATGAAGATGCTGATGATGTGGATTTGCACCTATACAGATCCATGATAGGTTCTCTTATGTATCTAACAGCCTCTAGGCCTGATATTATGTATGCAGTTTGTGCTTGTTCTCATTTTCAGGTTACTCCCAAGACTTCACATCTTCATGCTGTGAAGTGGATCTTTAGGTATCTAAAGGGAAAACCCAATTTGGGTCTTTTTTATCCTAGAGAGTCATCTTTTGACCTGGAAGCCTATTCAGATAGTGACTATGCTAGAGCAAGTCTTGATAGGAAATCCACAACTGGAGGATGTCAATTCCTTGGAAGAAGATTGATTTCCTGGCAATGCAAAAAGCAGACCATTGTGGCTACATCAACAACTGAGGCTGAATATGTAGCTGCTGCCAATTGCTGTGGACAAGTCTTGTGGATTCAAAATCAAATGCTGGATTATGGTTTGAACTTTATGAATACTATAATTCACATAGATAATGAAAGCACTATCTGTATAGTTAAGAACCCAGTGTATCACTCTAAGACTAAACATATAGAAATAAGGCATCACTTCATAAGAGATTGCTTTGAAAAGAGGTTAATTAGGGTGGAAAAGTTACACGCAGACTTTAATGTAGCAGACTGATGCGTGGTTTTGCAACCTTACAACAGGTTTTACCTCTCAAGGGATCTTGAGAAGTTTGCAATCCCCACCAGGCAGTGTACCTGACCGTTGTAGTATAGTAAAGTGGCAAGTACCGGGGGATTGATCGTTCAACTCAAAGAATAGTGTTCGTTAGGATTGAAATTATTCTAACTAGGTCTAGAGGTGATGGATGATTCTTTTTGTACTTTTATATTTTATGGAAAGCAAGTAAAAATCTAGTGTTTTGGAAGAAGGGGCGGAATTAGTTGATAATCAACTAACCCAAAAGCTACTAACTAAACTAATATGCAAGAAAAGTAAACTAGGGTCCTACACGGGAAGTGAAGCATGTCTACCTATGATGTATTACTCCTTGCTAGCTATCCAATTCTACCTATTGAATTGTCACACCTTGTTTTAATTGACGGGTTGTATTCCTTAATACCATTCGTGGGGTGGCGTACGTACTTCCCCAACTCTATAAGCTCCTACTTCACTCCTATGTCGAGCCGGCTAAGAAGCTCCTAACATGGGATCACTAGAATTCGCTCATGCATTAAATACAACCATAAAAACCTTAGTACGCATTGGTTCATGTTTCTTAAGAAGTTCAAGCACGTTACCATATAGGAGGTTGGCCAGTTTTCTTAAGCCTAACATCGATATCACCCAATCAAAACAAGAAACAATAGGAAGCAAGAATTATAAACTAAACCAACTAGATCTATTGAAGTTGTCACGCCCTAATTGATGGAGATGGACACACACATCAACAAGAAAACAATAAGATCTAATTGATTATATACAAGTTTCATACAATCATAAGTAGACACAAGGTGATTTAGCCAAGCATAATTAATGAAGAGCAATCAACAATAATCATAATTGAAGACATAACATAAGATTGAATTGATAAACAAACCATTACAAGCTGTTTATGGCATGATTAGGACCCTCTAAGTTGCTGGAAAAACACCTACCTAAACCCTAGAATCGGACTTAGGGTTTAGGGCTTACAAATAATGAAGTTGTGAAGTTATATTTATAGGCATTTTTCTGTCGGCCCGATCTGACGGCGTCAGACTTACACGTGACGCCGTCACGTCCAATTTTTCACCAAATTGTAGATCTTTTCGTCCCGATCGCGTGGCCTTTTGAATCACCTAAATCCGAGTTCGTATGAGGATTTTATGGCCAAAACAGTAACAGCTACCGCGCGCGCAAGTTGTGACTAGTTAACACGTGATGGCCTTCTTGACGCCGTCTCCCTTTAAACCTCCAAAATCCGTTCTGGCTTATCAGAAGCTGACGCCGTCAAGGTTAAGGGTGACGCCGTCATTCTTCAGCTTAAACCGTGACGACCTTGATCACTCCAAAGGGTGACGCCGTCAGAATTCCAATGCAAATCTCACTGGCTTATCATGTGTATTTTTCATATCCACCACTTTTGCCAAGCCGTGACGCCGTCAAGAGCAAGTCTTGACGCCGTCACATGTACTTTCCAGCATATTTTTGAGACTTTGTCGTTTTCTTCACTTTTATGCTCCAAAAACGTCCAAAATGCTTCCTTTTCCAGATTTCTTCTCCAAAGTACCTAAAATGACAAAAGGAATGATTTAGGGCAATATTTGATCAAATAAATACGATTTAGGGCTTAAATGACCCCCTAAAAGCGGTACACTTTTCGCTTCATCAAATACCCTTACACTTGAGATTTGCTTGTCCTCAAGCAAATGCGCTTTTATTCTAATCAAAATACAAGTTAGGGGTCATTTAATGCTAATATAAAAGTAATTACAACAAATAATCATTCCACTTCAATCATAATAAGCACGGAGATTACATACTAGCACCTCACAAGTAGTGTTTAGATACTCACATCTCTCAGGTGTCATCAAAATAAATCTCATAAATGAAAACGGATAATATCTCTCACTACCTGTCATAGCAAATAGATTACCATAGGCTTGGGAAAGGATCAAAAACCTCCTCCACTAGGCGTAAGCACCTAAGATAAACTATCAAAGAGGGCTTTTACATGGGTTATAACGTTAGGTGTAGGGATATGATAAACACGGATTTGTTGGATAAGGGATATTTTACTGGTGGCGAGTTAAAGATCTTGATTAATTACATGTACTATACAATGTTGCTAAGCCAAGACTAGACTCGACTTAAGCTAAAAACAAAATAACAAAAACATAAAATAAACATAAAATGAAACGGGATGGTAGTCCGTATGTTTTTTTCTACTTTTCTTTTTCTCATTTTTTTTTTTGTATTTTTCTTGATTTTTTCGTTTTTTTTTTTTTTTTTTTTTTTTTTTTTTTTTTTTTTTTTTTTTTTGCATACACTCTTGCCCTACCATCCAAAATATTACATCATAGGGGCGTTGCATTCCCCTTACACTTGAATTTTTACATAACTTTACAAATAACTATTCTAATGACTCGAATTAAGATAATCGAAAAACTTGGAGTACTTTTAAAATATTTAGCACATATGGGGGTAATAATGTTGTTCTTCCCCATTACTCCATTACACTAGTACTTTACCCATGAGTCCCAATCATCCCAAAACAATATGTACAAAGATATGACTCGACTTAGCAACCATGTAATCAATTAGATAATTAACTTGGGGTTTAAACAAATGTTGTCACAATAATGCACTAAAAATGAGTGCATACAAGGTAGGCTAAGGCGATTTGGGTGTACATTAAAGTGGGGTGTAAACAAATTCTTCCTTTAAGTAAAATGCTTAAAGGTCGAAACGAAAAGATAGGCTCTGAGGGGTGTATTAGGGGTATCGTGTACTAAAAATGAGTACAACGCAAAGGGTGTGGGAGAATTACTTGACCAATGTAGCCAACGTAATTATAACAAAAACACAGGTGTAAAACAATGGGTTAATCCTAATGCCTCTTATCATGTAGTAAATCTAACTACACGAATGTAGTCTCACTTGTGGCCTCGGAATGGTCCTAACGCAAGTTCTAGAATCTAAGTGCTACCGGTACACACATCATAGCATAAATGCTTTTCCTACCAATTCTAGGGGCGAACCTCACATATTTGGGGGTGGAAAATTTTTTTAGTGGTACGGTTTTGTGCTAGTCATATAACTCCTATCCGTGAGACGCTCATTAAGACCAAAGTTTCACTCCTATATGTTGTAAAAAATTTTAAATTTGGCACTAAAATTGCCCTAACAGGTATTTGTCTCAGTTTTATTACACATCAACTATTAAACAAACAAAAATCAAGCGCAATTGTATTCTCTAAAATCGTACTTTTACCCCCCCTTACACTTAAGATGAACATTGTCCCCAATGTTCAAATAACAAGATGTAAAAGCAAAAAGTAAAAGAATGAAATCAAATACTCCCCTGATTCGCTCGGTGGATAGTGAAATTACACGGTTAGATCTTCCTCCAAAGAGAATGTTGAAGCTCCATGACTAATGCATCGCCAAAAGCTTGATTCAATAAACATCTCCTTGTCCAAAATAACCTGTTAAACCTGAGAAAACAAACACGAAAACCTGCATAACATCGGCGGGATAAATCTATATATAAGGATATAATGCTTGTGGAATGATAATTTTGCAGATTCCTGGAGATTATAAGTTGGAGATTTTAATAAAAACTTTTTATGAAAACAAAACTTTCAAAAATTTCTGAAAATTAAATCTGACGCCGTCAGGTTATAAACCTTGACGCCGTCAGAAATGACCTGACAAAAATTTTCATTTTAAGTTTCCGGAAAATTTCTGGAAAAACCTTTACCTTACTTCCTAGAAATCCTGCAAAACATCATTATGACTCGATACAAGCATTTGACTCAAACAATTACGAATATGTATGCTAATTTATTATTATTACGATTCATGTTAATTTGTGTTCTAATAAACCGATTTAGATTTCCCTTACACTTAGCTTTTGCAAAATACCTTTATATGTAGTTAAGACGAAGTTAAAAACAAAATAAAGCATTTTCACAAATTAGTTTTGAACATGAATCAATAATAATAAAAATTAAACACACATACGGCAATAAATAAAAACAAACGAACAAACAAATAAACACACAAAGCAAATAAAACAAATAAAGCTTGGGTTGCCTCCCAAGAAGCGCTTTTCTTTATTAACGAGTCTTGTAGCTAGACTCAAAGTCACGCTACCCTATGTAAGTAAGCTCGTCATCGAGGACGTCTTTAGGGTTAAGCTTGGATTGAAGTTTCCTATTGGTCCGCTTAGTACGATATATCTTTTCAAACTTCTCTCCATCCGGGTCATACAATGTCATCTTAATATGCCATGACCCATCTCCATATTTGGGTGGTTTATCCCAATTCCACTTATGATCATCTTCCTCACAAATCCACTTATTCATTCCTAGGTTAATTGGCAAAACTCCTAGGAAATCAATCATCTTCCTAAAAACTAGAGAGTCTTCAAATGGATCCAATTCGGTGTCCCTAGCCAAGAGTTGCTCTACCGTATGTGTTCGGTTAACAAAGTCCTCTTCTAGGTAAAATGGGCGTTGGGGTCCTATGAAGCCTTTATCTATCCAAGGTCCATATCTAGATGGTCTCCTATTTAATTCTAACCAATGGGGTGTCGGTTCCTCACTAGTATCATAGGCGTGTTTCTTAACATCATAGACTGACCAAGTATCTCCTTCTCCTACCGCTATCTTGGATTCCTTACAATCAATCATAGCACTAGCGGTCGCCAAAAATCCTCTACCTATCAACAAGGGGCATGTAGGGTCGCTAACCATATCAAGGACGTGGAAATCGGCTAAAATGGTTAGTTTTCCAATGTGCACTAACACGTCCTTAACTACTCCAACCGGGTAAGCAACACTTCCATCCGCTAAGCCTATTATTACCTCGGTTTCTTCAAGTTTTCCAAGTTTTAGAGAGGTGTAGAGAGGTAACGGAAGTAGGTTAAGGCTTGACCCAAGATCGGCTAATGTGTCATAAGCCTCCGAATTACCGATCTTGCAAGGTAGAACAAATAAGCCCGGATCATCTAACTTCTTAGGTAGCTTGTTTTGAACAAAGGCGGTCCCTTTTTCGCCTAACTTGAGCTTCTTCTCATCCAACTCATCAACAACCGGACTTTCAAGGTGGAGCTCCTTGAATTCTTCGTCAAGGTTTTGAGTGGGAGGTGTTTCAACTATGTTCTTGACCAATTTGGATGTCATAACTTCTTGGTCATTTGGAACGACTTGGGTTTGTTTGAAACACGTGCTCATGGAATTGACCGAATAATATTGTGGACAAGAACTAGGGGACGAAACCGATGAAATAGCGTTGACGTTTAGTTTCGGGTTCTTGACCGTGTTGCTAGGGAGTGCTCCCATTTCTCGGTCATTGAGGGCTTTCAACAAGGTGTCAATCTTATCGGTCATCTTGCTTTGTTTTTGTTTGAAATCGGCTTCAAACTTGGCTAAACGAGCTTCTTGAGATGCCATAAATTGAGACATCAATCCTTCAAAGTTATCGGTACTACCATTGCCAGAAGGATTGTTGTTGAAAGTACGGTTCGAGTTGGAACCGCTTGATTGGAAACGATTAGGTGGGTTGGAAGAATTGGTTTGTTGCGTGTTTTGGTTTTGTTTCCACCTAAGGTTCGGGTGATTTTTCCATGAGGGGTTGTATGAATCACCATAAGGGTTTGGCTCGGGTTTGAAAGTGTACCACTTGTCTCCCGCTCCGTCGGTACGCGAGGATGCGTAGTCCACAAAAGCTTGTTCGGGGAGTTCCATGCAATCACGAGTGTCGTGGGGACCACTACATAACTCACATGAAGAAGTGATTTTGTTCACTTGGCTTGAAGGTTTAGGAGCCTCGTAGGATTTCATGAGAAACTTGACTTGGTCTTCAAGTTCTATGATCCTACGGTCAGAAGTGCTTGAATTGTTCGAAGGCAAAGATATTGCCTTGACCGTTTTATTCAAATCACGGGGATCACTCCAACTTTCGTTGTCATAAAGAGCAAGATCCTCTAGGAGAGCCCATGATTGTTCCGCACTTAGATCACGTAGCTTGCCACCGGCCGATTGGTCAATGGTTTGCCTTGTGTAGAGATTGATATGGTCATAGAAGATTTGGACTTGGAGCCAAAGTTCTATGCCATGGTGAGGGACTTTTTGGAGTAAGTCCTTGAATCGAGTCCATGCCTCGTAGAGAGTTTCGCCTTGACGTTGTTGGAACATCAAGATATCATTCCTTAGCTTAGTAGTTCTTCCCGGTGGGAAAAATTGAGCAAGGAAACGAGTGGTGAGATCATCCCAAGAGGTAATGGATCCTGCGGGTTGACGTTCTAGCCACTGACTAGCTTGGTCCCGCAAAGAGAATTGGAAGAGACGCAATCGGGTCGTCTCTCGAGTGGCAACATCAAGGTCTATAGAATCAACGATTTTAAGAAAGTCCTTGAGATGTTGATTAGGATCTTCAGAACGAAGTCCATGGAATGCGCATCCGCTTTGCACCAACCGGATGGTGTCGGATCGCAAGGGTGTGATATTGGCTCCTTGAGTGAGCTCAATGGTGTTTCGATAGCCATGGTGGCTAGGACGGGAATACTCTCCTAAAGTACGGGCTCTAGGAGGTGGTGGTGGTTGTTGTGGTGGTGGGTTGTGGGGGTTAAGGATATTACCATCTTCCATGATGTCGGATGGTATGGTTACGAACAAAGACACGAAGAAAATAGATAGACTAAAGAAAATCTAGAAAAAGAAAATAAAAATCTCACTAGAAAGGAATCTAGTGAGTAGACCTAATAGAAAAAAAAAATTCAACCTAAACAATAACTATTCCCCGGCAGCGGCGCCAAAAACTTGATGCGTGGTTTTGCAACCTTACAACAGGTTTTACCTCTCAAGGGATCTTGAGAAGTTTGCAATCCCCACCAGGCAGTGTACCTGACCGTTGTAGTATAGTAAAGTGGCAAGTACCGGGGGATTGATCGTTCAACTCAAAGAATAGTGTTCGTTAGGATTGAAATTATTCTAACTAGGTCTAAAGGTGAGGGATGATTCTTTTTGTATTTTTATTTTATGGAAAGCAAGTAAAAATCTCTGGTTTTGGAAGAAGGGGCGGAATTAGTTGCTAATCAACTAACCCAAAAGCTACTAACTAAACTAATATGCAAGAAAAGTAAACTAGGGTCCTACACGGGAAGTGAAGCATGTCTACCTATGATGTATTACTCCTTGCTAGCTATCCAATTCTACCTATTGAATTGTCACACCTTGTTTTAATTGACGGGTTGTATTCCTTAATACCATTCGTGGGGTGGCGTACGTACTTCCCCAACTCTATAAGCTCCTACTTCACTCCTATGTCGAGCCGGCTAAGAAGCTCCTAACATGGGATCACTAGAATTCGCTCATGCATTAAATACAACCATAAAAACCTTAGTACGCATTGGTTCATGTTTCTTAAGACGTTCAAGCACGTTACCATATAGGAGGTTGGCCAGTTTTCTTAAGCCTAACATCGATATCACCCAATCAAAACAAGAAACAATAGGAAGCAAGAATTATAAACTAAACCAACTAGATCTATTGAAGTTGTCACGCCCTAATTGATGGAGATGGACACACACATCAACAAGAAAACAATAAGATCTAATTGATTATATACAAGTTTCATACAATCATAAGTAGACACAAGGTGATTTAGCCAAGCATAATTAATGAAGAGCAATCAACAATAATCATAATTGAAGACATAACATAAGATTGAATTGATAAACAAACCATTACAAGCTGTTTATGGCATGATTAGGACCCTCTAAGTTGCTGGAAAAACACCTACCTAAACCCTATAATCGGACTTAGGGTTTAGGGCTTACAAATAATGAAGTTGTGAAGTTATATTTATAGGCATTTTTCTGTCGGCCCGATCTGACGGCGTCAGACTTACACGTGACGCCGTCACGTCCAATTTTTCACCAAATTGTAAATCTTTTCGTCCCGATCGCGTGGCCTTTTGAATCACCTAAATCCGAGTTCGTATGAGGATTTTATGGCCAAAACAGTAACAGCTACCGCGCGCGCAAGTTGTGACTAGTTAACACGTGATGGCCTTCTTGACGCCGTCTCCCTTTAAACCTCCAAAATCCGTTCTGGCTTATCAGAAGCTGACGCCGTCAAGGTTAAGGGTGACGCCGTCATTCTTCAGCTTAAACCGTGACGACCTTGATCACTCCAAAGGGTGACGCCGTCAGAATTCCAATGCAAATCTCACTGGCTTATCATGTGTATTTTTCATATCCACCACTTTTGCCAAGCCGTGACGCCGTCAAGAGCAAGTCTTGACGCCGTCACATGTACTTTCCAGCATATTTTTGAGACTTTGTCGTTTTCTTCACTTTTATGCTCCAAAAACGTCCAAAATGCTTCCTTTTCCAGATTTCTTCTCCAAAGTACCTAAAATGACAAAAGGAATGATTTAGGGCAATATTTGATCAAATAAATACGATTTAGGGCTTAAATGACCCCCTAAAAGCGGTACACTTTTCGCTTCATCACAGACCTATTAACCAAAGCTTTTGATGGACCTAGGTTTAATTACTTTGTGGTTAATATTGGAATGGTGAACCCATAGCTACATTTAAGGGGAGGCTACATTTAAGGGGAGGTTAAATGTATAGTTGAGAATCGTTTAGTCTATCTAGGATATGTTTGTATAGTAGAACCAGTACTTAGTAGTTTTAATTCTGGTAGAGGTTAATTCTGGTAACCTTAGAGTTAATTCTGGTAGTTAGTGTTTTTGATTTTGGTTGCAAAATCATATGTTTGTGTATTTTTCTTGGTTTTTGGACTAATTTTTCCAGGAAAAGCATGGATTGGTGGTGATAAGAAGCCTTGCTAATGATTTCTGTGAGTGTTTGTCTGATATTTTGGTTAAGTCTGGTGAGTTACTGGTTAAGTCTGGTTGACCATTATTAAGTCTGGTAGTGTAAAAATGTAATAAATTTTATTACCGTTAGGTCTGGTCAGTAATATAATGATTTTTCTTATAAAATTATATTGTTACTTAATTTTCGGGGGAAAGGGGTATATAAGGATAAAATTTGATAAATTTCTCACTTTTATCCATTATTTACTTCTAATTTTAAAAATCGTTATTTTCGGCCTACGATACTCTGTTTTTCACTACCAAACCCTAATACGTTTCTCAACCAGCACTTAAACATTCTCTCATCCATGGCTTCTCTAAAGTTTTGTGACAAGCACAACCAGGTTGGTTTCTCGAAGAAACCAAACAAAAGTGAAGGTTTCGAGCAGATAGTGGATTTCTTGAGATGTTCTAATATTCGGTATGCTTTAACTCATAATCCTACTATCTATGCTTCCCTAGTCAAACAGTTTGGGGGGACTGCTACCATTGAAACTCTTGCTGATGGGAATCTACAATTAAGGGCAACAATAGATACCCATGAGTTCTTTATCACTGAAGCATCCATTAGGGAAAGTCTTCAATTGGATGATGCTTCAGGGGATTATATATTACCCAATAATGATCTTTTAGAGGGTATGAGAAACATTGGATATCCCACTGATGGTTCTTTCACATTTTGGAAAAACTTTTTCTCACCTCAGTGGAAGTTTTTGATTCATCATTTGCTCCATTGCCTTAGTCCCAAAAGTGGTGGATGGGATCAGTTTGGAAGCAACATTGCTTCTGCATTGGTCTGTCTGTCACTTGGAAGGTCTTTCAACTTTTCAAAACTTATTTTTGATGGCATGGTAGCACATGTAAATGGCAAACACAAATTCTTAATGTATCCTCTTTTTTTGCAAATGATTTTCAACTTTGAAACTGACAATAAAATACAGACTTATGTGAGTGTATCTTTTAAAGATAAAATCTTTGCAAACATGGAAAGGGGTTTTTCTGTGGCTCATAGACCACTATTACCTGCTATGCTTTCTGGTGCTACTAACCTTGCAGGTACATCTACGGCTGAACAAATGGCTCACTCCCCATCACCAACACATGAGGAGCCAACCCAGGAAGTCCCAAGATCACCCACACCTCCACCAAGGTCGCCAACACCTCAACCTAGATCAGCTACACCTACACCGCCTTCACCTCAACAACAAACCCAGACTCCAAGTCCAACTCATGAAGAGGAGTCAGTTCAGATGTCTGTGGATGATCTCTTGAAGCTGGTTCCTACACTGGTCACAAGGATTTCTGAATTGGAAAAGTCAAATAACACCATGGCCCAAGCTATTGTTACCTTGGTCAGAAAGGTCAAAAGGATGGAGAAGGTCATGAAGAAGAAAGGGGTTACTTTTAATGAGGAAGGTGCTGAGGATGAAAATTCTTCCAAACAGGGGAGGAATTTGGAGGAAGAACAAGGTTTTCAAACTCCTGCTCAAGCTAAAGATGCTGGTGCTACTGAGATCAGTCCAGATGCTATGGAAGCAGCAGAAACCTTAGCTCAATCTCTTAGTAAAATTCAACAAAAGAAGAAGAGAAAGAGAAAGTTGGTGGTTGATGATTCTGAAGAAGAAGAAGTACTTAAGTCTGGGGAGGATGTACTTAAGTCTGGTGATGTTATTAAGTCTGGTGGTGATAAGTCTGCTCCACAAAATAAGTCTGCTCATGAAGTTAAGTCTGTTGGCAAACAAAGGGAAGGAAAGCAGATTCTTATTGAAACTCCTCAATCCAAAAAGACTAAGAGGCAAGAAAGAGAGGAGGCAGCAAGCTTAGCTGAGATTGCTAGGATTCAAGCTCAAGATGCTGCTGAACAAGATAGACTTGAGGAGATCCAAAGGCAAGATGAGCTACTTGCAAAGAAGATGCAAGAGGATGATCCAGTAATATCTTTGATAGAAGGTGATGATGAGCTAAGGGCAAAATATGAAGAGCTCAAAGCTATTGAAGGTCTTACAGCTGAGGAGAGAGCCAAACAACTAGAAAACTTCATAAATGCTAGAAGGGATTCAGATACATTGGGTGGTTTTATGGAAAAACTCAGACAAACTCAGAAGAAAAGTAGTGCCAAGGTCCCCAAGAAACTCTCTAAGCAGGAAAAGATGTATGATATGAAGATGTATTTAAAGAATATGATGCACTCAACTCGTAAGAAGATGAGAGGAAAACCTTATAAGGAAATTGAAGCATTGTACCTCAAGGCATATGAAAGAGATCAGGGTTATAAACCAATTGACTATGAAGATTCTATCAGAAGAAGCTTCACAAGACAAAGGGTGACAGAGTCTGAACCAGCTATTGAGGTTGAGAAAGTAAGTGAAAAAGCATCTGAAGTTGAGAAGGCATCTAGTGAAGTAAAAGAAGAAGTCAAAAAGCCAATTGTGACATGAACCAGAAGAAAAAGTATTGCTAGGAAAGCCAAATCAAAGTCTAAGACTAAAGTGCAAGAGGAAGAGGAACAAGAGGAAGAAGAACCCTCATCTGAGGAGTTCACCATGGGATCAATCCCTGAAAGTTCAGCCAAACCAGCCAAAATTGTCAAGTATTAGATAATCAAGACTGGGCTGAGAGCTGCTTATCAGATTATAAGGGAAGATTACACTGAAGTAGTTTATGTGAACTTTCCAGGTTTATTGAATGATTTGAGTAGGGAAGATCTCAAGGAGCTGTACAAGTTGGTAAATATTAAGCATGGAGACAACAGACCTGAAGAAGAGTTTGAAAGGGTGTTTTGGGGGGGACTTAAAGATATGTTTGAGCCACCATCAAAGACTGACACAATTTGGAAATTGCCATACCAACAAGAGATTGTTAGATGGAGATACTTTGATAGTTGTCAGATACATTGTTTATCTTTGTAGAGGGCTCACATTTATATGCTTGCAGAAGTAGAATATCCTCTATCACCTAGGGTCTGTGAAGAAATGTTGGAGAAGAAGCTTTGTGCAGATAAGAAGGATGAGGGATATGAGCAGATCTTGGAATTGATTAAGAAACAATCCCAAAAGGAAGCAACTTGGGATGTTTGAATGTGTTTGAAAGAATTTTCAAGATGATAAGTAGGATTAATGGAATTTCCTACTTGGTGAAGGTGCATTGCACTTACACAACAAATGGTCATCAGTCCACCATGTCTAACCCACATAAGGACTGGCTAATCCATGAGCAAACGGCTCTGGTAAAGATACCTCAAATCCGTTTGTTAGGAATTAAATTAGAGTTGATATTGACAAAAGATGAAAGATTGAGGAAACTTGTGAAGACAAAGATGATGGACTATTTATGTTAATTATTAAAGTCTTTGTAACCCTAATCTCTATTATATAAAGAGATTAGAGGCGTAGGTTTTATCAGAACAGGTCTTCCACAATGTAGTCGACTTAAAGGTGTGTGTGTGTACCTAGGCGTGAGTGTTTGTTTAGACGCCTATGGTTAGGGTTTGTAATCATTCGACAAATCTTGTTTAATAATAATGATGTTTGTTTTATCCGCTGCGTATCATTATTCTTATTCATTATTATTGTGTTAATCCTAGATGAGGTCTAACAAGACTCGAGCATAACGATCTCCACAAGTGGTATCAGAGACAGGTTGCTCATGATATCTAGGATGTTTCAAGGTTTTTGTCGATGAGAAGTAGTAAGGTACGAACTGGTATATACGCATTTTTTTTGGGTATCGATTTGGTGCGAATTGGTGTTGACTGTATTAATTGTGATCGGTGTAATCTAAAATTGTCATCAATCACATGGGTTCAACAAATCTGTCGCTTTCTCTGTGAATCATGGCTTGAATTAATGAGGTCGGTCAGTGACAAATTTGTTTAATTGACAAGTGGGTCGGTGGATGTCATAAGGTAAAATGAAGGTTTATTATTTTAATCGCTAGTCAATTGTGGGGCAACAATTAAATGGATCAGTACTATATCAGTTTGAATTCAAGAATTCTATATCCTCGTACTGATTTGTTCATTAAATTGGTCGGTGCAATTGGAAAAGCTCAGTTTGTCGCATCTGATATAAATTCATTCAACGTCAATGGAGGGTTCGTGTTGATATACCTCGTACTGATTTACTCCTTATGGGCCAGTCGCATTTAATTTTGTTACAGTGTACAAATTGCTTAATTGTCATATCTGATCAGTGGTGCATGTGGGACAATTTATTTGTGAGATTGATTCGATTGGTCTGATAGTTATTGGTTTATCAGTTTCTACTGCTCGCTTTAAAAATTAGTACTGCTTATTGATTCATACGTAGCAGTTTGTACTGCTGTGATTAACAGTTAGTACTGCTTGGTTTTCGCATTAGTACTGCTCGACAACAGTTTGTACTGCTAGCTTTGGAGGATAAAAAGTTTATACTGCTGGTTATAAACTTTGTACTGCTGGTTTGTACTGTTCGAGCATGGGCTTCTCAAATTAAGGGGAAGCATTGGCTATTTGATTTGGAACTCATTGGTTCCAACACACACACACACAGGGAAGAAACACACACACACAGGAGGATTTTTGGTTATGACCTGATGATTCATTCATTACTTTTGGGAATCAGGTTCAAATTATAAGAACTATTTTTCATTCTACTACTGCTTGGTTTCAAATATTACTGTAGTCATTTTTCGAAAGCTATTTGGTGATCTTCATGGCGGGTACTACATGGTATTTGTTTCTATGGTGGTTAGTTATTCGACAAGTTCTTTAAAATGGTTAACATATGGGTTTCAGGGGAAGCTTGTTGTTTTAATATTTAACCATTTATGTGCTACATCGAGGTGAAGGTTTTCATGATTATTCGTTGGTATTCTTACTAAAGATTTGGGATTTTTATGTTTTGAGTTCATTTAATAAGTAAGCGTTTTGGTGTTCTTAATGGTGGGTAATTCAAGATATTAGAAGACTCGATTGGAAGTATGGTACTGGTTGGTGATTATGATGATTAAAAGTTGCATGTTTCTTTTTCTTGTCCTAGTTGAGTATGTACAAAAAGGGGAAGAAGTTATTGAAGATTGCAGTTTGAAGATCCTTGATGGTATGCATGGCTTAAGGGGAAGACGACATCTTTCATGTGCATAGTTTTGTCATATCAACTAGGGGAAGATTGTTAGGAATTAAATTAGAGTTGATATTGACAAAAGATGAAAGATGGAGGAAACTTATGAAGACAAAGATGAGGGACTATTTATGTTAATTATTAAATTTATTGTAACCCTAATCTCTATTATATAAAGAGATTAGAGGCGTAGGTTTTATCAGAACAGGTCTTTGTGTTAATCCTAGATGAGGTCTAACAAGCCTCGAGCATAACGATCTCCTCAAGTGGTATCAGAGACAGGTTTCTGATACTTTGAGTTTAGAAGATCCAGTAGTATTTACTCACTAGCAATCAAGTAGATGGACATGGAAACACCTCAAACCTCAATCCTTGCTAAACTCCTCATGCTGAAACAGAATGAATACGATTTATGGCGGCTCAGAATAGAGCAATATTTCATGGTACAAGACTATGCATTATGGGATATCATTATCAATGGTGATTCCTTCAAACCAATTCTTGTTGAAGAAACACGTGCTGATGGTTCTAAGACCACAAAGCTTAATACTGAGCCAGTCACAAACGAGGAGAGAATCAAAAAGAAGAATGATCAGAAGGCTAGGAATTTGTTACTAATGGCAATTCCTAATGATCAAGTGCTTAATTTTAGCCATTACGAGACTGCTAAAACTCTTTTTGAAGCAGTGGTGGAAAGATTTGGTGGCAATGAAGCTACCAAGAAGGCACAGAAAACCCTACTTAAGCAAAGTTATGAGAACTTCACTGCATCAAGCAATGAAACTTTGGACCATATCTTTAATAGGCTTCAAAAGATCATCAGTCAACTTACTGTGTTGAAGATTGTGATTCCACAGGAAGACCTCAACATGAAGTTTCTAAATAGTTTACCTGCTGAATGGAACACTTATGTTGTGGTTTGGAGCAATAAACCAGAGCTGGAGAAAATGACAATGAATGAGCTTTACAACAATCTTAAGATTGTTGAGCAGAAGGTGAAGAAGAGTGGTAGCACCAGTTCTAGTTCAGGGAATATGGCTTTTGTATCTTCTTCAAACAGTTCGAATCATGAAGATGAAGAAGCAGTTGGTACTGCTAAACCAACAGTTAGCACTGCTAGTGTAAAAACTAGTACTGCTGGCTTGACTGAAGAGACCATATATGCATTTGTGTCAGAACAGTCTGGTGGGTCTAAGATCTTTAATGAAGATCTTCTTCAAATTGCTGAAGATGATTTGGAAGCTATGGATTTAAAGTGGCAGTTGGCTTTGATAAGCATCAGGGCTAAGAAGTATTACCAAAGGACTGGGAATAAGATTACCTTTAATGGACAACAAAGCAACCAGGGTCAAGGGTTTAAGAATCAGCAAGGAACAAGGAGAACAGTTAATGTTGAAGAGCCTTCTTCCAAGGCTATGGTAGCTGTAGATGGAGCTGGATTTGATTGGAGCTTCATGGAGGAAGAAGAGGAACCAGCTAACTTGGGTTTGATGGCTTTCTCAGACTCTGAGGTACATATTGTTCAAAAATGTTCAAACTCTTGTCGTGCTTTAAAAGATTATGAATGTCTTAAGAAACAGTATGATGATCTTAATCAAGTAAATTTTAGTCTGTTAAATCATAAAAGAGGACTAGCTGTTTTGGAAGAACAAATTGTGTTTTATAAACAGAATGAGTCAAACTTCTCTGATGAGATAGGTGTTTTAAAGAGGGAATTGCAAATAAAAGATAATAAAATGAGTGGACTTGTATATGAACTAGAGAAGCTTAAAAAGGAAAAAGAAAACATCCAGTTAAGTGTAGATACTCTTGAACATACTTCAAACGGAGTTAAGAAGATAGTAGAGAGTCAAATACTTAACAAAGCTAAATCTGGTTTAGGTTATAAGTCAGTTGCACCCCCCTTTAGAGGAATGTTTGCTCCACCAGGAATTGATTTAGCTCATACAGGTTTAGAAGAGTTTAAGGATATGGATTTTCCTGGATATGGTGTTAAGATTAGTGAGAATCCTGTTAAATTTGTTAAGGCAGAAGATTCTTTTGTGAGTGCTAGTGATAAATCTCTTTCTGAGGAAAAGATGTCCTCTGATAGGAACTCAGATGCACCAACTATTGAGGATTGGACATCTGATGATGAGGATGTAGAGGTTAAGGACAAACCTAATGTTGTTAAGGTAGAAGTTAAACATGCTCCTAAAGTGGTTAAGACTGAAAACATAAAACCAGTTAGGAAAAGTGTTCGATATGCTGAGATGTATAGGACTAAGAACAAATCACCAATTTCTGAGGGTAGTCATAGGAACTGGAATCACTCAAAATCTAAGCAATTGAATGATAAGTTTGCTATGATTAGAAAAGTGTGCTTTGTTTGTGGAAGTTTTGATCATATGGCTGCTTATTGTGATTCTAACCCATGGAAAAAGAGGGTTTCTGGGAACACAAGGGTGAAAAGAAATAACAATGCTAGGGTAACTCAAAACAGTCCAACTAGATTGACAAACCATAATGCAAATCATAAGATGTCACCCAAAACTGTTATGTTAAAGACTGGCATCAAAACAGTTTCAACTGCTAGTCAAAACAAGTGGTTTCATAACAAGCAAACTGTTTCAAGTGCAAAACAATTTTCAAATCATGCACAAACAGTTAAAAGGCATTTTTATAAGAAAACAGCAATGACCAATCAGAAATGGGTGCCTAAATTTAAACAAGCAGTTCCAACTGCTAGACCAGCAAATCCTACTGCTGGGCACTTAAATGTTAAGGGAAAAAGGGACAATGCTGTCAAGGCCTCAGCACATTGGGTTAGACAATCTACCAAACCCAATGGTGCATCAAAGACCTCCAACAAATTTTCTCATCTTGATGCACAAGGCAGATCCAAACCAGTGATGGTTTGGATCCCCAAAAGAAACTAACACCTTTATTTTGTGTGCAGGAACATCCTTCAAATGGTAAAGAAGATAGAGGATATTCAGACAGTGGATGTTCAAGGCACATGACTGGCAACATGTCATATCTTTCAGACTTTATTGCTCTGGATGGAGGACCAGTTGTCTTTGGTGGTGGTATTGGAGGAAGGATTACTGAGGAGGAAGATGAAGATTGCATTTTCATACCAGTCATGGAAGAAAGTCCAGTGAATGAGTCTTCTACAAAGAAAGATGATGTTCCATCATCAAGTGGTGTAGACAAAGAGAAAGATGTTGCTGAAACCAGTGGTCAGAATGGTAAAGAAACTGAAAATCCAACGAGCAGTACCAATGGAGTTAGTACTGCTCAGCCACAAGTTCCTACTGCTGAGCAAAATAGTGATGCTGCTGGACCAAGTCAACCTCATCTTGATTCACCAGTTCATACTGCTTCTCAAGTTGATGAGTTTGATTTCTTTGGAGATGGTCTGCAAAATATGCCTATTAACTATGCAGCTCCTTCTACTCTCCATACAATTGTACATAGGAATCATCCACTTTCCAATGTTATAGGAGATGTACAATCTGGAGTCAAGACTAGAAGGCAAACTCAAGACCCAGATCATCATGGCTTTCTCAGTGTGGTATATGAGGAGAAACATCATGATGATGAGCATGAGTGTATGTTTATATGTTTTCTATCTCAGGTAGAACCCAAGAATGTGCTAAAGGCTTTAGAAGAATCAAGTTGGGTTGAGGCTATGCAAGAAGAACTGCTTCAATTCAAAATTCAGAAGGTTTGGGTTCTGGTTGATCTACCAAAGGGAATAACAGTGATTGGTACTAAGTGGGTATTCAGGAACAAGAAGGATGAGAGAGGCATTGTGATAAAGAACAAAGCAAGACTGGTTGCTCAAGGCTATACACAGGAAGAAGGGATTGATTATGAGGAGGTTTTTGTTCCTGTTGCTAGATTTGAAGCAATAAGGTTATTTCTTGCTTATGCTTCCTATATGGGTTTTCTAGTCTATCAAATGGATGTGAAGAG
This sequence comes from Artemisia tridentata subsp. tridentata, assembly GCA_021014915.2. Lineage (NCBI taxonomy): Eukaryota > Viridiplantae > Streptophyta > Magnoliopsida > Asterales > Asteraceae > Artemisia > Artemisia tridentata. The sequence goes on along the minus strand of CP139506.1, from coordinate 323,736,965 downwards.
TGCCTTTCTGTATGGTACTATTGATGAGGAGGTATATGTTTCACAACCTCCAGGTTTCATAGATCCAGACCATCCTGACAAAGTTTATAAGGTGGTTAAAGCTCTTTATGGATTGCATCAAGCTCTAAGAGCTTGGTATGGGACTCTTGCTACTTATTTGTTGAAGAATGGGTTCAATAGGGGTAAAATTGATCAAACTCTGTTTATAAAGAAGACCAAGGGTGATATTCTATTAGTTCAAGTTTATGTAGATGATATCATCTTTGGTTCTACAAACAAAGAAATGTGTAGAGAGTTTGAGAAATTAATGAAAGATCAGTTTGATATGAGCTCTATGGGTGAGCTTACTTTCTTTCTTGGGCTTCAAGTACAACAAAAATCTGATGGAATATTTATCTCTCAGGATAAATATGTTGGTGAAATATTGAGGAAATTCCAATTCACATATGCCAAGGTTGTTAGCACACCAGTTGATAAGGAGACACATTTGCTATTAAAGGATCACAGTGGTGAAGATGTGGATGTGCACATGTATAGATCTATGATTGGGTCTTTGATGTATCTCACATCATCCAGGCCTGACATCATGTTTTCATTTTGTGCTTGTGCAAGATTCCAAGTAAATCCTAAGGCATCTCATCTCACAGCATTAAAGAGAATCTTCAGATACCTTAAAGGTCAACCTAACTTGGGGCTATGGTATCCTAAAGAGTCTGCATTTGATCTAGTGGCATTCTCTGATTCTGATTATGCTGGTGCTAGCATGGATAGAAAGTTTACAACAGGTGGTTGTCAGTTCTTGGGTTGTAGATTAATTTCTTGGCAGTGTAAGAAGCAGACTATGGTGGCCACTTCTACTACTGAAGCAGAATATGTGGCAGCAGCAAGTTGTTGTGCTCAAGTTCTTTGGATTCAAAACCAGATGCTTGATTATGGGTAAAATTTCTTAAACACAATTATACATATAGACAATAGCAGTACAATGTGTATCATTAAGAATCTAGTTCAACATTCAAAAACTAAACATATTGAAATTAGACATCATTTTATAAGAGACTGTGCTGAAAAGAAGTTAATAAAAGTTGTTAAAATTCATACTGATGACAACTTTGCTGATCTCTTAACAAAAAGTTTTGATGTAGGAAGATTTCAGTACTTGGTAACAGGTATTCGAATGCTTAATCCTTCAAAAGATTAATGTCTAAGTGTTTTTAGTTTTTGTACTGCTAGTTGTGCTATTTGTATAGTTAGTACTGCTTGGTAATTTTTTGTACTGTTTGTGAATTTGTTAGTCAATTGTGATAACTGTGAAAAGAAAATATTGTGTGTTCTGTTTTCTTTGGTTTTGGACTAACATTTCAGGTTAAGAAAAGCTTTTTGCTTTGGATTATGCTTTGGAAAGTATGGTGGTTTGGATTGTCAAGTGTGAATGCTTGTCACAAAACAAATGGTAATTGGTTCACCATGTCTAATCCACATAAGAACCAACTAGTCCAGATCAAACGGTTTCTGGTAAAGACTTCTCAAATCCGTTTTTTGGTTGACAGTTTACCAAAAACTGGTTGGTTCTCAACTCACCAAATCTAAGTGTGAAGAGTTGGCTAGTCCATAGCAAACGGCTATTGGTAAAGACATAACAAATCCGTTCATAGCTGATAGTTTGCTAAAAACTATAAGTGGACAAAAATGTTTTCAAGTCCACATTAAAATTACAACTTGATTTTATCTCTGAAAATTTTTGTTAACAGTTTGTACTGCTGGCTTCACCAGTTCGTACTGATTGTTCAAACTTGGTTCCTACTGAGTTTAAGCTCTATGATACACCTCTCTCAGAAGGTCACACATCTGGAAGTGTTGAGAGCAGTTTGAAACTACACAACTGAATTGATGGTAACTTGTACAAATTGTCATATTGGATGCTAAGCTTGGATGTCACATGTTCTAGTTCATCTGATGGTGAAGATTCTTCCAAACAGGGGAGGAATTCAAAGTTTGTTAAGTTGCTGTTAAAGATGATTATGTGATTCAGGGGAGGCTATAAATTCAGAATCTGAGATAAGTATGCTGATAGTGAATGTTTAAGTACACAAGGAGATAAAGTTTATTTATAAAGTGGTGCATTAATTACATAAGAAGAAGTTTTGTTACAATCTTGGACACAAAAGCTTAAAACCAACACAAACCAACCAACTCCCAACACCCAAACCTAAACAAACCTAACACACAACCACTACTCTAGCTTCCTTTTTCCTTTGTTCTTGAAGTCTGGCATGGATTTGTGAACTCATTTGCCATCGATTGAGTTCCACACTTTCCAACTAGGAAGCCCCAACACTTGTTTGTCAGCTCTTGGAAGTGGTTGATGTCTTTTGGGCACTTGTATCTTACTCATTCCAGCCACAACTTTCTCTATCTCTCTTGTCAATACAACTGATAGTGGAAGTGCTTGTTGATCATCATCATCAGAGGAAGCTGAAAGGTCTTCATCAGAAGATACTTCTTGGACTCTTGGAGATGGGTTTCTGATAGTCAGATTAGTGTAGTTCGGTGGAAAGTAAGATCTCCATCCATCACTTTCCGAATCCGAAGATGAATCTGATGAAATCTCAACAATGTTTGGATTGGATGAACTAATTGTGGTTAATAGTTGTGGTTTGAAGAAAGATGGGTTAGTAATAAAAACTCAAGGCTTTTTATAGAACCAATGGAGATTTAATGTCATTAAATGCAGGGTTGGTATTAGGAATTAAATTCTTTGGGTTGGTATAAGGAATTAATTTCTTACTAGAATAAGTTTAATTATGGAAACTTTTGAAGAGTTGACCGAATTTGATGTATTATTATTGGTCAAAAGATGGTTATGTGAAGAAAATTCCCAAGTGTTTCAAGATTGAAGATAAATGTTTGAAAGAATCCACCCCATCATATAACGTTGGAGTTTAATTAAAGAAACTTGTTGATTTACACAGAAATCATAAGTTTAGGAGAGGATTGTTGGGAATTAAATTAAGCAGTTAGTACGGGTCTTTATAAGTTAGTACGGTTGAACAGTTGCTGAAGAATACAAGAACAGTTAGTACTACTGATGAAGAAAAGTTCGTACTGCTTACAAGATCAAGGTGAAACCGTGTGAAGATAAATATGGAATGGATATGATGTATATCTTATTTGTATAGAGTGATACTAATATAATTTACTTGTAAAGGACTCTTTGTGCTATAAAAAGAGATCCTCAGTTAGGGTTTTAATATATCCATACATCATATACGTACAAGTAATTGTTAAGAGCTTCACATTATTCATTGTAATCGTTCAATATATTGAAGCAAAGTGTTTGGTTAAACAATTGTCTTGTTGTTCTTATTGTTACATTCAAACGATCACACAATCACCAAACACATATTCTTCTAAGTACTTGGTAGTAAATTCCGTGTGCTATCAAGTATATACTCAAAGTATCCCCAACACAACTCGTGTGTTTAGATCCGGTCACCGTTTATGGCTGACAATTTACCAAAAATTATATGGTAATCAACTCACCATATCTGAGATAGTGAAGAGTTGGCTAGCCTACAAGAGTATGGTTTGTGGTAAAGGTTGTGGAAAACCATAACTGGTAATCAATTCACAAAGGTGAGGTGCATTCCACCAAAGAATTGGCTAGTCCAAAAGCAAACGGCTTTTGGTAAAGACAAAACAAATCCGTTGATAGCTGATGGTTTGCTAAAAATTCTATGGTTATCAATGTACCATGGTCTTACACACCAAAACATTGGCTACTCCAGTAGTTAATGGCTATCTGGTAAAGAGACATCAAATCCATTAATTTTCAATGATTCACCTCTCACAGGAGTTCACACACCTGGAAGTGATGAGAATAGTATGAAACTTTAAGAATTGAAGTACATGTAGTCATTGTTGCTGAAAAGATCAGATGGGTTGAAGATCAGATGGTGAAAAGCTTGTTAAAGTCTCCACAAGTTCAGATATGATGATTTGAAGAGTTAGAGATCAAGATAATTCCAAGTGTTTAGAGTTCAATCCTCAAGAAGCTTATTCAGAAAGGAACTTGAAGTTCATGGAGCATGAAGATCAAGTTAGGGGAGGATTGTTGGGAATTATCACAAGAGAAGACTTAAATATGAAGAACAGACTTAAGTCTGCTGGTTTACTCAGTTAAGTCTGTTAGTTATAGTGATTACATAGTTAAGTCTGCCAGTACAATGTTAAGTCTGGTAAGACATAGTTTCATAGTTAAGTCTGGTCGACAGTCTTTAGTTAAGTCTGTTTATGATTTATAGTAAAGTTAGTTAGCTATAATTTAGGAAAGGATACGTATGATATAGTTATCTTATTAGAAGGTACGTTTATCCTTCTACACGTTTTGTATCATTAGGGTTTCCTTAGTGTATAAAAGGAACCCTAAAGCTTAATAGTTTGTACGACATTGTGATTGAAAGTTAATAGAATTACGAAGTTAGTATATTGTGTTCTTCATTGTTATTGTTAAGATTCCGCATTAGCAATTAACAATCTGTTTAGAGTTTCTCACTTAGATCAATTTGGATTTATTCAAGTTGTCTAATAAGTAACAAAGGCTACTTAGATCCATAAACCGTGGACCTATAGAAGAGAATGTTGAGTTTCAGGGGAGGCAAGATATGGGTGAAGAAAATTTGGATGCTGAAAATATTGGTACTGCTTATCAACAAGTTAGGGCTGTGTATGATAGAAGGCAAAGGGCAGATAAAGGAAAGGGCATTATGATTGAAGAAGAGCCACCAAAGAAGCTCAAGAAGAGTGTTCTTGCTCAGATTAGTTTTGATGAAGAGGTAGCTAGTAAAGCACTGGAAGATGAAAGAGCACAATTTGAGATTGCAAAATTCCTTGAAGAAAGGTTAGCACAAGAACAATCTGATGCACTTCTGGCTAAGAAGTTACATGATGATGAACAAGCAAGGTTTAATGACGTTGCACAAGTTCAGTCTATGATTGATGCGGATGATGTTTTAAAGGAAAGACTTGGTGAACTCAGAGCAGATGAAGTGTTTCCATTGAAGAGAAGTCAAGACAACTTGCTGAACTAATAAATTCAAGAAGAAAGTCTGCTGCAGAACAAAAAGCCAAAGAAAAGAAGAGTAAACCACCTAGTCAAGCTGAGCAAAGAACCACCATGTGTCTTTACATGAGGAACATGGCTGGATACAAAAGGAAGGATTTCCAAGGTAAAAGTTTTGAGGAGATCAAGAGTGAGTTTGAAAGGGTTTACAGAAGAGTGAACACATTTATTCCCATGGGAACAGAAGAACCAAGTAGAACTACAAAGAGAGCAGGTATACTATTGGAGTCTGAATCTTCAAAGAAACCGAAGATTGGTGAAGAAGAAGTACCTACAGCAGAGGATTCAAAGAAGCAAAAGACTGAAGAAGATAAAGAAGATCAAGCAGTTGAGGAAGAAGAAACAACAGAGGAATTAACTGATAAAAGGCTTCATCAGCATATGTTGGTTATAATCCCAGATGCATTGAATGTTGATGATCCTATTCAACCTAAACATCCAATTATTGATTTGGAGATACACACAGATACATTTGGGAAAGCTTGGAAGATAATCAGGGTAGGAGGACACTCAGAAGTTTATAAGTATTTTGAAGATATGCTCAAGATTTTTCATAGAGAAGACTTGGACAAGCTATGGAGTCTGTTCAACAAAGGTTCAGATCTACAGATCCTATAGAAGACAAAGACAAGGAGCTATTGGTGGAATTGAAGAGGTTGTATGAACCTGATCCAGAAGATATCTTATGGCAGTTTCGAGCTCATGAGTTGATTACAACATGGAGACTGTATGATACATGTGGTGTTCACCATGTATCTACAAAGAATGTAGTGGATATCTACATGCTGATAGAAAAAGATTATCCATTAAGGGAAGCTAGCTTATTTGTTATGTTAGATGCTAAGCTCAGAGTTGATGAAGACTCAGAAATGGAAAGAGAGTTACTGAGAAAGATCTTCACACAAGCAAAAAGGAAATAATGTTAGTACTGCTAGTGTAAATATTAGTACTGCCAGGTTTAACTTTGTACTAACAGATTTAACTTTGTATAGAAGATATTTGGATTTTGTAACAATTTTCTTTAATAAAACAGATAGTCTATAAGACGAATACAAAAGAAGGTATAATCTAAAAAGACCCAAGGGCGGAGATGGTTGAGTTGTTGGTGTTGTGAAGGGGAGGTCACAGGTTCGATACATGTGGCTTCCTTTTTGGTATTTCCCTCCCCAAAATTTTTAAAATGCCCCCCATATTTTTTTTCAGCAAATTTCAAATTCTCCTTCCACCCAAGTTTCTCACATTTCTCACCAATCACAGCCATATTTTTTTTAAAAAGCCGCCCATTTTTTTCAGCAAATTTCAAAATTAAAACCCCCCATATTTTTTCAGCAAATTTCAAATTTCTCACATTTCTCACCAATCACAGCCACCAATCACCATTCACCAGTCACGTCACAGCCACCAGTCACCATCCACCATTTACCAGTAACCAATAACAGCCACCACTTACCATCCACCACTCGCCGGTCCGGCCATCAACAATGGAGGGAGGTTCATTTAGATCTAAATTAGGTACTTTTTTTAATTAGGAAATCATTATTTATTTATTTATATTTTTTTTTTGATGCAATGGTGAAATTATATTATTCTCGAAATTGTTTTTACAATTATAAAGATAGCAAATTCTGCCCAGATAGATTCCAATTAGTATGTGCTTGATGTTTTTGATCAAAGGGAATTTTGAGTACCACTACACTACCCACTGTCCGTTGTAATTATACACAAATGATTTGATTCTTATATTGGTTTAATTTGTGATTTGTAGGATATATATACGTTACCATTTGACCTCAACAATAGCATGGACAAGTCTTGGATGAGAACTAGTAGGACCAAGAAACAATATATTGATGGAGTAGAAGCGTTTATTAAGTATGCAGAACACAACTTGCAGAAGATGAGGAACATCGACCCACGAGCAGAAAGTGGAGGATGTGCAGAACACAGCTTAAGATGCCATGTCTTTGTACCTCATGTTTAAACCACAGAGCAGAAAGTGGAGGATGTGCAGTTCCATTTATTCTACCACGGGATTGATCAAAGCTACAAAAATGGGATAAACATGGAGAAAAGGATGAGCAAGCAACAACTGCCCAAATACTTGTTAATGCTACAACAGATGAGTTTGTTGACGACACAGATTTCGACATGGATTTTGGTTCCGAAATTCCAACAGATGGCCCAGCAACAGTAGAAATGGTTAATGCTACAAAAGAAAGTTTTGATGAGGCTGACCTTCCCAAGTTTCAAGAACTATTATTAGACGCGGAGAAGCCACTTTACGAAGGATGTCCTGACTTCACAAAGTTGTCCGCAATAGTTAAACTACTCAACTTGAAGGGTAAGTATGGAGTTTCTGATAAGTTCTTTATTGAATTACTAGGATTGTTAAAAAAGATGCTACCTGCTGGTAACAAAATGGTTGAAAAAACTTATCAGGCCAAAAAACTAGTGAGAATGATGGGATCAGGATACAAAAAGATACATGTATGTAGCAACAACTGCGTTCTTTACTGGAAGGATAACAAGAAGTTGACTGTTTGTCCAACTTGTGGGATATCAAGATGGAAGGTGGATAATAAGACACATAAAGTGTACGAAAACATTTCGGCAAAGGTAATGTGGTACTTTCCAATTATACCAAGACTGCAACGACTCTTTAAGTTAGAAAGTATTTCAGAAGATCTAACATGGCACGCAACAAGGAGGATAACAGATGGTGTTTTACGTCACCCCGCAGATTCACAGGCATGGTGTACCATAGATGAAAAATTCCCCGAAATTGCTAAAGATCCGAGAAATCTACGGCTAGGAAGATCGGCTGATGGGGTTGATGTCAACTCAGGAAATAGGCATCACAGTGTATGGCCAGTTTTATCTGTCATATACAACCTTCCTCCATGGTTGTGTATGAAACGAAAGTTTATCATGCTTTCGGTATTAATATCGAGATACCCGGGAAATGATATCGATGTATTTTTAGAACCGTTGGTTGATGATCTGCATACCTTATTCGAGAAAGGGGTTGATACATATGATGCTTCCACAAAAGAAAACTTTAATCTGCGTGCCGTTGTGTTATGGACGATAAATGATTACCCTGCACTTGGTACATTATGTGGCTGCCCATACAGTGGATTCAAAGGTTGTGTAGTATGTGGGAAAGATACACACTGTGTTAGACTTTCCGCCTCATCCAAGCAAAGTTATGCTGGACACAGACGATATCTACCATACAACCATCCGTTCAGAAGGCAAACGAAGGCGTTTAATGGACAAGAAGAATTTCAGCATGCTCCAAATCCATTGACCGGGGAACAAATATACAACGAGGTACAACATATTGAAAATAAGTGGGGAAGATTAAAAAGCAGAAAAGGAAAACAACAGAAGAAGAGGGTAGTTCAAGCCAAGCAAATGAAGCATATTGGAAGAAATTCAACATTTGGTATCGAAAGCTAAGGTATTGGAGGCATCATTCTGTTCCGCATTGTATTGACTTCATGCATGTAGAAAAGAATGTTGGTGAGAGTCTACTCGGAACTTTGCTGAATGTTCCTGGAAAGACAAAAGATGGAATGAATGCTCGATTGGATCTGGAAGAGTTGGGGATAAAAGAAGAGTTGTTTGCTAGGCAAGAAGCAGACAAAACAACACTACCTCCAGCAGGTTACACATTAACAAATGCTGAAAAAGACATCTTTTGTGAAACGTTATGCAACATCAGGGTACCACAAGGCTATTGTTCAAATTTCTCTAGTTTGGTCAGCCTAAATGATAGGAAGCTCATTGGCCTTAAATCGCATGACTATCACATGCTAATGCAAGAGTTTTTGCCCATTGTTATACGTTCAATCATGCACCCACCCACACGATATGCTATTATCAGGTTTTGCTTTTTCTTTAAATCTATATGTAGGAAAGAAATCAGCTTGCAAGAACTAAATAAGATGGAAGAAGAACTTGTTGTGACACTGTGCCTACTCGAGAAGTTCTTTCCTCCGTCATTTTTTGATATTATGATACACTTGACTGTACACCTAACTAGGGATGTAAATTTATATGGTCCCATATGCTTTCGGTGGATGTATCCCTTTGAAAGATGTATGAAGGTTATTAAAGGACATGTGCGAAACAGAAATAGACCAGAGGGATGCATTGCTGAGGAGACTATCGCAGAAGAAACAATAGAGTTTTTTAGCGAATATCAGAAAACCATGAAAACTATTGGTATCCCACCTGATAAACATGTAACCAATGAAAATGAGGACGGAAAGCCATTGTCGGCCGGCAAATCAAGTGAAGTTTCCGGAGAATTCTTTCAGAAAGCACATTTTTATGTAATACAAAATACATATGAAATTCAACCGTATATCGAGTAAGTATTACTAACACATGTCTATTTTGTTGCGTAAAATGTGCTATCAAATATAATAATCAAAGACATTTATTTGTTTCAGGTGACACAAGGAAGTTTTGAAAACAAAAAACCCGGGTAAAAAAATGGCATTGCTGGAGAATGAGCACAGTAAATATTTTGCTAAGTGGTTACACGAAGAGGTAATTACTCGTATGTTGTTTATAATTGTTTGTTTGTTGCTAAAAAGAAGTGAGTTGAGATAAAATGTGAAGTGTGTTTTATTGATAAGTCCTTAACTGGTGTTTGTGATAAGCTGTATAAACCATTAATTAGGTGTACCATTCAGCCAGAAAAACTCATAGCTATAAGCTCCAAAACCAATAGTAGTAGTCTATAATAAATAAGCACTTACCAATGATCTGCCCAGCAACTTTGTCAGTCATAGAACCTATCATCATAATTGTCCCTCCTATATATGACATTAGATAGAGGTCCATCAGCACACCATTTCATTATCCCAAACACTCCTATTCTTTAATTGTTTGTTTGTTGTTCCTGCAATTTAAAGGTAATATATACTTGTAATGAAATTCAGGTTCAGAGAGAGTTAGCGATATCCGATGATAGTGTATCAGAAACTGTGAGGTGGATATCATTTGGACCACGCGCCAGCATAATGAAATACGAGGCATATAACATCAATGGGTATACATTTCATACGAAAAGTAATGATGGCATAGTTTACCAGAACAGTGGGGTTAGTGTTGAGGCAGTAGATCTTCACATATCCAAAGAAGTTGCAACCACTAGAAAAGCATTTTATTATGGGGTTTTACAAGAGATATGGGTACTAGATTACTGTTTCAGGCAAATTCCTCTTTTCAAATGTGATTGGGTTAATCACAAAACTGGTGGGGTCAAACGCGATACTCTTGGTTATATGTTGGTAGACCTGAATAGTTTAGGCCACAAGGGTGATCCATTCATATTAGCCTCACAAGCACGACAAGTGTTTTATGTGAAAGACCAGGTAGATAAAAAATTGTCTATTGTCTTTAAAACACCTACCAAGAATTACAAAGATACATATGACGAAGTCGATGTGGAGTTTAGTACAGTCATTGACGAGCACAATGATAACATATTGCCACGTGTAAATAAACATGACTTGGGTAATGAATCACGAAATGACTACTATCGAACCGACTGTGAAGGTATTGCTATGCGAAAATCCAAGTGAAGCATGTCATGCTGCAAGTTAAGACTGCTAGTGTAACAGTTAAGACTGCTGGTTGAAGTTAAGACTGCTGGTGAACTTCAAATGAAATACACCAAAGTGGTTAGTGCTTCTAGTACAAAAGTTACTATTGTTGGGCTTAAAGTTAATGTTGCTCAAGGATAAGTGCAAGGTTACTGCTGGTATTATTAAGTTAGTACTGTTAGATGATTAGCAGTTTTAGTATTAAATAGTTGTTTGTGTAATTTAGCCTGTTGTAATGGATTTTGACTCCAAAAAGTCAAGCTCAATGGCAATGAAAAAATTTACAGTTTTCACTAGTATATCCACTTGCAGTCAAGCTTTATTGTATTTGCAGTTTCCATTTATCATGTACATGCACTTGCAGGCACTTTAGTAACATGTTACTTCATTAAAGTTGAAAATTGACTTTAGAAAGTCAAGTAACATAGTTCCTAGGGGCAAGTAACATACTACTGCATTAAACTAGATAGACTATAAAATCCCAGCATTGTAATGGGGCAAATGAAGAGTCATGACTAATAGTCTGAACTCAATTCAGTGAATATCAAATTAGACTCAAACTAGATAGACTATATAATCCCATATCTAACCCCTCAAAATTAAATAAGTTATTAGAAATGTGTGACCATATGTATCGAATTGTGACTACACTTAAATAATGTGTGACAAAATATGACTCTATGATTTAGACACCTAAATAAATACTTCATGTGACCATATATAACATCTTGAATTTAGTCACACAAACACTCAATATGACTAATATCAAGGTTAATGATAACTGATTTCACAGTTTTCTATAAATAATAGTCACATGAATATTTCACAATGTGACTATTATGAATGTATTGGTCACATATAATACCCTTATAATGTGGCCCTAAACATAATTTAAATACACATTTGTGATATGGTGTGACTATTGTAAAGCCTATAGTCACATGATCGTGCTACAATTAAATGTGACTATACACATTAGGATTTGGCAGGAAAACACACACTAAACTTTAGACACACATATTAACTTATGTGACCATATGTATCAAATTTTGGTTACACTTAATGATGTATGCCTATGGTTTAGTGTGACCATATATGACATTTGGTCACACTATTCAAGTGTGTGACATAAATTTGTCACTTTTAAATGCATATCGTGACTAATGCTTCAAACTTACTTTTCAGTTTTCACACATTTCAAATTCATATGTGGCTAAATTTTCAACAAAAACTAGCAGTCAGTTTTAAATAATGTGTGACAAACTTGAGTATATGATTTAGCCACATACACAATTACTTCATGTGACCATATATGGATTTTGGTCACACTGTTCAATTGTGTGACATATATTTGTCACATATGTATATATATAGTGTGACTAATGTTTCAAATTTATTTGTATCTATCACACGTCCCAAATTATAAGTGACAAAATAATTTTAAAAAAAAATTACCAGATACCTCTAGTCACAAAAATATTCAAATGTGTGACAATGAAATTCCGAAATAGTCACACAATTCGGATCAAGTGTGGCTGTTTATTTTATACAGGTACATTTAGTCACATAAATATGTTACTGTGTGGTCGTTCGAAATCCCATATGTGTGACGAAATCCCATATCTGTACAAGTGAGATTTCCCTCATGGTAAGTGGGCAATTGGTACAAAATGGGTGTTCAATAACAAGAAAGATGAGAGATGTATTGTCATTAGGAATAAAGCAAGGCTGGTTGCACAGGGTTATACTCAAGAAGAAGGCATAGACTATGATGAGGTTTTTGCCCCTGTTGCAAGAATTGAGGCAATAAGGCTATTTTTGGCTTATGCTTCTTTTATGAGATTCATGGTGTATCAGATGGATGTGAAGAGTGCTTTCCTATATGGTACTATTGATGAAGAGGTTTATCTTATGCAACCACCAGGGTTTCAAGATCCTGATCATCCTGACAAGGTCTACAAGGTGGTGAAAGCTCTCTATGGTTTGCATCAAGCTCCAAGAGCCTAGTATGAAACCTTAGCCAATTACTTATTGGAGAATGGGTTTCACAGAGGAAAGATTGATAAGACCTTGTTTATCAAGAAGCAAAAAGGGGATATTTTGCTTGTCCAGGTCTATGATGATGATATTATTTTTGGCTCTACAAAGAAGGAGATGTGTATTGAGTTTGAGAAGCTAATGCATGACAAGTTCTAGATGAGTTCCATGGGAGAACTTAATTTCTTCTTAGGGTTGCAAGTCAAGTAGAAAGAAGATGGGATATTTATCAGTCAGGATAAATATGTAGCTGATATCTTGAAGAAATTTGGGTATACTGATGTCAAGACAGCTAGCACCCCAATGGATCCAGACAAGCCTTTGCTTAAAGATGCAGATGGTGATGATGTTGATGTTCATCTCTACAGGTCAATGATTGGATCATTGATGTATCTCACATCATCCAGACCAGATATTATGTTTGTTGTATGTGCATGTGCCAGATTTCAAGTCACTCCTAAGGCTTCACACTTACATGCAGTGAAGAGGATTTTTAGGTATCTAAAAGGTCAACCTAAATTGGGCCTTTAGTATCCTAGAGAGTCTTCATTTGATTTGGTGGCATATAGTGATAGTGACTATGCTGGTGTAAGTTTAGATAGGAAATCAACAACAGGTGGTTGTCAATTCCTAGGAAACAGGTTGATATCATGGCAGTGTAAGAAGCAAACTGTAGTGGCAAATTCTACAACTGAGGCTGAATATGTGGCTGCTGCTAGTTGCTGTGGACAAGTACTTTGGATTCAGAATCAAATGCTGGACTATGGTTATAATTTTATGCACACCATGATTTTCATTGACAATAACAGTACTATATGTATTATTAAAAATCCTGTTTTGCATTCTAAAACAAAGCATATTGAGATTAGACATCATTTTATAAGAGACTGCAATGATAAAAAGTTAATTCAAGTTGTTAAAATTCACACAGATAACAATTGGGCTGACTTACTTTCAAAAGGTCTTGATGTTGGAAGGTTTCAGTACTTGGTTGCAAGTATTGGAATGCTAAATCCATAAAGTTTTAATCTCTTTGTGTTTTTGTAAAGTTTTGTAAAGGATTAGTACTGTTATGTGTTAATACTGCTAGTGCAAATTAGTACTACTAAGTTAAACTGTTAGTCAAAATTGATACTGTTATATAGAAAATGCTATGCATTGTGTTTTCTTGGTTTTGGACTAACATTTGCAGGTTAAGCAAGCAGTATGATTGGTATTGATGTTGTGTGAGATGTAATGATGTTGTTGTAACACCCCAACCCGGCAAGGGTTAAGATATCACGATAATGGTTTCATATCAGATCAAACAAAGTATACATCTATAGTAATACAAGAAATTTCAAAGGTTACAAATGAAATACTGGAGTTACAAGGTTACAAATGAAACTAAAACTAAATACTAAGTCTGTAAATGCAAATCCTTCTAATAGCCTCTACTTCAGAATACTATCAAAGTCTTCTAAGTCCAAAGGTCTCTTCACTCAAACCCAGCTTCCAACTAAGAACCTGCCGCCGGAAAAGAAATGCGGCTGAGCTTAAAAAGCTCAGTGAACAGATACATAAACAAAGCAATGATAGCGAAACAGAAATAAGATATGGTGCAATGGGGAAATATCATAAGGTATAAATGATGTGAAGGTATAATGAACAGAATAGGATAGTAATCCGCCACGAGCCCAGACAAATCAGATATAGTAACCACATCTTCATAATCATATAGAGGGGAGACCTCTCAGATAATCAGATAATATGAGGGGTGTCCTCATTCTTCAAATGGAGTAGCTAGCTCCCAGATATATGTGAAAGGCATGTATTGCACACAGTACCAGTCACCAGACAATAACAAATCATATAACAGATAATCCACTAAACAGAACAGATCTAGGATGCATCCATATGCCCCTGCAGACAAATAATAATAATGGCCATAGCAGATAACAGATAAGGGATGGTGTGGAACATCACTCAACCACACTAGAGTCATGCCATCGGTGCATCAATGACATGGCCATGTTACCTTCATGGCTAGGGTTACAAATTTTGGCTCGGGTATCAAACTAAGAGTCAGATATCAAATCAAATTAGAATGTCATAATCAAAGGTTCATAACAGATGGTCCATAACAGATGGTTCATAACAGATATATCAGATGTAATGTTAAAAGGTCCAAATCAGAGTTTATCAGATCAAAGTATACAAAGCAAAGGATCATATCAAGGGTTCACAACAAAGAGAACATTGTAATGGCTTTGGGAATCTTAAACGAATCAGAAATCAGAATGTAATGAGAACGAAGGCACCTTACTGAAGAAGGGCAGAATATCTGTACCTTATTACGAATACAAGAACACAAGAGTAGCAAAACTGACAGGGATCAAATCACTCCCTCTTCGAACCTAAAGGAGTAGAAGACATAATTACTATTTTTAGTTATCCTTCCATTTTAAGTAGCTTTCCAGATTTAGCAAGTTTCCACTTTAAGTAAGTTTACTCATTTTAAGTGATTCTCCATATTTAGTAACTCTTGTCATTAATATTCCCATTTAATCAACTTAAAGTATTTAATGATGACCATTTTAGTAGTTTAAGGTTCATAAGGTTATTTTCATACAATTAAGGTCATTATGGTAGTTTTACAAATTTGAGGGTTTATTAAGTAATTATGATAAGTTTAAGGACCATTATGCAATTATCATCAATTTAGGGTATAAAGTGTAAAGTTACAGGTTTTTACAAGTTAAGTCCTTTAGTATTAGCAAAATAACAATTTAGACCCTTTAGTATTAGAACATAAACAATTAACACCTTTTAAATGTCATATTACACTTTATCAGGTTTTAGGTATGATCTGGACCTGTTTCAAATAATTCATAAATCATAGTAGAACTTCGAAATAAAATCTACAAAAATTTACAGAGGTACCTAAATGTCCCTAGTATTTTACCTAATTTTTCCAGATTTTATTAACTAGTATAGTTACAAATGAAAATTCCATTTCCCTAACCTGTCCCAGAATCGTATCTGATGAAACACCCGAAAAGAAATTAATTATTTACCCCATCAATAAAATTTATAAAATTCTACAAAAATTCCAGTAACTAGTAGACATCTCAAATATTACTAAATTCAAAGGAAACCTTCTAATTCGACACGGTTCGTAAATTAAAATTCAAAAACCCAGACTGATTTTCTAGACATACGAATTCGATTTGACACTTAATTTTCTAAAAATCAAAAAGTAACCTTCCAGGCCTCTAAAAATTACAAGATAAATTTTCCCAAGTAGCTATTTCATTGAGTTTAGTTCTAGACTCCAGAAACACCAAAATACCCGATCACATCAATTAGATACATTCGATTAAAGTTTGTCCTTTTTCCAGGCCAGTAGCAGTTCATAATATATCATGTATTCTCTTAGGTTTTCGTCATTCCAATCATTAGTTCTTGACACATAACAATTATAGATGAGTTCGTATCATGTCTAGGTCGATTAATAACATGTCATACATATTCAAAACATTTTAAAACCATCACACACACCTGTGTCGATTTACATATTAAGATTTAGGGTTTTATGATTCATGATTTTATGTAATCTCTTTTATTATTTCATGTGACAATATCGACTAGAACACAAGATCATAACAAAGATTCAACAAGGTAAGATGATACAAACCCTCGTAGATCAAACGAAGAGCAAGAATAACGCGAGATCAAAACACCACACGAACGAATTATTCTTCACCTTCTCCTTTGGGTCGTACGGCAAAAAACACAAGGGCAACAACACAAAGTTTGATTAATTTAGGTTCATAATTTCGTATAGATTAAGTTTTGTATTACACGGTTACCTTATGATGTGAATGAGACACGAACAAGAACAAAATTAAGCCTTCCTTTGGGTTTGTATTAAGATCGACAGCAACAGCAACAAGAGAGGCAGCCGAATATTTGAGTGTAGAGAGAGTTAGGGTTTTTCTTGGTTATGTTTTTGTGTGAGCCGTATAATGGGAGTGAGGGAGAGTAGGGTTTTTAATTTTTCTTGGTTTGGGAAGTAATCAAGGTACACGGTTTGTAGAGTGATTTTAGGGAGGGATTGTACCGAATTTTTGGAGTGAATTAAGGAGGATTATACACTACCAAATTTATCAAATGTATACTTATTTCTTGTATTATTGTTTGGCCGAAATTTTGGATGCCATAGGTACAAAAAAAAAATATTTCGCCTAGTATTTTAGATATAGGATTAATTCATTTGGTACATTTCGTTTACATAATGTAAGGTTATGTTTAACTTAATTTGCTTGGTAACTTAGGTTAGGTTCACATGAGATTAATTATATAATTTTCATAAGTTCTCCAAATTTTAAATTCGAGGGTATTTTTGTCATTTCATATTATGTTAAATTTCGGGGTTTTACAGTTGTTCCATGATGGAGAATTTGATTCATGATAGAGGGGATTTGGGAACCACTAGACAAGGGTTTTACACCTGAGTTGTGAGGTTCTTTAACATCTTTCTCTTGAAATCAACTTATGCCTATCAAGTGGTATTCTTGAACATGAATTGATGGTCATAGTTAGTCAGATAGTAACTGAGATAACTCACTCTTTATCATTCTATCATTTGATAGTATGTTAGTCTAAGGACATCTAGTATTGAGAACAGCGAGCAAAAGTGAATCTAATACATTTGTATTAGAGGTAACACCTGCCACGATCTGGAAACCCTATCAAGAAAGCTCTTTTAATAAGTTTATCTTATCACAGGCAGTATTTATACTGAAAATATTGGTTCTCACACAACCAGAGGTTAAATGTAACCGAAATTGATTAAGTGTCTTCCTTTACACTTAATTCCTTCCAAATGTATGAGTGCAGTATTGTTTTGAAAGAAAATTTGAGTTAATACTGCTGAAAAAGTTTTTGCAAAAAGTTTGTACTGCTAGGCAAAAGTTTGTACTGCCAGAATAAAACTTAGTACTGCTGGGTAACCGTTAGTGCTGTTTGGCATAACCGTTTTTTATTATAGCCGTTGAGAGATTTTTGCTAACTTCCCTTGCTTATAGGTTTCCTAAATTGGATAAATTCTTTATCTTACTTTAACTTATACAATTCATTCAAGATAAGGAAACAAATTCATAAGTCGGTCAAATTGAAACCCTAAGCATTCTTTATAAAATCTCAATTACTTTGTCCAAACGCTCATACTTTCTTAATCAAACATTACCCAGCACTCTAATAAACTTTTCTTGCTCATTATGGCTAATTTGGAATTTTGCAACAAGCACAACATAGTTGCATTCTTGGAGAAAACAGAGGGAAGTGATGGCTTTCATCAGATAGTAGATTTCCTTAATTCTAGCCACATTAGGTATGCTTTTACTGTGAATTCTACTATCTCTGTCTCTCAAATTAAACAGTTTTGGCAGACTGCTATTGCAAATACACTTGATAATGGAGACAAAGAGTTAATTGCAACAGTGGATTGCAAAGCCATAACTATTAATGAGTCATCTATTAGGAGACATCTCAAACTAACAGATGATGATGGTATTAGTTCCTTGCTAAACACTGAAATTTTTGAAACTCTATCCAGGATGAGGTATGTGTCCAATTCTGATAAACTAACTTTTCAAAAAGGACACTTTGACCCTCAATGGAGATTTTTCATACATATCATCTTACACTGTTTGAGTTCTAAGAAAACCTCTTGGGAGCAATTCAGTAGCAATATTGCAACTGCTCTCATTTGTTTAGCCACAAACAAGACTTTTAATTTTTCAAAACTGATTTTTGATTGTATGGTTAAAAATGTGGATAGCAAATACAAGTTTTTAATCTATCCAAGGTTTATTCAAATATTTTTGAACAAGATCAAAAATCTACTTCTGTCCCACAAAACTGTTTACAAAACTCCTACCCTTACTCAAAAGCTTTTTAGTAACATGAGAATGATTTCCAATGGTTATAATGGGATAGAGGTACCACTCTTTGAAACAATGCTTGTTCAGGATCAACAGGTTCAGGGTGAAGGATCAACAATCCCAGTTGAGTCCCATCACACACCTATAAGTTCTCCATTATCATCACAACCACATATCACACAAACCTATAAGAGGAGAACCAGACAGGTTTCTGTAGTCCCTCAGCCCAGAACTCCTACTGACCCCAATGTAGCAGATGAGGCTGTCCTAGACAGAATGGTGAGGGCTACCACTACTGTCTCTGGCTTAGAAGCTGGGCAGGCCAGTGGTAACATTGTTAAGACCCAACCCATGGTAACATCTCATGAGTCAAGTTCACATGAACATGATTCAGGTGATGGATACCCCAACCAACAGGATACAATGGGGGACATGCCCCATGATTCACCTCTCCCAAGAGGTAACATACTTGGAAGTGATGAAGGCAGTGTGAAACTTAATGATTTGATGGTCCTTTGTACACAGTTGTCAAGCAGGGTTACAAGCCTGGAGAATGAGCTGAAAGAAACAAAGAAATTATATGGAGCTGCATATACCAAATTAATTCATAAGGTGAAGAAATTGGAGCAGAAGATCAAGTCTAGCAAAGCCAAGAGAAGAGCAAATATTGTGAGGTCCTCAAGTGAAGAAGACAGCTCAGATGATGATTTGGAGGATCCTTCCAAACAGGGGAGGAAAATTACAGACATTGATCAAGATCCAAACATCACCTTGGTTGAAGAAGATGCTGATATTCAGGGGAGGATTGGTGATACTGATATGGGTGACAAGGATGTTGATACTGCTCCTACAGTTGTTGAAGAAGGTACTGCTGGTGTATCTATTAGTACTGTTGATACATCAGTTAGTACTGCCAGTGCTAAAGACAAGGGAAAGAGCATCATGACAGAGCCTGAGCAACCCAAAAGGTTGAAGAAAAGTGTTCAAGCTCAAATTAGTTTTGATCAAGAAGTTGCTCAGAGGGTTTATGAAGAAGAGCAAGCAAAGTTGGCAGAAGAAGAAAGGATTGTAAAGTTTAAGGTAGAACAAAAACTTGAAAGTGAAGAAGAAAAAAGACTGGCGCAAGAAAAGACATATGAGATTCTAGCTAAAAGCATTTATGAACAAGACATGTCAACTATTAGTGAACAAGGAAGAGGGAATGCCCTTCAAGATCTGCTGGAAGTAATTAGAAATAGTCAAAGTGAAAAGATGGCTGCTTCAAGAAGAAATAGACCTCCAACTCAAGCAGAAAATATGAGGTTTATGACTAATTATTTGAAGAATCAAGATGCTTGGACTGCTAGTCAGCTTAAAGGAAAGACATGTGAAGATATTGAAGGTCTGTATTTCAAAGCTTACAAGAAAGTACAACACTTTGTTCCTATTAGAACAGAAGAAGAAAGCAGAACTACTAAGAGAGCAGGGATATCTTTAGAATCAGAATCTTCAAAGAAGCAATATGTTAGTGGAGATCTACCCTCAGCAGAAGAACAAGAAGAAGAAGAAGGATTGACTGAAGAACAACTTCAACAGATGATGATTATTGTTCCTGAAGATGGTATGAATGTTGTGTTGGGAATTAAATGTTGAAGACTTAGTTTCAACTTAGTACTGCTGATGATAACACTAACATTACAAACTACTAGTGTAAGTTGAAGACTGCTGATACAACTAACAGTACAAACTGTTAAGTTAGTACTGCTAGTATTGATGAAGATACAGCTGCATGAGGACTACTTCTAGAAGACGTGTAGAAGGATAAGTATAGAAAAGATTGCATGTATATTTTATTTAGTTAGAATTATAAGAGTAGATACTTATCTTGTAAAGGACTCTGTCACACCCCCAAAATCGGGTCCAGCGGAAGCATACATGCCACTGGGGTGCAACTCAATTGGTATCACAACACAAGTGCAAAGAACGGTTTTCACTTCAATCATTTAGAATCAAATTGTTTAACCAAAAGTGTTAAATTTACATTGTTAAAAGTAGTGCGGAAATAGGCCCTTAAAACAATTAAAACGGTCCCCAAATGTTTATCAGAGTCTTCTATGACCATGCCATGCCCTGCCAAAAGCCTCTAGTAGCGTGCTATTGCTTATGTAGGATATTCACTAACACATAAACACAAGATTGGGACTAGTATGGATCGACTAGAGATGAGTTAGAGAGAGAAAGTGGGAGCCTTTAGTGAGAGAAAGTAACTAGTAATGTATTAGCTTGAAAGGTCCAACCCTTCCCAAGTGTGGGAAGGGGTATTTATACTACATACATATTGTGCCCCTAGCAAGCTGTGGAGCGAGCTGACAGTGGGTAAAGACCCGACTCACTCCACAATACTAATAATGACTAAACTACTAATAGTAATACTAATAATCCTACGAGCTATGATGTGCTAATAAGTACTCGGGGTGACCGAGACTTCAATTGAATATTCATATTCCTAACAATCTCCCCCTAAGGGAGGTCACCCTGGAAGTAATGTTCTGAATTCTAGCACTTCATCCTTGGATCTTGACTTCATAGCTCATAAACATTGATTCTTCAATATTATAGATCCTTGTTCATACAACAGTATCCTTTAAATGACTTCTCATTTGTCTTGGATGATCTTTGTTGATCCTTTGTAAGGTATCATCTATCATGTGTTTCCTAGTCATCTTTCAGCAGTATGTTTCCATGTGATGTGTTAATCATCGAGCCGACATGCTCACGCTATTTGGAGTCATGATCTTCAGCATCAGAGTTTGCAGAAGCTGTGTTAAAGGTCTTTTGGTTGATCATGACTTTGTTGAATTATAATGATGGTGTAGTGTGAACATGTGGTAGTGGATTGACATTTTTTCTGCAACCAACTACGGCATCCAACAGTTACAACCGCTAGAAGTTCCTGCATACGACAGTTAGCAATAAAAAGTGCTGTACTTACAGGTTCGGACTTCGAGATTGTTAACAGCATAGTGTGAAAACTCTCTCTAATCCTTACCCAGACCGTTCCTAATCGAAAACCCACAGAGGGCTTTTTAAGATCGTACCGTAGTATATCAACGATTAGGTGAGTCGCTGGAGATCACTCCACGACTGTAGACCATTTGAAACCGCCGTGATCACTAAGCGTAATCCCAGGGAATTACCGAAGTGACCTGCTTTCAGGGCTGCTTGATGTTGACCCTGGCAGGAATTTCCATTCAATCATTGAGAATTACATTTGTAAATTCTCTCATAAATGTTCTGGCAGATTGCTAAGATCTGCGTAGGACTCATGAGTTTACAACTGGTGTCCTTAATGTTGAACAACCAGTGTAGAAATAATTTGTGTCCCTATGAGATCTTATTATGCATCTCGTGGCTCTAGACTCGATAGTGCATTTTGATTTAGTGAGCGGAGGCTGGAGAGAACTGCCACTTTTTCAATATCATCTAACTCGGAGTGAGAGAGACGATAGAAATGTATTGAACTCCATGACAATTGAAACAAGAATCCTTTGAGGGACCTTGAGTGGCTAGGGAGGGTTATGCAGTGTATCACTGGGTCCATGATACTTTGTCTTCAATGTCAGCAATCAACTAAGTGATTTTGACAGCATATGTATTGACCCGGTTTCTGCCTAAAGTGTAAGGAGGGCTTCTTTCTTTTCACCCTTTACCTTTACATTTCTTTTTCATTCTTCAACCCCTTCAGTGCTTACCGAGACTTCCTTACTAGTACCTTGTTGGGTTTGTTCCAGTACTAGCTCCATCTTAGTCGGCACTTTTCCCTTATCCACTTTTCTCCTTTTTAATCATACCTAAGGACTTCTACACTAACTAGTGGATTGTCCCTGGGTAGATCCCTCCGGCTCTGGCGGGATCGTGGGAACTTGAGCCTAACCTAACCATCCTTATAACTCCATACATTCATTAAAATGGTCGGTCTTTGGTATACTTCCACGATTGCCATAAACCAAATCTTTGAAAAATCTCTCAAAGTGTTCATGATTCTGAAACACATTTTACTGACACTTTGAGAGTTTTGAATTTTTCAAATGCTCCCCCTCAACATGTGCTCGAGTGATTGTTTTATAAATTTGCACATGTTAGGTAGAGCTTGCACTTTTTTGAATTGATCAACTTTCAGTGAACATGACCGATTCGAGACACGTTTACATCACTGGTTAGACCAGCTTGAAATTATTACCCGGCCTGGTCAAGTCCACAGAAAGTTTCTCGAAACGGTACACTCTACTCAGACACATCCTTTTCGAGACACGCTTACATCACTGGTTAGACCAGCTTGAAATTATTACCCGGCCAGGATATGTCCTTTCGATCAATGACAGTTTTGTTTCGTCAATTCTTTGGTGAAGTCTGAGTCACGCTCAAATGAGATGCCAAATCCTTTTTGTTTCAACAAACCATTTGCTCCCCCTCAATATGTGCAATGATATACAAAATAGTTTAGCACATATGGGAGAGCTTACATTTACGTTCAAAACATCACATTTTATCAGATTTCATATTTAAATCACATTCTCTCCCCCGATCAAAAATTTCAAACCATTTGAGATTTGTGATCCCAATTGATTTAAATTATTTAGAAAAATTCTGGGAGAAAATGTGTCCGATTAAATGTTTTCTGATAATGATACATACTATGCTCCCCCTTAAGCTAAGAGGGAGATTCACTTGTTAATATACACAGATCACATATAGAGTATTACACGATCATTGCAACGTTTATCACAGTATAAGATTACATGTGTTCAAAAGATGATAGAACAAAACATTGCAAAGAGATTAAGCTTATGCCGTTCTTTCCAGCAGTCTGTAATCTCCTTCACGAACTCTGCCACCAATGAAGCTTTCCAGGTTGCGAAAGATCCTTCTTGTTTTCATCCTTCGCTCTATGGCTCTTATGAACTCCTTACTTCTCCGTACATCCACATCAGTCCAGAATTGAGTGTTCAATTGTGGGTTGTTAGGATTGATCTTGTAATCTTTAACTCTGAAATCCAGTGCTTCATCGATCATTCTCAGAGTCCCATCGCTAAACTTATGAATCTCACTGAGTTGCATCATCATTGGAGTTCCATGCTGGTCAGTGAACTTGACTGCTCTTGGAGATTCGATCACCTTGAA
The DNA here is from genome assembly GCA_021014915.2 of Artemisia tridentata subsp. tridentata. NCBI lineage: Eukaryota > Viridiplantae > Streptophyta > Magnoliopsida > Asterales > Asteraceae > Artemisia > Artemisia tridentata. The sequence goes on along the minus strand of CP139506.1, from coordinate 323,713,101 downwards.
GTCGTGAATGAACTCGAGACCCTTACGTTCCCAATTTGGTTTGGTGAGATTAAGTTTTGTCTGGTAGCTCTCAATCCCCAGTTGAAAGTCACTAACCCTTTGCCTGATGACCAGACCCCTGATCCATAAGTTGACAGCAGCAGAAAGGGCCTTCTTGTCACGAGGAGGAAGATGATCCAGGTGCCCTTGAAGATTCAGAAGGAAGAGATCCTCGAAATCACTTGGAAGTAGATGTTTGAAGTCGCCTTCAGCAATAACATACTCCTTTAGATCAGCACGACGAAGCACTATCCTTTTTAGATACTCATACCCATACATCGGGTGAATTTCAACTTTGATAACACTCAAGATTCTTAGATGTGAGCGTATACCCTGACGACTACCCTCGCCCGCGTGCCGTTCAATGTAGAACCGTTTCTTGTGGAACCACCAGTGTGTGATCCCATAAGATGCGGTTAATTCAAACTTGTGTTCTTCATTTGACCATAACTGATCAGGCGCCATTTGTTCTAGTCCAATATCAGGGTAGTGAGCCGCCTTCATCTTGGTAATGGATAATTCCTGTCTGCCACTTTTATCCCCAAAACGGAGATAATCCAGATCGTTGTTGAAGAAGAGATCAGCTTGAATGTTAACCTGACCTGGTGGACCATCAAAGGGAAGAGGTCGGTTGACGTTGTAGGAAAGGATTCGGTCATCAACTTGATCAGTAAAGAGTTTGTGACATTCTTCCATTTGGTATTGAAGATGATGCACATCAGGAAGAAACACTTTGACTATTTCATACGCAGGACCTTCCAGATCGTGAGGAGTGAGATTTGTGATGCCTTTCTTCTTATAGAACCAAGTAATAAATGCCCCCATGTCATTAGTTTTAGCCAGCAATGAGTTCTCAGGAGGTGGGTTGTGTTGTGATGCAATAGCAGCTGCCCAATTGTTTTCAGGAACACTTGTGTCTGATGATGGGATAGACCAATCTGGTTCAGGAATTGGTTCTCGATCTTCCTCAGGTACGGGTTTCAACCAAGTTTCCATGTCTTCCCTGGTGGGGCGCTTACTAGTGGAGTCAGAGTCATCAGGTGTATCTGTGCGTAAGAATTCCAACCACCATTTTTTATTAGGGTCAACTTTTGGGATATTGGTGTTAGCTGTGTCTTCTTCTTCATCAGTTTGAGAGGTCAGATCTTCTACAACTGATTCCTCATTCATGACAAAGTCCTCAGGAACTGGTGAGAATGAGGGCTTAAATTGGGTATCAACAGTTGTCCACGCAAGAGATCCAGCCTTTGAAACTCTCTTAGATGTGCTTGGGCCAGACGAAGTAGTGGCTTGGTCTTTTCCACCAGAAGATGCAGTGGGGTGATGATGAGATTGAGCTTGGGTGGACCCTGAAGCTCCTGAAAACCTTGCTGCTCCAGAGCTACCATCTGGTGGAGGAGTTGGAGGAGGTGGAGGAGGATGAGGTGGAGAGCCAGGAGGTGTACGGGTTTTATCTTGTCTCCTTTTCTTCCTCTTCAGTTGTTCTTTCAGTTCAGCCATGAGGTAATCCTGATTATCACGATCCATCAATTTTTCCAAGGCTTCGTATAGCCTTTGATGATCTTCATGGCCTTGAAACTGACCACATTCAAACATTCTGTCGTAGAGAATTGATTTCATATCAGTTGTAGGAAGATCCCTGAATCGTGTTTTCATAGGAGCTTCCATTGCACATTTGACCGCCTCTTCTACATGAGCATCAACAGCAACTATGACCTTTTGTTCAATATCAAGCTTTTCCAACTTCAGCAATCTCTGCTCATAACTTTTCATCTTTTGTGTCATGTCATCAAGGAGCTTTGAGGCTGTAGTTAGCTGTGATGCTACGTCTGACGGTGGTTCTGGAAGTACAGTTGTGGTTGCAGTTGCTTCGGGTGAGGGAATTTCTATGATAGGTGCTGGTGTAGGGACTGGAGCTGTCATGAGTCTAATGCCCGACGAGTCTTGTTCAATGTGCACCGACACCATTGACTCAACTTCTTTATCATCCTGTGTTTTTCCAGTCTCTGTAACGAGATCGTTGGCTTTATCCATGAGAAATTGATCACCATAGTTGAAGTCTGTTTCAAGATTTTTCAACGAGGACAGGGTGCCCGTAGACTCTGCTGGTTCATTAAGGTGAGACTGCTCATCATTTTTCATTTTCAGATTCTCATGGACACCAGGGTACACTGAAGCCACAAATTCTTCATGTTGCAGTTCCTGTGGGGGTTCTGTGGTGGTCTTTGTTTCCTGGACTTGAGTTTCATCAACAGTGTTTTCAGGCTCAGCTTCTTTATGATCTTGATCTTGTGGGATATCCTTTTGGTCTTGTGGATTCTCTATTTCAGTATGTGTGACCTCCATATCAGCATCCTTCTCCCTGGTCAAATTCTCATCGCTTTCCGTATCACTGGAATCCAGTTCAACTTCTAAACTCGGTGATTCCTCCTGTGCTCCCTCAGAGATGTCAAGAGCTTTGGATGATTCTGGACCAGTTCTTGGAATGAAACTTGTAACGAGAGTACAGATGATGAATAATCATTTTAGTGAATCGGATGCTTGGAATTAATGACTTTCTGACTGGTTTCTTGCTGATCAGAGCTGCTTCCAGCTTTACTTTGTCTTCCAGGAAATTGTGAATGGATTGGGTAAACTCTTCCCAAATTCTCTCAGCGAAATCAATGTTCGCACGTTTTACAACCCCCCACAGAATTTGAAACATAGGAGCCCTGACTTTATCGAACCCTGAGGTCTTCCCGGTAAGACATAGGTTGATGATACTGATAATTGCTCTCCATGGTTGATACATATCTTGGGTGACTACTGATGACAGCTTGTCAACATGTGTGGGATAGCCTAGGTTATTCACAAAGTTGATAAGGGCCTCGGATGAAGGTGGTTGTGTAAAGGGTTTATCCTTGATGACAGGTGTGATTTGAAGTGCCTCTCTGAGGGTGTCTTTGGTCAGCTCAAACCATTGTTCGTCTAATTGACAACGGTAGTTTTTAGTGTCATTGTTGAGATTAATTGTATTCCAGAACTGCTGAATGTATATTGACGGTATGGATGCACAGGCTGTGAATGCTCTGAAGAAAGTGGTCTCCTTCAGTATATCAACTGCTATCTTGTAAATGGGACTAGGTTGAGACTTTCCCATATCTATATAGCAGTTGCTCTTTCCAATAGGTACCCAGTTGTCAAATGGGAGAATTTGTTCGTCGGTACGAACTGGAGTTGGGACCTCCTGAGCTTGTTCAGAGGAAACATTGATCATCGTGTCTGCCATTTGAATCTGTACACCCATATACACAAGAGAACCCACATACATATGCTTAGTTAGATATGAGCCAATGCCCGAGGTTAGTACACATCATATGATATCATAGATGGCTACTGATTGAGAATGGGCTCGATTTTTATAAATATGAAGCATATATAATGGCATACATACGATATGAGCATGGATACGAGTTTTAAGATGATCTCAATCAATCAAGTTGCAATTAATTGCCCATATCACACTTTGCAGCATACATAACACATCTTCTTTAGCATTAGATTCAATATGCAAGCATCCACTAACACAAGACGTAAATGTTTACACATTGCAACAATGAACAGGCAGACAAGGACAACAATGATCAGCTAGGCAAATATCTACAACCATCAGTTAGACAAATCGTTACACCATCAGATACACAAATCGCTACAGCCATCAGAGAGACAAATAGCCACACTTAAACAGATAGACAAGTCGCTGCAGATATCATCAGACAGACAAATCGCCACGTAGGGTAGATGGACAAATCGCCATAAATGTCAGATAGACAAATCTCTACCATCATCATCAGTCAGACAAATCGCCACGTAGAGCAGATAGACAAATGGCTATAATTATCAGATAGACAAATCGCTACTATCATCATCAGTCAGACAAATGGCCACGTAGAGCAGATAGACAAATGGCTATAATTATCAGATAGACAAATCGCTACCATCATCATCAGTCAGACAAATGGCCACGTAGAGCATATAGACAAATGGCTATAATTATCAGATAGACAAATCACTACTATCATCATTAGTCAGACAAATGGCCACGTAGAGCAGATAGACAAATGGCTATAATTATCAGATAGACAAATCGCTACCTTCATCATCAGTCAGACAAATGGCCACGTAGAGCAGATAGACAAATGGCTATAAAGAACAGACAAGTCGCCACTATGAATGTACACTCTAACAGACACTCAATCACTCCTCACATGAAGTAACTACTCAATGACTGACACAAACTCTTCCAGCAGGCCAATCCTCGACATCTATTCACTAAATAAACTCTTTAGACACATTATCGAGGGACAGGCACTTCACTAATTTCAATTACTAGCAACCTAATAGTTATAGTTCCCAAAAGATCTATTGAAAGTCAATCGCACACCACCAGCAACTCTCTAGTTTGATACCTAATGAACAATACCTAGACTCGTTAAGGACTTTGACTTTTAAAGTCAAACTTCATTCGATAAACTCATCAATCACACTTATAGACAGAAAATTGAAGCTATTAACGCATGCAACAAGCATCATAACACATACAGATACAAAACCCACCAATAAAACCGGATCAAGAACCTCACACTTACCTAGGACCGATTGAAGGAACGTACGAATCAACCTAGAAAGTGAAATGACATAGGTTAGAGTCTAGTTGTGAATTAAGAGTACCTTTCTAATCATAGAGATGCTTGTTAATTACCTAGGATGGGGCTCAATAGGACAGATCGATCACAGTTAGGTATTAGAGAGAAAGATGTTGGTGGTGGCGATTTGTTTTGAGGAGAGAGAATGTAGTTATGGCGATTTGTTTCAAGGTTTTATACTTATACTACTTTCAATGAATGACACTTTTGGTCCCTGTCTTTATTAGCTATGTAACTTCTTTCAAGATATATCACTTTGAGTCCCTGACTTTCCTAGCACGAGAAGTTCTAACATGTTTTCAGCTAAGGCACAAAGAATCCCTAAAGTCTTAATGAAAGTCCTGATGACAGATGCCATAAATTGCTATTGCTCTCCCCCTCAATCAATGACTTAATTTCTGTTAGGAAGTATAGACATTGATTGAAGAAGCAATTTATCACTTGGTGAGACCAACTGTGAGAGTTTAAGGCAACATAGGAGCACCAGTATGAATAAGCATGAATATGAAGTAATCCATGCTCAGGTGAACTTCACCACAAAGGATTGTTGTCATTATGGTGACAAGCAGTTCTTAACTGGGAACGCGGGTTGCTATCTAAAGTAATAGCAAGCCTCAGAGACATGATTTACTTATTAGGATCAACTTCTGTTCGAGCTTCATTTAAAACCCCGTGTCATTATTGAATGAAATTTCTAAGGTCGTAAATGTTATCGATATCCAGAAGACATGCCTCACCCTATCCAAAACACAAATTACTATATACGAATGAAACATATACCTATAGAATAAGAAAAACTATATACAAAAGGATACTTGAGATTCTCTTCATAATATCAGTACGAGTTTTGAACTGACTTGTTCAAAAATCATCGTCACCGTACATCACAAGTGGGTTTTCTGAACCTCCACTTTGGAAGTTGACATCCCCTTTGGTAGCCACACCTTGAGTTTCTTCTTGAAGCGTTCTGTAAGAGTAGCTGTACGCAGAAACCGTTTCCCTGCACTATCATATAGATTCTGTTCGCATATGTATTGGTTAGTGACAATGGGGTCCTGCCTCTGTGGTTTCTTACAGACATTTTTAGAAGCATTTGCTGTGTCAGTAGGTATCCACTTAAGACCAATTTTCTTAAAGATTCTACCAGTTGGCAGCCATATTAGGCACATTCTAGATGGACTATGTTTCTTAAGCACCTTAGTGTTCTTACAAGAGAGATTTTCTTGTCTTTCAGCACTGAATCTATTTGGTTTCTTAGGATGCTTCATCCGTTCTACAGGCCTATTGTGGTTCTTGGTCGTAGTGGAGAACACAGTGACATGATTAGTAACTTCCTTTGTTTGTGTTTTGTGGCGCTTATCCTGAAAGTGACTCTCAGCCAGTTTTCCCTCATGACTTTGTTGTGAAGTGACTGGTTTTGGCAAACTCTGAGTCTCATCAACTTGGGGAGCACACCTAGGATAAGGGGCAGGTGTTCCCAAGACTGATGGTTTGACAAACTTAGTATTCACACTGTACTTGGTCGACTTCTTCAAGTCATTCCAATGGGTAGCTATAGTGAAACTTTTCCTTAGATTTTGTGCTTGGAGATGAACATTTTCTGCTATCAAGAGTTTTGTTGGGTCTATCCCCTTGGATTTGGTAGCCTTGACGGAATCATACAGTTGCTTATATTGCAATTTCAATGTTTCATTTTCAGCCTGTAACTCAACTACTTTAATGTCCTGTGTGGTTTTATCATCATTGAACTTATCTTGCAATTCAATTAGTCTGGTTTTTAATTTGTTAATAGTCAAGTTTTTGGCCACTAGCTGATCTTTCAACTCGTAAATCATAAAAAATTCCCGAATGTCAGGTAATTCCGGATTTTTTGTTGGAAGGTTAAGTTGAAACTTTTCCTTTATTTGTTGCATTGAAATTTCGAGATCAACACAATGTTTTTCCAGTTGTGAAAATCTTTTTAGAAGTTCATCGTAAACCCTTTTTTCAATCATTTCATGTGATTTGAAAAACTCAGCTGTAGGCAAAGAACTCGACGAATTAACATGTTCATATTCAGCATCCTGATCAATTTCTTCCCCCTTATGACATATATTTGTTGAATCAGAGATAATATTGCTATCAGTCTTTTCCAACAGATATGAGTCATAAGAAGGTTTAAGTTGATCAGTATGTTGATGTTCATTAGAAAAAACATTATCTAGATGAGACAGATGTACCACATCAGTCTGTGCATGGTGATTTTCAGGTTCGTAGGATGCTTTCTCATATCTTGTGCAATCATCTCCGGTGCTGTCACCATCATCAATCATGTCTGATCTTGTTCCATTCCCAACTTGTTCAACTTTTTCCTTTATGAACCCATTAACATCCCCTATCAGTAGTAGCAGTGTCGTTTTGTACATTGCAATTTCTGATCCAGTGTATTTATCAAAACACTCTTTAGTCATTTGACTATCATAATCATAATCCAGAGTGTATTGAGAGTCAATGAACACTTGGAGTTGATTGTTGATCACATTTAGAGCGGCTCTGGATTTTACTTCAGAAAATTCTTCCTTGTCCAGCTCCTGTTCTAGTTGATCCAGATATAGTGTCATTTTGACTGTGAAATCACGAATTTCCTGACCAAAGAGTGACGCGAAAGCCCATGTGTACCCCATCACATATTCAGATTTACTAAACAGAGCCTTGATATGTGATTGAAGTGAACGGAAGCATGCAACTTGACATTCCTTTTCATTTGCTAACCGCACAGCCTGAAGACATTCTTTCATGAGTGAATGCGAGCATGACTCATTTGTTCCAGCCGAATCAGAATTACTTGCTTCTGTTAGAGGTGTGTGATTAGGATTCCCATGATTCTCATTAACTTCGTACAGTTTAAGTACCTCAGATATGAAGGAGTCTGAATTAGTAGTCATTGTTGGGATTTGATTCATTTGCAGCATTTTACCCAATTCTTTTAGATCTAGGACAAATCGCCAGACACAAACCGACAGACACAAATCGCCAGACACAAATCGCTAATTTATGGAATCACAATAGCAATCACAATAGACAAATCGCCACAGACAAATCGCCACAGACAAATTGCTATAGACAAATCGCCACAGACAAATCGCCACAGACAAATAGCCACAGACAAATCGCCACAGACAAATCGCCACAAATAAATCGCCACAGACAAATCCCACAGACAAATCGCCACAGTCGCTACAGGACAGAACAGTCACTATCAGAGACAAATCGCCAGCCACAAAACGCCAAACAAGTCACTATCGTAGCCGTTTGTCATTTTTTCCAAATCTGGTAAAAGGACAAATCGCTACCTGGAGAAAGACACAAATCTCTACTTTTTCTTTCCCACACGACACAAATGGCTGCGATGAACACTTTACCGAGAGACAAACCTCCACTATGAACAACCTTCAAATCTTCCAAAAACCACCACACAACGCCTCGATCTGTGATTCCAAATACCAAGAACTACTCCTATGTTGTCCCTAAGCTAGAAAGTACACGTTTTAACAACTTCTAACACCTAAACTAGGCGTAAAATGGAATATTAAGAACAAGACTTTTCGAACCAAAAACTACCCTAATCTACACGAATCTGTGAATATCAACACACATGGACCTAACCATGGCTCTTGATACCAATTGTAGGATATTCACTAACACATAAACACAAGATTGGGACTAGTATGGATCGAATAGAGGAGAGTTAGAGAGAGAAAGTGGGAGCCTTTAGTGAGAGAAAGTAACTAGTAATGTATTAGCTTGAAAGGTCCAACCCTTCCCAAGTGTGGGAAGGGGTATTTATACTACATACATATTGTGCCCCTAGTGGGCTGTGGAGCGAGCTGACAGTGGGTAAAGACCCGACCCACTCCACAATACTAATAATAACTAAACTACTAATAATAATACTAATAATCCTACGAGCTATGATGTGCTAATAAGTACTCGGGGTGACCGAGTCTTCAATTGAATATTCATATTCCTAACAGCTTATACCTGAAAATACATGCTAAAAGTGTCAACACGAGGTTGGTGAGTTCATAGAGTTTAGTGTAAAATGTAAAGCATTTGAATGAAGGTTTCCCAGCAAAGGCATTGTAAATCCACTCAGTCCCAAGCCCCGCCCATTCAAGACTTGCAACCTGTGTGTTTACAACCCACTGCCCAATAAGATTTGGTTTATGTGAACGTCAATTGATTTATGGACCACATATGTTAAATGAATAATATATTCCCAATATATATATGGAGTTATTGAGAACTAAATTTCAAGACACCAAAGCCTTAAGATTCTAGTTTGGGCATACTTTGACATAACAGTCAAGTGGGGAAACCACGATCCGTTTGAAATATCAGTCAAGTGGGGAAACCACAATACGTTTGACATCACAGTCAAGTGGGGAAACCACAATACGTTTGAAATATCATCCAGTGGGGAAACCACAATACATTTGACATCTCAACCAGTGGGGAAAACCACAATACGTTTGGCATATCAGCCAGTGGGGAAACCACAACACGTTTGGCATATCAGTCAGTGGGGAAACCACAACACATTTGGCATAACATTCAAGTGGGGAAACCACCCGGACACCCAAAGCTTCTGATAGATGAACACCTAGGACATTCAGGGTTCCTTAAATGATTATGCGTCCGTTTGACTTAACAGTCAGGTGGGGAACACCACCCGGAAAGGGAGTTCAATCCTAATAGATCTATCCACAACATTCGCGCTTAACGGGTCATAACATATGTAATATGAAATAGCTTAATGTACTAGTGTCAATAAGAAAAATGATCAAGGGTGAACAATGTAAACACAAAATACTTCCGAGCAACGACTCAAGTATTTTAACCAATCAATAATGTTTGAAAGACAACTCACGTCTCAAGCAAAACAAGCATGAAGTTTAAAAGTAAAACGAGCATAGAGTTTAATGAAAAACGAGCATGTATTCTCCCCCAAAACAGTTGCAAAACAAGTAAAAGGAGGGGCTATGAAACTCACCTGATGCGATAGCAACGATGACAAAAATGGATACACTGAAATGAGGCACGATCTCTAACCGCAACCTAATATGAATGATAGGATCTAATGTAAGCAATGAAATGATGCTACACTTGCAAATACGTATGTTAACGATACTACTCGTTAGTTTTGAAAATAACGTTTATCGACGAAAAAATACATTTTTGACGTCTCGTTAAGTTATAAACTACTTTTCGTGTAAATATGTTGAAACGGTACTCCATGATCCTTGTTTGGTGTTCTATCGGCAAAATATAATGTTTTCGTCGCAATTTAATATTTTCCTTAACTTGTGAAAATATGCCCAAAATGGCTTCGTGAAACTAGTCGTGAAATATTGTACGTTAAGTGTTAGTGATCAAACTTGACGTTTTTGAAAACCTTGCAACAATATCTAATTGTCGTGTTATTTAACTTTTGATCATACGCGCCTCGTTAAATTAGAAAATCGGCTATCGATGTTATGTTTCGCAAAAACACAAGTTTTTATACTTGGATTATTTTCTAATAGTGGGCTGTCAAAAATAAACATGGTATGTCAGGCTTTAAATGCATGTATCTCGGTCGTTATAAGTTCATTTTCTACGTTCTTTATATCCCCGGCTTCGTATTAACATGAACTAACATATTTTCAGTAGGTCGGGTCGTCTAGATCACGTCTAACGCCTCGTTTTTTCCGTCGAAATTCGTGTAACAGCACGTAAAGTTTTTCAGAAATTAGTTTTCGTCGTCCAACTTTGAAAAATCATAACTTTCTCATCGTAAGTCGGTTTTTACTCATTCTTGCGGCCACGGTTTCGTTTTTGAAACAACTTTCTAAATATGAAGGCCAAAATGTCTCAATGTTTACTGATTTTTCCTGTTTTCACGGTTTTGGACAGTAGGTTATATATACTTGTTGAAAACTCATTTTCTTGGTTCTAAACTTGATCATACCACTTCAAATCAACTCCACAAGTTCGCAAATCCTACCATACACCTTCTTAGGGTGTCATGGGGTCCTAAACATCACCAACCTTGGTGGATTTCATGAGATCACTAGTGAAACTTATAGATCTAGTGTTAAAGATAGTTTATGTGCAAAGTGGTATCTAAAACATAAATATGTTGCATGATTAACTAGTATAACTTGAAAATACATAAACATATGAATCAAATGAAAGTATAAGATGATCAAAATGTGTTCTTGAAACTTACTTGATTATTTGATGAGTTTTGATGAGAAATGTGTAAGAAACTTTGAGGTTTAACCACAAAACCTTAACAAGGAAGGTAAATGAAGCTTGATTATAACTTTAACTTGAAAAGTTGATGGATTGATCTTGATGTTCTTGGTTGGGCCGAATGGGGAAGGAGAAAAAGAGAGAATATGTGTTTTGTTTTGCTAGTGAAATTGTAAGAATGAGATGTTATAGAAATTAAATCAAGTTAATTCATTAAATGCAAGTGTACTAGTGATCAAGTGCTAATGAGAAATGGGAGAGTAAGGGGGGCTGCACATGTGGGCTTATGGAAGAGGATTTGATGTAAATTAATGCACTTGTCTCCAATTTATTTAGAATTAGCTAGTTAAGGTATACATTGAGTGTTATCGGGTACCGAGTTAACTAGAAATAAATCATGACGAGGTGAAATAAAATACGACGAAGTTGTAAAAATTGTAAAATCACATTCCATGCAAGAATCGGGTGTTACAATGATTATCGGATTGAAATTTCGTAAACCGACGGAGTTATAAGCGTCAAATGAAAAATATAGCGATTGGTTTAAAAACATCGGGTAAAGTAATAATATATTCTCTATATCATTAAAATTAGTTTGAAAATGTGTTTGGATCATAGTCGGGAGTATTGAGTATCATGTTAATAGTAATGATTGAGTGGTAACGTTTAACAAATAAACGAACATACGTAAATGAAAAACACACAAACCCGTGCATGACTTAATATGATAATGATGTTACGGATGATATGTAGACTACTCTAGTCTATATGACGTGTCCCTACTGATGATGCATGAATACGCAGCTAAACCTTACTGGTTACGCGAATTTGAATACCCGTAAATCTAGTTTACGACATGATGAATGATGCCTATGAATAGTGATTTCCCTCCGGGAATGAATAGTGTTACGTGAATAGTAAAATTTTTGACGACTTCTCAAAGTCTCAAACTGACCTCAAAAACAATGAATAGTGAAATGATGAATAGTGATCGGTGAATAGTAACCCCATGAATAGTAATTCCCGAGATGAATAGTGAAATTTTGAAGCTTGAAAAAGGACCTGAAATTACGGGTTATGACAGACTCCACCCGTTAAAGGAATTCAGTCCCTGAATTCAGTTAATGTTGACCTCTGAAGTGGACTCGGTGAAGAGATGTGGATATTTGAGTCGCATTGCGGTGATAAAAGATGAAACATTCATTAGACAGGAATTCGTAATAGTACATGAAACTTATACGATAGAACGTAAAGTGAAACACAAAAGAAATACAACACTAGAGGGTTTAGGTTTTGGTTTTCTTGTTCCTTAGCTCTGGGCAGTCCTTTCTGAGTTGTCCTAAGTTTCCACATTAGAAGCAACTCCATGGGAGCCTCTGATTTGCGGGCTTTTTACAGTCCTTAGTCTGGTGACCCCGCTTCTTGCACACCTCACACGGTTCACTGCAATGACCTAAGTGATGGAGGTTACACGTGTTGCAGTAAGGTAAATTCCCAGTATATCTTTTCTTGGTGCGTGGTCCTGCAGCATAGGCTCTAACCACTTCTTGTCCTTCGTTTGGCTGTTGAACTTGATCTTTCCTTTGGTTATCATCCCTTTTCCTCTTGTTTTCGTTGTTGCTGGGGTTGTTGTTGGAAGTAGTTCCTTTCTTTACTTCCTGAGCCATAAGCTTCTGAGACATCCTGATTGCCTCATCCAGTGTTTGTGGGTCAAAAGAAATTACATCTCCACGGATGCTGGGAGGTAGTCCACCTGTGAAATTTTCTAACAGCTTCTCATTATCTGGAACCATTGTTGGACATAGCACAGCCAATTCCTGAAACCTCCTGATATATGTCTCGATATCATTACCTGCTGTCACTAGCTCATAAAACTCTGTTTCAAACTTCTTTATTTCAGTGCGTGGACAGAACTTCTTAGTCAGCAACTTCTTGAATTCATCCCACGTAAGCTTGTGAGCATTTTCCATTCCCCTGGGTTTTGCATACAAATTCCACCATGACATAGCTTCCCCAACGAGTGTATGGGTGGCAAACTTTACCTTGTACTCCTCTGGACAGTTACACAGTAGAAACACAGATTCAATCTTTTCAAACCAGCGAATCATAGCAGTGGCTCCTTCAGTGCCTTTGAATTTTGGGGGATCACCACTCTTGAAGTCCTTGTACGTACATTTACGACCATTGGTACCATTAATAGCCATTCCGGCAGTTTCTGCGGTTTCTGCCCGAGAAGCGGCTTCGGCAGCCCGTGCAGCTACGGCAGCTCTCTCGGTTACTAGTGCTGCCTCTATACTGTCGGCAACAAGCTTTCTGATCTCAGCTGGTGTCATAGTAGTAGTAGCTCTCTTGGGTGGCATGATTCTTCAAAACAAGAAAAGAAGAGCAAAATGTAAATAAGGCATTTCCTAAATGTAGGTGCTTTGGAGTGGCTTGTCATGAAATGAAAGCTTGAGGTAGTATTATGGTTAACTGACGTGCTTCTAGGCGGCGGTTCACGAGGTGATGTGGAGGTGAATATTCTTGCAACGATTGAGTATACACATATGAATGAAACCTTTAGAAATCAAGTAGAAATGCAACCCGGACATAATTTCATTATAACTATTCTCAGTATTGCAAAATTCATCTCTGAGTCGGACATAGGTGGTCAGCCTATGTCCCACTGTCCCGGGTCGAATATAGATGACCAGTCTATATTCCACCGAGGTTCAATGAATTTTGAAATACTCAGCTTAGTTATACTAATACTATTTCCTTCACATTTAAAGGACGTTTCAAGGACTAAGGCAAGCGACCAAACTCGAGGTCGAATGATGAAACTACGCAAGGAAAAGGCGTAACACTGAGACGTGTATGATATGTGAGCATGCTTATATGGAAGACACTTATAGTAATCAATGAGAATAAGCAAGTATAAATGATTTGATAAGAAGACACAAATCTCATTAAATATGTCAGCAACAAACCACAAATGAGGCAACAGCTTGGCAAGCTGGCACGCGGCGGTCATAGGGTTAAGTTTTTGTAAATGTAGATATAGTCTAGGTTTTAAAATCACCCAGTTTTCTATAGCCAAGGCTCTGATACCAATCTGTCACACCCCCAAAATCGGGTCCAGCGGAAGCATACATGCCACTGGGGTGCAACTCAATTGGTATCACAACACAAGTGCAAAGAACGGTTTTCACCTCAATCATTTAGAATCAAATTGTTTAACCAAAAGTGTTAAATTTACATTGTTAAAAGTAGTACGGAAATAAGCCCTTAAAACAATTAAAACGGTCCCCAAATGTTTATCAGAGTCTTCTATGACCATGCCATGCCCTGCCAAAAGCCTCCAGTAGCATGCTATTGCTTATACCTGAAAATACATGCTAAAAGTGTCAACACGGTGTTGGTGAGTTCATAGAGTTCAGTGTAAAATGTAATGCATTTGAATGAAGATTTCCCGGCAAAGGCATTGTAAATCCACCCAGTTCCAAGCCCCACCCATAAAAGACTTGCAACCTGTGTGTTTACAACCCACTGCTAAATAAGACCTGGTTTATGTGAACGTCAATTGATTTATGGACCACATATGTTAAATGAACAATATATTCCCAATATATATATGGAGTTATTGAGAACTAAATTTCAAGACACCAAAGCCTTAAGATTCTAGTTTGGGCATACTTTGACATAACAGTCAAGTGGGGAAACCACGGTCTGTTTGAAATATCAGTCAAGTAGTGAAACCACAATACGTTTAACATCACAGTCAAGTGGGGAAACCACAATACGTTTGATATATCAGTCAGTGGGGCAACCACAATACGTTTGACATCTCAGCCAGTGGGGAAAACCACAATACGTTTGGCATATCAGCCAGTGGGGAAACCACAACACGTTTGGCATATCAGTCAGTGGGGAAACCACAACACGTTTGGCATACCATTCAAGTGGGGAAACCACCCGGACATTCAAAGCTTCTGGTAGATGTACACCTAGGACATTCAGGGTTCCTTAAATGATTATGCGTCCGTTTGACTTAACAATCAGGTGGGGAACACCACCCGGACAGGGAGTTCAATCCTAATAGATCTATCCACAACATTCGCGCTTAACGGGTCATAACATATGTAATATGAAATAGCTTAATGTACTAGTGTCCATAAGAAAAATGATCAAGGGTGAACAATGTAAACACAAAATACTTCCGAGCAACGACTCAAGTATTTTAACCAATCAATAATGTTTGAAAGACAACTCACGTCTCAAGCAAAACAAGCATGAAGTTTAAAAGTAAAACGAGCATAGAGTTTAATGAAAAACGAGCATGTATTCTCCCCCAAAACAGTTACAAAACAAGTAAAAGGAGGGGCTATGAAACTCACCTGATGCGATAGCAACAATGAAAATAATGAATATGCTGAAATGAGGCACGATCTCTAACCGCAACCTAATATGAATGATAGGATCTAATGTAAGCAATGAAATGATGCTACACATGCAAATACGTATGTTAACGATACCACTCGTTAGTTTTGAAAATAACGTTTATCGACGAAAAATACATTTTTGACGTCTCGTTAAGTTATAAACTACTTTTCGTGTAAATATGTTGAAACGGTACTCCACGATCCTTGTTTGGTGTTCTATCGGCAAAATATAATGTTTTCGTCGCAATTTAATATTTTCCTTAACTTGTGAAAATATGTCCAAAATGGCTTCGTGAAACTAGTCGTGAAATATTGTACGTTAAGTGTTAGTGATCAAACTCGACGTTTTTGAAAACCTTGCAACAATATCTAATTGTCGTGTTATTTAACTTTTGATCATACGCGCCTCGTTAAATTAGAAAATCGGCTATCGATGTTATGTTTCGCAAAAACACAAGTTTTTATACTAGGATTATTTTCTAATAGTGGGCTGTCAAAAATAAACATGGTATGTCGGGCTTTAAACGCGTGTATCTCGGTCGTTATAAGTTCATTTTCTACGTTCTTTATATCCACGGCTTCGTATTAACATGAACTAACATATTTTCAGTAGGTCGGGTCATCTAGATCACGTCTAACGCCTCGTTTTGTCCGTTGAAATTCGTGTAACAGCACGTAAAATTTTCAGAAATTAGTTTTCGTCGTCCAACTTTGAAAAATCATAACTTTCTCATCGTAAGTCGGTTTTTACTCATTCTTGCGGCCACGGTTTCGTTTTTGAAAGAATTTTCTAAATATGAAGGCCAAAATGTCTCAATGTTTACTTATTTTTCCAGTTTTCACGTTTTTGGACAGTAGCTTATATATACTTGTTAAAACTCATTTTCTTGGTTCTAAACTTGATCATACCACTTCAAATCAACTCCACAAGTTCGCAAATCCTACCATACACCTTCTTAGGGTGTCATGGGGTCCTAAACATCACCAACCTTGGTGGATTTCATGAGATCACTAGTGAAACTTATAGATCTAGTGTTAAAGATAGTTTATGTGCAAAGTGGTATCTAAAACATAAATATGTTGCATGATTAACTAGTATAACTTGAAAATACATAAACATATAAATCAAATGAAAGTATAAGATGATCAAAATGTGTTCTTGAAACATACTTGATTATTTGATGAGTTTTGATGAGAAATGTGTAAGAAACTTTGAGGTTTAACCACAAAACCTTAACAAGGAAGGTAAATGAAGCTTGATTATAACTTTAACTTGAAAATTTGATGGATTGATCTTGATGTTCTTGGTTGGGCCGAATGGGGAAGGAGAAAAAGAGAGAATATGTGTTTTGTTTTGCTAGTGAAATTGTAAGAATGAGATGTTATAGAAATTAAATCAAGTTAATTCATTAAATGCAAGTGTACTAGTGATCATGTGCTAATGAGAAATGGGAGAGTAGGGGGCGGCACATGTGGGCTTATGGAAGAGGATTTGATGTAAATTAATGCACTTGTCTCCAATTTATTTAGAATTAGCTAGTTTAAGGTATACATTAAGTGTTATCGGGTACCGAGTTAACTAGAAATAAATCATGACGAGGTGAAATAAAATACGACGAAGTTGTAAAAATTGTAAAATCACATTCCTTGCAAGAATCGGGTGTTAAAATGATTATCGGATTGAAATTTCGTAAACCGATGGAGTTATAAGCGTCAAACGAAAAATATAGCGATTGGTTTAAAAACATCGGGTAAAGTAATAATATAATCTCTATATCATTAAAATTAGTTTGAAAATGTGTTAGGATCATAATCGGGAGTATTGGGTATAATGCTAATAGTAATGATTGAGTGGTAATGTTTAACAAATAAACGAACATATGTAAATGAAAAACACACAAACCCGTGCATGACTTAATATGATAATGCTGTTACGGATGATATGTAGACTACTCTAGTCTATATGACGTGTCCCTACTGATGATGCATGAATACGCAGCTAAACCTTACTGGTTACGCGAATTTGAATACCCATAAATCTAGTTTACGACATGATGAATGATGCCCACGAATAGTGATTTCCCTCCGGGAATGAATAGTGTTATGTGAATAGTAAAAATTTTGACGACTTCTCAAAGTCTCAAACTGACCTCAAAAATGATGAATAGTGAAATGATGAATAGTGATCGATGAATAGTAACCCATGAATAGTAATTCCCGAGATGAATAGTGAAATTTTGAAGCTTGAAAAAGGACCTGAAATTACGGGTTGTGACAGACTCCTTGTGCTATAAAAGGAGGTCCTAGGTTAGATGTTTATAGATCAGTCATATACGTTTTTGTTAAGATTCAAGGTCTTGTAACCCTAGTAATATTAGAGATCACTCGTATTATTATCTAATAATATTGAATCGTTTGGAGTTATATTATGTGTTCATTGTTCATATACACTGTGTTACTATTACATTAAACCAACCTTCTAAGTATCATCAAGTAGATTCCGCATACTTGTTGATATAAACTCAAAGTATCCTTAACACATTCTAAGTGTGTTTGATCCTCTCAAGTGGTATCAGAGCCAGGCTGATACTTTGACATAAAAGAAGAACTCTTTATTCCCTAAAGACTATGGACATGGAAACAACACAGACCAACATAGCTGCAAAGTTACCTATGTTGAAGCAGAATGATTTCAAGATGTGGAGGCTTCGGATAGAACAGTACTTCCAAGTGCAGGACTATGCACTCTGGGAGATCATTGAAGATGGGAACTCTTTCAAACCATCAACAACTATAACAGCAGTTGATGGTGAGGAAAAGACTACTGTGAATACCTCTCCAGTTACTGCAGAAGAGAAGCTGCAAAAGAAGAATGATGTCAAAGCTAGGAGTTTGTTGATGATGACCATCCCCAATGATCAGCTCCTAAACTTCAGCAAATACAAGGATGCTAAATCCTTGTTTGAGGCAATCACTACCAGGTTTGGTAGCAATGAAGCCACCAAGAAGACCCAAAAGACCTTACTGAAGCAGAACTTTGAAAATTTTAGTGCTACCAGTAATGAGTCTTTAGATCACATGTTTAATAGATTGCAGAAGATGGTCAGCCAACTGGTTGTGCTTGGAGTTGAAATCCCTCAAGAAGACCTAAATTCCAAGTTCTTAAGGAGTTTACCTGCTGAATGGTATACTCATGTGGTGGTCTGGAAGAATAAGCCAGAAATCGACACTATGAGCCTCAATGATCTATACAACAACTTTAAGATTGTTGAACAAGAAGTGAAGAAAGCTGGAAGTGCAAGTTCAAGCTCTGGGAACATGGCTTTTGTGTCATCTCCCGGTAATACAAGTCAGATGAGGTAAAAGTGGCTGCAGGAGTTAGTACTGCTAATTCTAGTGTTAGTACTGCTAGCTCATCCACTAGTACTGCTAGTATTAGTGATACTACCTTTTATGCATTCCTGACCAGCCAAAACAATGGGTCTATGCTGTCACATGAAGATCTGGAACAGATTGATGATGATGATTTAGAAGAGATGGATCTAAAGTGGCAGGTTGCACTTCTTAGCATGAGGGCTAAGAAATTCTTTCAAAGAACTGAGAAAAAGATCAACATAAGTGGTAATGATACTGCTGGTTTTGATAAGTCTAAAGTAAAGTGCTTTAACTGTCACAAGTTGGGGCATTTTGCTAGAGATTGTAGGAGACCTAGGCAGTAGGATAGCAAGAGCAAGGGATATGGAAGCAAGCCAAAGGCAGTGGAAGAGGCAGAGTCATCTTCAAAGGCTATGGTTGCCATTGATCGTCTGGGTTATGACTGGAGCTTTATAGCTGAAGATGAGGAAGCACCAGCTGAGATGACACTTAAGGCTTTCTCTGACTCAGAGGTACACTCAGCCAAAAATTGCTCTAAAACTTGTTCTGCTCTTAAAGAATATGAAACTTTAAAGAAACATTATGATCAGCAGAGAATTGAGCTAAACCAAACAAACTATAATTTGTCTAATCATAAAAGAGGTTTAGCAGTCTTAGAGGAACAAATTTTGCATTATAAGAAAAATGAGTTTGTCTTTATAGAAGATATAGCTGTTCTTAAGAGAGATTTGACTCTTAAAAATGCTGAGATTAGTATGCTAAAAGCTGAGGTAGATAAAATCAAAAAGGCAAAAGATAATATTCAATTAAGTGTAGACACTTTAGAGTTTGCATCTAAGGGAGTAAATAAGATCATAGAGTGTCAATTGGTTAATAAGGCTAAGTCTGGGTTAGGCTACAACACATGTCCACCTCCTCATAGAGGACTGCCTGCACCTCCAGGAATTGACTTAGAGCACACAGGTTTAGCTGAGTTTCAAGAGCCAAAATTAGAATATGGTTGTAAGACTAAAGAAACTGTTAATGTGAATAAACCTGTAGAAACTAATGAGCCTTTGGAGAGTGCTAGTGACACCTCTCTTGCTAAGGACAAGGTGTCAGATGATAGGAACTCAGATGCTCCCATAATTGAAGATTGGAAATCTGATGATTAAGATCAGGTTGTGGCTAAACCTGAAGTAGTAAAGCTAGAAGGAATTGATGTTCCTAAGGTGGTTGAAACTGAAACTGTTAAACCTAGAACAAATGTAAAACAAGCTAGGAAAAGTCAGATATTCTGAGATGTATAGGTCCACAAGAAATCCTAGGGGAAACCAGAGGAACTGGAATGACCTCAAGTCCCATCAACTAGGTAGTGACTTTGTCATGTATAACAAGGCTTGTTTTTCTTGTGATAGCTTTGACCACCTACAGGCTTTTTGTCATAACCATCAAGGGAAAAAGATGGTTACAGGCAATAATAGGGTTCATGGGAATACAACTGAGAGAGTGAACTTAAATAGCTCAAAATTGGTTAGATCTTACCCTAATACTAATAGAATGACTCCCAGGGCAATTTTAATGAAGATTGGCCTCAAAACAGTTAGTACTGCTCAATCAGCAGTTAGTACTGCCAAACCAATTAAGAATGTCTACCCTAAAACAACAGTTTCAAGTGCAAAACCAACATTTAAATATGCACAACAAACTGTTAACATGCCTTTTCACAAGAAAGCAGTGTTTAAAAACAATTTTTTAAACTCAAAAGTTAAAACTGCCAGGCCAGCAGTTAATACTGCTAGACCAGCAGTTAGTACTGGTAGGCCTAAAAACACTGCTAGGGATAAGAGGGCAAATGTTGTTAAGGCCTCAGCATGTTGGGTATGGAGACCAATCAAACCTAATGGTGCATCAATTATATTAAAGAGATTTGACTATATTGATGCACGAGGCAAACCCAAGTCAGTGATGGCTTGGGTACCCCAAGGAAACTAATTTCCTTTCTTTTATGTGCAGGGACATCCAGAAGATGATGGGGGAAGATCAAGGATATGCAGATAGTGGATGCTCTAGGCACATGACAGGGAACATGTCCTATCTTTCAGACTTTACACCAATGGATGGAGGATATGTTACCTTTGGGGAGGAATTGGTGGAAGGATTACTAGTAAAGGTACATTGAAAACCGGTAAACTTGACTTTGAAAATGTGTATTTTGTACAGGAGCTCAAGTATAATCTCTTTAGTGTCTCACAGATGTGTGACAAAAAGAACAAAGTTCTTTTTACTGAAACTGAATGTCTTGTGCTTTCTCCAGACTTTAAGTTACCTGATGAAAGTCAAGTACTACTTAAAGTTCCAAGAAAGGGCAACATGTACAGTGTTGATATGAAGAAAATTGTTCCTAAAGAGGCTCTCACTTGTCTTTTTGCAAAAGCCACATTAGATGAGTCAATGCTATGGCATAGAAGACTTGGTCATGTCAACTTTGAAACCATAAATAAAATTGTTAAAGATGGTTTGGTAAGAGGCTTGCCTCAAAAACGTTTTGAAAATGACCAAACTTGTGTTGCCTGTCTTAAAGGCAAACAACACAAAGCTTCTTGTAAGCCCAAGACCCAGAACTCTATTACTCAACATTTGTTTATGTTGCATATGGACTTGTTTGGTCCTACATCTGTGAGTAGTATTCAACATAAGAAGTACTGTCTTGTAGTAACTGATGATTTTAGTAGATTCACGTGGGTTTTCTTTTTAGAATCTAAGGATGAGACAACTAGCATTCTTAAGACTTTTATAATTGAAATAAAAAAACCTAGTTGATAAGAAAGTGAAAGTCATCAGGTGTGACAATGGGACATATTTTAAGAATAGAGTTATGGATGATTTTTGTAAGGAAAAAGGTATTAAGAGAGTGTTTAGTGTAGCTAGAACTCCTCAGCAGAATGGGGTTACTGAAAGGAAGAATAGGACATTAATAGAAGCTGCTAGGACCATGTTAGCTGATTCCAAGCTGTCCATCACTTTTTGGGCTGAAGCAGTTAATACTGCTTGTTATGTACAGAACAGGGTTTTAGTAGTCAAACCTCACAACAAGACACCATATGAACTGTTTAGGGGTAGAACACCTGCTTTAGGTTTTCTAATACCATTTGGGTGTCATGTCACTATTCTCAATACCTTAGACCATTTGGGAAAATTTGATGGAAAATCAGATGAGGGTTTCTTGGTTGGGTACTCAATGAATAACAAAGCCTTTAAAGTATACAACACAAGAACCAGGAAAGTAGGGGAAAACCTGCATGTTCAGTTTCTTGAAAATAAGTCTAATATTGTAGGTGAAGGTCCAAAATGGCTATTTGATCTTGATACTCTAACCCAATCTATAAACTATGTACCAGTTGTTGCAGGAACATTTTCTAATGAACTTGCAGGTTCAGAAGATGGTGTTGTGATAACGCTCAAATTGTACATGTTTTTAGGAGCGTTATCGTGGATTTATGCATATATATTGATCACTTTTATGAACTTATGGTACTTAACGAACTATAATTTCTATTTTAGGTTCATAGAAGCTCACGAAAAAGAAAACCAAGAAAAAGACGAAGAAACGATCAATAAACGAAGATTTATGCATATACGAAGAATTCCCAACAAAAGTGAGTCTCTTGGAGTATATTCGAGAAGATAAAGTCATGAAGTTGTCACTCCAAATACTCAAAAATAAAGCACAAGAGGGAAAACGAGAAAAGAAATGAAAAAAAGAAGCTAAAACGAAGAAATAATGGAAGACTCGTTGTTCCCGACACACCTCCACCATTTTGGCCATAATTTGAGCATACGAACTCGGATTTAGATGATTCAAGCACCCACGGAACTGGGAGAGAAGGATCTACATCTTTCTTGCTTATCATTTCTGGTGAAAATGCTTTATCCAATCGGTATTGGCCCACAACCGATTCAGATAGAGCTAACTTTTTCATCCATCCGATCGTTATAGTCCCGTATCCGATCGGATGGACCAGTCTGACCTTCCCAAGTTATTTTTAATGCATTATTAAGTGTCATTAAGCCCCAAGCCCGATCATTTATCTCTATTTACTCCATTTCCTGGTATTTTATGACACTTAGTGCCCAAGTTTCATACTTAGAGGCTAAGGGTTGATTTCTACTATATATATGAGTGCTTAGGCTTGGTTTTCATTGTGAAATTCTACCCTACACCCTTAAGGACGAATTTTCACCAACTTATCTCACCCAAAAGACCACCAACCTCTGCCATTTTCAGAAGAAGGCTCAAACACATGGAAGAAGGTGTTGGGTATTATTTTCCGGCATAGTAGAAAGCGTATAGTTGATTGGAGGCTTGAAGGTTGCTATAAATACTTTACCTTTGCCTATTGTAATTCATACTTTGGGTAAACCTTGTTACTTTTATATTTCATGATGTTTATGATTACCATGATTGTTGAATCTTTGTGTTTGATTGAAATAACCATGGAATAATTTTGTATACTTGTTTAGATATTATGATAACTTGTGATAAAGGGATGTTTGGATATTTGTAGTGTTTGTTTGGAATATAATGATAACATCATATTTGGTTAAATTGGAAATTGTCTTGTTTATTGTCTTGATTAATCATTGTTGAGTCTAAATGTCGAAAGGGTTCTCAATATTGGTTGATTTCAATTCATTAGTCGACGAATGTTTTGGTCTTGTACTTTGTTACGATTGCATGAGAAACTTAATAAACATAACAAGTGAAAGTTTAATTTAGATTAAGGGTCGAAAGGCATCTTTTGAATATGTGTTCTAATCATTTTTCAAGTAAATGGAACTTCACGAATTAATAACATCAAAGTCTAAAGTTCGAAAGGATTCTTTCTTGTTATAGGCATAAGGCTCATGACATGACCATTTGATTGAGGTTTATACATATTTGATTTATAAAACACTAAATTACTAATGGTTCTAAAGGTCGTAAGGATTACTTTTGATAATATGTTTTCCAAACTAACCATCCTAATATCCATGTGATCATTTGTCAAAACATGTATGTTCTTTGTGTGATTGTTCTTATATTGCTTTTCTTGTTGGTTTGATCCGTGACAATCATAACCATCAACTTTGTTGACATAAGTGATGCCTAAAAATATTATTCATACTTATTCATATCTCTATGTTTTGATAATCACAAAATGTAAACTCATTAAACATAAACTTATCAAATAAACAAGTATTTAGTTGTAAATATTCATTTCTACAACTTAATCACTTAAGGTAAGAATAAACAAGTGCTTAATGCATTATATGATCAAAGGAATATTTTCTTAATCTTCAAACTTTTTATAAAATGTCAAAAACATTTTATATATTTTTGAAAAACATTTTTGGTATTAAATAAATATGTTTAATCTAATATAAATATATGAATTCAAATTTTTAACCAAAAAAGGCAAAAATGTCCCAGAAAAACCTTCCCCACAAAAAGATAAAACTGGGCAACGTTCGGCAGGGGCGGCCCCCTTAATTATACAAGGCGGTCCCCTTAAAATTAAGGGGACCGCCCCCGCTCCAGTAGCTCCCAGATTTTGCATATAAATACGGGTTTTTCTCTGGACTTTTTCCTCACCTTTTGCACTAAAAACTTTCTGTTGTAGATCTCATTTCATATCTTCAAAAACCCTTTGATCATATAATCTTAAGCATTGGTTTCCAAGTGATCCAAGCTTCCACCATCCAAGTGCAAAAGAATAATACTTCTATCAATCAAGACTAGAAGTATTACAACTTAGTATCATCTTGTTACTTAAGTTGTTTGTTTTGTATACCTTGTAAATCATTCATTCATTTGTGTAAAGTGTGTATATAAGGTGTAAACATAAGTGACTAGATATGTATAGTGTGTAAGTAGTGAAGAAGGTGTATAAGTAGTTGTGGTGTAAAGAAGTCATGTAGAAGTTGTAAAGCCATGGTGTAGAAGTTGTGAAGTCGCGGTGTAGAAGCCGTGAAGCCGTAGCTTGGAAGTTGTGAAGTCGTCATGTAGAAGTCGTGAAGCCATAGCTTAGAAGTTGAGAAGTCGTCACATAGAAGTCGCGAAGCCGTAAGGTAGAGGTCGTGAAGTCCTAGTGTTGAAGTCGTGAAGCCGTAGCATAGAAGTTGTGAAGCGGTCGTGTTGAAGTTGTGAAGTCCTAGTCGTGAAGTCCTAGTGTTGAAGTCGTGAAGCCGTAGCATAAGAGTTGTGAAGCGGTCGTGTTGAAGTTGTGAAGTCCTAGTCGTGAAGTCCTAGTGTTGAAGTCGTGAAGCCGTAGCATAAGAAGTTGTGAAGCGGTCGTGTTGAAGTCGTGAAGTCCTAGTCGTGAAGTCCTAGAGTTCAAGTCGTGAAGCCGTTGTGAATAAGTCGTGAAGAAGTTGTGTTGTGAAGTTGTGAGATTGGTTCTAGCTACGATTAGAACTCGACATTTAGCTTTGTGTCGTTAAACCCGTGTAAGCCAAAGTCGTGTAAGGTTTTCTCCGCCATAAGGGAGCTTATTGAAGTTGTGAAGAAAACTCTCGAGCTAGGTGCTCGGGGAGTGGAGTAGGGCAAGGAAGGTGTCCTTGTAGCCGAACCACTATAAATCTCTCGTGTCTCGGTTAGATCTTTCCATCCCTTATCTATTTCTTTACTTACATCGTCATTACTTTCATACACATAGGCTTATATAATTGTTAGTATTACTTAGACGTCGACTTCACATAAAGATCAATTTGAAACTCCACTCAAGAAACCAAAACCTTTATAATCAATTTAAAAGAATACATATATAACTAATAATAAAGTTCAAGTTTTATTTGTCATACAAACTTGAATCTAAGTGTTTTAAAAATAAACAAAGATTTTCATAATAAAATTAAAAAGAGGTAAAACTATTCAACCCCCCTTCTAGTTTTCCACAATTGGTATCAGAGCCTGGTTAATCAAGATCTTTAAAATATACTGTATTTTAAAACTTGAATCGATCTATGGAATTCGAAAAATATCTAGAAGGGGAATCTTTGCTAAAACCACCACTATTTGAAAACTATACTTTTCTTGAATGGAAAAATAAATTTGAAACTTATGTGAAATCAATTGATCTAGATCTTTGGCATGTCATTTCGATTGGTGATTTTGAAAGTCAAACAAAAACATATTTTGAAAGTCAAACAAAAATATATTTTGAAAGTCAAACAAAAACGGATTTTGAGAGTCAAACAAAAACGGATTTTGAAAGTCAAACAAAAACGGATTTTGAAAGTCAAATTGAGCATTTGAAAACAAAGAATGACATAAATAATAAAGCTAAAATAATTATTTATAAAACCTTGCCGAAAGTTGAATATGAAAGAATATTCTTCTGTAAAACGGCAAATGATATTTGAAAAAATCTCTTAAACTTTCATCAAGAAAAATGTCAAGCCAAAGATGAGGATTTTGATCTTGTACATGAATTAGTCATCTTAGAAAATTTAATAGATAAACATTTAGATAAAATAGATACATGTGCTACTAGTTCAAATGTTGTTAATGAAGGTATTAACGACGAAGACTACATGAATCAACTCCAAAGTGAACTCAATCCAATATCATGGAGTGACACAGACGAAGGAGAAGATCATCATCCGGTATATGACGAATGCAAACTAGATAAAACTCCAAATAAGGTACAATCCGAAACCGAACATTTTTGCTATGATCCATTCATTTTAGAATTTTCAAAACTAGAAAATGAGTTTAAACATTTTTGCAACATAGATCTAAAAACTATTTCTAAACATAAATCATCAAAAACTTTTGAAAGTAATCTTGAAAAAGAAATAATTTTAGAAGATAAAATGTCTAGACTTGAAAGTAATATTGAAATTGATCTAGAATGCAAAACATGTCAAGATTATAAACTTGAAATTAAAAGATTAAATGAAAGAGCAAAAATATTAGCTAAATTTGAAGAAAGCTCCATATCTCTTAAACACTTACTAAGTTGTCAAAAGCCATTCAATGATAAAAACCGGTTTAGGATTTAGTTCGGATAACTCATCAACTAGTAAATCAAAACAAATTAAAATTGAAAAACCTATTAGAGAAATTTAGAAATAAGGTTAGTTACTATGATTATAAATGATATAAGTCAAGAAATCCACTGTTTGTACTTTAAAACAAACTGTTAAGGAATTCTTGTACTTCTTGGCGACATCCTCACCATGTGCATTCAAATGCAATGGATGTCCTTAACTAACCATCTCGGACCCATGAGAATCCGGGTACCAAGTTGTTTTAATTGATCAGGTGACGTTACGCTCAAAGGAATGATACTCAATCTTACGACAACCTACTCAAATTCGAAACCTAGTGACGTAGTGGAATATTTATGGATTCTCTTGCCATCTCGTCTAAATGTGGAAGATTCTACATAAGACGTTATATGCATCAAGGCTAAGATATCAAATGAGTCTAGTACAAGACATGTTCGGGTCAAGCCACTTCGGTATTAATTATGGTGTTAGAAGCTTGCCATGATATACTTTCATACCTTGGTCATCTTGAAGACTCACCTATCATTCACACGTCGATTATCATCTGAGACATTACAAAGAAAAGCTAGGACGTGAGGTAAGTTATCTTTTTAAATTTCATAAGTAATTACTTCATGCATATAATCTTATTAAATGCCTTAGGATATGCTTAGTTTGATATGTTGCTTTGCCTTTACACTTTAGCTATATTCGTTCTGCGGCTTAATAAACTAGAAACCCTTTAGTTAGCCCCCCCTAAGTATTAAATAAAGTGTTCACTGTCGATCTCATAAAAAGATGATGTTTGAATTGCATTAAGTCAAGCTTTAGTGAATCAAGCAAACTTCATATTTGGTACTCTTCGATAGGTAAATTTAGGAACTTAATTTCTTCTAAAAAGAGAATGACTACTGGAGAATCTATTGACTAGAAATTCAATTTGACCTAACGGTTGAATTGCTTCTTGTGAGAATTTGGGTGTGTGTAACCCGTAAAAATGGTCGTGTTCAGCCTGAATTGAGCACTACTGGTAATAGTCTCATATTCATTCTCCAACTTGATTAAATTACTCTTCCTAAATATACCTAACGCTAGTTTACTTTTATGAACTTTGTTATTCATTAGAGTTTTTCATTCCTAGATTTATGTCATCTTGCATACATAAATTTCTAGATGTTTACTTGCTCATATGTGTTTTAATTGTATGCCTTCGTAATTATTTGCTTAATTATTAAATGCATATTTATTATAATAGCTTTTGTCTTTCTATAAACGATTCTGATATGAATTTTTTTTTACATGCTTAAATGCCATTGAATGTGTAGAAAAGGATAGCATGTGACAGTAGCCTTAACCAATTTCCTTGAGCATGAAATCCTTTACAACCATTGTTTTAATAACATCTATTTTTAATATGCAAAAACTCAACATCTTGGAAAAATGATTTTTCAAAAGATTATATCACCTTTCTAATATGTTTTACCATCCCACTTTTCTTCCCAACATATGTCCACGATGATGTTTTTATCAAAGTAAAAGATTGAAAATTTTGTTTCCTTTCCTCATAAAAACATTTTGAAATAAATACCAATCTATTTTATTCAAATAACTTTCACATATACATAAAAACCCACTTTCAAACATTGTTGAATAATGCCAAAAATATTTCTTTAAATCATGCATGGTGATCTCATATCTGTCATCTATATTTATGTATGTGACATTTATAAGTGAACTAAATTTGAAAATAACCATAATTTATTCACTAAGACCTCACTTGGTACAAGTCTAGAAGTCCATGCTATCACAACTCCACATTCCCATGCACATAGATATTCATTAGGATTATTTAACTAGCTTATTAATCTTCCTAAATATGATACTATGAATTACTAGGTGATATGTAGTGTTTTCTTGTCTAACATATATATGTTACATGCTAAATGAGTAGGTTGCATGCTAGATAATAATGTCTGATGAATATGCTTAGCATACATAAGTTATTAAATCCTAAATTGCCTCAAAAGAAGTTGGACTTGCTTGAAACTAAACCCAAAAACACAACCTTTTCTACAAATTTATGCCAAAAACCCATTTCCAGTAATCTGGAAGTCAGCAGATGGGCGGCCCCCTTAAATCCGTAGGCGGCCCCCTTAATTTTAAGGGGACCGGCCATCTGGAGTGACGGATTACTGTTTTCTTTTTCAATTTCCAACCCATTTCATTCTACACTTCCCAAAATTCACCAACATATTTTGTCCTAAACCACCCACCAAAATTTACCTTCCTCAACCACATCTTTCCTATACTATAAATGCATCTCCTCATCATAAATGCTCATTCATATCATCCACTCAAACATGTCATCCTCCAACTACCCAAAGTCAAAACCCTCAAGAGTTGCTAAAATCTCGGTGAGACCAATTTGGAGAAGGAAGCTTGAAACTTGCCATAACCCAACAAATGATGTTGTTCAAACACATAACCAATCATCCATCCCTACACCTTCATCTCCCAATGATCAATCTCAAAACAACAATCCCAATCTCACTCACACTCAACCCACCAATGCACCATTCAAAACACTCACCACTCTTGGAACATCCACTTCATCCATATGTCCACCCTCATCCACTCATGATTACCCAAGTTCACAAATGTCTCCACCACCAAGAGTGTCACCACCACCTCCACCAAATAACAACCACTCTTCATCATCATCACCTTCCACTCAACACTTGAAGTTCATTGAAGAACTCAAGGAAGCCCATGAGCTTAATGCTCTCCTTGCTTTGCACCTTGCTCAAAGCAACTTAGACCCATCACCATCCATCTCTCCATCATTACCATCATCACCACATAACTTGAGTCAAATTGAGAAACATGTCAACAATTGTCCTTGTTGCATCTTTCTCCAAAATCAAACCATCACCTTAAATGAGCGTCTCACTTGGATTGAGTATCTTCTCACTAGATCTAATCCAACACCACCACTTGAACAACATCAAAACCCTCATACAACATGGTCAACTCCAAGCTCTCCACCTCCAAGTCCTCCACCAACACTCTCTCCAACATCCATACACCCAAACATACACCTCCATTAATCCAACACCCTCACCCTCATCACTCATCACCATTTCAAACACTCCATCACCACTCATCCAAGTTTTCATGTCTCAAGCAAGTCCAATGGATCTCTTAGGAAATTTAAAATTTTCTACTTATTGTATGCTATAAGCAAAATATATGTTGTATCAATAATTATGTTTTACACATAATTATTTTCTATTAATGAATGTTTTGTTGTATGCTCTTAATATATGTTTGCTATGCTTATTGACCTTATATTTGATATTATGATATATATGCATGCTTGTGCTTCTAATATTTTTATTGCAAGTATTCCATATATCGATTCCTTGGTGCCCTCAAACGAGGGGGAGCACACATCAAGGGGGAGTTCTCGTCCCGACAAATTTTGTCTCAAAAACTTGTCGGCATAACCTTTTTGATTCTACAAAAAGGGGGAGAAGTGAATATAAACTCACTAAATACTTGTCCAAAAATAACTTTTTGGATTTAATGAGTTTTAGTTTTGTAATCATCAAAAAGGGGGAGATTGTTGACATAAGTAATGCCTAAAAACATTATTCATACTTATTCATATCTCTATGTTTTGATAATCACAAAATGTAAACTCATTAAACATAAACTTATCAAATAAACAAGTATTCAGTTGTAAATATTCATTTCCACAACTTAATCACTTAAGGTATGAATAAACAAGTGCTTAATGCATTATATGATCAAAGGAATATTTTCTTAATCTTCAAACTTTTTATAAAATGTCAAAAACATTTTATATATTTTTGAAAAACATTTTTGGTATTAAATAAATATGTTTAATCTAATATAAATATATGAATTCAAATTTTTAACCAAAAATGGCAAAAATGTCCCAGAAAAACCTTCCCCACAAAAAGACAAAATTGGGCAATGTTCGGCAGGGGCGGCCCCCTTAATTATACAAGGCGGTCCCCTTAAAATTAAGGGGACCGGCCCCGCTCCAGTAGCTCCCAGATTTTGCCTATAAATACTGGTTTTTCTCTGGACTTTTTCCTCACCTTTTGCACTAAAAACTTTCTGTTGTAGATCTCATTTCATATCTTCAAAAACCTTTTGATCATATAATCTTAAGCATTGGTTTCCAAGTGATCCAAGCTTCCACCATCCAAGTGCAAAAGAAGAATACTTCTATCAATCAAGACTAGAAGTATTACAACTTAGTATCATCTTGTTACTCAAGTTGTTTGTTTTGTATACCTTGTAAATCATTCATTCATTTGTGTAAAGTGTGTATATAAGGTGTAAACATAAGTGACTAGATATGTATAGTGTGTAAGTAGTGAAGAAGGTGTATAAGTAGTTGTGGTGTAAAGAAGTCATGTAGAAGTTGTAAATCCATGGTGTAGAAGTTGTGAAGTCGCGGTGTAGAAGTCGTGAAGCCGTAGCTTGGAAGTTGTGAAGTCATCATGTAGAAGTCGTGAAGCCATAGCTTAGAAGTTGTGAAGCGGTCGTGTTGAAGTTGTGAAGTCCTAGTCGTGAAGTCCTAGTGTTGAAGTCGTGAAGCCGTAGCATAGGAGTTGTGAAGCGGTCGTGTTGAATTTGTGAAGTCCTAGTCGTGAAGTCCTAGTGTTGAAGTCGTGAAGCCGTAGCATAGAAGTTGTGAAGCGGTCGTGTTGAAGTCGTGAAGTCCTAGTCGTGAAGTCCTAGAGTTCAAGTCGTGAAGCCGTTGTGAATAAGTCGTGAAGAAGTTGTGTTGTGAAGTTGTGAGATTGGTTCTAGCTACGATTAGAACTCGACATTTAGCTTTGTGTCGTTAAACCCGTGTAAGCCAAAGTCGTGTAAGATTTTCTCCACCATAAGGGAGCTTATTGAAGTTGTGAAGAAAACTCTCGAGCTAGGTGCTCGGGGAGTGGAGTAGGGCAAGGAAAGTGTCCTTGTAGCCGAACCACTATAAATCTCTCGTGTCTCGGTTAGATCTTTCCATCCCTTATCTATTTCTTTACTTACATCGTCATTACTTTCATACACATAGGCTTATATAATTGTTAGTATTACTTAGACGTCGACTTCACATAAAGATCAATTTGAAACTCCACTCAAGAAACCAAAACCTTTATAATCAATTTAAAAGAATACATATATAACTAATAATAAGGTTCAAGTTTTATTTGTCATACAAACTTGAATCTAAGTGTTTTAAAAATAAACAAAGGTTTTCATAATAAAATTAAAAATACGTAAAACTATTCAACCCTCCTTCTAGTTTTCCACAAACTTGTTACTTGCTTAAACAAACAAACGACACTTGACTGCAACCAAGTCTCTTGGGACGACCTTGACTTACCAACCCCAATACTACATATGACTAGGGTATACTTGCCCGAATGTGTTCTTAGTTAATCGGTAATTCTTGTTTATAAAGTTAGAGCTTTGATGGAGTGCATCAAGTTTTTGGCGCCGCTGCCGGGGATTTGGTTTTTGTTCTTAGGTGTTTGTTTGTTTGCTTGTTTGTTCGTTTCGTTGTTATATTGATCGATTGCTTGTTTGCTAATTTGTTTGAATGCTATAATGCTCTTGCTCATAAATGATTGTTTCTTTGTTCTTCTTTGATTGTTTGCTTGCTTATTTTCTCATGATGATTGCTTAATTGCCTCTGTTGCTCTTTGTCTAAAAAAATTTCTCATTTCTCATAATTGCTTAAATGATCTTGGCTTAAAAATCAAATTTTTTGATGTTGGGATTTCGTTTCATGTGTTCTAAAATACGCATTTAAAAGTTTGCTAAATGTGCTCGAAAGTGTTTGCGAAAAAACCACCCAAACCACTCCAACCGATCAGTCACCACCCGTAACCGATTCGGTTGAAGGCTTTTGAACCAATTTTTTTTTCTAGTTTTTGTTTTTCTTGTTTTGTGAGTTTTATGTTTTATATGTTATGTGATCTCTTGCATGTCTCTGTGTTATTTGTTCGTGTTCTTCTTGTTCGGATTAGTTTCATATTAATTTTGAATAAGACTATCTTGTTTTAGATTGTTTTGTTTTGATTTGTGTTACGTGATTAATTATGTTTGCTTCCGTCTATGTGCTTGTTATTTTTTGTGATCGTGCTTTTATTTGCTTATTTTTGTTTTAAGTGTCGTATTATGTCCTTGATGTTCTTCTAGTACTGATGCGTGGGTTTTGCAACCTTACAACAGGTTTTACCTCTCGAGGGATCTCAAGAGGCTTACAACCCCACCAGGCAGTGTACCTGACCGATGTAGTATAGTGTAGTGGTAAGTACGGGGGATTGATCGTTCTCCACAGGGAATAGTGTTCGTTAGGTGTGAAAGGCTACTCTAATTAGGTCTAAGGGTTGAGGAAGATTCTTTTTATGTTTTTATAGTTTTTATGAAAGCAAGTAAAATCTCGGTTTTGAAGGAGTGGGCGGAATTAGTTGCTAGTCAACTAACCCAAATTACTACAAATGCAATAAAATAAAATAACAAAAATGAAAAGTGGTGAGAAACTTATGTGTAGAGAAATGTGTTTACTTAGATTTCCTTACTCCCTAACTATCTTTTACCGGTTAATTAGTGTGTATTAGTTGCGTGGATGACGGGTGTATTCCTTAATACCATTCGTGGGGTGGCGTACTTACTTCCCCAAACTCTACAAGCTCCTACTTCACTCCTATGTCGAGCCGGCTAGGAAGCTCCTAACATGGGATCACTAGAATTCGCTTGTGCATTAAATACAACCATAAAAACCTTTAGTACGCGTTTGGTTCATGTTTCTTAAGACGTTCAAGCAAGTTACCGAATAGGAAGTTAGCCAGTTTTCTTAAGCCTAACATAGATAAACAATCATCCAATACAACTAACAACACACTAACAACCAATAATCAATAGCTAGGTTTCATTAGATCTAAGCAAACACAAGATAAATTTAGCCTAACATGTTAAACAAAAGACAAGCATAAGATAGAATCAAACAACACATAGACATATTGAATGATTAATTGATAACTTATCTTTCAATGAAACATGGAAGATCTCAAGGCAAGAAGCCCTGAAAAAGGAGCTAAAATCGTCCTAGGGTTTTATCCCAAAATTCCACACACTAAGCTCTCCCTAATGACAAAAAATTAGAAAACTATATATAGACTTTTGCATCTGACGGCGTCACCTTATGGATTGTGACGCCGTCACCTCGCCGCTTTTAGGGTTCTCGGATGACCATCTTGACGCCGTCCCTCTTTAATTCTCCAAAATCCGTTCTGGCCTATCAAGGCTTGACGCCCTCACCTCTTGAACGTGACGCCGTCCCCTTGTGAATTAAGCCGTGACGCCCTTGATTTAGTTAAAGCGTGACGCCGTCAGAATTCTCATGCTAACTCACTGGCCCGTCATGAGTAAATTTCACATCCAACTTTTCTTGCCAAGGCATGACGCCGTCTGGAGTTAATGTTGACGCCGTCAAAGGTAACTTTCAGCCGATTCTTGAGACTTTGCCGTTTTCTTCACTTTTATGCTCCAAAAACGTCCAAAATGCCTCCTTTTCCAGATTTCTTCACAAAAGTACCTAAAATGACAAAAGGAACGATTTAGGGCGATATTTGATCAAATAAATACGATTTAGGGCTTAAATGACCCCTTAAAAGCGGTACACTTTTCGCCTCATCAAATACCCTTACACTTGAGATTTGCTTGTCCTCAAGCAAATGCGCTTTTATTCTAATCAAAATACAAGTTAGGGGTCATTTAATGCAAACATAAAAGTAATTACAACAAATATTCGTTCCACTTCAATCATAATAAGCACGGAGATTATAAACTAGCACCTCACAAGTAGTGTTTAGATACTCACATCTCTCAAGTGTCATCAAAATAAATCTCATAAATGAAAACGGATAATATCTCTCACTACCTGTCATAGCAAATAGATTACCATAGGCTTGGGAAAGGATCGAAAACCTCCTCCACTAGGCGTAAGCACCTAAGATAAACTATCAAAGAGGGCTTTTACATGGGTTATAACGTTAGGTGTAGGGAAAAGGAAAACACGGTTTGGTTGGATAAAGGATATTTTACTGGTGGCTAGTTAAAGATCTTGATTAATTACATGTACTATACAACGTTGCTAAGCCAAGACTAGACTCGATCTTAAGCTAGAAACGAAATAACAAAATAACAAAAACATAAAACAAACATAAAATAAAACGGGATGGTAGTCCGTATGTTTTTTTTATTTTTCATTTTCTCATTTTTTTGTGTTTTTCTTGATTTTTCGATTTTTTTTTTTTTTTTTTTTTTTTCATACACTTTTACTCTACCATCCAAAATAATACATCAAAGGGGCGTTGCATCCCCCTTACACTTGAACTTTTACATAACTTTACAAATACTAATCTAATGACTCGAATTAAGATAATTAAAACACTTGGAGTACTTTTTAAAATATTTAGCACATATGGGGGTAATAAATGATGTTCTTCCCCATTACTCCATTACACTAGTACTTTACCCATGAGTCCCAATCGTCCCAAAACAATATGTACAAGGATATGACTCGACTTAGCAACCATGTAATCAACTAGATAATTAACTTGGGTTTAAACAAATGTTGTAACAATAATGCACTAAAGATGAGTGCATACAAGGTAGGCTAAGGCGATTTGGGTGTACATTTTAGTGGGGTGTAACAAATTCTTCCTTTAAGTAAGATGCTTAAAGGTCGAAACGAAAAGATAGGCTCTGAGGGGTGTACTAGGGGTATCGTGTACTAAAAATGAGTACAACGCAAAGGGTGTGGGAGAATTACTTGACCAATGTAGCCAAAGTAATTATAACAAAAACACAGGTGTAAAACAATGGGTTAATCCTAATGCCTCTTATCATGTAGTAAATCTAACTACACGAGTGTAGTCTCACTTGTGGCCTTGGAATGGTCCTAACGCAAGTTCTAGAATCTAAGTGCTACCGGTACACACATCATAGCATAAATGCTTTTCCTACCAATTCTAGGGGCGAACCTCACATATTTGGGGGTGGAAAATTTTTTAGTGGTACGGTTTTTTGTGCTAGTCATATAACTCCTATCCGTGAGACGCTCATTAAGATCAAAGTTTCACTCCTATATGTTGTAAAAAATTTTAAATTTGGCACTAAAATTACCCTAACAAGTATTTATCTTAATTTTATTACACATCTACTATTAAACAAACAAAAATCAAGCGCAATTGTATTCTCTAAAATCGTACTTTTACCCTCCCCTTACACTTAAGATGAACATTGTCCCCAATGTTCAAATAACAAGATGTAAAAGCGTAAAGTAAAAGAATG
The DNA here is from genome assembly GCA_021014915.2 of Artemisia tridentata subsp. tridentata. Lineage (NCBI taxonomy): Eukaryota > Viridiplantae > Streptophyta > Magnoliopsida > Asterales > Asteraceae > Artemisia > Artemisia tridentata. Next base: position 323,676,902 of record CP139506.1, on the reverse strand, counting down.
AAATCAAATACTCCCCTGATTCGTTCGGTGGATAGTGAAATTACACGGTTAAATCTTCTTCCAAGGTAATGTAGAAGCTCCATGGCTAATGCATCGCCATAAGCTTGATTCCATAAACATCTCCTTGTCCAAAATAACCTGTTGAACCTGAGAAAACAAACACGAAAACCTGCATAACATCGGCGGGAAAAATCTATATATAAGGATATAATGCTTGTGGAATGATAATTTTGCAGATTCCTGGAGATTATAAGTTGGAGATTTAAATAAAAACTTTTCTAAAAACAAAACTTTCAAAAATTTCTGGAAATTAAATCTGACGCCGTCAGGTTATAACCCCTGACGCCGTCAGAAATGACCTGACAAAAATTTTCATTTTAAGTTTCCGGAAAATTTCTGGAAAAACCTTTACCTTACTTCCTGGAAATCCTGCAAAACATCATTATGACTCGATACAAGCATTTGACTCAAACAATTTCGAATATGTATGCTAATTTATTATTATTACGATTCATGTTAATTTGTGTTCTAATAAACCGATTTAGATTTCCCTTACACTTATCTTTTGCAAAATACCTTTATATGTAGTTAAGACGAAGTTAAAAACAAAATAAAGCATTTTCACAATTTACTTTTGAACATGAATCAATAAGAATAAAAATTAAACATACATACGGAAAATAAAATCAAACAAACAAATAAATAAACACACAAAGCAAATAAAACAAATAAAGTAAATGAGGCTAGCATGCGATAAATAAAACCAATGTAACAAATGTTATAAGGCAAACAGATGCCTTCCCTAAATTATTACAGACAATATTGTTTCAACACCTACAACCAAATATCAAATTGTTCAAACATCAACACATCAAATCACAACATCACTGGTGAGGGGGTCCTTGGCGATAGTCATAGCCAGGAGGAAGATACCCGTGGTACCCATAAGGAGGGTAATCCTGCTCACGACCCGGGAAAGGGTCAATCTGCAGATGCGGGTCCAACTGATCACGTGTGGATAGATGCTGCATCTGACGAACCGTGTGATCATACATCCAGTCGAACCTCTCGTCCGCCCTGGTCCTCCAAGCATCAACCTGGCCCATCCAGGTCCCCTGGTGAGCCTGCCAGTCCCCCCTGCTCATATGCCGGTAGTAATCAGCTGTACCGGCCTCATATCCCTCATGCTGCTGCTGCTGGGGCTCCTCCTCCTCCTCATCATCCTCATCATCATCATCCTCAGCTCTGACCGGATGATACCACATATAGGACCCATCATGCATCTCCATAATCACATCCATCTGCTTCAAGGACCTCTCCTTCACCGTCCTGCATACATCACCACTCAAATACCTCATGACCTCGGGCCTGAGGACTCCATAAGACTGGGCCAGTCGGGTGATAAACATCCCACCATAAATCCTGTCACCTTCCCTCTCCCCAACTCCACTATGCATAAAGCTAGCAACCCAAAACGGGATGTTGCAGTAAACATCATTAGAGTAGATGGTGTACAGGTAGAAGAGATCAGAACCAGTGACATGGTGGTGAGAGCTGTGACGCCCTGTCAAACTGTAGGTGAGGCAACGATGAGTCAACCGAACCCTAGGATCCCTGATTTGGGACGCCACAGTGGTCGAGGTATAAACCCCATCCCCAATAGTCTGCCAGAACGTGGAGCACCTAAAATCATTCTTCATCGACTCCCCATGCAACAACCTCTGCATGAACTCTGCCTGAATGGTATCATGCTGATCATACAACCCAAGTCTCCACCCAAACTCAGCAACCGAACACGTCCTCAACTCACCCCCCAGTCTGAAATAGATCGTAGTACTGCCCACATCGGTCCTGGCCTCAGCCATGTCAAAATGAAAGGTAGCAAAGAATTCCCTTACCAATTCCTCATATACCGGCTCCTGAATTTTAAACAGTCTTTCCCATTGGGGGCCGGTAAACCCATCCGTCTGAAAACTTTGGAGAAAGGTCTGCTCAAGACCTTGTCTCCTCAGAAAGTTCCAATCAACTACGGCCCCATTTTCGACCTTGTGTAGTAGCAGTTGCGCGTATTTGCTTGTAGCAGCAACGTTGTCAAAGACACCCCAACTAAGGACCGTATCCCCAAAGTTTTCTTGTTGAGATCGGGAAGAACTTCCTCGGCTGGGTCTTTGACGCTTACTCATTATCTGGAACAAAGCAGGAGGAATACAAGTGTTAATATGTGAATTAAAGACTTGGTGGCGCATCAGACAGATCTGACGCCGTCACGCTTTGATAGGTGACGCCGTCAGATTTGATCAGTGTTCAAATCCATAATTACGAGGGAAAAATCAATATTCAAACTTTAGGCTCAATAACCACACACCACTTTTTGCAGAAAAATGGGTGATTGGATCACAGGTTATGGTTCAAATTCGTGGCCTCCCTAATAGTGAATAGACCCAATTGATTGCCAATCATCAAATGCTTTAATCTTTGTTAAATAACACTAATTAAAACACATTATGAGTTCTAAGCATGAATCAATCCTAGGGTTTCACGAGTTGGGGATTTTCGAAATTTACAAATCCTATGAGTAATTGAAGCGAAAAGAATGAGTAAAAATTACTTACCACGTGAAGATTGGAGGCGGGAATTGGCGAATTTGTCCTGGGAAAATCAGAGGTGGGGTTGGAGAGGATATGGTTTGTGGGGTTTGTGATGAAAGTGATGGAATTAAAGTTATTATTGCTGTGCAGACGGGGTGACGGCGTCACGTGCAAATTCTGACGCCGTCAGATTAGCGTATTTTGCTACTTTGTGCCAGTTTACAAATGAGCCCCTCGTACTTTAAGAGAGCAGCTAGTCAGGGTCAATAATCCTGATAGCTAGTCTCGTTAACAAGTTCCTCCTGGGTCAAATGTTTTGTTACTGTCACGGGGTGTAGTAAAATGTTGAAAAGGGTCGGTTGACGTCTTATTCGGGTCCCAATTTCCATCAAGGCGAGTATTCAGGGAGTGAGAGGAACTTTCCCAGGGGGTTTTCAAAATGATGGTGTGCTTTAATTGAGTTCTTCTCACACCTGGCTTAAAGCCAAAAGACCGTTTCCTAGCTTCATAAAAGTTGGGGAGCGTGACAACCATGCTTCCCACGAAAATGCTACGATCATGAGAGTTTTTCTCGCGAGAGGATCCAAATAAATAAAAGGGTTTTGAAAGTGAAGACTCGGGGAGGAGGGTTTCATCATCCCATTCGTTGTGTGGTTCATTAGGGACCGGGAGTTCAAAGATCTTCTCGATCTTTTTGTGTGAGGCTTCTTCCCTAATTTTCTCTTTTATTCTCGAGATGAATTTTTCTGCTAGCTCCATGAACATATCTTGGGTGTTTTTCAAGTGAGTTTCTAATTCCTTGATACGTCTCTCTTGGTTGTTCACGAAAGTTAGCATTATCCCTTCAAACTCATCTTGTCGTGAGAATTGGTGAAACGTATGTTTACCAATTGTGTTCACGCACTCATCGGGATTTTTATCAGCCGTAGGTATCTCAGCTTTCATTAAGCTCTCAACCTGCCTTTTAATGTTTGCGAACAGCTGTTCTTGGGTTGCACTCATGCAATTTAAAATCCCTTCTTCCGAGAATGTTGAGTCATCCCATTCTTCTTCTTCGTACTGTGCTAAGTCCTCAATGACTTCCCAGCACTTATCGACACTGAGCCTGCTCAATCTCCCATTGGCGGCGTAATCTATGGCTCTTCTAGTTTGATGATTGACACCATCATAGAAGATTTGGATTTGTAGCCAAGGATCCATGCCATGGTGAGGGACTTTTCGGAGTAAGTCCTTGAATCGAGTCCATGCCTCGTAGAGAGTTTCGCCTTGACGTTGTTGGAACATCAAGATATCATTCCTTAGCTTGGTAGTTCTTCCCGGTGGGAAAAACTGAGCAAGGAAACGAGTGGTGAGATCATCCCAAGAGGTGATGGATCCTGCGGGTTGACGTTCTAGCCACTGACTAGCTTGGTCCCGCAGAGAGAATTGGAAGAGACGCAATCGGGTCGTCTCTCGAGTGGCAACATCAAGGTCTATAGAATCAACGATTTTAAGAAAGTCCTTGAGATGTTGATTAGGATCTTCAGAACGAAGTCCATGGAATGCGCATCCGCTTTGCACCAACCGGATGGTGTCGGATCGCAAGGGTGTGATATTGGCTCCTTGAGTGAGCTCAATGGTGTTTCGATAGCCATGGTGGCTAGGACGGGAATACTCTCCTAAAGTACGGGCTCTAGGAGGTGGTGGTGGTTGTTGTGGTGGTGGGTTGTGGGGGTTAAGGATATTACCATCTTCCATGATGTCGGATGGTATGGTTACGAACAAAGACACGAAGAAAATAGATAGACTAAAGAAAACCTAGAAAAATAAAACAAAAATCTCACTAGAAAGGAATCTAGTGAGTAGACCTAATAGAAATAAAAATTCAACCTAAACAATAACTATTCCCCGGCAGCGGCGCCAAAAACTTGATGCGTGGGTTTTGCAACCTTACAACAGGTTTTACCTCTCGAGGGATCTCAAGAGGCTTACAACCCCACCAGGCAGTGTACCTGACCGATGTAGTATAGTGTAGTGGTAAGTACGGGGGATTGATCGTTCTCCACAGGGAATAGTGTTCGTTAGGTGTGAAAGGCTACTCTAATTAGGTCTAAGGGTTGAGGAAGATTCTTTTTATGTTTTTATAGTTTTTATGAAAGCAAGTAAAATCTCGGTTTTGAAGGAGTGGGCGGAATTAGTTGCTAGTCAACTAACCCAAATTACTACAAATGCAATAAAATAAAATAACAAAAATGAAAAGTGGTGAGAAACTTATGTGTAGAGAAATGTGTTTACTTAGATTTCCTTACTCCCTAACTATCTTTTACCGGTTAATTAGTGTGTATTAGTTGCGTGGATGACGGGTGTATTCCTTAATACCATTCGTGGGGTGGCGTACTTACTTCCCCAAACTCTACAAGCTCCTACTTCACTCCTATGTCGAGCCGGCTAGGAAGCTCCTAACATGGGATCACTAGAATTCGCTTGTGCATTAAATACAACCATAAAAACCTTTAGTACGCGTTTGGTTCATGTTTCTTAAGACGTTCAAGCAAGTTACCGAATAGGAAGTTAGCCAGTTTTCTTAAGCCTAACATAGATAAACAATCATCCAATACAACTAACAACACACTAACAACCAATAATCAATAGCTAGGTTTCATTAGATCTAAGCAAACACAAGATAAATTTAGCCTAACATGTTAAACAAAAGACAAGCATAAGATAGAATCAAACAACACATAGACATATTGAATGATTAATTGATAACTTATCTTTCAATGAAACATGGAAGATCTCAAGGCAAGAAGCCCTGAAAAAGGAGCTAAAATCGTCCTAGGGTTTTATCCCAAAATTCCACACACTAAGCTCTCCCTAATGACAAAAAATTAGAAAACTATATATAGACTTTTGCATCTGACGGCGTCACCTTATGGATTGTGACGCCGTCACCTCGCCGCTTTTAGGGTTCTCGGATGACCATCTTGACGCCGTCCCTCTTTAATTCTCCAAAATCCGTTCTGGCCTATCAAGGCTTGACGCCCTCACCTCTTGAACGTGACGCCGTCCCCTTGTGAATTAAGCCGTGACGCCCTTGATTTAGTTAAAGCGTGACGCCGTCAGAATTCTCATGCTAACTCACTGGCCCGTCATGAGTAAATTTCACATCCCACTTTTCTTGCCAAGGCATGACGCCGTCTGGAGTTAATGTTTACGCCGTCAAAGGTAACTTTCAGCCGATTCTTGAGACTTTGCCGTTTTCTTCACTTTTATGCTCCAAAAACGTCCAAAATGCCTCCTTTTCCAGATTTCTTCACAAAAGTACCTAAAATGACAAAAGGAACGATTTAGGGCGATATTTGATCAAATAAATACGATTTAGGGCTTAAATGACCCCTTAAAAGCGGTACACTTTTCGCCTCATCAAGTACATATGTGTTTATGTGTTTTATTTACTTGTGTCTATTTTCGTATTCGTTTCCTTATGTCTTTTTGTTTTATTTTGTCAATAAAAGTTTATAACTGAAACTTATTAAAAAAAAGAAATTTGGTCACCAGAGTGCCAACCGAATCGGATGGAATCCATGCCGATCGGTTGGAGCTCTCGGTAAAAATTGGCCCAAGGGAAACCAACCCAACCGATCTGTTAGATCCTCTGACCGATCGGATGGACCAATCGGTAAAAAAAATGTTATTTTCATTTTTAGTATTTTGTTCTTGTGTGTTTGTGTTTAGATCGAATAAGTTTAAATGTCTTTTGGTTTTTGCAAGAGCATCATTTCTTTTATTCTACTTAAATTTGGTTTTTTTTTTTTTCATTTTAAATTTTGTTAATTTAGTACGTTGTGAATAAATAAGTACTTGTTTTAAAAATAAAAATGTTTTGAACTTTGTGGGTATGTTCACTGGAAACCCTCACGAGACTTCACTCGTCCGCTCGGGCCATCGAGGGGTTTAAAAGGCTTGTTTCATACGCTAAATGCAACCGTGATGCCTACGAAAGTGAGTTTTAGAATTTTACGCGTTTTTTGTAGTTTAGTTTATTTTTGCAGATTTAATAAGCTCTTGGAGATTGGATTATTGGTGATATTATACTTGGTGTTGAGATGTTTTATTGAATGAGAAATTGATTGATCTCATAAGCTTATGCTAGCATTTGCTTAGCACCTTATCATATGGAGTTCGATCTCGATTTCTTGGCCCGGGAAGTTTCGTTTCTCTTGGACTATTATTTATTTATTTTCCCAATTTTACATGCTTTGAAGTTAATTTTCATTACATTTTGGACAATGCTTAACTTAAGTGTGAGGGGAAGTAAATAGAAAAAACGAAACTACTTTTCAAATTTATAATTTTTGGGGCCAATTTAAAATTTTGTATACTTGTTTACCCTTGTGATCTAATTGTTTTCACGCTTTTAGGATAATATATTAGAATAACAGGATCAATCCACTGGTGAAATCTGTAATTTTGAAAAAATTGAGATATGTCCCGATTAATATTGCAATCCATTCTGGGATCGATAACATTTGCTAGCACATATTATAGCCCTTTCCACTAATATGTGAGGATTTGAGCCTGTTTCGTATATAGCATACATCTTTTATGCTTGGATCTTTTGCTATGAGTGTGCCGGTGATTTTATTTATTCTAGAACTTGTATTTGTAAATCATTACCAGACCGCAGTAAGATCACATTCGTGTGATATAAGTGTATTCGTGTGATAAAGAGGCATCCTTAGGAATAACACCAAATGGCTATCCATTTACAAAATAATTTTTACTAACCACATCGGTTAGTTAACCTCGTATTTGGAACCCATTTGTTAGCGTTTATCTTTAGCGCTAGATACCCTTAGTTCACCCTCCGAACCAATCCTTTTCATTTGTATTACATCCAGAAAAATACAAAAATATTTTACACTTTAAACCTTAGCATAACCCTTAGTCGAAGTCTAAATGGTGGTTGCTAGTTGCTTGGAATGTTGGATTGTTTTTGATGATTGATAGTTAGCCACACTTTGCCAGTTGTGTGTGCCATTCCGACAAAGACGAAGGATGCATACTTCTTATTTTTATTTTTGTGGTGTATGCTTATACGAAGTGTGGGGGGGAGATGTGTATGTATGAAGAAGAAAAAAAAGTATTAAAAAAAAAGGAAAAAAGAAGAAGATAAGTCATCGCAACTATAAGGTGACAATTATAGCCAATGTGCTATATAGAAGATGAAGAAGAAAGTTATGTGATATGTTGTTAGCCAATGAGCTAAATATGAGGAATATTATTATGGCGAATCGATGTATCGATATGGGAAAGTTCAAAGAAGAGGAAGTTGTTAACTATAATCATTTACGGGTTTGCGGTTTGTTCGGTAACTAGCAACAATGGGACTTAGACTTGACTTTATTTTTCTTTTAAAACCAATTTCATAAATACTCTCATGCCTTATCCCTACCCTTACCAAATTACTTTATTCGTTGTTAGCTTTCGAGCATCCGGATATAGTGATGGCTTTGTGAAAATATGTAGTGCATTAATATTTTAGTGACCATCCGGTTTTTGAGTGATCGAATGACGCGCCAGCGATCTAGTGTGTATTTTGGTGACCATCCGTTATGTGAATAGCGCGCCAGCAATCCAAGATATGCCCTAGTGACCATCCGTTGTTCGAGTAAATCAAGAATTCGCACTAGCGATCTAATATGTTCTTGTATGAGATATTTAAACATAAGCCTGGTACAACCTCGAAGCCTGTACATTACAACCCGAATAAAATACCTCTTTAGATGTTTAAACTTGGCGCTTATGCCACGTCGGTGGAGTTTTGTTTCTTGTACAAGCCTATGGTAATAAACGGATCATGACTGAGCAATGAGTGTGATTTCTCTTATATATACTCCACTACCTAAATAAATGAGTGATTGAGTGAATTATACTTCGTTTCTTTTTCGTGAGGTGTTTAGAAATGTTACTCAAGCAAGAAAATCTATGGGTATTGTCATACATCTCGGTTTTTCACCATAACGCTTAAAAATGATGAATCGTATCTTGTACTTGTACTTGGTAGATTTGCATCATAATTTTTATAATCATTTTTCATGCACCATGTGGGATCTATTTTTCTTAATATTTGCGCTCATTTTCTCTTTAAAAAAAAAACCAAAAATATTTTTCAATATTTCAAAAAAAAATCAAAATTTTTAAAATTTTCTTTTCGTTTTGTCATTTAGGTATGAATTTCAATTTTTCTTTTTCTAGATTTGCTTGAGGGCAAGCAAAGTTCAAGTGTGGGGGAATTTGATAACGCTCAAATTGTACATGTTTTTAGGAGCGTTATCGTGGATTTTATGCATATATATTGATCACTTTTATGAACTTATGGTACTTAATGAAGTATAATTTCTATTTTAGGTTCATGGAAGCTCACGACAAAGAAAACCAAGAAAAAGACGAAGAAACGATCAATAAACGAAGATTTATGCATATACGAAGAATTCCCGACAAAAGCGAGTCTCTTGGAGTATATTCGAGAAGATAAAGTCATGAAGTTGTCACTCCAAAGACTCAAAAATAAAGCACAAGAGGGAAAAAGAGAAAAGAAATGAAAAAAAGAAGCTAAAACGAAGAAATAATGGAAGACTCGTTGTTCCCGACACACCTCCACCATTTTGGCCATAATTTGAGCATACAAACTCGAATTTAGATTATTCAAGCAGCCATGAAACTGGGAGAGAAGGATCTACAACTTTTGAGTTTATCATTTATGGGGAAAATTCTCCATCCGATCGGTATTGGCCCGCAACCAATTCGGATGGAGCTAACTTTTTCATCCATCCGATCGGTATGGTCCCGTATCCGATCGGATGGACCGATCTGACCTTCCCAAGTTATTTTTAATGAATTATTAAGTGTCATTAAGCCCCAAACCTGATCACTTACCTCCATTTACTCCATTTTCTGGTATTTTATGACACTTAGTGCCCAAGTTTCATACTTAGAGGTTAAGGGTTGATTTCTAATATATATATGAGTGCTTAGGCTTGGTTTTCATTGTGAAATTCTACCCTCCACCCTTAAGGACGAATTTTCACCAACTTATCTCTCCCAAAAGACCACCAACCTCTGCCATTTTCAGAAGAAGGCTCAAACACATGGAAGAAGGTGTTGGGTATTATTTTCCGGCTTGGTAGAAAGCGTATAGTTGATTGGAGGCTTGAAGGTTGCTATAAATCCTTTACCTTTGCCTATTGTAATTCATACTTTGGGTAAACCTTGTTACTTTTATATTTCATGATGTTTATGATTACCATGATTGTTGAATCTTTGTGTTTGATTGAAATAACCATGGAATAGTTTTGTATACTTGTTTGGATATTATGATAACTTGTGTTAAAGGGATGTTTGGATATTTGTAGTGTTTGTTTGGAATATGATGATAACATCATATTTGGTTAAATTGGAACTTGTCTTGTTTATTGTCTTGATTAATCATTGTTGAGTCTAAATGCCGAAAGGGTTCTCAATAGTGGTTGATTTCAATTCATTAGTCGACGAATGTTTTGGTCTTGTACTTTGTGAAGATTGTATGAGAAACTTAATATACATAACAAGTGAAAGTTTAATTTAGATTAAGGGTCGAAAGGCATCTTTTGAATATGTGTTCTAATCATTTTTCAAGTAAATGGAACTTCACGAATTAATAACATCAAAGTCTAAAGTTCGAAAGGATTCTTTCTTGTTATAGGCATAAGGCTCATGACATGACCATTTGATTGAGGCTTATACATAGTTGATTTATAAAACACTAAATTACTAATGGTTCTAAAGGTCGTAAGGATTACTTTTGATAATATGTTTTCCAAACTAATCATCCTAATATCCATGTGATCATTTGTCTAAACATGTATGTTCTTTGTGTGATTGTTCTTATATTGCTTTTCTTGTTGGTTTGATCCGTGACAATCATAGCCATAAACTTGTTACTTGCTTAAACAAACAAATGACACTTGACTGCAACCAAGTCTCTTGGGACGAAGTTGACTTCCCAACCCCAATACAACATATGACTAGGGTATACTTGCCCGAATGTGTTCCTAGTTAATCGGTAAGTCTTGTTTATAAATTTAAAGCTTCGATGGAGCGCATCATGTTGCAACAGGTGAACCAAGCTTGAAAAAGGAAAAAGATCAAGATCAAATTCTGATGCCTATTTGGAATAGTGTGGATTCATCTTCAAAGGATGCTGAGCCTTCTACTGATGCTAACAAAGAAGGTTATGAAGATGGAAACACTAAAAAAGGAGTTGAAGAACCAGAGAATCATGAAAACAGTACAAATGAAGATTGTACTGCTGAGCCTCATGTTAGTACTGCTGGGCAAAATGTTCATACTGCTGGCCCATCAGGTACTACTGATGATTTCTCAGAAGATGAAGTGGATATCAATAACATGCCATTCACCTATCTAGTTCCCATAATCCACACACAAGAATACACAAGGATCACTCCCTAGAAAATGTGATTGGAGACATACAGTCTAGTGTGAAGACAAGAAGGCAGACTTTGAATTCAGATCAACAAGGCTTTCTTATTGTTGTCTATGAAGAGAAGAAGTATGAAGATGCCAACACATGTCTCTGTGTATGTTTTCTTTCACAAGAAGAACCCAAAAACATACTTAAGGCCTTACAAGACTCAAGCTGGGTAGAAGCCATGCAAGAGGAGCTTCTACAATTCAAGATTCAAAAGGTTTGGGTACTAGTTGATTTACCCAAAGGTATTAGGGTTATTGGTACCAAATGGATATTCAGAAACAAGAAAGATGAAAGGGGGATAGTGATCAGAAATAAGGCTAGGCTTGTAGCCCAGGGGTATACACAAGAAAAAGGAATAGACTATGAAGAGGTTTTTGCACCTGTAGCTAGGATTGAAGCCATAAGATTATTTTTAGCTTATGCTTCTTTCATGGGCTTTATGGTTTACCAAATGGATTTCAAGAGTGCCTTTCTCTATGGTACTATTGAAGAAGAGGTCTATGTTTCTTAACCTCTAGGTTTTGTAAATCCTGAACATCCAGACAAGGTGTACAAGGTGGTGAAAGCTCTTTATGGATTGCATCAAGCTCCAAGAGCCTAGTATGGAACATTGGCTACTTATCTGTTAGAGAATGGGTTACAAAGAGGCAAGATTGATGAGACTCTATTTATCAAGAAGAACAAGGGAGATATCTTGCGGGTACAGGTCTATGTGGATGATATCATATTTGGATCCACAAAGAAGGAGATGTGCAAAGAATTTGAGAAACTTATGCATGATAAGTTTCAAATGAGTTCCATAGGTGAACTTACCTTCTTTTTGGTGCTGCAAGTGAAGCAATCAGCTGAAGGCATATTTATCAGTCAATATAAATATGTAACTGAGATATTAAGGAAGTTTCAGTTTACTGATGCTAAAGTGGCAAGCACACCTGTTGATCCAGAGAAACCTTTTCTTAAAGATGTAGATGGAGAAAGTGTTGATGTACGCACCTACAGGTCCATGATTGGGTCCTTGATGTATCTAACTTCATCAAGGCCAAATAGTATGTTTGATGTGTGTGCTTCTGCAAGGTTTCAAGTCAATCCCAAGGCTTCACATTTAGTTGCTGTGAAGAGGATCTTTAGGTACCTCAAAGGTCAACCTAAGTTGGGTCTATGGTATCCTAGGGAGTCTCCTTTTGATCTAGTGGCTTACTGATTAACTCAAATAAGTACATTTTATTACCGTCATTTATCCTATTTATTTGACTTGTTTTATTACATTGTCTGTGAGAATTGATACTTAATCGTTTACTTTTGTAATTCTCAGGTAAAAACAAGCATTTGGTGAAACTTAGCGATTTTGGACTAATTATGGAGCAAAACAAGCAAGAAGATAAGAGTCTACTAAAATGTACAAGATCAAGACATTCTGCTCCAGATACGCCGCATCTTGCTTATTACATACGGCGCATCACTATCAAGATTTCACAAGATACGATCCAAGACAGCTAGGACATGCGCCGCATCTGAGAATGGAGTTACGCCGCATCTTCTGGCGGTGTACGAATATTCCTGAATATATTAATCTTGGACCCCACGCGAAGTTAAGTCAATGCGCCGCATCTACTTACTAGATGCGCCGCATCTTACCCTCAGACAGAAACTATAAATACCCCAAGACCAGACAAATTTCAGAGACATAATATATACGAAGTACGAAGACCACAGAAACCTAAGGCCGAATTCAGACGATTAGGCAGCACAAGACACACCCGAACGGAGATACAAGAGCTGTAAGAAGGTCCTGCATGTATTTAATTCATTAAGTAGATTTGTTTTATTGTGTTAGTAAACTTTAATTCATCAGGATTGGTGGCTTGTGTAATGCGACGAGAAAGATTGCACTTCCTTAAAACTGCTTTCCCATCAATTAAAGTTTATATGTTGATGTCTTTGGTTACTACTTATTAGTGCATTGATAACCTCTGTGTTTATTAGTGGCCTGCGCATTTGACTACAGAAGAGAATGTGGCTCCCACGGTTGTTACTAAATTGATCACTTAGGAATAACTTTTAGACATAAGTAATCATTAAGGGTTTACTCGCCGATAAGATTAGGGCCAACGAGAAAGGGTTAATTACATACACTTCATATAAAACTATCAATAAAACAAGTGACAATCTACTTAATCATCAGGACAGGTCTTCTTATTGTCTCGAGTATTTATCTGTGTACGTGCATGCCTATCGCTGATTCGTGCTCATTAGTTTAGTTTATTATTTAATTGCAACCAAAACGTGCCAGTCTCTCAGGCTAAACCCCCTTGCGTTAGATTAGGTTGTATAGTTAACTTAGAATATTAAAATACTGATTAGAATGACTAGATAATACGTTCCACTCTTAGTGATCGACACTCTACTTACCATTATATTCATACTGACCGGGTACACTGCTCATTAAGTGTGTGTGTTATTGATAAGTCGGCTAAATATAAATTTAAAACTTGAGTAGGCATTAATACTGCTAAACCGCAACGACACATCACGCGCATCAAGTTTTTGGCGCCGTTGCCGGGGAGTGAATTGTTATTATCTGTTAATTTGATTAGTATTTTAATTAGGTTTTTCTTTTTAATTTTTAATCTAACCGCTAACTCTGTTGTACATTAGGTTAAATTGCATTCATTGTATTATTTTGCATATTTTCTGTTTTGTGTGTTATTTGTTTTCTTTTATTTTTGTTTCTTTTCGTTTGTTTTTAATTTTTGTTTTTCTTTTTATTTTTCTGTATTCTGCTATCGTTGTACTGAGCTAATTCAAACGATACGGCGCATCTATTTTCATAGATACGGCGTATTGCGTTTAATTTTTATAAAATACAACGCGTTTAATAAATTCGATACGACGCATCTTTCCCCAAGATACGGCGTATCCTGTTTTTAATAAGAAATTTTTCTAAGCGATAACGCCATACGACGCATCTGTTTTAACAGATACGGCGTATTTATTATTTTAATTAAAAACAGTTTTTCGAATTATTAAACGGATACGACGCATCGATCTTTATCGATACGGCGCATCTACTAAATCAAAAATCGATTATATTTATTAAAATTTGAATTCGTTACGATTTTTGATAATTTAAACTTGATACGGCGCATTCTAATTCATAAGCGGTGTATCTGTTTTCTGAATAAAAGTCTGATTACATTTTAACGATTATAAGATATGGCGTATCCAACTTTTTGGATACGGCGCATCGTCTGCAGATATCAGCTATTTTTATTCTTATATCCGTTTCTAAATTCATTAATTTCTCTTCTAGCGAACAAATCCTACTGATGATTTTACCTATGATGACAGGTTCTGCTATGGAAGACATGTCAGTGAACGGATATCTTGCTAAGGAACTCTTGCTTTCGGATTCCTTCGAAGTGAAAGTTTTTGATGACGTCAACTTCAATGTGCTCATGATTGATGCCGATTTATTTTCTTGGGAAACCCCTCTTGAAGCTACTTATAAGGAATTTAAACGCTTATGCAATATTGAAGATGGGATATTCTCGTATGATTTACTAATGAGCTACACTGAAGATGAATTGGTACTCTTATGGCCCATCATTGAATCTAAAGGATTGACTTGGACTACTATCAAAGAGAATGATGGGAAATTCAAAATTGAGTACATGAACTCATGCAATAAAAGCTGTGGTGGAGGCAATGCCCAACCTATACAAATCTCTTACATGCCTTATTCCGAACAGTACTGGGGATTAAATGAGAACTATCTGGACGATGAAAGAATTTATGCTGTGGCGGAGTTACTATTTCATGGCAGGTTAGTAAGGTTGATGGACATCTCCCTTGAAGAATGGCTTAAACTTAAATATGGTAGTCCGAAATTTGCCCCTGCGAATGAAGTCAAGCGGATTATGACTTCATGGTTGACACGGAGTTTTAGGGAGCAATTTAACGAGTTCATGGAGATAAGGAGGAAAATGATTGGAAAAGCTTGCTTTGACGTTGACCACGATCCTAACAATGTTGATTTTTCAGATTGGTTGGCTAGTAAGTTCAATAACCATAAGAGCATGGATCGAGCTACTAAAGATGCGTTATGGGTATATTGGATGAGAGGAGAAGATGAAGAAGTAGAGAGCTACTGTGGGTCATCACTTCATGATTCAACAATCAATGAGGGCATTGAAAAATTATTCAGAATAGACATTGACGTGTTCGATTATGAGACACCCTTGTGCAAACAATTCAAAGAATTTAATTACCTTCTTCAAGTCAACAATGATGTGCTAACTGGTGATCTACCAGGATTCAAGACTTATCATGATTTCAAAAACACCTGGTACTACGAATGGAATGACCAAATACCATGGGTTTGGGATAAACCATGGGAATTTGAGCACATTAATCACACCTGTACACCTTTCGTTTTCAAGGATGGGAGTAGTGTTTGGCCGACCTGTGATTATAAGAGTGACGGAACCTGTAATGGGGGAAGTATAATTGGGATGAAACGGGTTGGAAACGATGTAACCTTTGAAGACTATGAGTGGTATGATAATGTTGAAGAATGCCCACAAAAAGCGGAGGCTTTGCAAGAAAAGGGTAGAATTGAATACTTGAAAGGACTTAAGGGAACATCGAATACTACTTTCTGGGAATGGGTGCATGAACAATTTGATGATTACACGAAGCTTAGTCGACGGTTACAATGGGAATTGGAAAGAGAGTGGGAGGCAATTCAAGATGATGATAACAATAAGTCATTAATTGATGAACTTGATGACTATTTGATTAAGGATCCTTATTTTAAGTTTGTTGATAAAGACGAAGAAGAATTCATCAAAAGAAAATGTCAACTACTTGGGATCCCTTATAATGAGCCACCCATGATTATTTCTGAAAAATTTAAAATCATCAAATATTCTTTGGGACCAGATGAGGAATATGTTGCGACGAAGACCTAGAATTATACTAGATTAAGTCGAACGGAAGAAAACGTCGCAAAGCTATACGGGAACATCTTTCGGATGAAGGAAGAAGGATGGACCGTGACAAGAACTAAATAAAGAGCTGAACGTGAGTCTAACTTGAAGACTCTGGAATAAAGACAAGTGCTGACCGGGAGACAACCCGGAAAATTTTTATTATTCTGTTCTGTGTCGAGTCATTCAGGCCCGCAGCAGATACGGTGCATCTCAATCCTGAGATGCGACGCATCTCCTGCACTGGTCATATCTTACTTTATTTTTCTGCATTTTTTATTTTCGACTTTAAAACTTTTTATCAGTTTATTTTAATGCGGCGCATCCCTGGTTAAGGATGCGACGCATCTTCTATTCTGATTCGTAATTATTACAGGCTCGATACGGCGTATCTTCTTCCATAAGATACGGCGCATCGACTGACCTGATGATTTTCATTTTTAATTTTTATGTTTTATTTTTACTAACTACTAATGTATTATGCAAGTTTGAACCCTTCTTAACTTAGGTGTGTTTTAAGCCTTAGTGGTATTATAGATTCCTGCATTTCCTGTGGATACATCAAATATGAAGCTTAAACGTTCTCATCCACAAAAAGATGATTTTTGCTCTTATACAAATGGAGGATCATACCGAGCAAATCTCAGGGGAGTTTTTCTGTTCTAATTCTTTTATTTTCCAGTTTTTAACCTTTTATACAAACAACGAGGACGTTGTTTAACTTAAGTGGGGGGATTGGAGAATTAGAACACTTACTTGTCCTAAACTTTTTCAAAATATGCTTAAAATGTGCTTAATATATCAAAATTAAAAATTTTTAGCATGTTTTTGTTTAAAGTCTAAGTTGCATAGCTGCACACATGACGTTATTTTCAAAAATTGATTTTTTTCAAAATTCACAAATCTATGAGTGTGCCGGTAACTTGTAAACTTTAGAACTTGGCTTGTATACTATTCGAGACCACCATAATAAGTATTATTTATATAATTGGAATGACTTGTCTAAATTGGTAAATTTCTAGGATTACACCCAAATAGCCTATTATATGTTATGTGTTATTAACTAACTACACTGGTTAGTTAACCCCCGTATAAACCCTTTTGTTACTCTCATTTTTAGAGTAAGATACCCCTAGAAAAACACTCAGAGCCATTCCTTTCGTTTCTTACACCTTTGTTACAATGTTTCGTTACACCCTTACACCTTAGCCTACCCTGTAGATTAAAATCCGTGGTTGGTTAATTGCTTTAGGCAAAGTGTGTTTCCTTACATTACCTGTGTTCGCGTGCGTAATTCATTATCTTTGGTTAGGTCGGGAAATTGCACAATGCAATTGGAGTGAAAGTAAATATTGTATATCTTTGAGTTTATTTTTCGTGTGTTTACTACTTTCACTATTACCGTTATTTCTGAAGTCGTGAAAAGTATGGAAAAATTATCCAGAATTATCATTATAGTGATGTGGTGAAATTTTACACATCTTTGTTTATGGTTAAAAAAAAAAAAAAAAATGGAAAAAAAATAGAAAAGGAAGAGTTGGATGTTTGTTTTGACCAACTTATGTAAAGTTTTGTGTTAAGTGGTCGATATCACCACTATTTGTTGTATATTATATCTATGGATTGAATGGGAGTTGTACGTTATGGGAACGCCAACTAAAGGTTATTCTTTGATTAAGATCTTGTTGAGTATAATTCGTGTCTACCTAAAGCGTGTGTTTCAAGTGTTAAAGCGTGAGTTATTCTATGATATGAGTCTTATTCATGGGATGGTTGGGATAGTGATTAACCACACTTAGGATTTTAATTTATTTGTTTTGTTTATTTTTCATTTTTACACCAATTTATATCCCAAATATTATCCATACCCTATATTATTCGTTATCCAAACCTTTGATTTATTGAGATTAGGGATTTGAGCAATCTTAAGTATCGTAGTCGTGGATTCGGCTATGTATTTATGATTTTGTCGCCCTTTTTGATATAATATTATTGGTGAAGATTACTTGGTCCTATCTTTAGCCTATTCGAGTTAAGGATTTGAGCAATTGCAAGTATCGTGTTCGTGGCTTCGATCATGTATTTGTGATTTTGTCGCCTTTTCTGGAATTTGAGATCGATAGAGATTAAGGAGAATGATTAACCCTTAAACCTCAAAACCCTTTTTACCGCTTTAGACTTGTTATTCCTTGGCTTTAGTGGGGGAGATGTGTATACTTGCCAAGCTTATGATAGAATATTCGTCACGACTGGACAGTTAAACGATTAGATTTGCTTTTATCAAGTTATTTTATTTTACTTCTAATTCGTTAAGTGTTTGGTTGTATGATTATGACAAAAATGAATACATGCTTAAATATAAAAATAAATCCTAATATCTTGTAGGATACATTTTCATAGGATACATTCTAAGGTTTACTTGGGGACAAGTAAAGTTCAAGTGGGGGGATATTTGATGAACTCAAATAAGTACATTTTATTACTGTCATTTATCCTATTTATTTGACTTGTTTTATTATATTGTCTGTGAGAATTGATACGTAATCGTTTACTTTTGTAATTCTCAGGTAAAAACAAGCATTTGGTGAAACTTGGTGATTTTGGACTAATTATGGAGCAAAACAAGCAAGAAGATAAGAGTCTACTAAAATGTACAAGATCAAGACATTCTGCACCAGATACGCCGCATCTTGCTTATTACATACGGCGCATCACTATCAAGATTTCACAAGATACGATCCAAGACAGCTAGGACATGCGCCGCATCTGAGAATGGAGTTACGCCGCATCTTCTGGCGGTGTACGAATATTCCTGAATATATTAATCTTGGACCCCACGCGAAGTTAAGTCAATGCGCCGCATCTACTTACTAGATGCGCCGCATCTTACCCTCAGACAGAAACTATAAATACCCCAAGACCAGACGAATTTCAGAGACATAATATATACGAAGTACGAAGACCACAGAAACCTAAAGCCGAATTCAGACGATTAGGCAGCACAAGACACAACCGAACGGAGATACAAGAGCTGTAAGAAGGTCCTGCATGTATTTAATTCATTAAGTAGATTTGTTTTATTGTGTTAGTAAACTTTAATTCATCAGGATTGGTGGCTTGTGTAATGTGACGAGAAAGATTGCACTCCCTTAAAACTGCTTTCCCATCAATTAAAGTTTATATGTTGATGTCTTTGGTTACTACTTATTAGTGCATTGATAACCTCTGTGTTTATTAGTGGCCTACGCATTTGACTACGGAAGAGAATGTGGCTCCCACGGTTGTTACTAAATTGATCACTTAGGAATAACTTTTAGACATAAGTAATCATTAAGGGTTTACTCGCCGATAAGATTAGGGCCAACGAGAAAGGGTTAATTACATACACTTCATATAAAACTATCAATAAAACAAGTGACAATCTACTTAATCATCAGGACAGGTCTTCTTATTGTCTCGAGTATTTATCTGTGTACGTGCATGCCTATCGCTGATTCGTGCTCATTAGTTTAGTTTATTATTTAATTGCAACCAAAACGTGCCAGTCTCTCAGGCTGAACCCCCTTGCGTTAGATTAGGTTGTATAGTTAACTTAGAATATTAAAATACTGATTAGAATGACTAGATAATACATTCCACTCTTAGTGATCGACACTCTACTTACCATTATATTCATACTGACCGGGTACACTGCTCGTTAAGTGTGTGTGTTATTGATAAGTCGGCTAAATATAAATTTAAAACTTGAGTAGGCATTAATACTGCTAAATCGCAACGACACATCACGCGCATCACTTACTCAGACAGTGACTATGTTAGTGCAAGTCTGGATAGGAAATCAACAACAGGTGGTTGTTAGTTCCTAGGTTGCAAACTTATATCATGGTAATGCAAGAAGCAGACAATTGTGGCAACTTCTACAATTGAAGTTGAGTATGTAGCTGCTGCAAGTTGCTGTGGTCAACTTCTATGGATTCAGAATCAGATGCTTGACTATGGGTACAATTTTATGAATACCATGATACATATTGACAATAGCAGTACAATATGCATTATAAAAAATCCATTGCAACATTCTAAAACAAAACACATAGAAATTAGGCATCATTTTATAAGAGACTGCAATGAGAAAAAGTTAGTACAAGTTGTTAAAATTCCTACTGATAACAATTTTGCAGATCTTCTCATTAAAGCTTTTGATGTTGGAAGGTTTCAATACTTGGTAGCAAGTATTGGAATGCTTAATCCTTAAATGTTTTTAATCTGTGTGTTTTTGTACATGAAATTGGATTTGTACTGCTAGGTTTGTCAATTAGTACTGCTGTGTATAGTTTGTACTGCTAGTACAAATTAGGACTGTTATGTTTGAACTGTTAGTCATAAGTTTATACTGCTATGAAACAAATGCTTTGCATTTTGTTTTCTTGGTTTTGGACTAACATTTACAGGTATGGAGTTTAAGCACAAGGAATTTACTAGTGCATTGTGTGAGCAGCAAATGGTGGATTGGTTGCTGACATAATAGATTGATGATGGACAGAATTTGAGGATCCCTTAATAAAGGTTTTATACCTAAGTTGAGAGATTCTTTAAAATATCTTTCTTAACATCTCATTATGATGTTTTTGCATATGAATTGATGGCATAGTTCGTTAGATAGTAACTGATCTAACTCACTCTCTACCATTTTATACTTTTACTAGTATAATGTGTTAGTCCAAGGACATCTGGTAGAGAGAACAGCGAGCAAAAGTGAATCTAACACATTTGTGTTAGAGGCAACACCTGCCACGAGCTGGAAATCCTGTCAAGAAAGCTCTTTGAATGAGTTTATCTGATCACAGGCAGTTATTTATAACTGAAATTATTGGTTCTCACACAACCAGAGGTTGCATTAAACCGAAATTTGATTAAGTGTCTGTCTTTACACTTAATCCCTTCAAAAGGTTGGTATGTAGTATTGTTTTAAATCAAAATTGAGTTCATACTGCTGAGTCAAAAAATTTCCAAAAAGTTAGTACTGCTAGGCAAAAAGTTAGTACTGGTAGGCTAAAGTTTGTACTACTGGATAGCCGTTAGTACTGGTGCGTAATAACCGCTTGTTGAATATATTCGTTGAGAAGTTGTTGAGAATTTTACTGATCCAAATCTTTACTTAAGGGTTTCCTTTTTGGATATTTTCACTTTTACTCTATTATATTCACTTTTCTTCAATCTAAAGTTATCTTTTAATTGAAGTTGGTCCACTAGAAACCCTAATAAGCCTTATAAAATATCTCAATTCACTTTCCTCAATCTACATTCTAACCTAATTACTCAAATCCCAGCAGTCAAATCACAATTTTACTAACAATAATGGCCTCTTTAACTTTTGTCGACAAACATAATATGGTGGCCTATTTGGAGAAAACAGAGGAGGGTTTACAATTTCATCAGATAGTGGATTTCTTGAATGCTTCTCACATAAGGTATTCTTTAACTCTAAATCCAACTATCTATGTCTCCCAAATCAAGCAGTTTTGGCAGACTGTTATTGTAAGAACTATTGAAACTGGAGACAAAGAGCTTAATGCAACAGTAGATGGCAAAACCATCACTATTACTGAATCCTCAGTTAGGAGGCATCTCCACCTAGCTGTTGACAATGGTATTAGTTCCTTGCCCAATACTGAAATTTTTCAAACATTAACCAGAATGGGGTACAACATCCAATCTCAATCTTTAACTTTTCAAAAAGGTTGTTTTGCCCCACAATGGAGGTTTTTAATTCATACCATCCTTCATTGTTTAAGTCCTAAGAAAACTTCGTGGGAACAGTTCAGTAGCAATATTGCAACTACTCTCATTTGCTTATCAACTCGTAGAACTTTCAATTTTTCAAAACTTATTTTTGAAGGAATGGTAAAGAATGTAGACAGTAAATCAAAACTTTTTATGTATCCAAGGTTCATTCAAACAATTTTGAACATGAGGAAAAGTCAGCTTCTACCTCATCAAACTGTTTATCAAACACCCAAACTTACCTAAAACTTTTTAGCAACATGAGGATGGCCTCAAAAGGGTATAGTGGGTTCGAAGTACCTTTGTTTGATTCTATGTTACAGGTACAGGGTGAAGGGTCAACAACCGATTTGACTCCCAACACACACCCACAAGTTCAGAACAATCAGCCTCACAACCCACATCATCACCCACTAGGAGTTTATCCAGAGAGGGCTCTGTTGTTCCTCAGCACAGAGTTCCTACTACTTCCCATGATGCAGATGAGGCTGACAATGTTAGTGTAGGAAGGGCTGCTCCTACTGTCTCATGCTTAGAAATTGGGCAGTAAAGGGGTAGTAAAGGGGTAACATAAGTAAGACCCAACCTATGGCAACACCAACAGTACCAAGTTCTTTTGAACCAAGTACTAGTGGTGAAATCCCAAGCCAACTGGAATAATTGGGTGGCTCAGATGCTCACCATGGGGTGGAGTCTGGGTCTATGCCCCATGATGCACCTCTCCCTGAAGGTCACACATCAGGAAGTGCTGAGGGCAGTCAGAAACTCGATGAATTGATGGATTTATGTACAAAATTGTCAGATAAGGTTTCTAACTTGGAGGCTGAGCTCACAACCCACAAACAGGTCTTTGGAAGAGTCTACACCAAATTTGTTAGGAATATAAATATTCATGTGAAGACTCGGTCACCCAGAGTATCTATTTAGCATTTATGTAGCTCGTAGGCTTATTAGTATTAGTTTAGATATCGTAATATTAGTTTAGTTATAGTAGTATTTGTGGAGTTGGGTCGGGTCTTTACCCATTGTCAGCTCACTCCACAGCCCACTCGGGGCACTTATATTAGTATGTATAAATACCCCTCTCCACCTAGGGAGAGGGTTGGAGCTTCTAATCATTCAATACAAATTTCCTTCACTTTCTCTCTCTAGAACTCCCATCTCTCTCTCTCTTTCTCTCTCTAAATATTCGGCCAAATCCATCAATTTATGTGTGTTTTATGTTAGTGAATATGCTACAATTGGTATCAAGAGCCATGGTTAGGTTCTAGCTTTTTCATATTCTCGAATTTGTGGTGAGATTTTGGCGTGTTTGTGTTATTTGTGTGGTTCGTATAGTATTGTCAAGAAAATCATTGGTTTGGCTATGTTTGTGGTTCAAATTGTTTAAACTTAGTACTTTTGTGTTCACATAGCTCTATAGATTAGTTTCCTGGAAATCTACGGTTGATTTAGTGTGTTTGGTGGAAGATTTAAGGTTTTTCTTGACAGCGGTTTGAGTTACGGACGGGCATTCTTCATTGCGGTTTGCTTCTCGTTAAGGAATTCATAGTTGCGGCTTGAGTTTAATGGGTAAAAGTTATTCGCGGTTTGATCAAAATCTCTGACAGCGGTTTGGCGTTTAAACCAAAACAGGAAAAGGACAAAAGTACTGAAAATGACATTTTGTCTATTTGCGGTTGCGGTTTGGTATTTCTTGTCGCTTGCGGTTTGTCGTTTTGTCCTGCAGTTTGACTTTTGTGTGTAGCGGTTTGACTCACTGCGGTTCAGGTCTTAGCGGTTTGAACTCTTTCGGTTTGGTTGTTTTGTTCTGCGGCTTGATAATTCTGCGTTTTGTCAAAGTTGCGGTTTGAGTCTTGCGGTTTGACCAATTAGGTGCTGCGGTTTGACTTTTTACGTCAAAATTTCAAACGGCTATAACTTTTGAACCGTAACTCCGTTTTCAGCCCACGACCTATCAAAACGACCGTGAGACCGAGGAGAAGGACACATTGAATAATTTTTTCATTTAACCCAACTTTCGAAGCCTAAAATTGCTCCAAAATGAAGTTATTGAGGTTTTAAGTTTTCAGACCATAATTTCACCGTAACAACTTGCATCAACCAAACCAAATCACAACTATACAACAAATCACCAAGTCTACCATACTTTCATCATAACACATTCAAGTAATCAAATCACGGTTTCTTCTTGATTTTGTAAAATTCCGCGAAAGATTCTATTTCTCGGTTTAAATCATAGACTTGTAAAATCCCGTGAACGTTCATATCATGTCAAAGACTTCGGATTCAGTCATTGCTGAGGTGCTCAAATTGTACGACATGATTGACAACCAGAAGATTCCCAATGATGTACAATAGATAAACGTGTTTGAGTATGTTAGTGCAAATAGGGACTTTGTGTGCCCGAACTCTCAAGAGAAAGAGCTTCATCAGCCACAGACAAACGTTGTTGAGTCAAATACTGCTATGAACAACGTGCAACATGGGAAACACAATGAAGCGTCAGCTGAACCTAGTGGGGTATCTTCTGTTATTAATAATGATAATATGTTGCATGAACAAAAGATTCCCGACAAAGTACAACAGACAAGCGTTGTTGAGTCAGATATTGCTAATATGGGAAATAGCGATGTTATCCCATATGAACAATATGTGAAACACAACAAAGCATCTGTTGTACCTAGTTGTGCATCTTCTGTTCTAAATGATGATTATGTGCTGCATGAGAACACTGAATTTGTCCCTGAAGACTCATTAACCACCCAACTTAACATCTATAAAGATCAAGTGGCCATATATGAACAACGTGCTAAGTTTGAGTTAACTAAACGTGAGCAAGAAATGGATGGTCAGATGCGTACACTTATTTCTGAACGTAATCTAAGGGAAGAAAAATTGAAAATGGAGTTACATTCTTTACAAGTGAAACTTAAGCAAACTGTTCAGCTTAAACAAGTAATACAAGAAAGTGTGAAAACACTAAAGCAAGATTTCAAAGAAAAAGAATCTAAACTCTTAAATGATTTTTCCAGACTTAAAACGTTAAAAAATAAACTTGAAAACAAGTTGTACACACAAGACCAGACCAGACAAACTGCTCAAATGATTAGAAAGCATAAAAAGTTGTGTGATGAACATAGTGAGAAAGCCATAGGTGAACCAAAGTCTGCTTACCTTAGAAGTGCTAAAATGGCCCAACCCGCATTGTATGATGCAAATGTAATGATTGTGCCAGGCCATACCCCTCCAGATGTGTCATCATTAGAAGAGAGTAATGAGATAGAAGTGATCAATAGAGAAAAGTTGAATGAAAAGATGAAAGATCCCAAGTGCATTACAAAGGGAGTCATAATCAAACCCCATAATTACTATGAGGTGAACTTATTGACTGTTTTTGCCCCTCAGACTAAGTTGACGCCTGAACAAATCTTTTGGTCGTTAAACATAGAAAAGAATAAGGCAGATGAACTTAAGGCCAAAACTCCACCCCTTAGGAAAATTGCGGCTGCAACGGTGTATCCTCCCAATACACCCAGCCACTTAGTTCCTTTGACTCTTCCCACAGAATGTAAAACTCTAATTAGCATATACGTTCTTTGTCAACTATTTGCTGATTTTGATAAAACATGTAAGAAGAGAATTACGCCAACGGGAATTACTGAAGGGGAAAGGGGCTTTGAACAAACAAAAAGGTGCTACTTAACTGAGGTTATTCCATTCTTTAAACTCCTTAAGGAACATTTTGAGGGCAGGCAACAAAACCTTAGAACTGATGTAAATGAAATGAAAGACGTGTTTAAAGATATGGAAAATGAGGTATCCCAACATGCGATAGAACTTAAGAGTCGTGAGATTGAGAGAAAGAACATTCTCATCACCAATGAGAATTTGATTGCTAGATGTATTGATCAGGATGTATTTTATACTGCTACTGATTCTACATTAAATGCTTGTCAATTTCATGAGTTGTCTATTGCATTGAACGTTACCCAGAATCGTGTTGTTGAGCTTGAGGGGGAGAATTTGAAACTGCTTGAAAAAATTCAAAATGATGACCATGATAACATGGATAAACGTTTTTCAAAACTAGAGGTTGATTATCTTAATTTGCAATTAAAATATCAACATTTAGAAGAAAAAGCTAAAATCTCAAACTCCAAGACATCTTTGGATGCTCCTGAATTTGATGCATATTTTGAATTAAGCAAACGCGACGAAAGTATTCAAGCTCACACTAGCACGATTCGAAAATTGAGGGCCCAAATTTCCCAATTGAAGTCGAATAAGAGTGATGAGAGTGGCACCTATAAACCATTGTCTTCAGATTCTCAGAATTTTCACTATCAAGACACCATCAATAAATTACAATATGAATATGAGTATTTTCAAGCTGAAAATTCAAAAATCAAACAGCATTACAAAGAGTTATATGATTCGATTAAAGTCACACGAAACAATCACAATGAAAAGATAACTTCTTTGCTAAATGAGATCGAGAATCTAAAGACTCAGGTGAAAGGGAAAATGCCAATTATCACCTGTGATAATGTTGTTCCAAAGGTTTCTGCTTGTAGTAAGTATGTTGTTGATGCTGTGCCTATTCCACTTCCCCTTAGGAATAATAGATCTGCCCATCAAGTATATCTCAATCACCTTAAGGATAGCCTTGACACCCTTCGTTAGATCGTAGAAGAGGATAGGATAGATAAACCACTTGATAGTGCAGTTGTAGATGCCTGCTTCCTCCCTAAACGATCTCAGGAACTTTTAGAATACGTCATTGGCACATGTCCTAAGATTGATAACAAGCGAGATAGATTTGTTGCATCCTCCACGATGCCTAAAAATAAGCATGTAATCTTTGAGGTACCCTTGGAAACTTCAGATCCCAACACATCAAAACATGTTCAGCAACCGGAAGTGAAAAAGACTAAAATTCCCATTAGTTCTTCTACAGGAGTTTGTTGATGCAAATAATGTTCTAAAAACGTTATTTATATCTTTCGATTACTTCACGTTTTGAGGATGACAAAATGTGAAATCACGTTACGTTAAAATTAACGTGAACAAGTTTTTAATCGGAAGATCCCGTTTCTACGCAAAGTACTCTAGAACAAATTTACAACTTGACTAATGATCAAAGAAGTGAATTTGTGTTTTGGGACTTCACATTTTAATGTGACAAAACATTTTTTCAAAAATACACATGACAAATTATTTTTGAATAATTAAGAAATGTTTTAATGGAAAAATATGTTTAAAATACATAACAGCTATTTTTCCCCCCAAAATCAGTTCCAAACTTCCCCAAATAAGTTTTCACCAGAAAAGATAAAATTTGGAGCGTCTTTGTCTGGGACGGCTCCACGGTTCCACTAAATTTAGTGGAGCCGTGGCATGTTTAGTGGAGCCGTCCCCCTGTAACGTTCAGATTTTCTTTGCCTATAAATACCAACCCAATTCACAGTTTTTAGGCACCCTTTCACACACAGAAACTTCTGAGTTTAAACCTCTCACACCTTTCTTTCTTTTTGATCATTTAGATTAGTTTTCTTTTGTTTTAAGAGTGATCCAATCATCCAACCAAGAGATCCTCTTCATTCCTCTTCATTAGCAAGAGAAGAACACAAGTATCCAAGTTGATACAAGGTGTTATCATTCCTCTTCATTAGCAAGAGAAGAACTCAAAGTATTCAAGAAGATACAAGAGTTATAGTTGTTAGGTTTTTGTAACATTTGTTACAACCTTGTTGTATCATAGCATACATCAAGTTTATTTATCTTTTGTGAGAGTGAGAGTGAAGATCAAGTGTGATCTTATAGAGATAGTGAACATCTCTTGAAGCCATTGGGATTGTGTGATTGATCAAGAAGATCAAGGGTCGATAGGATAGTGTTAGTTGAGTGAGTGTTGATCATTGTGATCGTGTCGAGATCTTGGTGATCTCTTGAAGCCATTGGGCTTGAGTGTTTGGTCACGTGGACCTTGGTAGATTGGTGCTAGCAAAGATTAGAACTCGACATCTAGCTTAGTGTCAGTAATAGGATAAGCAACGTGTACGGTTTTCTCTGCCTGAAGGGAGGTTGTTGACATAGTGCTTGAAACTCTCGAGTGTGGTACTCGGGGAGTGGAGTAGGGCGAAGAAGAGCTTCGTAGCCGAACCACTATAAATCCCTTGTCTCGGTTTGATCGTTCCAACTCTACTCTTTACTTTTATTATTGTTTAGCATTAGTTAGTTTAGTGTGTAGTTCATATTGGTGTTGGTTGATTACACATAACGTTCGAATCAAAGTTTCCAATAGCAAACCTTTTAAAAGGAATTTTTAAAAGAACTTAAAACCGGTAAACTATTCAACCCCCCCCCCCCCCTTCTAGTTTCCCACAATTGGTATCAGAAGCCACGCCAGTCAAGATTTTAAAGTATATTGTATTTTAAAACTTGAATCGATCAATGGATTCCGACAAATATCTAGAAGGGCAATCTATGCAAAGACCACCACTTTTCGAAACCGATTGTTTTATTTATTGGAAAACAAGATTCGAAACGTATGTGAAATCAAAAGACATTGATCTTTGGCATGTTATTACCAAGGGTGACTTTCAACCTATTCAAAAGAATCCGGAAACTAAAAAGGATGAAATAGTTTCTTATGATAAACAAAGTGATGAACTTAAAAGAAAATTAGCCAAAAATAATGAGGCTAAAATGATGATTTATAATGCTTTGCCTAAAAAGGAATTTGAAAGAATTTTCATGTGTAATACGGCAAAAGATATTTGGAAAACTTTGTTAGTCACTCACCAAGGTAATAACCAAGTCAAAGAGAACAAGATAGATCTTCTTGTTCAACAATATGAACAATTTTCCATTTCGGAAGATGAGTCAATAGATAATGCTTTTGCTAGATTTAATACTATTATCACTAGTCTTAAAGCTCTTGATGAAGGTTACTCTAGCAAGAATTATATTAGGAAGTTCCTTAGAGCTCTACATCCTAAATGGAGAGCAAAGGTCACCGCCATAGAAGAGTCAAAGGACTTGGCGGCATTGTCACTCAATGAACTTATAGGAAACTTGAAAGTTCACGAGATGATAATTAAGAAGGACTCCGATATAGTCAAAGGCAAAAGCGAGAGAGTTAGATCTCTAGCATTGAAAGCCAAGAAGGAGTCTAGTGATGAGGAATGTTCAAGTTCCGATAGTGAAGATGAAGAGTATGCACTAGCCGTTAGGAAATTTAGAAAATTCTTTAGGAGGAAAGGTAGATTTCCTAGACAACCTCGCGATGAAAAGAGGTCATTCCAAAAGAACCATGATGAAAGAAAAGGGACAAGTGATAGGAAGTGCTATAGATGCGGAGATCCTAATCACCTCATAGGAGAGTGTCCCAAACCACCGAAACCAAACAACCAAAGAGCTTTCATAGGAGGCTCTTGGAGTGATAGCGGTGAAGAAGGAGAGAAGAAGCTTAACGATGAAACATACCTGATGGCTCAAGCTTCTAACGAGGTACATTCCGACTCTTCTTATTATAGTGATGATAATTCGTCAATAGATGATAGTAGATTGCATGACGAATACAATAAATTGTGCGAAGTTAATACTAAGATTTAGGTAGAAACACAAAACTAAAATTAAAATTACAAGAACTTGAAACACAAGTTTTAGAACTAAAAGATCAAGTCAAGAGACTTGAGAAAAATAAAGAAGTAGACTTAGGATGTGGGTCATGCATAAGTCTTCAAGTAGAAAATGAAAAGCTTAAAGAAAATGCTTTAAGAATCATTAAGTTTAATGAAGGAACCAAAACACTTAATTATATACTTGAAAATATTAGATATAATGAACATGACCGTACGGGTTTAGGATTTGACCCAAATCAGGCTTCTACAAGTGGTACTAAACAAGTAAAATTTGTAATGCCTGAAACGTCTATGTCTGAAGGTGACGGCACCACTAAAGGTACAGACGGCACCACTAAATTTAGTGGTGCCGTGGTGTAATACCTCAAAAATCTAAAACGTGTAAAAAGACCAAACTGCCCCTATAATCTTGAAATTTGAGTAATAAGCATATAAAGTATCAAATAAATCCCAAACTTTTGGTAACGAGCTACAAATGAAATAAAATAATTACGAGGCAGCATTCTTAACTTTCTTATTTGTCCAAAAACTAATAATTCACCTCAAGACCTTACATGAACCGAATTTACATTTTTTATTTAAGTAATTGTATTTAAAAATTTGTTAATTAGAGATAATTAAAAACAAATTAAGGAAATAATTAAAATCTTTGACTTGGCCTTGTAATTGCCAAGTTTTCAGCCATAACCCCTCCCCATGACTCGGCTATCAATCAATAATTAGTTAATTCTCTCTTTTAATTCTTTTAAAACCTACCGAAGTTCATAAAACACACACAAAAATTCACATCTCCCTCATACGAATTTCTGGAAATCTTGGAGCATTTTTCTGGTGTTGTTCTTCACCTAAGGAAGCTAGGAAAATTGTTTGGAAGGTCGTGGGTTCATTCGTTTGGTCGCTACGATTTTTGTTTGTCGAATTATTCATACGATAAGGTACAAATTCCAAATAACCCTTCTGCACGTTCGAATCATCAAGTTACATTTTTCTTATGTTCTTTAGGTCCTATATGTTCTAAATAAAATATATAATTCGAATCATGCATGCTTTATAGATCGAAGTAATTTTAAAGAGTAAAAACGGGTATAAATTCCAAATCGAGCCATACGATTTTTCTGGGTCACTTTCATAATTTTTATGGGTTCTATGATCATCATATAGGTCTGGAAAAATATTGGTTCGAATTGTTGTAGCTCATATTGATCGTTTTGATTTTAAGTGGTTAAAACATATGTAAATTCTAATATATGTAATACGAATTTTCTGGGTGTGAATCATATTTTATTTGGACTCTATATAACATATATGATCTGGGAAAAATGTTGGAATGATTTGTTGAGGCCTAGAATGGTCATGGTTAATTTTTGTTTCAATCGGGTTTTTGTAATTCGAAAGGAAAATTTTGAAACCCTAAGTAGCGAATTGGGATTTAGGGTTTTGGATCTGAATTTGGTTAATAAATAATGTAATTATTATTTACAAATGATGGCTTAATGATTGGGAAAGATTAGGGTTAGGATTTTTAAATTAAAATGTTATACGATTTGATTTTGAAAATATAAGGGGGTGTTTTGTAATTAATGAAACTTGTGGGTTATTTTTTTTATAATGTTAATTAGGTCTGTACAAATGTGTAAAAATTATAACATGAGGTCCTTATGTGTAAAAATTGCAAGATATGGAATTATGTGTAAATTTAGGGTTTCGAATGGAAATTAATTAAATAGAGGGGTTAAAAGTGTAAATATTGAAACTTTATGGACTAAAGATGTGATTCTGAATAAATGATGTATTTAAAGTAATAGTTTGCAATATTTTCATTTAAGACCCTTAACTTTGGGATATTTGCAATTAAAACCCTAATTTATGGAAACTTGTCAGATTTAACCCTGAACTATCATAACTTGTTAAAATCTACCCTATGTCCATAATATGCTTAAATAATGACTTAACCTAAGTTATGATACTTAAATCTTTCTGATTATGGAGACTTTCTAAAAATGGAAACCTGCTAATTATGGAAACTTACTAAATATGGAAAGTTACTAAAACTGGAAAGCCGACTAAAATAAGTAATCTGAATTAAATAAGCTTTTAATAAGTTATTTATTTATTCGTGTAGATTCGCTGAAGATGGAGTTTGCTTCCGACCTTGATATTTTATGTTGTGTTTTCATTTGCGGTATAAGGTACAGATATTCTGACCTTTCTTATAAGGTTTCTCATGATCTCTTTCATATTCTGATCCGTTAGTTTCTGATCTGATGCCATTGCTATGATTCCCTTTGCTTGAACCTCCTCTGTTGATTCCATTTGATATGACCTCTGATATGAATCTATGTTATGAAAACCTTTTTAATTATACCATGGAAATGTTTTGAGAAAAACCAATTTAAAAAGATGTTTATAAATGATGCGAAACTACTTTTATATGAAAGGTTACTAACTTTTATGAACACCATATTTTGAAGACTAGCTTTATGAAAAACCGTTTTGAAAGACTATTTTTATGAAAACTACTTTAAAGGATCGTTTTATGAAAATCATGAATTAAAGGATTGTTTAAATGGACTTTTGATAGAAACTACTGAAACGGATTTTTGATCTGAACCATGACTTGATTATTGAATATGAAACTTGATCTGATAAACTCTGATTTGGACCTTTGATATTACTTCTGAGATATTTGATATGAACCATCTGTTATGTACCACTTGATATATGAACCTTTTGATATGACACTCTGATTTGATATGATATCTGACTCTTAGTTTGATACCCGAGCCAAAATCTGTGACCCTAGGCATGGGGGTTCCATGTCCGTGTCATTGATGCACCAATGGCATGACTCTAGTGTGGTTGAGTGATGTTCCACACCGTCCCCATTTGCTACTACATGCGTGCTTTATTATTTATTATGGCCTATATTATTGTTCGGGGGCGTATGGATGCATCCTAGATCTGTTCTGTTTAGTGGATTATCTATATATGATTTATTATTGTCTGGTGACTGGTGCTTGTGTGCAATACACGCCTTTCACATATATCTGGGAGCTAGCTACTCCATTTGAAGAATGAGGACACCCCTCATATTATCTGATTATCTGAGAGGTCTCCCCTCTATATGATTTGAAGATTTATGGTTACGATATGATATGATCTGTTTCTGGGCTCGTGGTGGATTACTATCCCTTTTCTCTTTCCTTTATACTTATTCTTTGACTTATCCCTTGAACCATATTACATCTGTTTGACCTTTGTTTCTGTTATTCTGTACTATTCTCTATTACTGTTTGTTATCGTTATATCTGTTCACTGAGCTCTCGTAGCTCAGCCGCATTTCTTTTCCTGCGGCAGGTTTTAGTAGGAAGCTGGGAATGGGTGGAGAGTACCTTGGACTTAGAAGACTTGATAAGCTACTTTTGGACTTAGAAGTGATTAGAAGTTATTATATTTTAGAATTAGTATTTGCATTTGTAACCTTGTAAATTTCCGTATTTCATTTGTAACCTTTGAGATTTCTTGTATTACTATAGATGTATGCTTTGTTTTGATCTGATATGAAACCATTGTTGTGATATCTTTACCCTTGTCGGGTTAGGGTGTTACACGTGGTACCATTTGGTACTAAAGACAGAACTAGGTCAATATTGAAAAATAGCTTAAGTCCTAAACCAAGTCACATAGCTGTAGATAGTCCTAAAGTGCCTGTTTCTAGTAGAGAGGAAATCAAGAGCCCTCAAAAGCCCTTGTCATCTCCTAGACCTAGATTTGTAAAGTGCGACACTAGGTCAACTACTCATCCACCTAGGAAAACAAGTTCTCCCAAACCTCGATCTAGAACCCCTCTACCGAGAGGTAACTTCAGAAGACAAAATCATCCAAGTGACTTTCCCGTACCTTGGAATGATCATCTCTCACAAAACTACTTACCATGGGAAATGTGTCCCCCATTCTCACATCCTAAACTAACGCAACAAATGCGTAGGATGTTTAACTCTAACAACTTTGGACCCATGAGATATTGGGGACCAGATGTTTGAACTTCTGTTTTGCTAGATAAACATGGTTGTAAATAAATTGGAAGTCTAACAAAGGAAGTATGATTTGTGATCAAACAAATCATGTGATGCAAAAGTCAAGTCGTGTCTCTTATGCTTAGCTTTCAACAAAGGAAGTCCAGTCTTGGTCTTTTAAGGGCAACACCTCAGGCTCAGGTACGTTTTCTTAAAACACTCTTTGTTTGTAGAAATGCTAAGCATATAGTGTAATTAGAATCTAACATGGTAGGCACTATCACAAAGAAATGAAATTCACATCTCATCATGACAAACCCAACTTGTCCAGAAATGTACAATGATCGCTCAAAGATCATGCGTGACAAGTTTGAGTTAAGCATTAATAAGTGAATCAAGTTTCATTCCTTGCACGTATATAATACTACTTGCAGAAAGTACCCTCATAAACCCAAAGTACTATATATATATATATATATATATATATATATATATATATACTATATATATATAAGATACTTAGTTTAGATAAATCTAATGCCCATATCCGCAAAAGCAAATCTCACAAGAGAAGATGAAGGTGAGTGCGCGGATATCACTAGGCTAGGGGCATGAAAGGTAATTTAATTTACCTAACGGCAAGTAGGCCCAACATCATGTCTAGTGTCTGGCTTTGTGCCCACTTGTTAGAAGGATCTTAAAACTTCTTACCTTAAAAGTGTTTGATGTATCCTCTGATGCATCAAAAGGGACTATACACTTGAGATTATGATATCTCAAGAAGATTGATGTAGAAATTGGTTTCTATATCAATCGTGATAATGGGAGAGATAATATGGATTGAAAAAGTGAGAGTGATGCTTGCACCTTCATAGGTGATTGTCAAATTTCTTGATTCTTCGAGAACAAACAACTCGTGCTATCTCCATAACCGAAGCCGAATACGTAAGCGCCGGAAAGGCATGGCAACAAGCACTATGGATGAGACAAGCTCTAATCAAATGAGACGTGCATCCCAACAACACTCCTGTGATGAGTAACAAAAAAGATGCAAATAGACTTGACCGAGAACCCCGAAGTTTGCTCATGAACGAAGCTCATCGATGTACGTCATCTCCTCCGTCGCGATAATGTCAAA
This sequence comes from Artemisia tridentata subsp. tridentata, assembly GCA_021014915.2. NCBI lineage: Eukaryota > Viridiplantae > Streptophyta > Magnoliopsida > Asterales > Asteraceae > Artemisia > Artemisia tridentata. The sequence goes on along the minus strand of CP139506.1, from coordinate 323,642,230 downwards.
AGAGAATCTTTTCTTTGAAAAGTCTCTCTCAAAAGAAAACATCGTCGATATTCTAACCAATACGTTCTCGACACCCCTCTTATGACTATTTGAATATTTCTTCGGAAATATTAAAGTCATCTCTTGTTTCTCGTCTCATGACTTCTTAATATTTCACTGAAAATATTAACTTCATTTCCCACGTCTCGTCTTATGACTTTTTAAGTCACTCCTCTCATTCCACTCATGACTATTTCAATATTTCACTGGAAATATTAAAGTCATCCCTTACGTCCTATCGCGTGACTTACTAAATATTTCACGGGAAATATTAAGTCACTTTCCTCATATCGTCTCATGACTATTAAGTCATTCTTCTCGTCTTTCTCATGACCACTCAAATATTTCACTGGAGATATTGAAGTCATTCCCTACGAATCACTCATGACTTTTCAAGTCATCTCTTTCACTCGTCTCATGACTTTTTGAATATTTCACAAGAAATATTAAATCATTCCTTACGTCTCGTATTCCGACTAATTAAATATTTCATGGGAAATATTATAGTCATCCTCTAAATCTCAACTCATGACTTTTGCTCATTTCACGGGAAATACTAAAATTCAATCCTCATCCAATGACAACTTAGACAATTTCCTTGGAAATACTAAGGTCATTCCCTGTCCTTTCGCTTTCATCAAAGAGTTTATTAGGTATAAACTTTTTCCTCGCGTCAAAAAGTCTTACTAAATAAGTAAGATTAATCAATCAAGAGTCGAAACAGGACAAAAATGGGCAATACAGACCCACGGCTCCACTAAAGTGGCACGGCACCACTAATGTTTAGAGGTACCGTGGTACCGTGAGTCTGAGAGAAGCCCGTTTTTCTTCTTCTCTTTTCTGCATAACCATTTCAAACAAAACACCCTTTCCCTCTTGCTGTCAAAAACCGAACCTACACACCTAAATTCAATTAAACTCTTGCAAATCAAGATCGAGGCATTGCAATCAACAAATCTTTATCACAACAACTTTAATTGTAAGTAAATCATCCTTAATTTCTTTTAATTTGAGTCTAGGGTTTGTTCTTGAGCATAAATCCGAATCGGGGATTTTCAATTTTTATTGAACTTTTGTACAATTAAGACTAGGATTAGATAATGTAGCATTCACATGATTCCCTAAACCTAGGATTTTCAAAAACCCACTTATGTTGCAAAACCTAGTCCGAATTTAATCACTAAAATTGAATTATGATTGATTGTTTGTAGTGGAATCATGTCTAGGATGATTAAAATTGGATTAGAAACAATTTACATTGAGGCTTTTCAAACTTAAGCTTTTTGGCGCCACGTTGAGGCGTTTGCCAAACACCCCAATTCAATCATTTTTCGAAAAAGTCCACGAGTCTAGGATCATGAAACCCTTTTCGTGCATTGTTGATGCAAATTAAAAACGTTTTTGCATGCATACATGAACTCTTAAATATGGATCGAATTACATAATTAATATGTATTGTTCGACATATTTGATTGAGCAAAAGTGAAGATAGGAGCGTTTGGGTAATCCCATAAGTTTCATTTTAGAGTCGAGATTACCGCACCTCCACATTGTTTGCATTTAGGCACACACACTAGAACATGATCATTAAAATGCAACGAATTAACATATGTAAAATTATACTTTTGTAGGTAACAATGCCTCGTAATGATAATCAAGATACCAAACACTATTCCTCATCTTGTTGACTATAACACCCCAACTCGATAAGGGTAGAAGTATCACGTTATGGTGACGTATCAAAGCAAACAAAAGCATATGACTAAATAATACAAAATGAATTTCAAAGGTTACAAAGAGAAAATCTGAAGCTACAAGGATTACAAACGAATTACAATAATCACTAAGTCTAAATATCGTCTCTTCTAGTCATCTCTAATCCAGAATGGCTTCTAAGTCAAAGATACTCTCCACTCATAACCCAGCTTCCAACTAAAACCTGCCGCAGGAAAAGAAATGCGGCTGAGCTTAAAAAGCCCAGTGAACGGATATATACGAATAACAAATCATAAGGGTAAATAAGCATAAGCAACGAAGGAAAGAAAGATACGAAAGCATAATCATAAGTCATACGAATCAAAGCATATCAAAAGATAAGAGTGCATGAGAACTGAATAAGAACTGAATATAAGAACGAAATGGAAATAAAGAAAATGTCATATAAGGATGTGCCATATGAACTCCAAACAAATTCCGTCAAATCATATCATATCATATCATATAAGTGCACGAAGAGGGGAGACCTCTAAGTAATAATCCAAAAGTGTGAAAAGGGGTGCAAGGCACACACCACCTGGTCACCAAATCATATACATATCAAAATGTCCTAGGATGCATCCATACGCTCCCATCAAAAAGTATGTATGCCAGTACTAGACTGGGCACACACACACGGAAATGGCCAATAGTGATCACAAATCATATCATATCAAAAGGGGAACGCCGTAGATCTATCACACCTCTACGGGAGTGTCATGCATAGGGTGCCATCCTAAACATGGTCCTAGTACCTCTAGAACTAGTTAAGCTCAGGCACGGAATATCATATCATACCAAATCATAATCAAAGCATAGCAAGAGAAACGAAAGTGTATCTCAACAAAGCATGGCAAACAAATAATCATATCATAGCAGAGACATTTAAAATAAATGTCAGAATGAATCATATAGGATTGGCAGTCATACAATGAGAGCCAAGAATCAAACAAAAGGGAATCATAGCAGTCATCGGATCATAAGAAATATCCCTAGTGAAAAGGGAAAGCATATATGTATGAAGCAAAGTGTCTTAGAGTAAGACAGAATATCCGTACCTTAATACAGCACACAACGAAATCAAATGAAATCAAAAGAAGCATAAGGTCACTCCTTCTTTACCCGATCTACAAATAATCATAAATTCTCTTATAAGTTTCATATGATCGTAAGGTTTCATTTTAGTTCTCATTCCATTTGAGGTAACTTTGATTATTAACATTCTCGTATGTCAAATTAAATTATTAAGGATGATCATATTCGTAGTTTAGGGTTCATGATGTCTTTTACAAAAATTTAAGGTTCATAAAGTAGTTTCCATAACTTTAGGGTTTATTATGCAATTATCATAAGTTTAGGGTTTAATATGAAATTCTCATAACTTTAGGGTGTAAAGTGTAATTACTATAAGGTTACAGGTGTTCACAAGTTAGGTCCATTAATTTTAGCAATTAACCATTTAAACCCTTTAGTTTATAAAATAAACACAAAACACCTTTTAATTTCCTTTTTAACCTTTTTATAATTTCTCACAGTTTTATATACGAAATTATTAGGTTTTCTCTAAATTGCAAACCGTATAAGAACTCAGTAATAAAATTCCCAAAAATTCCCAGAGATGCTCAAATGTCCTTAGTATTTTATATAATTTTTCCAGATTTTATTAAGTAGCATAGCTATGGATTAAAATTCACTTAAACCAACTCGTCCAGATTTCTGTGTAATTTTACTATACGAAAAGTTGTTAATTAAAAACCTTTTAAGAAAAATTCAAAACAATCTAAAAAAATTCCAGGAAGTAATAGACATGCTAAAGATTACCCAGTTCAAAGAAAACCTCCTAATTCGACATGGTTTGGAAACTAAAATTCAAAAACCCGGACTGATTTTCCAGACTCACAAATCCGATCAGACACATAATTTTCTAAAAATCAAAAAGTAACCCTCCAGGCCTCCAAAAATTACAAACTAAATTTTCCCAGGTAGCCATTTCATTGAACTTAGTTTTAGGCTCTTAAAACACCAAAATATACGTTCACATCATTTAGTTACAGCCGGTTAAAGTCGGACAAAGTTCCAGCTCAGTAACAATTGTTCACAGAATCACGTATCACTTAGGGTATTCTCATTTTATTTCATTAATTCTTAACAAACAATGATTATAGGTTGGTCCAACACATATTTAGGTCAATAATCACGGTTCTTAACATATCCAAATCGAATGATTCCAACACGTAAGCTCCTGTCCAATTCACATATGATTTTAGGGTTTTCTAATTTTATGATTTTATGTGTCATGTTCTTTTATTTCTTGTTAACTCTTTTCATACAATTATATATGAACATAACTCGATTAGAACAAGGATCGAACAAAGAAAAGGATAATACAATACCCTTGTAGATCAAGACACGAGAGAACCACAAGAACACACACCACGACTCTTCTTCCCTCCTTCTTGTTTGGTTCGAACCGCAGCAAACAAAAGAGGCAAAAGCACAATCGGTTAGGGCTTGTTATGAATTCGTATGGATTAAGATTAGGATGTGTTACATGATTACCTTAATTTATTTGAAGCAAGAACACACCTTCTTGTGGTTGTTTTTGGATCGAATAGCAGCAGCAAAAGAGGAGCAGCCGAACTTTTGTGAAAGTTAGGGTTTTTGGTTTTCTTGTTGTGAAGTTCGGTTATAACAAAAGGGAATACCGTGTTTTTATTTTGGTGGGCCAAATAAGGAGTGAAAGGGGTTTATTTTGGGCTAGGATCAGTCATAATTATGGGCCAACGAATGCATGTTTATCTCTTGGTTTTGGGCCGAAAGTTTCGTGTATAAAACACATCAAATGGGTCGACTAACTTTTGCTAGATGAAGATATTTTATTTTTTGTAAAACATAATTTTTTAATATTCGTATCACGTTCATATATTCAATTATTGGCGTGTTAGATACTTAGGTTAAGTTCAATAATGTTTCTTACATAGTTTTCATAAGTTCTTAAAGTTCAAATTCAGAGGGTATTTTAGTCTTTTCGGATTATATAAATTTCGGAGTTTTACAACTCTTCCCCTCTTAAAAAGAAATTTTCGTCCCCGAAAATTGAAATACGAAATTGGAATCGAAATACGAAATTGAAAGCAATATCGAAATGAACACGTATCAAGTCAAAAAGAAAATGTGGATAACTGGATCGTATTGATTCTTTGGTCTCCCAAGTAGTCTTGCTCTCAGGATGGTTCTTCCAAAGAATCTTTACGAACGGAATTGTTTTAGTTCTCATGACTCTTTCCTGACGCTCAGAACAGCCTCAGGTTCTTCACTATACGAAAGATTTTCCCGAATCTGATCGAGTGGGCAAAACACAACATGAAGCGGATGATAATCATACTCACGAAGAAGTGACATATGGAAACATCATGCACCTGCGACAATTGGGGAGGTAGCGCCAAGCGATAAAACACCTCGCCAACCTGATCAAAATCATAGAAAAGCCCTAGGCTTCCATAATTCACAACTAATTCGTTCCAAGGAATACGAAACAACAATGTAGCGGATAACGATTAAATCTCACACAGAGATACAAGAAACATTCATGCTCGAAAGCAATATGAAGGTAGTACTAAAGAGTAAAATCTCATCAACTCAGTCCAGATTCTTAACGATAGGGAACTAGCGCGTCATCAAAGAAGAACTCATCAATTTCAGACAGATACTGATCGAACTAAGGAATGTACCACCGATCAATGAAGCATGTGACGAATCATCAAATGTATCAAGAGTTTTATAAGAGATAGGTAGTATAATTGAACTGATGATCAATTGGGTACAACTCGAGATATCAACTTGTATCGGAACGCCTAATGAAATGGGTAGCATATTTGTACCGACGATCAATAGAGTATAAATCGGAGTATCAAAACGCATCAGAAAACAAAACAAAATAGGTCGAACAATCATACGAATAAAACACATCAAAGAGCTAACGTAGTTAGACAGACGATAAACTAAGCACATAACGGAGGATCGGAACGTATCGGGAAGCATAACGGAATAGGTCGGATAATCATATGGAAAACAAAATTCAAAGGATTAACGCATCGTGAACCAGATCTTCTTCATAAGTCCAAAACGTCTAACTCTCCACAACGGGAACATCGTACGAAACATACCAGTTTTCATAGTCCACCATTCAAGGTTTTTCTTCCACAAGGATAACTAATCCACCAATCATAGTAATCAATCCCGGACTTTAAACCAGCGAATCTCCAACTTAATCCAAACCAAAAGGTGTTCTACATCTCCGTAGGTAAACTCAATCATGCCAATACACTTGTCAAATTCTCCGTCCCATACATCTTTAATTTCAACATAGTTGCTCTGTCCATCCATCCATCTGAAGGTGAGTAGTCACCATAAAATCTCGAGCCGGTCTTGAAGGTCTTCTGCATTTCTCCTGGAAGTGTGAAACAAAACTCGATTTTTCTGACACGATCACTGCAGGTGCGCCAAGGAGCTTGAATAATCTTCTGTTGACATAAATCTCTGCCGATCTTCCAAGTGAGCCACCAAGTTAAACGATTCACTACCACCCACATCGTTTTGTCCTTCCCAACGTGCGCGTAAATCCCGTTACAAAGTTGCTGACATTTTAATCCCACTTCTACATACGAACATCCAAAATGAGGAAAACCACTCGTACGCTGATTCTAACTCCCAATCTGTTGACATGCTAGACACTTCGCCATCAAAGAATTCACATCCGTTATCATACCATCCCGTCATAATTTATGCTACAAGTCTCCACATAATAGTACAACTAATATGTATAAAGCGAAAAGAACGGGTGCTTCGAGCATAACCGTTTCATTCAAATCTTCTACATAGATCATAATTCTACCACCTTGCTCCTAAGCTTCTTCACATCAGTCATAACAAATCTCCAGTCGTGCGTCTGATAGTTCGCCTCCTACGGTTTATCTGCATAGATGCATCACTAGCAATCTTTCCGTATAACCTAAGGACATAGCTGACCTTCTTCTCAAGTAGGAACAAATATCTCTCTTAACTTTCCAAAAGTTCTCCAACTTATTCTTCATCTCTACCAAATTATACTCTTCGAGAAACTCACATCGAGTTCTTTTGACGTAGAAATTTTCAACACCAAAATACAAGGATGATTCTCGTGTTTCTCTTTCGTCCCTGAATATACTAAATCGTCATACTATGACAATTGTCCAAGCATTCATGAAATACACGATTCATCAAGTTCACAAGAATAGTTTGAGCAGTAGCCAATACAATTGGCATCACAATGCTCATAGAGATTATAACTGATACAAATCAATGCTAGGAACATCTTGATCCTTCACATGAAAATGGACATAATCAGATTACAAATCGATCATAGAGAAAACTTCACCCTGAAGTTGATTAGATAAATAGTCGATAGCAATATCCGTCCTAATCACCATATTACTAAGATTCCAGAATTCCATGAACAACCTCATACCACCATCATTCTTTTTCATAACCAAATTGAAACACAGCACAGAGACGCACACCGACGGATAAACCACTTCCTAGAAGTAGGTCCTTCAATACTCTTCAATCCACGTATGTCGTTCGTATAGGATTTCGAAAATAGGCAAACGTCGCTTACACATGAATAGAGTTCTGATTCAAATAATACACTGACCTCAGGCACTCCTCAAGACATTCTATGACTCCAATAAGTTCAAGGTATATGATGTAACTATTATCACGCTGGCCAGACGTCATAATACTTGCATCATATACACATGCCTTTATTGCAATCACAGTCTACCTCGAGTCATGACAAAACACATTCTAATAAACGGATCAAAACAATTACATTCGAGGGGAAATCTTGGTAGTCCATCAAAGAATACATCGCGAAATTCAACATCGAAAACTCTCGAGCGAGTTACATCAGACGGAATATCTTCACAACCGCGAGGGATTAATATACGGAATTTCAAAGCAACGGTGATTCTCATAGTATGCCAGGTCAGAAACCTGGGCACGGAGTTTAAGTTTCATAAGTCGTCGGAGATGACAAAATCATAGCTGTTGTTAGCATCTCAATGCTCAGTCATAACTAGAATTGAATCGAACATTCCCAAAGAAATCATATTAGCAGAATGAAATTATTCTTCAAAAATCCTCAACCGAACACGAAAATCTACACTCGTGATGGATAGTCACAAGATTCTCATAGAAATAGAATTAGGAGTAACAATTTAATAATGCAGAGGGGACTTAATGCGCTTAGGAAAAGCAAAAGACACCACATGGTATGTCATTCTCGTATCAAGTAAAACCACGTAACACGATCGCATAAGTAAGGAATAACCGAAACGGCACTTGATGTGTCAGCAGCCTGGTCCCTGGTCAGAGCGAACACTCGACCCTCGGCAGATTGCTATCAATCATTCTCATTCTTATGGTTGTTACCATTCACTTCGGACACTCTTTCGTTCGACGTCCAATCACACTACAACTGAAACCGGCATCCAACGCCTTATAACACGATCACACAGATGAAACTTCTCACAGTCAACACATGGAGGAGATGGAACCTGGTCCCACAACCTTTTTCTACTCAGACGAACTCGAACATAGGGATCAAATCGAACCATGAAGACAAAGCAATCGTCAGGATCAAAATACGAAGGAAGAGATTGCGTCAAACGAGAAGCCTAATGTCTACTCTGTATCCTCACAGGTCATTCTAAGGGAGGGAAATAAATCTTCCTATGTCCGTGGTTAATAATTATCAGAGTTCTCATAGGATTAGCAATGGATTATGCAGATTCAAGTAGTATCAGATTATACATTCCATATCCAACATAAGTAATGAATTCACAGAATGTGTCAAACACATGACGGTTGAATGACCTTCGGAATGGTCAGAAAGGTATCAAACTGTTTATCAAACAACTCGGAGATGGAGGTCAAATCAGGAAGTGAAACCTAAATGATGTAAGGTATTTGCTGTTCTCGAGGATTTCCAAACTTACTTGGTTACTAAGCTCAAGTTGAAAAACTTTATAGTTTCTGAAACAAATGTTCTTACAAGGCATATCTAAAGGCATAGGCACGAATCAGAGTGATGCGGAAGCAATGCTACTTACATAGATGTCCTAGTCTACCCATTCCTCACCGGTTATAACTTATGTTCCTATGGGGGATCCTAAAGAAATTTCTCAAAGGTTGTCTTATGAGCGCCTACTGTGGAAACTTAGTGGTCCAAACTTACACAGGCCAAGGGTAAATGCATTACAAGTCGCAGCCTGTCGCTTTGATACCATAAGTGTAACACCCCAACCCGATAAGGGTAGAAGTATCACGTTATGGTGACGTATCAAAGCAAACAAAAGCATATGACTAAATAATACAAAATGAATTTCAAAGGTTACAAAGAGAAAATCTGAAGCTACAAGGATTACAAACGAATTACAATAATCACTAAGTCTAAATATCGTCTCTTCTAGTCATCTCTAATCCAGAATGGCTTCTAAGTCAAAGATACTCTCCACTCATAACCCAGCTTCCAACTAAAACCTGCCGCAGGAAAAGAAATGCGGCTGAGCTTAAAAAGCCCAGTGAACGGATATATACGAATAACAAATCATAATGGTAAATAAGCATAAGCAATGAAGGAAAGAAAGATACGAAAGCATAATCATAAGTCATACGAATCAAAGCATATCAAAAGATAAGAGTGCATGAGAACTGAATAAGAACTGAATATAAGAACGAAATGGAAATAAAGAAAATGTCATATAAGGATGTGCCATATGAACTCCAAACAAATTCCGTCAAATCATATCATATCATATCATATAAGTGCACGAAGAGGGGAGACCTCTAAGTACTAATCCAAAAGTGTGAAAAGGGGTGCAAGGCACACACTACCTGGTCACCAAATCATATACATATTAAAATGTCCTAGGATGCATCCATACGCTCCCATCAAAAAGTATGTGTGCCAGTACTAGACTGGGCACACACACACGGAAATGGCCAATAGTGATCACAAATCATATCATATCAAAAGGGGAACGCCGTAGATCTATCACACCTCTACGGGAGTGTCATGCATAGGGTGTCATCCTAAACATGGTCCTAGTACCTCTAGAACTAGGTAAGCTCAGGCACGGAATATCATATCATACCAAATCATAATCAAAGCATAGCAAGAGAAACGAAAGTGTATCTCAACAAAGCATGGCAAACAAATAATCATATCATAGCAGAGACATTTAAAATAAATGTCAGAATGAATCATATAGGATTGGCAGTCATACAATGAGAGCCAAGAATCAAACAAAAGGGAATCATAGCAGTCATCGGATCATAAGAAATATCCCTAGTGAAAAGGGAAAGCATATATGTACGAAGCATAGTGTCTTAGAGTAAGACAGAATATCCGTACCTTAACACAGCACACAACGAAAGCAAATGAAATCAAAAGAAGCAGAAGGTACACTCCTTCTTTACCCGATCTACAAATAATCATAAATTCTCTTATAAGTTTCATATGATCGTAAGGTTTCATTTTAGTTCTCATTCCATTTGAGGTAACTTTGATTATTAACATTCTCGTATGTCAAATTAAATTATTAAGGATGATCATATTCGTAGTTTAGGGTTCATGATGTCTTTTACAAAAATTTAGGGTTCATAAAGTAGTTTCCATAACTTTAGGGTTTATTATGCAATTATCATAAGTTTAGGGTTTAATATGAAATTCTCATAACTTTAGGGTGTAAAGTGTAATTACTATAAGGTTACAGGTGTTCACAAGTTAGGTCCATTAATTTTAGCAATTAACCATTTAAACCCTTTAGTTTATAAAATAAACACAAAACACCTTTTAATTTCCTTTTTAACCTTTTTATAATTTCTCACAGTTTTATATACGAAATTATTAGGTTTTCTATAAATTGTAAACCGTATAAGAACTCAGTAATAAAATTCCCAAAAATTCCCAGAGATGCTCAAATGTCCTTAGTATTTTATCTATTTTTTCCAGATTTTATTAAGTAGCATAGCTATGGATTAAAATTCACTTAAACCAACTCGTCCAGATTTCTGAGTAATTTTACTATACGAAAAGTTATTAATTAAAAACCTTTTAAGAAAAATTCACAAAAATCTACAAAAATTCCAGGAAGTAATAGACATGCTAAAGATTACCCAGTTCAAAGGAAACCTCCTAATTCGACATGGTTTGGAAATTAAAATTCTAAATCCGATCAGACACATAATTTTCTAAAAATCAAAAAGTAACCCTCCAGGCCTCCAAAAATTACAAACTAAATTTTCCCAGGTAGCCATTTCATTGAACTTAGTTTTAGACTCTTAAAACACCAAAATATACGTTCACATCATTTAGTTACAGCCGGTTAAAGTCGGACAAAGTTCCAGCTCAGTAACAGTTGTTCACAGAATCACGTATCACTTAGGGTTTTCTCATTTTATTTCATTAATTCTTAACAAACAATGATTATAGGTTGGTCCAACACATATTTAGGTCAATAATCACGGGTCTTAACATATCCAAATCGAATGATTCTAACACGTAAGCTCCTGTCCGATTCACATATGATTTTAGGGTTTTCTAATTTTATGATTTTGTGTGTCATGTTCTTTTATTTCTTGTTAACTCTTTTCATACAATTATATATGAACATAACTCGATTAGAACAAGGATCGAACAAAGAAAAGGATAATACAATAACCTTGTAGATCAAGACATGAGAGAACCACAAGAACACACACCACGACTCTTCTTCCCTCCTTCTTGTTTGGTTCGAACCGCAGCAAACAAAAGAGGCAAAAGCACAATCGATTAGGGCTTGTTATGAATTCGTATGGATTAAGATTAGGATGTGTTACATGATTACCTTAATTTATTTGAAGCAAGAACACACCTTCTTGTGGTTGTTTTTGGATCGAATAGCAGCAGCAAAAGAGGAGCAGCCGAACTTTTGTGAAAGTTAGGGTTTTTGGTTTTCTTGTTGTGAAGTTCGGTTATAACAAAAGGGAATACCGTGTTTTTCTTTTGGTGGGCCAAATAAGGAGTGAAAGGGGTTTATTTTGGGCTAGGATCAATCATAATTATGGGCCAATGAATGCATGTTTATCTCTTGGTTTTGGGCCGAAAGTTTCGTGTATAAAACACATCAAATGGGTCGACTAACTTGTGCTAGATGAAGAGATTTTATTTTTTGTACAACATAAGTTTTTAATATTCGTATCACGTTCATATATTCAATTATTGGCGTGTTAGATACTTAGGTTAAGTTCAATAATGTTTCTTGCATAGTTTTCATAAGTTCTTAAAGTTCAAATTCAGAGGGTATTTTAGTCATTTCGGATTATATAAATTTCGGGGTTTTACATTGTTGACGATCCAAACATTCCCACTGAACAAAAAGCTCAGCTTGCCAAAGTTCAAGATCGATACATACACGAAGGTCGTGTTGTCGATGCTCTTTATGTCATCTCAGATAACATCCGTGTCTGTTTCCCTTCTATTGATTTTGATTGTTTATACAAAATAAACAACCAAATATGTCCTCGTTTTGTCCTCGAGTTTTACAGTCGAGTCCGCACCTTCACTGATCTTGACGGTAACATCTTAATTGATTTTTGGATCCAAAACCAAAATATCATGTTATCTGTCTCCGAGATTGGTGAAATCCTTGGTGTTCCTTCGTTTGGTCAGTGTGCATACACTGAAGACCATTCTCTAGAGTCTCTTTACTACAATCTTGAGAACGAAGGTACTTATCGTACCCAAGTTCTCGACATTGAAGTAATCAAACAAGTCATCCAAATTCCTCGAGTCGCCAACACGTACAAAAAACATGATGGTTCTATTGTCTATCTCGACCCAAACAAAATCTACCTCAAAGAACTTCGTCCTGACCTCAGAAGTTGGGAACTTCTTCTACGTGAAAACGTGTTAAGCCTTGCAGGCAACCGTGATCACGTTTCAGCAAGTCTTGCCCACATGCTCTACTATCTTAGTATCGAGGAACCATACAACCTCGCATACTACATGGTCAAATGGATGGCCTATATTCATAGTCGCTCCGATAAGCTCATGCCATATGGCATGTTGCTTACTCGTTTATTCAATTGGGTTATGGAAACCTACCCATCTCTTCGTAACGTCGACTATGTCCTAGTCAATCCCGTCATGAAACCTCTTGGTGGACCACAACGTCGCACAAAGGAATGTAAGGACAAAGGGTCCAAACGTGGTCGTAAATCCACTTTCGATATTCCTCTTTCCTCCTCCTCTTTCAGTCACGCATCATCGTCTCAACCTATGGATGAGGACGATGATGAGGTGAACGAAGAAGGAACTTCTCGTCCTCGTACTCCTTCTCCCGACACTTACTTTCGTAACCTTGACACTTCGTCATTCCAACAAACCTCCGACCTTGAATTTGGTCAAGTCAACCTATCTAACCTAATGAGAAGACAAACAACCATGTATAATCGACAAGTCTCGATGCACGAGCAGACGATTGGGGGGTTCAAGTCCATTGGGAAGGCGATCAAAGGACTCGGGAACAAGTTGAAGAAGTTGGGAAAAAGAAAGGATTATATGGAAGTAACTTAAGTAGTATTATTAATTTAAGTATTATGATTAAAATACTACTAATGAATTATGGCAATGTCCATACAACATAAACTAGTGTCTTAACACTTGTTACTTAACTTTGGTTGCTTTAATTAATTAATCAACCTTTATGCTTTAATCTTTATGAGATTTGCCTAGTTCATGCATTTTCTTTTAATTCATGCACTAGATGTTAAAATTGCTTGAAATCTTGCATGCTCAATAGTTGCCTAAAGGCTTAGATGATCACATGATAATGTTAGGAATTCTATGTGATTATGCTTTAGTAAATTGAGGCCTTGAGATTTGTAGCCAATGGATTCCCCAAAAATTTCCCCATTTAGGCTGCCTAAACCCTGAAGACCTAGAAAGAAGGTCAATTGGAGACCATGACTCCACTAAATAGGGGACGGCTCCACTAAATTTACTGGTTCCGTGGTATCTTTAGTGGTACCGTGCCTCTGGGAAGACGAAATTCAATATTCTCTTCCACTTTTTGACTTTCTTTTCTAGAAAATCTGCCAACATAACCTGATTCTCATGCACCCAAATCCCCAAATCCAACATCCCCTTCAACCTTGCATGTTTTTGATTTGGCTATATAAGCTAACATCATACATTGCTGCCCTTACAACTTCACACTCACCATACAACCATGGCTTCCACCATTTCTACCACCACATACAAAAACAAAAAGCCAAGGCTTAACATCAAACCAACCAATGAAACCACTCTTATTGATCAATGGATCAAAAGTGTTCACACACCACAAGCCTCAACCAAAACAAACATCAAAGAGACAACTTTCATTGATCTCACCTTGGATGATGAAGATGATACACACACACCCATAACCTCAACCAAATCATCATCTTCCATCACTACACCCCAAGCTCCATCCAAGGCAACATCAACCAAACCAACATCCTCATCCTCCACCACCATTAGAACCAACACATCTTTAACCCTCACCCCATCATCATCACCATCACCACAACCTTTGGCTCTCACACTAGCCCTATCACCTATATCACCTTTTGAACTTGCCACCAACACATCATCCTCATCGCTATCACCATCACCACAACCCTTAATGGGTCATCCCATCCTTTATCCCTTACAACCACACACATTGAGTTGTCCTTGTTGTCACCACAACCAACTCCTTATCATGAGCCTTAGAGATGAATTAGGTCTTCAATTCTCCTACCTTGAACACCTCCTCACACCTCCACAAGGACCCATCATCCCACCACCTCCACAACCAAATAGCCCAACCAACTAAACATAATTATGTTTAGTTTTTCCCAATAAATACTTAGGAACCCTTTTGAAGTTGGAAGCAAATCTTGAAGCCTCATACTACTATTGATGTTTATGTGTCTTCTTGTTCTTTAAATTTGCTTTCTTGTTGTAGTCATACTCAAGTATGATATTTATTTTATGTTTATGAAATGGGCTTTGATATGATTGTTTCATGTTTATTTTGGCTACTTAGCTAATTTTTTTTTTGTGGTTGGATATTTGTCAAATGTGCTACTTGTTAGATATTGTATATATGTCATCTAACCTTGTTTTATAGCACGAACCATTGCTCGTTTCCTTGGTGTTCTCCAAATGAGGGGGAGTATACATCAAGGGGGAGCCTTAGCAACCTTTTTGCTTCGACAAAAAGGGGGAGAAATGGGAGTAAACTCATTAAATACTTGTTAAAAATAATTTTAACTTAAAATGAGTTTATGTTTTGTCATCATCAAAAAGGGGGAAATTGTTGATGCAAATAATGTTCTAAAAACGTTATTTATATCTTTCGATTACTTCACGTTTTGAGGATGACAAAATGTGAAATCACGTTACGTTAAAATTAACGTAAACAAGTTTTTAATCGGAAGATCCCGTTTCTACGCAAATCACTCTAGAACAAATTTACAACTTGACTAATGATCAAAGAAGTGAATTTGTGTTTTGGGACTTCACATTTTAATGTGACAAAACATTTTTTCAAAAATACACATGACAAATTATTTTTGAATAATTAAGAAATGTTTTAATGGAAAAATATGTTTAAAATACATAACAGCTATTTTTCCCCCCAAAATCAGTTCCAAACTTCCCCAAATAAGTTTTCACCAGAAAAGACAAAATTTGGAGCGTCTTTGTCTGGGACGGCTCCACGGTTCCACTAAATTTAGTGGAGCCGTCCCCCTGTAACGTTCAGATTTTCTTTGCCTATAAATACCAACCCAATTCACAGTTTTTAGGCACCCTTTCACACACAGAAACTTCTGAGTTTAAACCTCTCACACCTTTCTTTCTTTTTGATCATTTTGATTAGTTTTCTTTTGTTTTAAGAGTGATCCAATCATCCAACCAAGAGATCCTCTTCATTCCTCTTCATTAGCAAGAGAAGAACACAAGTATCCAAGTTGATACAAGGTGTTATCATTCCTCTTCATTAGCAAGAGAAGAACTCAAAGTATTCAAGAAGATACAAGAGTTATAGTTGTTAGGTTTTTGTAACATTTGTTACAACCTTGTTGTATCATAGCATACATCAAGTTTATTTATCTTTTGTGAGAGTGAGAGTGAAGATCAAGTGTGATCTTATAGAGATAGTGAACATCTCTTGAAGCCATTGGGATTGAGTGATTGATCAAGAAGATCAAGGGTCGATAGGATAGTGTTAGTTGAGTGTGTGTTGATCATTGTGATCGTGTCGAGATCTTGGGGATCTCTTGAAGCCATTGGGCTTGAGTGTTTGGTCACATGGACCTTGGTAGATTGGTGCTAGCTAAGATTAGCACTCGACATCTAGCTTAGTGTCGGTAATAGGATAAGCGACGTGTACGGTTTTCTCCGCCTGAAGGGAGGTTGTTGACATAATGCTTGAAACTCTCGAGTGTGGTACTCGGGGAGTGGAGTAGGGCGAAGAAGAGCTTCGTAGCCGAACCACTATAAATCCTTTGTCTCGGTTTTATCTTTCCAACTATACTCTTTACTTTTATTATTGTTTAGCATTAGTTAGTTTAGTGTGTAGTTCATATTGGTGTTGATTGATTACACATAAAGTTCGAATCAAAGTTTCCAATAGCAAACCTTTTAAAAGGAATTTTTAAAAGAACTTAAAACCGGTAAACTATTCAACCCCCCCTTCTAATTTCCCACAGAGTTAATAGTGACACTAAAGCTAGCGAGTCAAAACCTAGGAGAAATATTAAGAATGATAGGACTTCACCAGCTAAAAGTGTTCCTAAAAAGAAAGTAGAAGTCTACATGAGGAACAATAAGTCTGATTTGAGCAAAAAGAATCATAATTCAAACCTTAATTCACTTTGAAAAACATGTAATGATTGTTTAATTTCGGGTAATCATGATAAATGTGTTGAGAAATTCTTGAAGTCGTCCAACAAACCCCCAGTTAAGAAAGTTTGGAGAGCTAAACAAATTACGCAAACTTGGAAAGCAACAGGAAATATGTTTGCTAATGTTGGTTACCAATGGAAGCCCACTGGAAGGAAATTCACTTTAGGAGAACAGTGCCCTTTAACTAGGATAACTAAGTCTAAAGTAGTGCCTGTACGACAATGGAAGCCAACTGGAAGGAAATTCCCTGTAGGAGAACATTGCCCTTTAATTAGGTCTACTAAATCCGAAACAGTACCTTTAATACAACCTAAAAACGTTAGTACTAGTGAAAGCGTCATCACCGAGAGATTTTGTAACAATCCTCATACATCGTTAACTATGTACCAGCGTAGAAACAAACAGAAAAAGGCTACTTCCACTAGCATTCCAACTCCTACTGAGACTCAGGCAAATGATGCTATTGATCCCACTAACCAGCTGGAACCCAACTTAAATTGGGGATCCGGCACTCCAAACTCTCTTCCTTCGTCTGTTTTCAAATGCAGGTCATATGGATCGTCCTTTGACATTTGGACTCAGGCTACTCACAACATATGAGGGGAATCGACAATGACGTCTGTTCACATCAGTTCAGGCCTCGTTCTTCAATGACAATGACGTTTGAACACTGCAGTTCAAGCCTCGGGCCTCAATGTCAACATTATGGTGTCTGCTAACAACTTATCAGGCCCCGTTCTTCAAAGAAAAGAAAAGTGTACGCTTGAGTGCACTTTATCTTCGAAAGAAGAGAAGTCTTCTTGTCTATGACCATTCTCATCAACAAGCTTCATGCTCTTCCCATGCTCATTCAGTCATCAAGTGGATCAACGTACAGTGGAGGATATTCTTATTCACCTGTTCTATCAAAAATGGCAGTCATATGCAATTTTTGAGGGGGAGAAGGGTGAATAAACAAGATGTCAGTTATCAAGTGGATCTACTTACCGTCGATGGTATTCTTATTCACCTGTTCTATCAAAAATGGCAGTCATATGTAATTTTTGAGGGGGAGAAGGGTGAATAAACTACAAGATGATTGATGTTTAAGAAATGGCCATACGACTCCTGAATACATCAGTTCAGGAGTCGTGCAAACCAAGTTTCTTCAACTCTATTTGTCTCACCGTCTATTAACAAAGAAGATATAATGGTTCAAGAAGTACCATCTGTTAGTACTTCTCCAACAACTCATGAAATTATATCTCTAGTCATTCATCAAGGTGTTGAAGAACAAATTCATGGAATTCTACCTCCCGTGATTGATTATGAACCCCTCCTCCATGATCTTACTCCAGACCGGAGTTCTGGAGATTCATCTTCATCACGGATTGATGTTCCTTTCAATGAGCACTCTGTAAACCAACCACAAGAACATAAAGGAAAATGTCGGCTAAAACGTCAAAACGAACAAGATTTTGGACTTAGAATGTCAAGTAATCACGGAGTTTATTTGGCATCCCCTATTTGAAATTGAAGTTGACTTTCACAAAGGTGTAATCTTATTTTATCTTGAAGTCGGGGTTGGTTGGATGCATGACTTTCAATGATAACTTACTCGTGCTTAAAATTTATGATTGGGACTTGGATTATCTAGTTATACCCGATGAAAGGAGTTACATTGTAGTACTCACGGGTTATAGCTATCACTTCAAGGAGTTACTTTGTAGTGCTCAGTGTCACACGCAGATGCAGATGTGGATAGTCTCAAGAGATGTTGTACTTATGTTGGCTCTTAGATGAGTGTCTAGGGTACTTAGAGGTTTTCTTCTGCATCGTTCTTCAATCAACAACAGTGCAAGCTTAAGTAACAAATTTGGGGAATTCTTCGTCAGTTTCAAGTTTGGTATATCGGGTTTGCTCCATCAGTTATCACTTCAAATAGCCTACTTAAGGGTTGGTAAAGATTGTCAGAGGGCGTTTCGGTAGCTGTTGATTCTCACAGGATACATTTGAGTCAATTTTGTTCTTCTCACAAGATCTCAAGAATATGTGCGTAAAATGTGTTGCTGATTCTGAGGTATCAAAACCAGCAAGGGGGAAGGAGACATACATCTGAACGCACAACGAGTACACGTGATGAACTTTATACTTTTTCTCAGAGAAAATTAGTGTTCTAACTCGTTCCTTCTGGTGTATCATTCCAACTACGTGGGGGAAGAGATGTAAGAAACAGTCTCTGATGATAAAAGAGGTACACAATGGTATGATGATTCCTCTAGTTAGTCTGTATCACTTTGACTACATACGGGATAAAATACCTACACTCGGGACTTAGTTGACCTTGGTGTAGCAATTTTCATCTACAATTTCCTGAAGGGAGAAAAGTGAATTTCCGAGTCTTAATTGATTTTAATGTTACGTTTTCAACTTCATAAATGGGATTGAGTGTGTACTTCGGGTTTTTGGACTTCATACAACGAGACTGATTGCATCACTTCAACTTCTTAGGGGAAATGGTCTCTGGATACCTTTGGCATGCATTACTTCAGACTTCAGCGGGAAGAAATGTGAGAAGGATTATTCAAGTGTGAGATGATACACTGCTGATCTATTTGATGATCCCCCGAACGGAGAATCACGATGATTTTTCTTAAAAGGAGCAGCAATATTCGATATTCGATGTGGTTTGCTACGGTTTCCGCTGTACACTTACCTTATGTAAGCTTGAAAGAGAGCTTTGAATCTCCTCAAAAAGAAGATTGTCGGTTTGGGGGGAAGCTATCAAATCTTTACAATTGAGAAGGCTCAAGTTCAGGCGATTATTCAGGAGCCTCGAAAGCTTTGGTGGTGAAAGTTTAAGAGATGTTGACTACAGACTTCCACAACGTACAAGAACGATATCCTTATTTTGGTATTCATGTCATCATCTTCTTAAACTGAGTAACATATTTTGTACATATCTTATACCAAAATGTATATAGAAAAATATAAAACCTGAAAATTGTAAATAGGAAAATATTAAAACCAAGAAAAACCATAAAAATCAGAAAAATAGAAAATACCAAAAATAGTTTCTCTAGACATGTCTTCTGTTTATCGATAACATTTGCGGTCTTAGAAATGTCATTCAATAATGACACGGGACTTTAAATGAAGCTCGAGCAGAAGTTAAAATGAATTGTTAAAACATGTCTTGATGGCTTGCTATTACTTTAGATAGCAACCCGCGTTTCAAAATGAGGAAAGCACGTCGGCAAAAAGACGGATGTTCCTAACAACGGGTGAATTCACCCGGGCATGGATTACTTCATATCCGTGCATCCCCGATTTGGTGTACGCTTCAGTGCATTATTTCCGGATTAAGAAGAGAAGTCTTCTTTGCATACAAATAGTTTTCTTTCTATGATTCTTCTGAAAATTATTTGTGAGACACTTGGTGGTTACGTGTTGTTTGAAATTCTTTTAGACTTGGATTGTTCATAAAATTTGTCACTCAATCAATTACTACAGCTCTTTAACTAGAATACGGGTCACTGATTGAGGGGGAGAGTGATTTCAAATTTTATATCATCAAATGGGTTTCTTGGTTAACTCATAATTGTTAGAAAAGGTTTTGTAGTTAATGGGGTATTAGTTGAAGAGGAACTTACTAAGCTTTATATCTAATGGCCAAATGTGTTAGTTGCTAGAAAGTTTAGGGCATTATGTGCAATTTGCTTATAGTTTCCTAGCTTTTTGTAACTAGAAGGTTCATTTGTGTCACTTTGGAATCCTCGTTTAATCCCCTAAATACTGTAAAACTCAAACTCTAAAAGAAGTTAGAAAACCCATTGTGTTTGATATTCTTGAATACTCCACAGGCATGTGTATGATCTAACTGAATGAGTTTCAAATGTTGATTGACTTTTGTTAGTCGATAGCTGTTTAATTGTTGTTGATTTAGTGCATGTGCACTCAGGATTTGCTTAGGTATATAGCTATCATGTTAGAATATTGTCCCTAAGATCCTGAGTTGAATGATGAAATATGAGTGAATTGCCATGTTCATGATTGCTGATTGCTCTTCATGCTAGATAGCGGTTTGATGTATTTCCTGACTATGGTTTGATTATGCGATGAATTTGGTATTATGAGTTGGCAAGCTGCTATGTGGTAGCTATTAATGAATAATGTATCTGTATGTATGTATATCTGTGTTGATATTCTTATGCAGATTCCATGGCCAATATGAATGTGCCAGTTCCCGCTCTAACCATTTAATCAGATGTTCAAACTCTATTGATTGGCTCAGAATTCACCACAACAACAACATCGGCAACAACAACAACAACACTGTCTTCACCTCCACCACCTTCATTTCAACAAAGCAGTACTTATTCTGGTCTCGCCAAGTGGGGATCTACAATATTTGGGAAAGTTTTGTTGGTGGATGGATAATTGATGTTGACTACTGACTCCCTCAGAGAAGCGGATGATCATATCGTCTGCGCAAAAAGGTCAATATCATTTGTGTCATAACAGTCACTTTGTGCATAATAAACAGTGAATCTCCCTCTTAGATTAAGGAGGAGCACAGTATGTTCCATCATCAGAATATAGTAAACTTGACCACATTTTCTCCCACATTTTCTAACTTATTTATGAGTTGATCACAAATCTCAAAAGGTTTGAAATTTTTGATCGGGGGAGAGAATGTGATTTAAATATTAAACCTGATGAAATTGTGATTCTTTGGACATAAGTGTAAGCTCTCCCATATGTGCTAAACTCTTTCGTATATCGATGCACATATTGAGGGGGAGCAAATGGTTTGTGGTGACAAAAAGGATTTGGCATTTCATGTGAGCGTGACTCAGACTTCACCAATGAATTGACGAAACATAAACTGTCATTAATTGAAAGGATGCGTCCTGGCCGGGTAATAATGTTAAGCTGGTCTAACCAGCGATGCAAGCGTGTCTCGAAGAGGACGTGTCTGAGTAGAGTGTACCGTTTCGAGAAACTTTCTGTGGACTTGGCCAGGCCGGGTAGTAATTTTAAGCTAGTCTAACTAGTGATGTAAACGTGTCTCGAATCGGTCATGTTCACTGAAAGTGGATCAATTCAAAAAGTGCAAACTCCACCCAACATGTGCAAATTTATAATAAAATCATCTGAGCACATGTTAAGGGGGAGCATTTGAAAAATATAAAACTCTCAAAGTGTTAGCAAAATGTGTTTCATAATCATGAACACTTTGAGAGATTTTTCAAGGATTTGGTTAAAGGCAACATAGGATAGTCATGAAGTTATAAGGTGGCTAAGGTTAGGAAAACTGTCCTATGATCCGCCAGAGCCGGAGGGATCTACCCAGGGACAATACCGAATAGTTAGTATTAGAAAGTCCTTAGGTATGATCATGAAAAAAGGAGTAATATGAGAAAGGAGAAAGAAGGGGTTGAAGAATTAAAAAGAAATGAAATGAGAAAGGGTGAAAAGAAATAGCCCTCCAATTATTCAACCTTAGGGCAGAAACCGGGTTCAATTCATATGCTACTGGTGGTTACTAAGGTAACGCCGGTATTGAAGACAAGACGTCATGGACCCAGTGACGCACTGCACTAAACCTTCTAAACCACTCAAGTTCTCTTAAAAGGACTTGTTTCATTCTCACGGGGAACCCTGCATAATCTATCGACCGCTCATTACGAGTTATGTTGATATTGAAACAGGAGACACCGCTCCAGTCTCCGACTACCAAAATTGCACTTATCGAGTCTAGAGCCACGAGATGCATCATAAGATCTCATAGGAACACGTGTTACTTCTACACTGGTTGTTCAACATTAAGGACACCAGTTGTAAACTTATGAGTCCTACGCAGATCTTAGCAATCTGCCAGAACATTTATGAGGGAATTTACAAATGTAATTCTCAGTGATTGAATGGAAATTCCTGCCAGGGTCAACATCAAACAGCCCTGAAAGCAGGTCACTTCGGTAATTCCTTGTGGATTACGCTTAGTGGTCGCGGCGGTTTCAAACGGTCTACAGTCGTGGAGTGAACTCCAGCGACTCACCTAATCGTTGATTTGCTACGGTAGATCTAGTAAGCCCTCTGTGGGCTTTCGATTTAGGAACGGCCTTGGTAAGGATTAGAGAGAGTTTTCACACTATGCTGTTAACAATCTCGAAGTCCGAACCTGTAAGTACCGGACGTTTTATTGCTAACTGTCGTATGCAGGAACACCTGGCGGTTGTAGCTGATTGCTGTTGCAGCTGATAGCGGTTGTAGCTGATTGCTGAACAAGATGCCAATCCATCACCACATGCTCACACTTCACCATCATCGTATTCAAAGAAGTCATGATAAACTAAAAGACCTTCAACACTGCTTCTGCAAACTATGATGCTGAAAATTATGACCCAGAATAGTGTGAGCATGTCGGCTCAAAGAGTACCACATCACATGGAGACATACTGCTAAAAGATGACCTAGAGACATACGTTGGATGATGACATCAAAGAATCACCAAAGATCATCCAAGACAGAAGAACGGTCATCAAAAGATCACTGCTGAATGTACAAAGAGTAATGAATTTGAAGAATCAAAGACTACGAGCTAGGAAGTTACAGTCATGTAATAGAATGCTAGAATTCAAAATATTATTTCTGGGGTGACCTCTCTTTGGGGGAGATTGTTAGGAATATAATTATTCATGTGAAGACTCGGTCACCCCGAGTATCTATTTAGCATTTATGTAGCTCGTAGGCTTATTAGTATTAGTTTAGATATCGTAATATTAGTTTAGTTATAATAGTATTTGTGGAGTTGGGTCGGGTCTTTACCCACTGTCAGCTCACTCCACAGCCCACTCGGGGCACTTATATTAGTATGTATAAATACCCCTCTCCACCTAGGGAGAGGGTTGGAGCTTCTAATCATTCAATACAAATTTCCTTCACTTTCTCTCTCTAGAACTCTCATCTCTCTCTCTCTTTCTCTCTCTAAATATTCGGCCAAATCCATCAATTTATGTGTGTTTTATGTTAGTGAATATGCTACAAAATTAGTCTTGAAGGTGAAGAAGTTGGAGCAGAAAGTCAAGACTCTTCAAAGAAAAAGGTCAGCTCACATGGTGGAATTATCTACTTCTTCCAGCTCAGATGATGATCAACATGAAGACAAGGGTGAGGAATCTTCCAAAAAGGGGAGGAAGATAGCTGAGCTAGATGAAGACCCTAATGTCTCATTGGTGCAAGATGAATCTGGTACTTAGGGGAGGCCAGATGATCAAATGGAAGAAACTGCTCAAGATAAAGAAGGTACTGCTAGTGAAAAAGGTGTTGCTAGTGTTCACCAAGGTTCTGTTGGTGCAGTTTACACAAGAAGACCAAGAGCAGACAAGGAAAAAAGTGTAATGATTGAAGATGAGCCACCATCCAAGAAGATTTGTCTAAAATCTCAAGCTCAAATTGCTCATGATGAAGAACTTGCTCAAAGACATCATGCTGAAGAAGTAGCAAGAGCACCTGAAGAAGAAAGAGTTGTCAAATTCATGGTTGAACATAAGCTTCTCACTGAAGAACAAGAAAGGGCTGCTCAAGTATTATCTGATAGGGAATTAGCTGCTAAGCTGCAAGAGGAGGAAAGGTCACAGTTCACAACTGAAGAGCAAGAACAAGCAATCGGTGACTTATTGGAGCAGATTAGGAAGAGTCAAAGCAAGAAACAAGCTGCTCAGAAGAAACCTCCTACAAGAAAGGAACAACTGAGGTACGTGAAGACTTAGCTGAAACATCAAGACAACTGGAAGGAAGAACATTTCAAAGGTAGATCTTATGAGGAAATAGAGAAGCTGTACTTCAGTGCTTATAGAAGAATTCAGATGTTCTTAAGAGGTGAAACAAAAACAGTTGAGACAAGTAGAGGTGAGAAAAGAGCAGCTAAGCAATTAGAATCTGAGGAGTCCAAGAAGCAAAGGACTGAGGAAGGAAAAGAAGAAGAAGCATTTGAAGAAGAAGAAGAAAAAGAAAAAGTATTGACAGATGAACAACTTCATGGTATGATGGTAGTAGTTCCAGATACATTAAATGTGGATCCTATTTCAGCTAAACATCCTATAATTGATTGAGAGATACATCAAGACACATTTGGGAAAGGCTGGAAAATTATCAGAGTAGGAGGACAATCAGAAGTGTATAAGTTCTTTGAAGACTTGATCAAAGCATTTGATAGAGAAGACTTGGATAAACTTTGGAGTTTAGTTCAAGAAAGGTTCAAGACTACTGATCCTACTGAAAATAAAGACAAAGAGCTATGGGTGGAGCTTAAGAGGCTATATGAGCCTGACTCAGATGATGTTCTATGGAGATTTTAAGCTCATAACTTAGCTACCACATGGAGACTGTTTGACAACTGTGGAGTTCATCAGGTTTGTACTAAAGCAGGAGTGGAAGTCTACATGCTAGTTGAGAAGGATTATCCACTGAGAGCAGATATACTACTTGTCATGTTATCAACTAGACTCAAAGTTGATGAAGAGTCAGAAATGGAAAGAGAATTGATAAGAAAAATATTTCAGCAAGCAGAAGAATTGAAGGCTAAAAGATTAAGACTGGCATTATAGTGTTTGGAAGAATCCTCACAATCCTTATAAGGTACTCATTTAATTCAGAAACTTGTTGATTTAGGATAAATCACAAATTTAGGGGAGGATTGTTAGGAATTAAATTTTGAAGACTTAGTTTCAACTTAGTACTGCTGATGATAACACTAACAGTACAAACTGCTAGTGTAAGTTGAAGACTGCTGATACAACTAACAGTACAAATTGCTAAGTTAGTACTGGTAGTATTGATGAAGATACTGCTGCATGAGGACTACTTCTAGAAGACGTGTAGAAGGATAAGTATAGAAAAGATTGTATGTATATTTTATTTAGTTAGAATTATACGGGTAGATACTATCTTGTAAAGGACTCCTTGTGCTATAAAAGGAGATCCTAGGTTAGATGTTTATAGATCAGTGATATACGTTTTTGTTAAGATTCAAGGTCTTGTAACCCTAGTGATATCAGAGATCACTCGTATTATTATCTAATAATATTGAATCGTTTGGAGTTATATTCTGTTTTCATTGTTCATATACAATGTGTTACTGTTACATTTAACCAACCTTCTAAGTATCATCAAGTAGATTCCGCATACTTGTTGATATAAACTCAAA
Organism: Artemisia tridentata subsp. tridentata; assembly: GCA_021014915.2. NCBI lineage: Eukaryota > Viridiplantae > Streptophyta > Magnoliopsida > Asterales > Asteraceae > Artemisia > Artemisia tridentata. The sequence goes on along the minus strand of CP139506.1, from coordinate 323,616,224 downwards.
GTATCCTTAACACATTCTAAGTGTGTTTGATCTCTCATGTTGAAGCATTACAAGTCAAGTATCCTATTATTGATTGGGAAGTTCAAAAATATGGGAGAATAAAGAGTTGGAAGATCATCAGAGTTGGCAATCATACTGAGGTATATCAGTTCATGGATGATATGCTAAATGCTTTTGACAAGGATGACTTGGTGAAGCTATAGGATTGGTCAAAGACAAGTTTAGATAAGCAGTACCAACAGACAATAGAGAGAGAATTCTATGGGTGGATTTGAAGAGGTTGTTTGAACCAGTTGCAGAAGATAGTATATGGAAATTTCAAACTGGTAATCAAGGTTTCAAATGGACCTTGTACAGCTCTTGTGCAGTTCATCATGTATCTACAAGGGCTGGAACAGACATGTATATGTTAGTAGAGAAAGACTACCCATTGTCTAGGGGTACTCTCACTTTGATGTTTTCTGAAAAACTAATTATGGAAGAAGAGTCTGAGATGGCAAAAGAATTACTAAGGAAGATCTTCATGCAGACTGACAAAGAAATGAAGGCTGGAAGAAGATAAAGTGTTTGGAAGAATCCTCTCAAGCTTAAAGGTATAATTCATAGAAACTTGTTGATTTGGAGATAAATCACAAGTTTAGGGGAGGATTGTTGGGAATTATTAGTACTGCCAAGATCACAGTTAGAACTGCTAAAGATTATAACTAACAGTACTAACTGAGTTAGTACTGCTAGAGTAAAAGTTAGTACTGCCAGACTAACTTTGTACTGCTGAAGACTGTTGATAAAGATTGGTACTGCCAGAGATAAAGACGCGTAATGTGATATGTATAGAAGATATTTAGTGTATATCTTATATGTTTAGAATGATACGAATATTGTATATTTGTAGTTATCTTGTAAAGGACTCCTTGTGCCTATAAAAGGAGGTCCTAGGTTAAGGTGTTATATACATCTCTAGAATACGTTTTTGTTAAGTTTCAAGGTTGTAAAACCTAGTGCTATTCAGAGTACTCGTATTATCATTCTAATAATATTGAAGCCTTTTGGTTATATTGTTCTTAACACAGTTTACTGTTTTATTCTTTACTGTTGCATTGATATTCTTCTAAATGTTGAAGAATAGTTTCCGCATATTCTTTGATATTCACAAAGTTTCAAACTTAGTTGTTTTGGATTTATTCAAGGTAACTAAACCTTACAAGCTCAAGGAATCGGTCTATGTTTAGGATCAACAATGAGGCTAGGTCCAAGAAAATAAAATTACAATAAAAAACATCAAACTCCGAGAGTATAAATGGTGAATAGCATACATCATATTACCTGGCTTGACCTGAAAGTTGATATAAATATGTGTGATTGTATACCCAGATGCTCGATTATCTATTATAGATAAACATAAGTAAAATAGAAGAGATACAAGTAGTAAAAATAGATAGAACCAAAGAATATGCATACCAAAAGCTACTTAACTAGGTAAAAACTAAAAAGAATACCAAAGAGGCAACTTAACTATGTAAAAAGAAAAATAAACAAATAATGACAAATCATTGATGTTTAGGAATTACCGATTAATCCCGCCTAGACTAATCCATTGATGTTTCGGAATTATATCAAAAAGCTAAAGTTCGTTGGTCAATAGAGCGCGATGAAAGCTCCAAATATTTCCATGGGATTCTTAATAGTAAAAGATCTCAACTCGCAATTCGCGGGATTCTTCTTGATGGTGATTGGATTGCAGACCCAAACAAGGTCAAACATGAATTTTATAACTACTTTACCAGCTTATTCTCAAATCCTACTTCTCCTCGTGTGAATATTGATTTCCAGTTCCCCAATCGGTTAAACTTAGAGCAAGTTGAGGAGTTGGAACGTTCTATTTCCTATGATGAGATCAAAAAGGCTGTTTGGGATTGTGGCACAAACAAGCCCTCGGGTCCGGATGGATTCACTTTTGAATTATACCGGAATTATTGGAATATAGTAGATCAAGACATAGTTGCAGCAGTCTTTGAGTTCTTTACTTCTGGTGAGTTTCCCCCAGGCTGCAACTCTACTTTTATTGCTTTAATTCCCAAGATTCATGACGCAAATGTTATCAAAATTTTCGTCCAATAAGTCTCATCGGAAGCATATACAAAATTGTGGCAAAGATTCTAGCCAACCGTATGTGTTTAGTTATGTCGGACCTCATTAGCGATGTTCAGATGGCCTTTGCCTCTAATTGTCAAATTCTTGATGGTCCTTTTATTCTTAATGAGATCCTTGCTTGGTGTAAACTTAATAATGTAAACGCAATGATTTTCAAGGTCAATTTTGAAAAGGCTTTTGATTCCATTCAATGGGATTTTCTTTATGATGTTCTCAAGTCATTTGGTTTTGATGATAAATGGCGTACTTGGATCTTTGGTTGTCTTAACTCTGCCAAGGGATCAGTCCTTATAAATGGTAGCCCTACTTCAGAATTCCAATTTCATAAAGGTCTAAAACAAGGTGATCCTCTCTACCCGTTTCTCTTTATTTTGGTAATGGAAAGTTTGCATCTTTCTTTCCAAAGAGTGTTGGAAGCTGGTTTATTCAAAGGTATCTCCATCAACAACTCCCTCATGATCTCCCACTTGTTCTATGCTGACGATGCGGTTTTTGTTGGTAAATGGGACATTTCTAACATCAATACCATTGTGCATGTTTTGAAATGTTTCTTTTTGGCTTCTGGTCTTAAAATTAACATTCATAAAAGTAAGTTGATGGGGATTGCTGTTCGTAACAAAGATTTCATCATTGCAGCTTCTATCGTTGGTTGTTCCACATTCTCTCCTCCGTTCAACTATCTAGGCGTAAAAGTTGGAGCCGCTATGTCAAGACTCAATTCCTGGAATGAATTCGCTGATAAAATTTCTTCTCAACTTTCAAATTGGAAGCTTAAAACTCTTTCTATTAGAGGTCGTCTTACGTTACTCAAATCGGTTCTTACTGCTACTCCTCTTTATCACATGTCCTTATAAAAGGCTCCTGCTGGAATTCTAAACCGTATGGAATCTATCAAAAGAGATTTTTTCAATGGAGTAGATTCGTCTGAGAAGAAAATTGCATGGGTTGGATGGGAAAAAAGTTTAGCTTCAAAGAAAAATGGAGGTCTCGGTGTTTTTCATCTTTTATGCTATAAATCGTAGCCTTCAATTCAAATGGGTTTGGTGTTTTATCACACAAGATTCTTCTTTGTGGTATAGGATTATAAAAGCTATCCATGGCGTTAGAGGAGTTATTGATAACCATTATCCTCCGAATAGAATTTCTCCTTGGACAGACTTGGTTCGTGATTTCAACTCTCTTAATCGTAAAGGTATTGACCTTTTATCTTTTATCAGGAGAAAGGTAGGAAATGGCGAAAATACTCTTTTTTGGGTAGATATTTGGCTTGGAGAAGTTTCTATAAAATTTCTATTTCCAATACTTTTTGCTTTAGAGTCGAGTAAGAATATTTCGGTGGCCGAAAAACTGAGACATTCTTCTTTAGATTTATCTTTTCGTCGTTCTCCAAGGGGAGGGTTAGAAGAGGGGCAATATAATGGTTTATGCTCTATGATTTTAGATGTTTCTCTTCCTAATATGTCTAATCGTTGGTTTTGGTCACTTGATGGCTTGGGTGAGTTCTCAGTTAGATCGGTTCGTTGCCTTATTGATGATGTTCTTTTGCCTAAATCAGATACTCCCACTAGGTGGGTAAAGTTGATTCCTATCAAGGTGAATGTTCTAGCTTGGAGGATTTATTTGGATAGATTGCCAACTAGGTTGAATCTCTACTCTCGTGGTTTGGAGATTCCCTCGATCCTTTGTCCCTTATGCAACGAAGCAGTTGAATCCACTTCCCATTTATTTTCTCATGTTCTTTGGCTCGCAGGTCATGCGTCTAATATGTCGATGGTGGGAGCTTGAAGTATCATCTCTCAGTTCTTATGGCGAGTGGCTCATTTGGCTTTCAAACTCTCGTTTATCCAAACACATGAAGGAGATTCTTGAAGGAACTTTTTACGTGTCATGGTGGATTATTTGGCGTTATAGAAATCATTGCTTGTTTGGTTCTCGTCAGCCAAGAAGGGATCTTATTTTTGATGATATAGTTCAAATGTCTATTTTATGGATTTCTAGTCGTTGTAAATCCAAGCTCGTTTGGGCTACTTGGATTCAAAACCCAAACTTTCTTAATTTGTAATTGTTTCTAGCTTCTTGCTAGTCGTTAATAAAATCTCCTCTCAAAAAAAATGACAAATCATAAATGGAACTTCGACGAAGCTTAGTGATTAAGAATCAAAAGTCGTATAGAAATTGTTTATGAGGATTGTCAAAAGATAATCACATATTTTTGCATTTCCTTTTCCAGGCTTCCAACATAAGAAATCGAAATGCCTTAGAAATACTGAAAAGACGAATAAAAACTAAAATAATCAACAAGCTTGATGTCTTTAAATTTAAAAGACTTGAACTCACACTTGGGTTTTAAAGAAACATTCAGATCAGTAGTCAAAATGATACACTATAAGTTGGATACACAAGATTGTTTATACTTGTTTCACAAGTTAACTATAATCGATTTGATGTAGTTGTTCACATAATATTTATGGATTACAGTACTTAATCAATATACACATCGATATAAAATCACAAGACAAATTACTAGTAACTCTCGTACCTCCCAAATAATCAAGGAGGAAACCAGCCTTAATTACTTTCCTCCTCTTGTCCCTTTGGATGCATATGAGGAGATACAAGGCTTCGCACAAATATAGGGGCACTACTGACAGACTTTCTACTCTTGTATAATGTCTCATCAGACATATAACGCAATGAATCCTTTAATGAAATGTCATTCTCCATTGGGAAGAAGTGTACTGCCTCAAACTTTAGTTTGTATTCAGGTGATTTTCTCATGTTTTCCCAAGACTCCTTTACATTGTAATTCTTCATTATCCATTCGTGCATCTCATGGGGATAAGAATTAAAATAAAATACACAAAGAAAATCTTTCATAGTCCCCAAACACATATTTGTCTGCCAACCGCGCCGTCTGTTTTCGAGGAAACCCATGCGAAGACTTTTATATAACGCGTCATCATCAGGTTGTGGGATCTCTTTAAAGTTCTCTTTGGACAGATCAAAAGAAAGAATTACTGCCTTCATTTTCTTCATCTTCTTTATATGGTTTTGGGGATACATAACCCAATGAAGTGCTCCATTGCAAAATATGCCAACTCCTCTATAACCCACTGCATCACCATGTAACATATCATCAAAGCCCCATTGCACAAAAAACCTATATTTCAGTTCTCCTATGACTTTCCAAACATTTGACTTTAGACTGAACACTTTAAATAATGTATGGTTACCTTTTGGTAAGCCCACCACAAATTTGTAATCAGCGACGGATGAATCATAACCAAATCCACAACACATTGACCAACACAATGACCCGAAATCATGGGGAAGTTTTCTCATTTCTCTGGTACAAGGATTAGATACTATAATTTCAGCATCTGAAGAACATGTGCATATTAGTCCAATGGACGAACCAACAAGATAACAATAGGGATTCTCTTCTCCATATTTACGAACATAAAAGAAAGTGATCAATATTGTAGGCATATGGATCCTTCTATGATAGATTTTGTTATTGTTGTGATCATTGTTGCAACTATGGTTGAGATGGGTATTAACGAAGCTAGGTTGCGAGATGAAAGATTGCCATGACTTACACACGCTTTTGCATCGGATGAGATCTACAACATTCAATCTTAACAATATATTCTCAAGTATATCACGAGGTACAGCATCTGCCATTCAAACCTAGGTTGCATATGGTAGGCAAGGAAACAAATAATTAACTTCGTGCATTTTCAGAATAATAGGAAACAAATAATTAACTTTGTTAATTCGTAAGACATGGTAAATCTTACAATCAGGAAAGTTAGGTAATGTTCAAATAATTTGTTTTCCTATAATAATGGTACTGAGTATTCTATAAAAAGCTTTTCCTATAATATGTTTTCCTAATATAGTAACATTAAAACACAGAATTTTGGCGTAGTTATAAACGGATCTTAATTATTATCAAGAGTTAATTTCATAAATGGTCCCTGTGGTCTGTCGGGTTTAACAGAAATAGTCTTTAAACATTTTTTAACAAGTTTGGTCCCTGTGGTTGCAACCCGTAACAGGTTTGGTCCCTGAGACTAACGGTCGTTAGTTTTTTCCGTTAGCCAACAACGGTTTGCAACAAACTTTTGCAACGTTAGTCTTTAATACTAACGACCGTTTGTACTTAACTCAAAATTTGGTTTTCGTATATTTTTTTTTTCCTTTTTTTTAAATATCTCTAAAATATATACACGTTTTTATACATGTTTTTATACACACATCCTATTACACCTTTTTATACACACATTTTTATATACACGTTTTTATACATATTTTTGCACGTTTTTATACACACGTTTTTATACATACGTTTTTAACACACCTTGTTATACATGTTTTTATACACATGTTTTTATACACACATTTTTATACACACATTTTACTACACGCATTTTTATACACACATTTTACTACACCTTTTTATACACATATTTTTATACACGTTTTTATACACACCTTATTATACATGTTTTTATACACACTTTTAAAGATACTTAGAAAAAATGTGTGTATGAAAACGTGTATAAAAATATTGTATAAAAACGTATATAAATTTTAAAGATATTTAGGAAAACAAAATTTATAAGAAAACCAAATTTTGAGTTAAGTATAAACAGTCGTTAGTATTAAGGACTAACAATTTGGTTTTCTTATAATTTTGTTGCAAAAGTTTGTTGCAAACGGTCGTTGGCTAACGGAAAAAACTAACAGCTGTTAGTCTCAGGGACCAAACCCGTTACGGGTCGCAACCATAGGGACCAAACCCGTTAAAAAAAAGTTTAGGGACTATTTCTTTTAAACCCGATAGACCACATGGACCATTTAAGAAATTAGCTCTATTTTCAATGTGCAGCATGAATTAGCATAGCGTTTTAAAAAACCGACAAAGATTAATCTGAACTTCATGGTACAAAAGGGCAATGGAATTGGTGAATTTAGGTTTGAATGACAATTGATGGTCATCAAATATACTACTGGGATTTAAGAACAAAGTTAATGTTTTATCAAATAAAAATGTTAATACAAATAATGTCTAAAAATGTTATTTGTATTATTATTATTTTTTTTTTTTTTTTTTTTTTGTTTCTCTACGTGTTGATAATAACAAAATGTGAAAATATTTTACATCAAAGTTTACCTAAACAAGTTATTAGTTGTAAATTTTCATTTCGACGTAAATCACTAAACTCTAAAGGTATGAACAAATGTGACAAAACATTTTTACAAAAAATAATTAGACAAATTATTTTTGTATATTTAAAAAAAAATTAATGTGTATATTTTCAAATTTCAAAATCTGGTCATTTTCCCCCCAAAACAGATCCAACCTTCACCAAATAAACAAGCCACGAGAAAAAGACAAAAAAAGAGCGTCTGACACGTTAGAAGGTTCCCAAATATATCTAGGAACCGTGAGATCGTCTTATTGTAACAGTCAGATCAGATTTCTACTGCCGATATAAATAGTGGCTCATTTTTCACATAAAACTCACATTTTGCACACAATTTTCTCTGTTTCTCGTAATCCCACATTTCTTTGATCATTAAGCTTGTTTAAGTTTGTTTAAAGTGATTCAAACATCCATCCATTCAAGTGCAAGAGAAGAACACGCGTTATCATCAAGATACGAAAGTGTTGTAGAGTAATCAGTGCATTCATAACGTTTGTTACATTCTTTTTGTATATTGTCATAGATCGAGTCCATAACCACCAAACTTATTTAGTTGTTAGATTGCGTTAGTATTTTGGTCCGGAAAATACGTGAGTGATTGGGTTAGTATTTTAGTCCTGAAAATACGCGTGTGTGAGAGATTGGTTCTAGCTTGATTGGAACTCGACATTTAGCATAGTGTCAAAAATTGGTGTAAGTGACGTTGTACGGTTTTCTCCGCCTGAAGGTAGCTTGTTGACAAAGTGAAGTGAACTCTCGAGTTGGGTACTCGGGGAGTGGAGTAGGGCGAAGAGGAACTTTTTTACCAAAACACTATAAATCTTCGTGTTGTGGTTTGATCTTTCTAACTCTTTATTGTTGTCTTGCACTTTATCTTTCGTAGTTAATATTGTTTATCGTCTTGTGTTTATTTATATTGTGTTCGTATTGTGATTGCTTGATCTCACATAAACTCGAATCTAAAAGTTTTGAAAGTATAAATTTAAAATGCAAAAAAGGGTAAAACTATTCAACCCCCTTTATAGTTTTTTACAATTGGCATCAGAGCTACGTTGACCAAGATTTTTAAAATAAACTGTATTTTAAAACTTGAATCCATCTATAGATTCTGACAAACACCTAGAAGGGCAATTTATGGAAAGACCACCAATTTTCGAAAGCGATGGCTTTATTTACTGAAAAAATAGATTCGAGACATATGTGAAAAAATAGATTCGAGACATGTGTGAAATCAAAAGATCTATATCTTTAGCATGTTATTAATGAGGTTGATTTTAAACCTATTAAAAAGAATCCAGAAACTAAAAAGGATGAAATTGTTCCTTACGAAAAACAAAGTGACGAACTTAAAACGAAACTTGCTAAAAATGATGAGGCTAAAATGGTAATTTATAATGTTTTGCCAAAAAGGAAATACGAAAGGATTTTTATGTGTAACACGGCAAAAGAAATTTGAAAAACTTTACTAATCACTCATTAAGGTAATACTAAAGTCAAAGATAACAAGATCGATCTTTTTGTACAGCAATATGAACAATTTTCTATTCCCAAGTCTATAGATAATGCATTTGCTAAATTTAACACTATTATTACTAGTCTAAAAGCTCTTGATGAAGGTTACTCTGGCAAAAATTATGTTAAGAAGTTTTTTAGGGCTCTTCATCCGAATTGGAGAGCAAAAGTCACTGCTATCGAAGAGTCGAAAGACTTGTCATCACTATCATTTGACGAACTTATTGGTAACTTGAATGTTTATGAAGCGATAATGACAAAAGACTTAGAAATAGGTAAAGGTAAAGGAGAGAGGATGAGATCTCTTGCCTTAAAAGCTATAAGGAGTCAAGTGATGACGAGGATTCAACATCCGGAAGTGAAGACGAAGAGTATGTTATGGCGGTAAGGGACTTTAAAAAGTTTTTCAAAAGAAGATGTAGATATGTACCAAGAGATGAAAAGAACTCATTCGAAAAGAATCGGGATGATAAGAAAGGGAAAAGTGAAAGGAAGTGTTTTAGATGTGGAGATCCGGATTATCTTATCGGAGAATGTCCGAAGCCACCGAGAAACAAAAACCAAAGGGGTTTCATTGGAGGTTCTTGAAGTGATAGCGGTGAGGAAGATGAAGAAAAGGCCAACGATGAAACGTGTCTTATGGCTCAAGCAGCTAATGAGGTACAATCCGACTATTGGACTCTTCTTACTATATGTGAATCATATGAAAGCTATAAACACATAATATCATCAAGAACACGCAGCGGAAAGATCTACAAGAACAAGTAATTAATTAAACTAAATAGACACGTACCTTATTGATTCCTAGCAAGAACAAGGAATCTCTTCAACAAGAACAAGTTATATAAACCCTAATTGGGATTATATATGGATCGACTAACACCAAACACACTAGCTAAAATAAGCTAGTTACTTGCTCTTGTACACACGTAATCTAGCGTTCCAATGGGAAAAGCTAGGTTCAAGAATCACAAACAACCAAACACTTTAATGCTACACTTGATCGCCAAATCCTAGTGGATTTTAAAAAAATGGGTCGAACAAGATTTAGCAAGAGGAAGAGAAAGAAGAGAAGTTTGGCTATTAGGGATTCAAGATTAGGTGTAAACCAAATACAAGTGAATTGTATTTATAGGCTAACCCTAAACTCCCAAACTTGCTCCCTACTCCATCACAACCGGCCACCCAAGCCCAAGGGGAGGGTTTGGCCGATCCAACCCATTCAATGGGTTTCTAGATCCTTCTAACTCCCTTTTGCATAATTAGTCCTTTAACGGTCGTTATCTCTAACCCCGTTAAGTACTAACCGTCGTTAAGTATTTTGTTTGTGAAATGAATAAATAAATACATAAAATATATTTAATTATTCAACCATTGGAACTCTCACGTTATTGTGTGCAATCCCGAGTCTCGGGTTCGAAACCAGACATACGTATATTAAAAGTTATACATTAAACCTAACAGCTCCCACTTGGATAACGATTAATATAGTAATGACATGGGCTAGTCTAGCTTAACAGATCCCAATGCCCCCAGCTCGATCCGAGTATGGTTTTCCTGGAAAAACCACATGATGATTTAATCATCATACTTATCCTTTTGTTGCTAATACCGCGTTAATTTGGATATGGATCTTTGTCATTCCATAATTAACAGTAGTTTCTCGTTCATACATAATTGAACAAGATTACCAAAACATCTGAACCTCTTCCAGATAGACTTTGGGCTTGCGCACGCAAACATCTTGTTAATCATACGAGTGGCCAAGCAGTATTAAACTTCAACTCAAAGTTGAAGGAACAAATCCTTTATTGACTGCGAGCATAACCCTCGAACTTCGCATCATTTCTGAAAATAGCCCTTATAACTACCTTTTACGGATAGCGTTAGACTATCTCACAGAAAATGAGCTACATCCTCGGCTATTATCTGGCATCTCAAGTCTGAGGATAAATATTCATGATATACTTGATGACTATGATCCATAAAGTATAATCATGTGGTTGGGATAAGTCCTATATTCAATTTATCCAATATTGAATATCATGTGACATTGGTGTCTCAACCTTACAGTACATTCTACCAATCCTCACATTTGTCTTAGTTCAATAATATTCACATATTATTAATTGACAACGGACTATTTAGAATAAATAAATTATTCACGGATTTAAACATGCAAATATAGGACACAAATATTAATAATGATAATAAACGTTATCCGCACTTTATTTTATTAAAATAATAATTGTTTACACGTCCCTATCGAAATACTAATCCAACAGATTTACATGAAACTATCTGTTAAACGAAGACCAATACCCTGAGCATGACGATTAAACGTTTCCTTAGGTAATTCCTTCGTGAAAGGATCAGCCAGATTGTCATCTGTGTGAACTTTGAGTACTTTTATTTCACCATCATCGACTTGTTCTCGAACATAGTGATACTTTCTTTTAAAGTGTCTGGCGCCTTTCATAACTCCAGGTTCATTGGCGAATGTGATTGCAGCAGAGTTGTCGCAATACACATTTATAGGTAATTCTATTGAAGGCATCACTCCAAGATCCTTAATGAATTTCCTTATCCAAACAGCTTCTTGTGCTGCCTCCGATGTAGCAATGTACTCAGCTTCTATAGCATACATGGCCGTTGTACTCTGCTTCTTACTCTTCCAGTCCACAGATCCTCCATTTATGACAAAAACTTAACCCGTCTGAGACTTCGTATCATCTTCATCAGTCTGAAAGGACGCATCGCAGAAACCTGTAACATTCAGTTATACGTCTGGATTTCCCCCAAAAACTAGAAACATATCTTTAGTATTCCTTAAATACTTAAGAATGTTCTTTACAGCATGCCAGTGATCTTTTCCCGGATTCTGCTGATAACGACTGGTCAAATTTTGAGCGAACGCCACATCTGGCCTTGTACATCTAACTACATACATGATAGATCCTACTGCCGAAGCATACGGAACTTTCTTCATGTATGCCACCTCTTCAGGTGTAGAAGCACACATTTCGCTGCATAAGCCGTGTTCTACTTGCATGGGCAAATATCCCTTCTTGGAATTTTTCATATTGAATCTCTTCAATATTTTATCCATGTAAGCACTTTGGCTTAATCCGATTAACCGTTTAGATCTGTCCCTATAGATCTTGATTCCAAGGATGTAAGCTGCTTCTCCTAAATCCTTCATGGCAAAGCAACTACCAAGATAATCCTTAACTTCATTAAGGCTTGGTATATCACTTCCCATGATTAATATGTCATCGACATATAGGACAAGAAAAGTAGTGTTACTCCCACTAACTTTGTGGTATACACATGGCTCATCGAAATTTTGAGTAAATCCAAACTTCTTGATTTCCTCATCAAATTTCTTATTCCATTGCCTGGACGCTTGCTTCAATCCATAAATGGATCTTTGAAGCTTGCATACACGCTCAGGAAATTGTGGATTCACAAACCCCTCAGGTTGCGCCATATAGATATCTTCATCTAGGCGACCATTCAGAAAGGCGGTTTTGACATCCATTTGCCAAATCTCATAGTCATAGTAGGCAGCTATGGCTATAAGAATCCTAATAGCTCTAATGTCGGCCATAGGAGAAAATGTCTCCTCATAGTCAACACCATATGTTTGGGTAAAGCCCTTGGCTACCAAACGAGCTTTATAGGTGTGCACATTGCCATCCATGTCTGTCTTCTTTTTGAAGAGCCACTTACACCCAACTACCTTAGCATTGGTTGGAAGGTCTACTTCAATCCAGACTTTATTGTCTTTCATGGATTGCATTTCCCCATCCATGGCTACCTGCCATTTTTCCTTTTCAGGACTATTAATGGCATCCCTATAACTAGTTGGTTCATCAAGATGATCCCTTAGCATAGTTTCCTCATCCTTTATGTTTAAACATAGACGGTTAGGAGCCTTTGTAGATCTTGAAGATCTACGGATGGGTACCACATCAACTTCAGGTGGAGGACCTAAACTTTCAGGTTCCACAGGAAGTGTGTTAGTGCCTTCAGAAGGTGATGTATCTTCATGATCATTTTCAAGATCATATACTCTCCCACTGATTTCTTGAGATATTAGATTATCCTCAAGAAATTCACCGTACCTAGCCACGATGACCTTATTTTCAGGTGGGAAGTAAAAGTAGTAACTCTTTGTTTCCTTAGGGTATCCTACGAAGATACACTTAACAGATCTTTGTAGGAGTTTGTCAGGTGAGTCACGTTTAACAAACGCCTCACAACCCCAGACCTTTAAGTAAGAAAAGTTGGGAGCTTTTCCAGTCCATACTTCATATGGAGTCTTATCAACCTTCTTAGTTGGAATCCTATTCAATATGTGAACAGCCGTTTCAAGAGCATAATCCCAAAAGGATAAGGGAAGAGTTGTAAGATTAAACATGGATCGTACCATATCTAACAAGGTACGATTTCTCCTTTCAGATACCCCATTTTGCTGTGGCGTATAAGGAGAAGTGAGTTGTTGTACAATGCCACACTCACCCAGATAATCCTTAAACTCTTGGCTTAAGTACTCACCACCACGATCGGATCGAAGGGCCTTAATCTTCTTTCCGAGTTGTAATTCTACTTCATTTTTAAAGACCTTGAATGTCTCAAAGACTTCATGTTTATGTTTAAGTAAATAAACATAACCATAACGACTATAGTCATCCGTGAAGGTCAAGAAGTAGGTAGCACCTCGTTTTGACACGTGTCTAAGTGGACCACACACATCCGTGTATATCAATCCAAGTAGATCCGAAGCCTTTTCCATATTGCTATGAAAAGGTTTCTTTGTCATCTTCCCAGATATGCAAGATTCGCATTTTCAACTGAATCATCATTGATATTTTTCAAAAGCCCATCGTGTTGCAGCTTTTCCATGCGTTTCTTGCCTATGTGAGCAAGACGACAGTGCCATAAATAAGACGAGTCCAAGTTAGACTTGACTCTCTTATTTCCGATGCTATACATAGAATTATTTCTATTGGATACATGGTTCTCCATGTCAATTTCAAACACACCATTTAATGGAATAGCATTAAAGTAAAAAACTGTTATGAATATAAATATTCAGATGAAGGCTCGGTCACCCCGAGTATCTATTTAGTATTTACATAGCTCGTAGGCTTATTAATATTAGCATAGTAATATTAGTATTATTAGTTTTATTAGAATTAGTCGTATTTATATTTGTGGAGTGGGTCGGGGCTTTCCCCACTGTCAGCTCACTCCACAGCCCACTAGGGGCACAAATATTAGGAAGTATATAAGATCCTTCCTACACAAGGGAAGGGTTGGAACTCTTGCATATTTTTACACATTGAATCTAATAGATCAAGTTTTCCCTTTCAACTCTCTTTCTTTCTAGTTCTTGCATCTAACTCAAACATGGATCTAATCTTCCATGAACCAAGGCCACCCGAATCATCCACACAATCAAAAGGTTAGATCTTACAATTGGTATCAGAGAGCCATGGTTAGGTTCGGTTGATTGTGTGTGCTTGGATTTGTGGTCTTTATTTTATTGATCTTTAGTTCGAACCATCTGCTCCTTAAAAATCTGGTTCAACGCAACAAAACCATTTTTGTTTATTCAAAATGGAATTGCCACAAGAAATGATGTTACCACTTCAGGAAAACAACAAAACCTCTCATCTAATCTAACTCACTCAAACTAATCATCAATCGTCCCTTTATTCGGCCATAACCTAAAACGAAACCAGTATCTATTACCTACCCGAGTCTTTCTTCATTGGATCTTGAAGCCGTGAGTATTTTTGGGTGTTCTTCAAAGCCGAAACATGAAAATGTAATGCTCGGCTATGCTCAATAGTTACAATACTTGTATCCTAATCATTCGTGAAAGGCGATATATATGAAGGAACATCGATCGATTGATTGAATTTGTTGACACAAGAGATTGATTTGGGTTGGGTTAATTAAGTGGCTGCTTTTTGATGGTGAAGAGAGTAAAAGAGAGGTGATTATCTTTGATTTGGGATTAGGGTTTAAGTTGTGGAGTGATGTATGCGGATGTAGGCAGAGTGTTTTTGGTGTTTAGGGTTAAATCATATGATTAATTAGAGAATCGTATGCTATACCCTTTAGATTAGCAGAGATGGGTTTGGATCGAGCATTATAAACAAATGTTTAATGGGCCTTAAGCTATATTTGTCTTCAAGATAGTTGGTATTGGGCTTAATTGATGGGGCAAGAATATGATTTGTGTAGTGGGTTCAAGGCATATCAAATGCATGGATCGGCCCGGGTGGAAATCTATACATATTATGCTGAAGTGTATTTTGGTGCCTGTTTGATATTGTGTTAAATTCTAGGCATTGTTATTTGGTAACAATGTGTGGTGTTTGGTGTTACAAATTTCTCGAGGATACACACGTCACGGCTTGCATTTGAGTATATGAAGGTCATCGTGATTTCTGAGTTGTGGATTTGGCAGCATTGTCCTATTGGTGCCTACGACTTGAGTGAGCCTTCAACTTGATCTTTGAAATTTGAGTCACAGTTGACAAATTGCGATTTGATTAATTGCAAATTGACAAGCTGCTATTTGACTTGTTGCGACTTGACTGATTGCGATTTGACCAGTTGCGATATGACGTTGCGAGTTGACACTTGCGATTTGACTAATTGTGATTTGGTTGATTGCAATCTGACTTGTTGCAAATTGACAATCGGTGACTTGACTTGTTGCGATTTGATCAAGTTGTGATTTGACTCCTGTGACTTGAATTTCGAAGATTAGTATTGCACTTCACTCTAGGCTACTCTTGTTGATTTCACGGTTTCTCTTGTAGATTTTAGAAAATCCCGCGAAAGTTTCGATTTCTCGGTTTAAATCTCAAGAGTAGTAAAATCCCGTCAAATTAATTTTGGACAAGTAGGCGGGACATGGATTTTGACATAATATAACTTACGGGGTTTGACCAATTTTTTGGGATAAGTTTGTGCTTCGAGATCGGTAGGATTTGGGAAATTATGGAAGCTTGGTTGGTTTGTTAATTCACGGGTTAGTGTACTTAGTGTCTCAAACATCTCGGGGTGGATGGATGCACGATGTTTGATGACCCTTGCTCGAGCGTATTTAGGGTGATTAGACTTGGATGTTCAAGAAGTGGATATATACAATAAAGGATGGAAGGTTGGGTGTATATCACTACCTATATTTAAAGGAGTTACGTTGTTGTGCTCAATATAGGTTCTAAATCACAAATTTAGTGCAAGTATAAGTCGCGGACTTGTCCTTTATCAAGCTTCATTAAGTGATTGTTGTTTCTCAAGCTTCTAATGGGATTGTAGTACAAGATCTTCTCAAGAGGTGGTCAGACTTAAAGTCAGGAGGTGGACTGTTCAAAGATGTATCTTAACCTTTTACATATTCTTAAGTTAAACACATTTCATCAAGCGGTTTTGGCATATTATGAGCTTCAGGGAATTTTTAATCTGCTAAACCATTGATGAGGAGCCAAACAAGGGGTTACTACAAGAGAGTCTTAATCACCATCCTCTTTGCAGTAGTTTTATTTGTCTCTTTCCATGTATTGTGCCGGACAAATTCACAACCATCACGGACTCTCAGCTTTGGCAAAAAGGTCATTTCATGCCCTTTTTGAGGGGGAGAATTAGCGTGTGTTTCCTAGCGGTCCTGTCTCCAGCGGTGTGAATCTTAGCGGTTCCGATTACAGCGGTTCAGGATTCAGTGGTTCAGTCTCCAACGGTTTGAATCTGAGTGGTTCCAGTTTCAGTGGTTTAGTTTTCAGCGGTTTGGGTCTTAGCGATTTGCCTAAGGTTTCAGCGGTTTGATACTTACGGTTGTGCAGTTTGTTCTTGAATTTAATTCTCGGTTAAATCTCAAGAACTGTAACATCCTGTATACAGTATGACAACTATACCAAGCACTGCATTTGAGGACATTCAAGCAGCTGGGTCAGACAGCTATGCTTGATAGGACTAACTATGAGTCATGGGCACTGCTAAGAATTAGCGCATGTGTGACAAACGGTAAATTTCCACCTATATTTTAATAATAAATGTCTATTTATTATTACCTAACTGTTAGATTAAACATTTATGTGTTTACATAACGATTATGGGAAACAAAACCCGCACTCTGTAGCGTACAGTAACTCACCAAAACTAATTGATTTTATTAGAAAAAGTGAAATTGTCACTTTCTGGCATTTACA
Source organism: Artemisia tridentata subsp. tridentata (assembly GCA_021014915.2). NCBI lineage: Eukaryota > Viridiplantae > Streptophyta > Magnoliopsida > Asterales > Asteraceae > Artemisia > Artemisia tridentata. The sequence continues at coordinate 323,599,117 of CP139506.1, read as the reverse complement.
AACACTGACATAACAAAACGAGAGGTTAGCTCGTTTTCCCGAAAAACGGCACCACACGCGTACCGACACCACATTAGTAAATGTTCACCTTTATAAATCCTTTTTCAGAGTCAATAAATTCCATTCTACGTTAGTCCGATAGAAACGACTCCTGGATTATATTTAATTTATTTGTATTATTCACAACGACTCGAAAATCTCAAATCACGCCGGGATTCAACAGGACACGAGGAACATTTAATACACCCCTCAAAATAAACCTTACCATCCATACAATATTCAACCACTCACATTTTATTTAAAAATACAACACTCATTTTTCCTTATATTACTAACACTCACATTTTCTCTTCTTTTACTTCTTAATTTACTTATAGTACAAAAAAAAAAAAAAAAAAAAAAAAAAAAAAAAAAAAAAAAAAAAAAAAAAAAGAAAGAAGATAAGCCATCTCTTATCCTCAAAAGATCCCACGCCTCTCTCTCTTCCTGCATTTCTGAAACTCTGCTTCCATGGAAATCGCTACTTCTTTGTCTCCTTTTTCCCAGATCGAAGACGACAAGAGGATGTGGCCAAACTCCTTTTATCTCTTTTCCTTGAGTCCAAAAGAAGAACAACTAACACTCCGACCTTCAAGACCGAGAGTCCACACTTGGAGCCAAGAGCGTACAAGGCAAGGACTAGGGTTTCCCCTTTTAGCCATGGAGCGTCTGTAGATGAAGAGAGAGGGAATCAAACCTCCCTTGCTTCCACTCTTTTTAACCCCATTCGGTCCACAAGCAAACCCACACTCCAAAAACATCACTCGAAATATCAAGAGTTAACTGCGGTGGGCTTTGCTTGTTGGAATCGGAAGTTGGGCTCTTGTAATCTCCGGTTGAATCGTCCTTCGTGTTGTAAGAATCCTAGTTCTTTTAGTCCGTTGTTCTTGTTTTTGATTTAAAACTCTTATATGTAATTGTGATTCTGCAATGCTATTAAATTCTCTTTGAGTATATGTCGATTGGTATAACTTGAGGATGATTTTTATGTTATCAGTCGACTTATGTTGTTTGGTGTGGTAGAAATTTTCTTTAAAAACTGATAATGTCATTTAAAGGTTGGTTGTTGGCTCAAAAAGTTGGCCGTTTGTTTGTTGTAGTCGAACTAGGATAACAAATGGGTCACCAAAAACTGCTTACTGTAATGGTTAGTGTTGGTATAATATGAGGCAAAGTTGACTAAACCATACTAGTCAAATTTTAGTCTTAAAATCATGCTCTCAAGGTGTTTGTGTTAATGTCTAAAAAGAAAGTCTAAATTTTGAAAGGAAATTGGTAAATGTATGTAGCCTTATTCTTGTTGCTTCGTTTGATTCCGAAGGGTTCACTTGAGTTCGCGTTGAGGATGGCGTTGTAGTCGAGTTGGGTAGTACTCAACTCGAGACTTAACAAGCTATTCGAACGCCTTAAACTAACTCCAAAAATCCTATTCCAATTGTGTTCTTAAGGTACTAAGTTAAATCATCTTGAGCTAGTGGTGTTAAAAGTGAACGTTATGTCGTGGGTTGGAAACTTTGTTTTCCAGCCGAGATCATGCACAAAAAAAAATGTGGTTAACACTTGTTGAGTCGACACACTAGCCTTGTTCATCACCATCTTAGGGTGTTTAAGTCCCACAAAGAACTCGAGACCAAGTCTCGCTCGTTCTAGTGACTCAAGTCATTGGTCAAAACCTTGTTTCGAACCCCTTTCTTGCTCGACTAATAGAGCCTAGACTTCCTCACAAAAATCTTATGTCTCGCGCCATTTAAGGACTGCTCGAACCATGTATATTCGAATCTTATAGTCACCTTAGCGTGCGTTAAAACTTATTCAACATTTTTTTTTCTTCTGTCTTGCGTTAACAGTCAAACCCAAGCGAAATTTCATTCTTTGTTCTGATTGAATTGCTACTACTAATTTGGTCTTGATCTTGACTGGGCCACAGCCCATCAAGTAACCCACAAATAGTGAGTAATCTCATTTCTCATAGCAACCCATCAAAGATCCAAATTTCCTTTATTCCTCAAAACAGGCCGCAGGCCACATATGTATCTAAAGCCCAAAAATTGAGCCCGTTCACTGTTATATTATGAGGGCCGCAGCCCATCCCCCTCCTCGACACACATTTTAACTCGTCAATATTCGCGGTCACTTAAAATATACTCGACACACTTTAACGATAAAACTTGTAATTTGATTTAAACACGACGACAATATATATAATAAAACTTGACAAATCTTAAACTTCAATGTCGCGCACTATTTTAAACAACACGCCACTAAAAATACTTGCTACATCTAATTACGTATATTATTTAGACAACATCACCATTTATGCATACAACTTGACATAAAAATCTTTTATAGATAAAAATGTTTTAACCATTAGAATGAATAGTAAACCGTTACATATATTTTAAAATCATAAAAATAGATGAAAGAATATTTAGATTCGTTCGTTAACTTGCACATATTTTATCAATACTATTAACACATTTAAAACGGATTTCTTTGTAAAACTTGTAATTGGTTAACACAAAGACTATTATTTTTCAAAACATTATTTTCTCACCAATTATAACACTTTATACATGTATATACGTATATAAATATATACACATGTGCAATCATTTAAACACCAACCGTCCTATAAATCGTTCACATCGACATTTCATGATCCTTATCCTTCGTACGTATTCTTCCGATTATTTTAACTCCAGAGTCACCATTCCTATTCATTTGAACATCCGTGCACTTCGATGAGTCAACAACTTTAAATATTAAAAACTTGGTTTTCACTTAAATGCTGCCACACCAGCAACACCAACATAAACTTTTGAAATAATTGAAATCCTTGAACTTGAATTATGAACTAAAACGTACTTTACTAATTTAGGTCGCGTGTCGGTGCTGCACTCTATTTGAATTACTTGTGATCTCACTGCTACTGAACAAGGTGAGTTTATAGCCCCACTCTATTTAAACTGTTTTATAATTGGGGTGAGAAACGTGCAAAATTTTTATGGACCAAACTATTATTATGCTATTACGTGGATTAGCCTAAGCCCTGTTATGTCCCCTATGCCCAAACTCATGAACCGTCAATTCCTGCTGGGAAGCGCGAATGTTATAAATAGATCTATTGAGGGTGACTCCCCCGTTCAGGTTTGGTCAAATAGGCCAAATGTCGGGCGTATATCATGTCGGAATACAAGTGTATTGGGATAAACACTTGCCGGGCCTTTATATTTAACATGCTTCTAGAGCATGCACACTGTCGTAGCTTCGGTTGCATGAACTTAGTGCTAACGTAATAGACACTACTTTTATATGACATTGCATGGGTTGCTTTGTTCATATACCAAACTCATGGTCCAACTATTGATTTTACTGCTTACCATTAAACCTATAAACTCACCAGCATAACGCTGACTTTTAGCATGTTTTTCTCAGGTATTTGAGATGGATCTTTAAGGCAAACCAAAAAGGCAGGGCAAGGGTCATAGCTTCCGACCTAATTTATTGTGGCTTTTATTAAGACTTGTTTTATTGGGACCACTTTATTATGGGCTTATTTCTTAAATCAAAACTTGTTGTAAACTTATTTAAATTTGAATGAATGTATTAAACGGAAAATGTTTTCCGTTCTTTATCTCCTTGTGTTGTGATACTCAATTTAGTAGCATCCCATGACCCGATTGCTTCCGCTATACCAGATTTGGGGGTGTTACAGATTGGCATCAGAGCCTAGGTTATAGAGAACTAGGTACATATAAACCCTAAACTATAACCGCTTTTTACAAAAACAAGTCCCTATGACCGCCACTTGCCTGCCAAGCCTGTTGCCTTAATTATTGTTTTACTTGACACAACTATATGATATGTTTTACCGTTTGATGATTTATATCATATTTGATTTACACTATATACCAAAAGTATTTATTTTATATATACATACCGTACTTGTCACAACTTACCTTCCCCTATACAATTTCACTACCCGACTCCTAGTTCGAACGCTCGCCCAATTCTTTTGAAACACCTAATTTACCATCATCTAGAAATCAACCATTCCATTTGGTCACGACCTCAACCTATCACCTTAAAACATGTTTCCCCAAGGCATCTACCCTTAGGACACATCACTTTTCCTTCATTACTTGAAGGGACATGCCGTTTGGAAAGCAAGACCTAGATTCCACAGCCATGTGACGACTAATAATCTATGAAAAGTGTGGTTATCTATTCAATTATGTCTCTTCTTTCATGGTTTACTTTGCCCACGTATTCTACCTGTGATGATTATACCCTCGTGTGATACCGTTCTTTCTAATTGAAATCTCATTCATCGTCATCTTTTATGACGTAGATAAATGGCTCCTACAAGAAGGACAACCAAGACCACACGTGGTCGGCCTACTGCTACCACTCTTCCAACTAGGAAGGGAGCAAATCTACTTATTGCGAATCAAGCTATGCTAGATCAGTTGATTAATGACCGTGTGGCAGCAGCACTAGCTGCAGCGGATGTAAACAACTCGACCACTGATATCGGAACCTCAAGACCTAAAGATAACAACAGCCGCAGCTACACCTATCAGAAGTTCCGAAAGATCATGACTGGAGGCCTTGGAGGAACCGAGGGAGCTGTTGATTTGGTCAGATGGATTGAAAGGCTGGAGACTGTGTTTCGAATATGTGGTTGTGCGGATGAAGACAGGGTTAAGTATGCATCGCTCACTTTCACGGATGCTGCTCTAACCTGGTGGAACAACTATCTGAAGACTGAAGGTATTGATGCCGCATACGCAATGCCATGGGAAAGTTTCAAGGAAATGGTGTTCAAAGAGTATTGCCCCTGCAACGAAATTAAGAAGTTGGAGGTTGAATCTTGGAACCACAAGGTGCGGAGTACCAACATTGCTACATACAACCAACACTCTCAAGAATTGGCTCTGCTATGCCCGAAGATGGTCCAAACTGAAGCTCGCCTACTAGAGAGATACATTGGAGGATTACCCCCATACATTAAGGGTAATGACACTACCTCCAAGATTGCTGATCTCCATGAGATTATGGATGTGGAGAACAAGCTGATGGACCAAGTAATCGAGGCTACCGCCGAGAAGGTGGTTGACAACAAAAGAAAGTGGGAAGATCACTTTAAAAACACCAACAACAATGATCCGAACAAACGACAAGAAGTGGTCAAAGTCTATGCTGCCGGCACCAGTGTAAAGAAAGGTTATGCTGGGACGTTACCCAAGTGCAACACGTGCCCGTTTCATCATAATGGGCCTTGCCCCATTCAGTGCGGGAACTGCAGGAAGATCGGTCACCAAGCCAAAGAATGCAAGGCTCCCACCCTCGTGATGGACCAGAACGTCACGATAACCTGCTATGAGTGTGGAGTGATAGGGCACTTCAGGAGTGAATGCCCAGAGCTGAGGAATCAGAATGGAGGAAGAACTCGTGGGAACGCATACGCGTTAGGAGGAGGAGAAGCTCACAAGGACCTCAACAACGTCACGGGTGATAACAATGTTTAAGAAGAGAAAGTTCCCTCTTCGCATAATAAAACCTAAGTCTAGACCGTCTTGGATAGTATTTCCTCGAGTATTTGTACTTTCTTAAAGAATTTCTTTTTCGTTGCATTGTATGGATCTTCATCTAATGAATTCCCTATCTTTTGCGTCCATACGTTATGACGACTTAATTCCGCTACGCTTTCTATTATACCATATTTGATTTTTTTTCCTGCTATCGTCTTATGTAAGGTTGTACTCCTTTATAAACTATTTTGATTTCAAACGACCAATACTGTTTCAAACACAATACCATCTTGACTAAATCGAACATGGCATCATCAATCCTCAATTAAACATAGCCTGATCACCTATGTTTAATTCAGGAAGGATCATGTTATGATGGGAATAGTCATCTCAAGAATTTTGTACTTCAAAGCTAACACTCCGCGTCTCAACTGTCAAAGTTCAATAGTCTCTCGAAAAGGTATCGAATTCATGAAAACGAAATCAAGCGTAAATGCCCTCAATTCTTCTCAACCCCATCGGGTAACTTTAAGTGAAAACCGAGGACGGTTTTCCTTCTAAGGCGGGAAGGATGTGACAAACGGTAAATTTCCACCTATATTTTAATAATAAATGTCTATTTATTATTACCTAACTGTTAGATTAAACATTTATGTGTTTACATAACGATTATGGGAAACAAAACCCGCACACTGTAGCGTACAGTAACTCACCAAAACAATTTAATTTTAGTAGAAAAGGTGAAATTGTCACTTTCTGACATTTATAAACACTGACATAACAAAACGAGAGGTTAGCTCGTTTTCCCGAAAAACGGCACCACACGCGTACCGACACCACATTAGTAAATGTTCACCTTTATAAATCCTTTTTCAGAGTCAATAAATTTCATTCTACGTCAGTCCGATAGAAACGTCTCCTGGATTATATTTAATTTATTTGTATTATTCACAACGACTCGAAAATCTCAAATCACGCCGGGATTCAACAGGACACGAGGAACATTTAATACACCCCTCAAAATAAACCTTACCATCCATACAATATTCAACCACTCACATTTTATTTAAAAATACAACACTCATTTTTCCTTATATTACTAACACTCACATTTTCTCTTCTTTTACTTCTTAATTTACTTATACGCCATTAAAAGAAAGAGATAAGCCACTAAAAATATATATAATAAAACTTGACAAATCATAAACTTCAATGTCGCACACTATTTTAAACAACATGCCACTAAAAATACTTGCTACATCTAATTACGTATATTATTTAGACTAAGTAAATTAAGAAGTAAAAGAAGAGAAAATGTGAGTGTTAGTAATATAAGGAAAAATGAGTGTTGTATTTTTAAATAAAATGTGAGTGGTTGAATATTGTATGGATGGTAAGGTTTATTTTGAGGGGTGTATTAAATGTTCCTCGTGTCCTGTTGAATCCCGGCGTGATTTGAGATTTTCGAGTCGTTGTGAATAATACAAATAAATTAAATATAATCCAGGAGTCGTTTCTATCGGACTGACGTAGAATGGAATTTATTGACTATGAAAAAGGATTTATAAAGGTGAACATTTACTAATGTGGTGTCGGTACGCGTGTGGTGCCGTTTTTTGGGAAAACGAGCTAACCTCTCGTTTTGTTATGTCAGTGTTTATAAATGTCAGAAAGTGACAATTTCACCTTTTCTACTAAAATTAAATTGTTTTGGTGAGTTACTGTACGCTACAGTGTGCGGGTTTTGTTTCCCATAATCGTTATGTAAACACATAAATGTTTAATCTAACAGTTAGGTAATAATAAATAGACATTTATTATTAAAATATAGGTGGAAATTTACCGTTTGTCACAACTGAGAAAAACGTGCTAAAAGTCAGCGTTATGCTGGTGAGTTTATAGGTTTAATGGTAAGCAGTACAATCAATAGTTGGACCATGAGTTTGGTATATGAACAAAGCAACCCATGCAATGTCATATAAAAGTAGTGTCTATTACGTTAGCACTAAGTTCATGCAACCGAAGCTACGATAGTGTGCATGCTCTAGAAGCATGTTAAATATAAAGGCTCGGCAAGTGTTTATCCCAATACACTTGTATTCCGACATGATATACGTCCGGCATTTGGCCTATCTGACCAAACCCGAACAGGGGAGTCACCCCTAATAGATCTATTTATAACATTCGCGCTTCCCAGCAGGAATTGACGGTTCATGAGTTTGGGCATAGGGGACATAACAGGGCTTAGGCTAATCCACGTAATAGCATAATAATAGTTTGGTCCATAAAAGTTTTGCATGTTTCTCACCCCAATTATAAAACAGTTTAAATAGAGTGGGGCTATAAACTCACCTTGTTCAGTAGTAGTGAGATCACAAGTAATTCAAATAGAGTGCAGCACCGACACGCGACCTAAATTAGTAAAGTACGTTTTAGTTCATAATTCAAGTTCAAGGATTTCAATTATTTCAAAAGTTTATGTTGGTGTTGCTGGTGTGGCAGCATTTAAGTGAAAACCAAGTTTTAATATTTAAAGTTGTTGACTCATCGAAGTGCACGGATGTTCAAAAGAATAGGAATGGTGACTCTGGAGTTAAAATAATCGGAAGAATACGCACGAAGGATAAGGATCATGAAATGTCGATGTGAACGATTTATAGGACGGTTGGTGTTTAAATGATTGCACATGTGTATATATTTATATACGTATATACATGTATAAAGTGTTATAATTGGTGAGAAAATAATGTTTTGAAAAATAATAGTCTTTGTGTTAACCAATTACAAGTTTTACAAAGAAATCCGTTTTAAATGTGTTAATAGTATTGATAAAATATGTGCAAGTTAACGAACGAATCTAAATATTCTTTCATCTATTTTTATGATTTTAAAATATATGTAACGGTTTACTATTCATTCTAATGGTTAAAACATTTTTATCTATAAAAGATTTTTATGTCAAGTTGTATGCATAAATGGTGATGTTGTCTAAATAATATACGTAATTAGATGTAGCAAGTATTTTTAGTGGCGTGTTGTTTAAAATAGTGCGCGACATTGAAGTTTAAGATTTGTCAAGTTTTATTATATATATTGTCGTCGTGTTTAAATCAAATTACAAGTTTTATCGTTAAAGTGTGTCGAGTATATTTTAAGTGATCGCGAATATTGACAAGTTAAAATGTGTGTCGAGGAGGGGGATGGGTTGCGGCCCTCATAATATAACAGTGAACGGGCTCAATTTTTGGGCTTTAGATACATATGTGGCCTGCGGCCTGTTTTGAGGAATAAAGGAAATTTGGATCTTTGATGGGTTGCTATGAGAAATGAGATTACTCACTATTTGTGGGTTACTTGATGGGCTGTGGCCCAGTCAAGATCAAGACCAAATTAGAAGTAGCAATTCAATCAGAACAAAGAATGAAATTTCGCTTGGGTTTGACTGTTAACGCAAGACAGAAGAAAAAAAAATGTTGAATAAGTTTTAACGTACGCTAAGGTGACTATAAGATTCGAATATACATTGTTCGAGCAAAAAGGCAGGGCAAGGGTCATAGCTTCCGACCTAATTTATTGTGGCTTTTATTAAGACTTGTTTTATTGGGACCACTTTATTATGGGCTTATTTCTTAAATCAAAACTTGTTGTAAACTTATTTAAATTTGAATGAATGTATTAAACGGAAAATGTTTTCCGTTCTTTATCTCCTTGTGTTGTGATACTCAATTTAGTAGCATCCCAAGACCCGATTGCTTCCGCTATGCCAGATTTGGGGGTGTTACAGCATGTTTCTTCTCTTTTTGACTACTCAACTGCACAAGATGATCACAAAGTTGATTCGGTATTCCTTATTTGAGATTGAAGTTGAATTTCACGAAGGCGACAACTTAGTTTATCATGAAGTCGGGGTTGGTTGGATGCATGACCTTCAATGACAACTTGCTCGTGCTTAAAATTTTAAGTTGAAGACTTGGGTTATCTAGTTACCAGCAGTCGGGGTAACTATCACTTAAGAGTCATGGGAGTACTCAGTGTCACACATCAATGACGTTGTCGATAATCGCAAGAGGTGGTAATGTCTCATACTTTGGTTGGGTATTGAGCACTTAGAGATTTGCTTGGAGCATTAATTCTCTACACCGTTCTTCCAACAATTAGTGCAAGCTTAAGTAACAAATTTGGGGACTTCTACTTCAGTTTTCAATATTGGTATATCTGGTTTCCTTCATCAAGTGGTCACTAATCTGTGTACAAGGTTGGTTAGTTGGCCAAAGGTTTTAAAAGTTGTGATGTGATCTGTAATACTCATGAGATATTCTTAACCTAAACTGATAATCACCAAAATCGAATCAGTCATGCCACATTCAATCTGTTACTGTCTCACGGTTTCTTCTTGGTTTTGTAAAATCCCGCGAAAGAACTTATTTCTCGGTTTAAATCACAGATTTGTAAAATCCCGTGATGATGGGCTATGCACTCTTAACCATGATCGGGTTAAAACCATTATCAAAGTTCAGCTATAACATCACAAATGGCTGGATCGGGGCATTTAATCGACAAGATGTGACTACGGCGTTAGTTCAGTATTATTTATTTGAGGCTGAAGTGAAATTTCATGGGTGCGTGTACTGAGTATCTGAAGATATCGGGGAGGTTGGATGAAGATTCTTCGAGACCCTTGTTCGAGCTTTCAACATTTACAATGACGAGGACTTGGATATCTAGTTATTTTTTCTTTCTCTCTATTACAAAATAACTATCACTTTAAGGAGTCACGTTGTAGTGCTCAGTGTCACACGAAGTTGTGGATATCCAAGAGGTGATGTACGTCTTATACTTGATGGTTGGTTGGTTGAAGAGTATAGAGTACTTAGGGATTCAATGTTGCACGAAGTCTCTACACTGCTCTTTGTCTCGCATTAGTACAAGTTTAAGTCACAAGTTCGGGTTATGTTACTTCAGTCTCAAGTTCATCATATTGGGTTTTCTCCATCAGTGGTCACGACATCAAGCCGAAAAAATGATAATGGGGTTGGTAACGAGTTAGATGAGAGAAGTAGAAAAGAGAGAAATGACGTCTGTACACATCAGTGCAAGCCTCGCTCTTCATCATTATGACGTCTGTACACATCAGTGCTGGCCTCGCTCTTCATCATTATGGCGTCTGCAGATAACACTTCAGGCCCCGTTCCTCAAAGAAAAGAAAGGTGTACGCTTAAGTGCGCTTTATCTTTGGAAGAAGAGAAATCTTCTTATTTATGGCCATTCTCATCAACAAGTTTCATGCTCTTTCCGTGCTCTTTAAGTCTTCAAGTGGATTAACGCATATTGGAGTATACTCTTATTCACTTATTCAACCAAAAATTGCAGTTGACAGGCATATGCAATGTAACACCCCAACCCGACAAGGGCAAAGATGTCACAAATACATGGTTTCATATCAGATACAAGCATTCAAGAAATAACAATAGCGGAAGCTTTAACATTAAAATTCAAAGGAAACGAAGTACAAAACATAATCCAAACTGCTCAAACAATGGCATAACAGAAATAATATCCAAATGGTCACACTAGAATGACAAGGTCTAAACTTCACACAAGTTGCTCTCATCCCAAGCTAAAACCCAGCTCCTAGCTTAAATGTACCTGCCGCAGGAAAAGAAATGCGGCTGAGCTACGAGAGCTCAGTGAACAGATATAACGGAAACAAAGCAGTAGTAACGGAATAATAAAGTAAAAGGAATAATACCAGGAGTAACAAGAGTCAGGAAAAGGAATACAAAAGAGTTATGCAGACATACCAGGAATTAAGAATGGTTACAATGGTGAAAGCAAATGAAACCAGAACCCACCAAAATCCCAAGTCGAAAACAAGTCAAGTCCAGTATCAAGTCATAGGGTAACAAATCCAGAAATCCACCACAAACCCAAGTCAAATCAGGTCAGGTCAAACGTCAGGTCAAGTGTCAGGTCATAAGTTTACAAGGTTTCAGGTAAACAGAAATCCACTACGAGCCCAAAACTCAAAGTCAATCTCAAAGTCAAACCATATCAAGTCACATATCAGGGTGTATGGAGGGGTGACCTCAGCATACCAAGTACAGGGTGAGGGATACCTCCAGGGGTTGGAGTCGCGAACTCCCAGGGGTGTGAAAGGCGTGTATCGCACATACTCGCCAGTCACCAAGTAATACAAGTAACACGAACAAATCAAGACAGGTCTAGGATGCATCCATGCGCCCCCGCAGGCCACAGGGTTCTTCCTCTACGTAATAAATCAAGTCAAATCGGGGACAGCGTAACCAAATCACTAGGGCTACACACTAGTCATGCCGGCTGTGCATCACCGACATGGACATGAAACCCTCATGCCTAGTAGATGGCTCGTAGTCTCAAACTGTGGGTGAGGGTTAAGTATCAAGTCTCGGTATCATGTATCAGGTGTCATAACAGGGTTCATATCAGGGTTCATATCAGGATTCATATCAGGATTCATATCAAGGGGTTCAATATCAGGATTCATATCAGGGTTCATATCATAAGTGTCAAAATCCTTAAATACCGTTTTCCATAAAAGTATTCTTTAAAAGGTTTCATAAAAGAGGTTATTTGAAAATGGTTTCTATAATGATAATCTTACCAATAATTTCTTAAAACATTTTCATAATTTATCAAAAAGGTTTTTCTCAAATCCAGTTATACTATCAGGTGTATCAAGGTTCAAGTCCAGGTTCATGGCAAGGTTCATATCAAGGTTCATGACAAGGTTCATATCAAGGTTCAAGTCAGAAGATAAAGCAAGGGTTCAAAGCAAGGTTCAAGAACAAGTACAACAGGTCAAGGTTCACAATACAAGGGATACATAGCAATGGTTCGGGAAATCTTAAACGAATCAATAAAATAAATCAAGAGACGAAGGCCCATTACTGAAAAGGGCAGAATATCCGTACCTTATTCAAATAGCAAGCACAAACAAAAGAGTAGCTGACAGGGATCAAGATCACTCCCTCCTCGAACCTAAAGGAGTAGAAGACAGAGATACGAAAGGGGTTCAGTTATCTTCCCATTATAAGTAACTTTCTATTTTTAGCAGGTTCCCAGATTTAGTAAGCTTCAATACTTGGCAAGATTCAAGTGGTATACTTCAAGTCAAGTCTTTAATTAGCTTATTATGGAAGTAGCATTCATTTTAACAAGTTACACAAGTTCAGGGTTAGTTATGACAAGTTTTTCATAGTTCAGGGTTATAAGCGTAACTTTACCAAAGTTAAAGGTCCACATTAAAATTATCATCATTTTACCATTCAAACACTTATACTTTCCAGAATTACACATTTAGCCTTCAAGTTTCATAATTTACGATTTACACCCTTTTAATTAATTAATTACAAATTAAACCTTATACTTATATAATTTACAAATTAACCTTCACAAGATTCATATTACACATCAAGTCCTTTTATTCCTTCAAATTACAGAAAATAACCCTCAATATTATTATGTTACAAACAGCCCTTAAACTTTCCGTAAATTACATATTTAGTCCTTGTACTTTATTACATTACAAATCGATTTAAAATAATTAACCATAATTACATATTAAGCCCTTAATTTCTCAATTTTACACAATGAACACTTATTTCAACATGTTATACGAACACACCCTTAAACATTCACAATTTTCACTTCAAGTCCCTCTAGTTATCAAAGTTACATATTTAGTCCTTTAATTTACAATTTCAACCTTTAATTATTAACAATTACATATTAAGCCATTAAATTACCAAAATTTCACATAACCCCCTGAATATAATTTATTACTCAAAACAGCACCAAGTTTCCAGAAATTACATATTTAGTCCCTCATTTTTATTTATTTTTAATTCGACACAAATATTAGCATTAAATCCATATCTTGCCAAAATTACAAATAAGACCCTCATGTTATAATTTTTATGCATTCTCCCAGGTCCATACAATATTACAAAAATATCCCACAAGTTTTAATAATTACAAAACACCCCCTTAACTTATTATTTATCAATCGGTTTGCATAAAATCATATCAAAATCAAACCCTAGCAATCCCAATCATTTAGCAATCATTGTATCATCATTGTATCACTTTTATTTCCAGATTTCATCCACTAAAAACCCTAGGTCGATTGGTTCTTAGGGTTTTCCATAATTCCTCTTTTTTATTCCTTAAATCTGGTTTTAAAATTAAATTCGACATACATGTTTTTAGGCCTCAACAATTCGAACTACCATTTTTCTCATGTTATATGATCATCATAGAAGCCAAAAAAAATAATAACCTGGCCCAGAAAATTCGCATACAAGATTTTTAGATTTAATTCGATTTTAGGGTTTATAAACCCATTATTTTCTATTCGGCCAAAATACAATGCATGGTTCGATTTAAGTATTTTTCCCATGTTATATGTGATTAAAGGAGTGCTAGAAAATTACCAGGAAATTTATAGATCAAAGGATTACACGCTATGGATTATTGTTGCTCGGTTGCACTTTTTCGACCCAATTAAATCACCACAGCCAAACGATCGACCCTAGAACCTTGTGGCTATTTTTCTCACCTTCCTTGCATCATCAAGCACTCCAGAAAAATGGGTTTTTGATTTCTAAAAATCGGATGTGGTGTGTGGGATTTTTGAGGGTGGCGGCTTAATAGAAATTAGGGTTAAAATGGGAGAATTAATTTGTGGAGTGATATAAAATAGGTTAGACCGAGTATTGGGGAGGGCATGGGGCTAAAGAACCGGCCTTCATCATGGCCCAATTTAATTTACCATTTTTATTTCATTTTTCCTTAATTACTTTTATGTTATAAAGGTTTTTAATTAATAATAATTGTGTATTTAAATTTTCGGTATACACAAGGGTATTTTGGTCATCTCACAACTTGTATAAATATTAATCGAAGTCGTCAAAATTATTTCGTATCATATCTTGTTCGTTTCCAGAAGTTTGGGATCGATTCGGAACTTTAATTAAGCTTTAATTAAATTTTAAAGTTTCAGGGGCATTTTGGTAATTTTACATGTTTTAGATTTTCGGGTTTTACAACTCTTCCCCTCTAACAGAAAAATTTCGTCCTCGAAATTTGCAAGGACATAGAAATGAAAGAGAACGGAAAACAGAACAAAGACATACCAGACGCCTTATCTGCCTGGTCACGAGAAAGCGAGAAAACACGACCGGTGGTAGGAGTAGGAGAAGGAGGGCCAAGATATTTCTCAAGTGGTTCCGGGTTCCGCCTAGGACAATCTTTCAACTTATGCTCCCTCGAACCACACCTAAAACAAGCTCCAGAAGTCGTACGGCAAAATCCCGAATGGTTCTTCCCACACTGAGGACAACTAGCTGACCCCTGACTGTCGCTGCGCCCCCGACGATCGCCATCCTGCCTAGAAACTGACCTCGAATCTCGGCCCCTCGAATCTGATTTCTTCTGGTCGTAGCTCTTGCCCGAATACTCCTTGACGTCCCGACTCTGAATCTGTTTGCTGCACCTTGTCGCCATCACGGTCTCGTTTGTAACCAACGCCCTCATGAAAATCTCGATGTTGCGAGCTGCATCGCAACATGCTGACGGATCCGCAAACTCCGAATTAAGCCGACGATCAAGAAAATATGACAGAACAGAACATGAAGAATGACAGAGCAGAACAGGAAAATATGACAGAGCAGAATCAAGGAAAGATGACAGAGCATAACAGGAAAAGAGAGTGCGCGAAAGGAAACCTAATGTCTACCCAATCCTCACAGGTCACGAGCCTAAGCTCTAAGGGTTTCGGATGCCTATACTCTGATACCATAAATTGTAACACCCCAACCCGACAAGGGCAAAGATGTCACAAATACATGGTTTCATATCAGATACAAGCATTCAAGAAATAACAATAGCGGAAGCTTTAACATTAAAATTCAAAGGAAACGAAGTACAAAACAGAATCCAAACTGCCCAAACAATGGCATAACAGAAATAATATCCAAATGGTCACACTAGAATGACAAGGTCTAAACTTCACACAAGTTGCTCTCATCCCAAGCTAAAACCCAGCTCCTAGCTTAAATGTACCTGCCGCAGGAAAAGAAATGCGGCTGAGCTACGAGAGCTCAGTGAACAGATATAACGGAAACAAAGCAGTAGTAACAGAATAATAAAGTAAAAGGAATAATACCAGGAGTAACAAGAGTCAGGAAAAGGAATACAAAAGAGTTATGCAGACATACCAGGAATTAAGAATGGTTACAATGGTGAAAGCAAATGAAACCAGAACCCACCAAAATCCCAAGTTGAAAACAAGTCAAGTCCAGTATCAAGTCATAGGGTAACAAATCCAGAAATCCACCACAAACCCAAGTCAAATCAGGTCAGGTCAAACGTCAGGTCAAGTGTCAGGTCATAAGGTTACAAGGTTTCAGGTAAACAGAAATCCACTACGAGCCCAAAACTCAAAGTCAATCTCAAAGTCAAACCATATCAAGTCACATATCAGGGTGTATGGAGGGGTGACCTCAGCATACCAAGTACAGGGTGAGGGGATACCTCCAGGGGTTGGAGTCGCGAACTCCCAGGGGTGTGAAAGGCGTGTATCGCACACACTCGCCAGTCACCAAGTAATACAAGTAACACAAACAAATCAAGACAGGTCTAGGATGCATCCATGCGCCCCCGCAGGCCACAGGGTTCTTCCTCTACGTAATAAATCAAGTCAAATCGGGGACGGCGTAACCAAATCACTAGGGCTACACACTAGTCATGCCGGCTGTGCATCACCGACATGGACATGAAACCCTCATGCCTAGTAGATGGCTCGTAGTCTCAAACTGTGGGTGAGGGTTAAGTATCAAGTCTCGGTATCATGTATCAGGTGTCATAACAGGGTTCATATCAGGGTTCATATCAGGATTCATATCAGGATTCATATCAAGGGGTTCAATATCAGGATTCATATCAGGGTTCATATCATAAGTGTCAAAATCCTTAATTACCGTTTTCCATAAAAGTATTCTTTAAAAGGTTTCATAAAAGAGGTTATTTGAAAATGGTTTCTATAAAGATAATCTTACCAATAATTTCTTAAAACATTTTCATAATTTATCAAAAAGGTTTTTCTCAAATCCAGTTATACTATCAGGTGTATCAAGGTTCAAGTCCAGGTTCATGGCAAGGTTCATATCAAGGTTTATGACAAGGTTCATATCAAGGTTCAAGTCAGAAGATAAAGCAAGGGTTCAAAGCAAGGTTCAAGAACAAGTACAACAGGTCAAGGTTCACAATACAAGGGATACATAGCAATGGTTCGGGAAATCTTAAACGAATCAATAAAATAAATCAAGAGACGAAGGCCCATTACTGAAAAGGGCAGAATATCCGTACCTTATTCAAATAGCAAGCACAAACAAAAGAGTAGCTGACAGGGATCAAGATCACTCCCTCCTCGAACCTAAAGGAGTAGAAGACAGAGATACGAAAGGGGTTCAGTTATCTTCCCATTATAAGTAACTTTCTATTTTTAGCAGGTTTCCAGATTTAGTAAGCTTCAATACTTGGCAAGATTCAAGTGGTATACTTCAAGTCAAGTCTTTAATTAGCTTATTATGGCAGTAACATTCATTTTAACAAGTTACACAAGTTCAGGGTTAGTTATGACAAGTTTTCATAGTTCAGGGTTATAAACGTAACTTTACCAAAGTTAAAGGTCCACATTAAAATTATCATCATTTTACCATTCAAACACTTATACTTTCCAGAATTACACATTTAGCCTTCAAGTTTCATAATTTACGATTTACACCCTTTTAATTAATTAATTACAAATTAAACCTTATACTTATATAATTTACAAATTAACCTTCACAAGATTCATATTACACATCAAGTCCTTTTATTCCTTCAAATTACAGAAAATAACCCTCAATATTATTATGTTACAAACAGCCCTTAAACTTTCGGTAAATTACATATTTAGTCCTTGTACTTTATTACATTACAAATCGATTTAAAATAATTAACCATAATTACATATTAAGCCCTTAATTTCTCAATTTTACACAATGAACACTTATTTCAACATGTTATACGAACACACCCTTAAACATTCACAATTTTCACTTCAAGTCCCTCTAGTTTTCAAAGTTACATATTTAGTCCTTTAATTTACAATTTCAACCTTTAATTATTAAAAATTACATATTAAGCCATTAAATTACCAAAATTTCACATAACCCCCTGAATATAATTTATTACTCAAAACAGCACCAAGTTTCCAGAAATTACATATTTAGTCCCTCATTTTTATTTATTTTTAATTCGACACAAATATTACCATTAAATCCATATCTTGCCAAAATTACAAATAAGACCCTCATGTTATAATTTTTACACATTCTCCCAGGTCCATAAAATATTACAAAAATATCCCACAAGTTTTAATAATTACAAAACACCCCCTTAACTTATTATTTATCAATCAGTTTGCATAAAATCATATCAAAATCAAACCCTAGCAATCCCAATCATTTAGCAATCATTGTATCATCATTGTATCACTTTTATTTCCAGATTTCATCCACTAAAAACCCTAGGTCGATTGGTTCTTAGGGTTTTCCATAATTCCTCTTTTTATTCCTTAAATCCGGTTTTAAAATTAAATTCGACATACATGTTTTTAGGCCTCAAAAATTCGAACTACCATTTTTCTCATGTTATATGATCATCATAGAAGCCACAAAAAATAATAACCTGGCCCAGAAAATTCGCATACAAGATTTTTAGATTTAATTCGATTTTAGGGTTTATAAACCCATTATTTTCTATTCGGCCAAAATACAATGCATGGTTCGATTTAAGTATTTTTCCCATGTTATATGTGATTAAAGGAGTGCTAGAAAATTACCAGGAAATTTATAGATCAAAGGATTACACGCTATGGATTATTGTTGCTCGGTTGCACTTTTTCGACCCAATTAAATCACCACAGCCAAACGATCGACCCTAGAACCTTGTGGCTATTTTTCTCACCTTCCTTGCATCATCAAGCACTCTAGAAAAATGGGTTTTTGATTTCTAAAAATCGGATGTGGTGTGTGGGATTTTTGAGGGTGGCGGCTTAATAGAAATTAGGGTTAAAATGGGAGAATTAATTTGTGGAGTGATATAAAATAGGTTAGACCGAGTATTGGGGAGGGCATGGGGCTAAAGAACCGGCCTTCATCATGGCCCAATTTAATTTACCATTTTTATTTCATTTTTCCTTAATTACTTTTATGTTATAAAGGTTTTTAATTAATAATAATTGTGTATTTAAATTTTCGGTATACACAAGGGTATTTTGGTCATCTCACAACTTGTATAAATATTAATCGAAGTCGTCAAAATTATTTCGTATCATATCTTGTTCGTTTCCAGAAGTTTGGGATCGATTCGGAACTTTAATTAAGCTTTAATTAAATTTTAAAGTTTCAAGGGCATTTTGGTAATTTTACATGTTTTAGATTTTCGGGTTTTACATGCAATTTTTGAGGGGGGGAAAGGGTGAATAAACAACCTGTGAGTCTTCAAGAACCGTCAAGTGGAGCTGCTTACCGTTGACGGTATTCATATTCACTCGTTCAATCATCAAAAATTGCAGTTGGCAGGCATATGCAATTTTTGAGGGGGGGAAAGGGTGAATATTAATCTACATGTTGGTTGATGATTGAGAAATGGTCATACGACTCCTGAATACGTCAGTTCAGGAGTCGTGCAAACCATGGTTCTCCAACACTACATCTTCTTCCTCTATCAAGGTGTTGAAGAACATGGTCATGGAATGCTAATCGACATCTTCTCACGGGCTGATACAATCAGCATCAAAGGGTTTCTAGTCAATGCTTCATGTACACGTCATTAGGCTACATGTACACATCATGATGATGATTCCGATTAATCGTAACCATTAGGGGAGAGAAATGTGTACACCAAGGACGCACAACAGGTTCACGTGATCGGGCTTAATACTTCTTCTTAGTTGAAGTTATTCCGGGAAGACAAATGTCATAACCGCAGAGAAGATCAGTGGTTCAACTTGTTACCTTGGTATTATCGTTTCACTACTACGTTATGTGCTGATTAATCATAACCATCAGGGGAGAGAGAATGTGTACATCAAGGACGCACAACAAGTTCACGTGATCAGGGCTTAATATCCAAGGATGGATACATACTATAGATGATCAGTGGTTCAACTTGTTACTTTGGTGTTATACTAAAGACTGAAGAAGGTCGAGTCGTCAGTCTATTCTTCATTCTCTGTTGTGTGTTATCGTCTCATGTGTACGCTGCGGGCTGATGGGTTGTATGTAAGGTTACTGGAAGGCATTTGGTGAGATAAAGATGGTTGGTATTCTGTTCCTCCATATTGGGCAATATTGAAGAAGGTCGAGTCTACTGTCTTCTCTACATTCTCCGCTATGTGTCAGAAGACTAAAGACGGCATGCATTCGGTTGTCAAAAGACTTCTTCATATTATGGGTGTTCATCCAAATTCTTCCTTCTATTATGGGTGTTCATCAGAAAGGTTGTCAGATTGGGAGAGAGCACTAACTAGGGGAGAGTGAAAAGCCTGAATTAATCCCTGGTTAAATGTGCTCACATTGCTCTTCAGCAAGTAAAGTGATGGCAACGGAAAAGATCCAAGAAGCTGAGGAGTAATGGTTTTTCTTTCGTATCCTTGTATATATTTTGCTTCTTTTATTTTTGTGAATATCTTATTCCATTGTGTAAATAGTTATATAGAAATCCTGCTAATTGTAAATAGAGAATCGTAAAACCAGAAAAACCATAAAAATTAAAAAATAGAAAATACCAAAAAAAGTTTCACCTAGGCATGTCTTCTGTTTATCGATAACATTTACGGACTTAGAAATGTCATTCAATAATGGCACGGGTCTTTAAATGAAGCTCGAGCAGAAGTTAAAATGGATTGGTAAAACATGTCTAAAATGGCTTGCTATTACTTTAGATAGCAACCCGCACTTCAAAATGGGGAAAGCACGTCACCAAAAAGATGGCTGTTCCTCCAACTGGGTGATGTTCACCTGGGCATGGATTACTTTACATCCATGTTTCTTCAATCTGATGTACGTTTAAGTGCATCATTTCTTGAAAAAGAAGAGAAATCTTCTTTGTATACAAATAGTTTTCATTCTATGATTCTTCTGAAAATTATTTGTGAGACACTTGGTGGATATGTGTTGTATGAAATTTGTTTATACTTGGATTATGCATAAAATTTGTCACTCAATCAACGACTACAAATATTTAACTAGAATACGGGTCATTGATTGAGGGGGAGAGTGAATTCAAATTTTATATCATCAAACGGGTTTCTTGATTAATTCATAACTCTTAGAAAAAGGTTTTGTAGTTAATGGGGCATTAGTTGAAGAGGAAATTGCTAAACTTTATATCAAATGGCCAAATGTGTTAGTTGCTAGAAAGTTTAGGACATTATGTGCACTTTGCTTATAGTATCCTAGCTTCATATATCTAGAAGGTTCATTTGTGTTACTTTGGAATCTTCGTTTAATCCCCTAAACACCTTAAGACTCAAAACCTAAAAGAAGTTAGAAAAACCAGTTGTGTTTGATGTTTTTTAATACTCCAATGACAGTTGTATGATCTAAATGAATGAGTTTCAAAGGTTGTTTGACTTTTGTTAAGTCGATTGATGCTTAATTGTTGTTGATATTGTGCATATGTTCTCAGGATTTGCTTAGGTATATTGCTATCATGTTAGAATCATGTTCCTAAGATCCTGAGTTGAATATTGATATCTGTGTGAATTGCCATGTGCATGATTGCTATTTGCTCTTCATGCTAGATAGTGGTTTGACGTAGTCCCTTATTGTGGTTTGATTATAAGATGAACTTGGCATTATAATGTGGCAAGCTGCTGAAGGGTAGCTATTAAGGAATAGTGTATCTGTATGTATGTATATCTGTGTTGATATTCTTATGCAGATTCCATAGCCAAAATGAATGTGCCAGTTCCCGCTCTAACCATTTGATCAGACGGTCAAACTCTATTAATTGGCTCAGAATTCACCACGACAACAACAATGGCAGCAACAACAACAACAACAACACCGTCATCACCACCACCACCTTCAGTGAAACAAAGCAATATTTGTTCCGATCTCGCCAAGTGGGGATCTACAATACTTGGACGTTCTTGTTGGTGGATGGATAATCGATGTTGACCAATGACTCCCTTCAGAGATGCGGATGATCACATCATCTGTGCAAAAAGGTCAATATCATTCGTGTCATTAAAGTCATCTTGTGCATAAGAAGCAGTGAATCTCCCTCTTAGATTAAGGGGGAGCAAAGTATGTTTCATCATCAGAACATGTTAAACCTGACCACATTTTCTCCCATGTTTTCTAAATTATTTAAATCAATTGGTATCACAAATCTCAAAAGGTTTGAAATTTTTGATCGGGGGAGAGAATGTGATTTAAATATGAAACCTGATGAAAATGTGATGTTTTGGACTTAAACGTTAGGCTCTCCCATATGTGCTAAACTCTTTCGTATATCGATGCACATATTGAGGGGGAGCAAATGGACAAAAAGGATTTGGCCTCGCAAGCGATTGTGACTCAGACTTGACAAATGAATTGACGATAGCTAAAGTCAGTAGTCGAAAGGACATGTCCTGGACGGGTAATAATTTCAAGCCAGTTTATCTGGTGATGTAAGCGTGTCTCGCAAAGGACGTGTCTTAGTAGAATGTACCGATTTCGAGCGATTTTCCTTGAATGTGATCTGGACGGGTAATAATTTCAAGCTAGTTTACTAGTGATGTAAGCGTGTCTTGCGATGATCATGTTCTTGGAAAATCAATCAATTCAAAAGTGCGAGCTTCACCTGACATGTGCAAATTTATAAAACAATCATTTGAGCACATGTTGAGGGGGAGCATTTGAAATATATAAAACTCTCAAGTGTTAGCAAAAATGTGTTTTCAGAATAATGAACACTTTGAGAGATTTTTCAAGGATTTGGTTTTATGGCAATCGTGAAAGAATACCAAAGACTGACCATTTTAATGAATGCATGGAGTTATAAGGATGGTTAGGTTAGGCTCAAGTTCCCACGATCCCGCCAGAGCCGGAGGGATCTACCCAGGGACAATCCACTAGTTAGTGTAGAAGTCCTTAGGTATGATTAAAAAAGGAGAAAAGTGAATAAGGGAAGAGTGTCGACTGAGATGGAGCTAGTACTGGAACAAACCCAACAAGGTACTAGTAAGGAAGTCTCGGTAAGCACTGAAGGGGTTGAAGAATGAAAAAGAAATGTAAAGGTAAAGGGTGAAAAGAAAGAAGCCCTCCTTACACTTTAGGCAGAAACCGGGTCAATACATATGCTGTCAGAATCACTTAGTTGATTGCTGACATTGAAGACAAAGTATCATGGACCCAGTGATACGCTGCACAACCCTCCCTAGCCACTCAAGGTCCCTCAAAGGATTCTTGTTTCAATTGTCACGGAGTTCAATACATTTCTATCGTCTCTCTCACTCCGAGTTAGATGATATTGAAAAGGTGGCAGTCCTCTCCAGCCTCCGCTCACTAAATCAAAACGCACTATAGAGTCTAGAGCCACGAGATGCATAATAAGATCTCTTAGGGACACAAACTATTTCTACACTGGTTGTTCAACATCAAGGACACCAGCTGTAAACTAAGAGTCCTACGCAGATCTTAGCAATCTGCCAGAACATTTATGAGAGAATTTACAAATGTAATTCTCAATGATTGAATGGAAATTCCTGCCAGGGTCAACATCAAACAGCCCTGAAAGCAAGTCACTTCGGTAATTCCCTGTGGATTACGCTTAGTGATCGCGGCGGTTTCAAAAGGTCTACAGTCGTGGAGTGATCTCCAGCGACTCACCTAATCGCTGATATACTACGGTACGATCTTAAAAAGCCCTCTGTGGGTTTTCGATTAGGAACGGTCTTTGTAAGGATTAAAGAGAGTTTTCACACTATGCTGTTAACAATCTCGAAGTCCGAACCTGTAAGTACCGGTCAATTTGTTGCTAACTGTCGTATGCAGGAACTTCTGGCGGTTGTAGCTGTTGGATGCTGTAGCTGGTTGCGGTTGTAGCTGGTTGCAGAAAAGATGCCAATCCTCTACCACATGTTCACACTACATCATCATTGTAATTCAACAAAGTCATGATCAACCAAAAGACCTTTAACACAGCTTCTGCAAACTCTGATGCTGAAGATCATGACACCAGAATAGTGTGAGCATGTCGGCTCGAAGATTATCACATCACGTGGAGACATACTACTGAAAGATGGCTTGAAGATACATGTTGGATGATATTTTCGAAGAATACTCAAAATCATCCAAGACAAGGATAAGTCATCAAAAGGTCACTGCTGAAAGCAAAATGATCAAAGACGTTGAAGAATCAAAGACTACGAGCTATGAAGACAACTTCAGAAGATAAAATGCTAGAATTCAAGTTATTATTTCCGGGGTGACCTCCCTTAGGGGGAGATTGTTAGGAATATAAATATTCAGATGAAGGCTCGGTCACCCCGAGTATCTATTTAGCATTTACATAGCTCGTAGGCTTATTAATATTAGCATAGTAATATTAGTATTATTAGTTTTATTAGAATTAGTCGTATTTATATTTGTGGAGTGGGTCGGGGCTTTCCACTCTGTCAGCTCACTCCACAGCCCACTAGGGGCACAAATATTAGGAAGTATATAAGACCCTTCCCACACAAGGGAAGGGTTGGAACTCTTGCATATTTTCACACATTGAATCTAATATATCAAGTTTTCCCTTTCAACTCTCTTTCTTTCTAGTTCTTGCATCTAACTCAAACATGGATCTAATCTTCCATGAACCAAGGCCACCCGAATCATCCACACAATCAAAAGGTTAGATCTTACAAAAACAGAATTTAAAGAAACGGAAATTCCATTATCATTAAAAGTATGCTTAAAACCCAAATCCAATAACAAAGAAACTGAAACGACACCTCTAACAATAGAAGGTGCGTAATGACAATTGTTTAACACTAAAATTAAACCAGAAGGTAAAACTAGCTCAAAAGTCCCTATGGCTTCTACTGCTGCACGTATTCCATTTCCCACGTACAAGTAGCATTCCCCATAGTTCAGCTTCTTCGCTCCTCTAAGCCCCTGCGATGTATTACAAATGTGAGTACCACATCCTGTATCATATATCCAGGCATTTTGCTTACGAGGAAAAGAAAACAATTCAACCATAAAAATACCTGAAGTGCTGGCGCCCTGCCCAGCCTTGGCATTCTTATTCTTGCGACACTCCTCAAGTAGCAATGGACAGTCCCTCTTCCAATGTCCAGGAGTATTGCAGTGGTGACAAGCAGCCATATCCTTTTTAGGATGATCCTTCTTGGGAAGAGGATTCTGCTTCTTTGGCTTATGCTGATAAGTCACAATTTGCTTGCCCTTGTCAGCTTTGCCCTTTCCTTTCTTGTTCACATGCTTCGGTTTACCGGGCTTAGCTACTCTACCACCTCTAATTGCCATAACAGCAGGTGTAGGAGCTTTCTTAGTGAGTCCCTTCTCATGTTCAATGAGCATTGCATGCAATTCAGAAAATGTCTTCCCCTTGCAATGCATGTTAAAGTTGCTCACGAAGTCACCATACAATTCCTCATTGAGGGATTTGTTGATGAGGCCAACTTTAACGTCTTCCACATACCCGCAATCAAGTGCATCTAATTGGTCAAGATAACCTTTCATTTCAAGCATATGAGTACTTACGGGTGTTGTTGCTTCCTGCTTGCACTTGCCTAAGTTGTCAAGTACATCATACAATTCAGCCATGGGAGGTTTCTGAAACATGCGTGTCAGTTCCTCAATCATGTTTTTCGAGCCATATTTCTCAAACTGTTTTACCAGCTGAGTGTCCATTCCCGATAGCATGAGACAAGCCGCATCATTGTGCTTGTCATAAGCTTCATTGAACTCCCTAAGTATTTCATTAGGCGAGTTAGCAGGAGGAGCAACCGGAAGGGGCTCAGTAAGACATTCATAACGTTTGGCAATCCTAAGAACAAGCCTTAGATTGCGATACCAATCGTTAAAATTCTTAGTCCCAGTCAATTTTTCTTTTTCAAGCATCATCTTGAAACAAGAGGTTAAGTTTGACGAGTTTCCGGGTTGGGCCATTTCTACAGAAAAAAGTTCAAAAGTTAGTACTTTCGATAATAAACATTTCAAGAAAATTAAACACCCATTGGTTAAAAAACCATTTAATTTTCACTGAAAACTAGGATCCTAATTGACGCCGTTTCATTACATCAGCTTTGGCTGCTAGCAATGAAAGTGCTCAATGAGGTACGGGATCACCCAATTGCCAATATCCAATTGCAAGTCCTAGAAATCATGGGACTTACATTATATTGCCAACATGAGTTGCAAAATGTAAGCATGTTTCATCCCCAAATCTTTATGCCTTGGCGCCATTCCATTACATCAGCTTTGGCTGATGGTAATGAAAGTGCCCAATTAAGTTAACCAACTTAAGAAACTGTAAATTGACGTCGTTTTATTGCATTCAGCTTTGGCTGCTAGCAATAAAAGTACTCAATTTTACCCTTAGATAACCACCCTTTGAACATCAACATTCAGCTTTGGCTGCTAGTGATGTAGGATGAAACCTTAGGTGTTTCTTTTGTAGTTGGGTGGCATATTACTTAAATTTAAAGGGTAATAAATTTTGATGTGTAAAATCAAAAAAATATGTACAAAGATGTCATGCATTCATCTTTGTATCATATATGTTTGCAAAAACAAAACCGTTTACTCATTCGTAGCTCAAATCATCAAATTTTTTTAATTGAGGCGTTGAGCAAATTACAACATTACCTTAAGATGCTTCGTACTTTTTCATGGTGTACTTGGTAAGTCTATTATTGACGCACAGGCGAGCGGAGGGACGACAGCCGCCGAAGCTGGTTAAAACCGTGCCCCTCTAAGGTCACAATTTAATGTGAACCAACCTTAAACACACTTTATAGTTTGTCAATAATAGGTCCGCCGCTTCGACCACTTTTGTACAGTCGCAATCAATCAACTAAAAAATATGATTTTCTTGCTAAAACAATTTTATGTAGTAATTTATTAATTGCTAGTCTCGCCTGGGAGCAAATTACCGTGCGAAGCGAACCACTATCGGCACATAAGACTTGGCAATAAATAAAATTACTACAAAAGGTTTCATAGTTATTAGTCTTATTTATTTTTTATTTGAAAATTACCCTCTTTTGTAGTTACAATCCATCATAATATTAAACACAAAAGATCAAGTAATTACAAAAAATAAATAAACACATAATAACAAATATATGATCATCCACGATATCATATAGCCACATGCAAACCTTTTTCAATAAATCCTAATATTAATTCTATGTGTAATTTTAAATGTATGTAATTAACAAAACTCCCATTGGTTTTCGAGCTCATTGTGCCCAATGGTCCACAGACGCCAAATAACTTGGCCGCGTAAGTTTTGGTTAATTAGATACCATATTGCACATAACTTATTAATTAATATATATTGAGGTCTTCCCCAATTTAAGATTTATTTAAATCATGTAGCAAATAATTCAATACAAAAACATACAAATCATACCATGACAAAATATGCAAGATTTTGTCATGGATTCCATATTGATCACATAATCATGTAGTCCATATTATTATGTCAATATATCACGTACGTATCTAATTAATTAATGACATCACATACGGTATTCACTAATTAATCCCTAAAAATTTCATGCAATCCTAGGGTTTCTATTAGATTTACAAATCAACCATAAAACCCTAAATTAACCATGTGGGTGTCGACCCACTTGGAACCAATTAGGGTTTTTAAAACAAAACCCTAAAATATAATTGCATGTATCTAATCAAGATTCAATTTTTAGGTTTAAGTAATTAATTACAAGTTCTTAAACGAGGCTCATGATGCCACTGTTGGAATATGTGAATCATATGAAAGCTATAAACACATAATATCATCAAGAACACGCAGCGGAAAGATCTACAAGAACAAGTAATTAATTAAACTAAATAGACACGTACCTTATTGATTCCTAGCAAGAACAAGGAATCTCTTCAACAAGAACAAGTTATATAAACCCTAATTGGGATTATATATGGATCGACTAACACCAAACACACTAGCTAAAATAAGCTAGTTACTCGCTCTTGTACACACGTAATCTAGCGTTCCAATGGGAAAAGCTAGGTTCAAGAATCACAAACAACCAAACACTTTAATGCTACACTTGATCGCCAAATCCTAGTGGATTTAAAAAAATGGGTCGAACAAGATTTAGCAAGAGGAAGAGAAAGAAGAGAAGTTTGGCTATTAGGGATTCAAGATTAGGTGTAAACCAAATACAAGTGAATTGTATTTATAGGCTAACCCTAAACTCCCAAACTTGCTCCCTACTCCATCACAACCGGCCACCCAAGCCCAAGGGGAGGGTTCGGCCGATCCAACCCATTCAATGGGTTTCTAGATCCTTCTAACTCCCTTTTGCATAATTAGTCCTTTAACGGTCGTTATCTCTAACCCCGTTAAGTACTAACCGTCATTAAGTATTTTGTTTGTGAAATGAATAAATAAATACATAAAATATATTTAATTATTCAACCATTGGAACTCTCACGTTATTGTATGCAATCCCGAGTCTCGGGTTCGAAACCGGACATACGTATATTAAAAGTTATACATTAAACCTAACGAGGTACAATCTGAATCTTCTTACTATAGTGATAATGGTTCTTCTCCAATAATTTTTTCTAAATAGGTTATATTTTTACGCGAAAATAAATCTCTAAGTTTTCTTGTATAATCAAAATTATGTTTTTCAGATTATGTGAAATTTGATCTTCTAATAGATGTTCTATTTATAATAGTACCTGACATAAGAAATTATTGCCTGCTCCAACGAGTAAATACCAACTTGAAATATAATACCGATAGAATTATATTGATTGATTTTATGCATTTATTATACATGGATTATAATATGATGGATTGAATGTATATTGGAAGCATCGTCATGTTGAAGATATTATTATATTTTGATATTGAATTGTGATGATAATGATGAATGTATATTGTAATGATGATAATGATCTACTATTCAGAAACTGAGGGTTTCAACAGACAATGAGAGAAAGAATGTAATCTCAGATATGACTAAAAAAACTCACTTTATTCATTGAGGCAGGGCCTCTATTTATACAATGATAGTACTAGTTGGGACAAAAAGTTATCCCTATTTTTCAATTAATTTGCTCATCTAAGACCAAATGTTAGAAACATCGATTCAATGGGTTTTCAGGTTTTCAGGTACGTACACTTCATAGTTCGGATGGTGGGACTAAGCAGTATTCGCCTTTGCAACAGTGTTTATACTACTCGCGATGCAGACACCAAGTGCTTTCCTTCATGCATAATGACTACATTATGTGGAATTTCAAAACAAGTTTTATGGAGGCGACGGTTATAAGTTCAAACCTTTCTCGTTTGCAGTAATAGCTGATGACGAAGACTAGTAAATGGCAATCAAGTCCTCGTCTCACCCTATACGGGAAAGAAAGACTTAGGAAGAAAGTATTTCACTAACATTAAAACACATAATTTTGGCTTAGTTAGTGTTACAAACGGATCTTCATTGTTATCACTGTGCAGCTTGAATTAACATAGCGTTTTAGACCCCGGCCCAGCTAAATCTGGATTTCATGACACAAAAGGGCCCTGCTTGCACAAACGAATCCTCTATATTATTTTTTGCAGGGTATAATTAGGCGTTGTAATTAAGTGGGATTCCTTTATATATCGGGTGTTAGTTCTTGTGTAGATTTTAAAAGAATCTATGATATACGCCATCCAATGCTCAAACATTGCGTTCTGCTTTCTTTGGTGTAAAGTGTTGAATAATATTCGCTTTATAGTTTATATGATAATGTCACGTTGCTGTCTGCTGAGATTTGAGTTTGGAAATGTATCTTCTGTATCAAAGTAAACTTTAATTTATTCAAGAAATATAATCTTACAATGCTAAACGAGCGCAAAAGTACTAAGTGTAATTAGATGTAGTAAGTAACCTCAACACGCTCGTAGAGAATAATACAATGGACACTATCGATGGTTATGAAAGAACACTTGCTTTTCACGGGTAACAAATTCCAAAAAATCATCATTTATGGCATGTTTGGTAAAGAGAATTTCAGATAAATGGAATTGGGTAGAGAAAAAGAAAATTAGAGAATTGAAATTGGTTGAATAATCATGATTATCACAAAATATTTTATTCGTTTGTTGGTATTAGGGTTTTGATAATAATAAGATTGCTTGACTAATTCTTGAATCGTGTATAATCCACTTTCCGAATACAATATTTCGACCCTATATGGTGATGGTGCCTTGGGTTACATGAAATTCGTATATGGGATTTTAAGAGATCAAGAGATTAGCGGAAGGATAAAATGAAATTGGACCAATCTGCGCCAAGAAAAGAATACACTCATATTCTAGGCACAAGAATAAGAGCAAAACATGGAGAGAATTGTATTGTTGTTATGATTATTCATCTTATAATGAAATAGAAAAATGGTGTCCATATATATAATATAATAGATAATGTGACTTTTGGTTAAAAGTCACACTCTGATGTGTCTCGAAAGCTTTAAATTTATATAACTAGTTCTACCAATTTCTCTTGGTTCAAAACACACTGGTAAAAGTATAACCCTCGTTTATAGTAAAGAGTTTTGGTAAGACCAGGTCGTTCCACAGGGACTGATATTATTCTATATATCAATTAACTACTTCAGATGATTTGGAAGGCGTTTAAGACAATTATGCAAAAACTAAATGAGATTCAAATATGAGACAAATATGATTAGTTGGATAGTTATTATACCTCAGTGAATGATTAATGATAATGATCTCAATAATGGAGTAAGTTCAACCAATGGTTAGTTTTTTTCTTCAAAATAACGTTTTCACGGATTAACAAGTTGATTCAACAATTATGTTTACTAGCACTTGAACGAGTGGGTAACAAGCTCAAGAACTAGTTGCAATGCAGGAAACTTTGTTGTTTATAACTTAACAAGAGCGGATTTCTCCAACCAATTGATCAAGATACATAGACATATTTTGAAAATTATATAATACCAATTGGTTCTTTCGACTTTCTCCAATTGACAAGTATAATCAAAAGTGATAAAAAATGGATAAAGAGTTTAGAACACAACAAGGTTTCAACATAAACAAGAAATCAAATGAGATCATATCACAACCAATCACTTTATTATATTAACATATCCAAGCAACCATAAGGAGTTTAGCCTAACATGGCTTCAATAATCATGCTTACAGTGATTGATTCGTTTGCAATGAGAGACATACTTCCTGAATTAGTTACAATGATTGAGCTACCGTCACTAGCGATCACTATAACAATACCAAGGTAGTACTTCAACGTATTTGGAACTTTAGCTTCACTTGATCACTCCAATTGATGTAATTCTAATGGTAAAGAGTTATCTGAGCTTTTGTAATAGTTGGGATGAGATGTGTGTTGATTGAGACGGATTGAGGCTCTATTTATAAGCTAACTGTGACTGATCATATTCTGAAGTACGCCGCACTTGAGGTAAGATCGGCGGGCTTCACTTGCGATACCGGCGGACATGGTTAGAAACATCGGCGGGCTTCAATAGTTTTCTCGGCGCCAAAGGGTCCTTAATTGAACTGAAGACCGGTGCACTTTATTCTTGAGATCGCCATACTTGAAGATGCTGACTCAGATTGTATAAGACTTATTACGCCCCCCGTAACCGGCGTACTTTGATAGAAAGGATGGCGTGCTTTTCTACTTTATCTGGCAATTCTTTGCTCTAGCATCTACTTGGCTTAGATGCTTACACTTTATATTAGTTCTTGAAGTTCTTTGTCGATTGGACCTAAAATGTATTTTCATGCAATTAAGTATCGAAAGTCCATAGAATCTATTAAGAAACTAACAAATAACGCTATATAAAATATGTATAATTCAAGCGTCATCAAATCCCTCCACACTTAGCTATTGCTTGCCCCTAAGCAATGTAAGCGAACAAAATAGATTTAAGATTTGAGAGATTAAAACTTGAAGGAGATTTATTTGTTAGTGACAAAGACATTTATATATCAGGCATCAATACATAACAAGATCACCTCACACAGGAATTATTTAAATTCACACGATTTCGCTCATAAGGGGTGATTATGTGGGAACACTCAATTTGCACAGACGTAAATCATAAAACTACCATATGCTTGTACAAGATACGTAAACATAACCGTTGCGGCGTGAGCACCAGACAAATACATCAAAAGAGGGCAAAAATAAGGGTTTATTTGGTTAGGAAAGTGGAGATAATTTGGATTTTTTTTTTTTTTTTTTTTTTTTTTTTTTTTTTTTTTTTTTTTTTTGAGATATGAGTAGCAAAAATTGTCCAGAATTCAGAGTACCGCTAGCCAAAATCACAACTTTTCATTCACTTTGCTAGGCATATACTTTTTTCTTTCCTTTATTTTTCACATTATTTGATATAGACTTTTCTTTATATATTTTACTGAAATTTATTTAACATATCAGCGACTAGCGAATAGTAAGGACTTTGTTTATCAATTTGATTGTTTTTCTCTCATAATGGGTGGTTGATAGAGGTGTTTAGGAGTTTTTTAATGGTGATTTCAGCAACCAGGATAGATGAAATATCATGAGATGAGTTTAAAGTTGATTTGGGTTGTATATCTTGTCTCTTTATCACATATATCTGTCTATAAATTAACCTCACTGCGGTTTAGTAAACGATATACATGCACAAGTTCTAGAGTTAAAATGAATTATCGGCACACTCATATAATATGAAACAGGAAGTGCAAAAGATCATACACTTCATAAAAGGCTAAGAATATTCTCACAATTTAGTGGGTTTAAAATGTGCTAGATATGTATTGACTTGCCTTGCTAGCGCATTTCTTTTTTACTGAAAATTTCTAATATTTATACCTAAAATTTTTAAAAATTATGGAACAAGCAATAGTGCAGAATTACGCTCGATTTGACCTATTTATCCCCACTCCACACTTAAGTTGAACATTGTCCCTAATGTGAAAGACTGATAACATAAGAAATAGAAAAAATTGAGATAAGAGGAACGAAACTTCTCGGGGCTATGTATGGAAGTTGACGTATGAAGTTCCTCTCCTAGCATCCATAACTTATAAAACCAGCAAAAATAAACACAAAAATGCAAGGAAATATTTTTGGGATTTTTTTTTATTACAACCAAATTGCCTCCACACTTAAATTAAAGTGTGGTGAAAAAAAAAAAAAAAAAAAACACAAACTCGAAACCACGGGTTGCCTCCCGTGAAGCGCTTGTTTTTTCCAAGAGTCTCTAGGTAGACTCTTCTTTTGTTTCTACTACTTTTTGGGAAAGAAAGGAGTGGTTTCCTCCCTCCTGTCATTGTAACTTTCTTCTTCGTGGTATAACTTTAGTCGATGGCCATTTACTATGAACGTTTTGCCATCACGTCCATATAATTCAACGTATCCGGATGGATATCCGTGTTTAACCATATAAGGACCAAGCCATCGTGAACTTAGCTTTGGTTGTTTGAATTTATATTTTGAGTGAAACAGGAGTACTTTATCTCCTTGCTTGAATTCTTTACGGATTCGTAACTTACGATCGTGCCAGACTTTGGTTCTTTCTTTGTACAACTGAGAATTTTTGTAAGCATGTAAACGAAATTCGTCTAACTCGTGGAGTTGAAACATTCGTTTCTCTCCAGCAGCTATTAAGTCTGTGTTACAATTATTGAGTACCCAATATGCACGATGTTCGATTTCAAATGGCAAATGGCAAGTTTTACCATAGATGAGTTTATAAGGTGTGGTTCCAGTAGGTGTTTTATATGTTCGGAAAGCCCACAGAGCATCGTCTAACTTTCTTGACCATATAGCCGGATTATCTTTTTTAGCGATCTGTTTTGTGTTTTCTACTTGTCCACTTGTTTGAGGGTTGATATGAAGTAGAGAAGCGATGGTTTACACCATATTTTTTCATTGCTTTCTCCATTAGATGATTACAAAAGTGTGTCCCTCTGTCACTAATTAATGCCTTAGGTATTCCGAAACGACAGAATAGTTTCTTTAGGAATGTTAGGAAGACTCTTGCATCGTTAGTTTGAAGAGCTTGGGCTTCTGCCCATTTTGAGACATAATCGATTGCTACTAGTATGTATTCGAACTTATGGGATTTTGGGAAAGGTTCCATGAAATCTATTCCCCACACGTCAAATATTTCACATACTTGGATGTAATTTAAGGGCATTTCATCTCTTTTTGATATATTTCCGATTTTCTGACAAGCTTCACATAGGCGAACTAGAGTATGAGCCTCTTTAAATATTGTTGGCCAATAGAAATCGGATTCCAACGCTTTCCTGGCCGTAGTGGACGGTCCATAGTGTCCTCCAGTAGGTCCGTGATGACATTCTTCTAGAATGGTTCGAGTTTCGGGTCCTGCCACACATCTTCTTATTATTCCAACAGGACATACTTTGAAAAAATGTGGTTCTTCCCAAAAGAAGTTTTTTTTAATCAGAGAAGAATTTATTCTTTTGTTGAAATGTCATCCCTTTACGTAAGATTTTACCAACCAAATAATTTGTGAAGTTTGCAAACCATGGTTCATTTTCTGAATTTATTTCCATTAGTATTTCTTCCGGGAGATTATCATTTATTTCAATTTCATTATCATCATCTTCTTGTTTCTCAATTCTAGATAGATGATCTGCTGCAACGTTTTCAGTACCTTTTTTGTCTTTAATCTTTATATCGAATTCTTGCAAGAGCAAAACCCATCGTATGAGACGAGGTTTGGCATCTAGCTTCTTAAAGAGATACTCTAAGGCTGCATGATCCGTATAAACAATTGTTTTGGATAGAACAAGGTATGATCGAAATTTTGTTGAGTTGCATTTCATGTTTTACTTGCAAAGTATATCGAGTGAAAATGCTTTCCATTTCGTTGACCAAGTACGGCTCCAACGGCACTGTTACTTGCATCACACATTAACTCAAATGGAAGATTCCAATTTGGGATAGCGATAATGGGTGTGCATGTAAGTTTTTCTTTCAATATTTCGAATGCCGTAAGACATTCTTCATTGAATTCAAATGGAACATCTTTTTCAAGAAGTTTAGTTAGAGGTTTAGTGATTTTGGAAAAATCCTTAATGAATCGTCGGTAAAAACCGGCATGCCCTAAAAAACTTTTAATACCTTTGATATTAGTAGGAGTGAAAGTTTGGATATGACTTCAATTTTTGCTTTTTTCAACTTCTAGTCCTACTCCGGACTTTGTGTCTGAGCACAATTCCCTCCTTAACTATGAAGTGACATTTTTCCCAATTTAGAACTAAATTGCCTTTTTCACATCGCTTGAGCATTTTGTTTAGATTAACAAGGCAATTTCCAAACGAATTTCCAAAAACAGAAAAATAGTCCATGAAAACTTTCATGGATTCTTCAATCATGTCAAGGAATATAGCAATCATGCATCTTTAAAAAGTAGCAGGAGCATTGCATAAGCCAAAAGGCATTCGTCGATAAGCATATGTTCCGAAAGGACATGTGAACGTTGTTTTCTCTTGATCCAGCGGATCGATCGGTATTTGAAAGTAGCCAGAAAATCCATCGAGGAAACAAAAGTATTCATTTCCTGCTAGTCTTTCTAACATTTGATCCATGAAGGGTAGGAGAAAATGATCTTTGGCGGTAGCCTCATTGAGCTTTCGGTAGTCTATATAAACACGCTAAGCACACAGTACAACATTGGAAACCCCCTACCCCTACTATTATATTTGCAAGTGCTGTAGCATGATTGTTGCAATAGACAGTCATTGGTTCCACTATTAGAAGATATTTTGCTTTTTGTTGTTATGACAATTAGAAGTTTTCAGTTATCATTACTTTGTTAATAAACCAAGAAATCAAGTGCAATTGTTAAATATAATTAAAAAAAAAAAAAAAAAAAAAAAAAAAAAAAAAAAAAAAAAAAAAAAACCTCAAGTCAAATGGACCATCTTTTGCTTTCAAACTAACCGAGATCACTTAAGGCCACATAGAAATATTATGAAGTACGCCTTAATAGCCAACAAGCCAATCCACAAAAGGTGTAGATTGGCGCGGGTGCCTTTTGGCACTAGTCATTGTCCACCCTAGAAGGAATAGCTTCGGGCAATTCTCCTGGCCTAGTGGGGCACCAACTGGAGTGAGCCGAGACTCTCGGACTCTTGAGCTCTTATCCACAAAGTCTCTGCAGTGAGCCCATAGGTTTTCCGGAGGGATAGCGGATCCATTGCAAAGTGATGTAAATTTGAAAAGTCTAAAAAGTAATACCCACCGTTGAATGAGATCTAGTCAACCTTCTTATTTTTGTTAATTATTTTCGGTCAAAAGGGTATAGTAGTAATTTGACCCGTTTTTCTTTTTCCATCTCATACTTCAAACGCATATAACTCACAAACGACTAACTTTAAAAAAAAACCGATTTCACCACAATTTTTAAAATTTGATTCTCTTTAATTTGGTATAAATCTTGTTAATTATTTCGAAACTTTTTTTTTTTACATATTCATTGAGCGTTGATTTTCTTGCCATTTTCAACCCTATTTTTAACCTTCAAAATTGTCGAATCATAAAATACTTAAAACACGAAAGTAGTAGACTTTGGTTCACTCTTTCCACAGGTTTTTGAATCACTCAAATCTGATGTCATATGAATAAAATATCACCTGTTAAAGATGATGTTTTACTCATATTTGTTACACACAAGGTGTTTGATGAAATGTCTAGCTTAGATTTTTAGTGTTAAAATTGCGTTAAATGCTCTAATTTTTGTACCACAACGCATTATTAATCATTTTATTAATGTACGATCCAAAAAGTGATGTTTTTAATCGTTAATTTTTTTTAAAAATGTACATTTTGTTCATCAGTTAGTCTTTGTTCATCAGTTAATCTTGTTCATCAGTTAGTATTGTTCATCATTTAGTCTTTGTTCATTAATAATCTTGTTCAATACTAAAGGAGAGCAAGCATATGGAGAAGTTGGCTGCTAAGAAGGCGTAGGTTCATCAGTTAGCTTATGATTTTTTTTTGTTCATCAGTTACTTTGGTTTATCAATTTTTATTCTTGAACATTAGTTTAGGATTTACAGTGTTGGGTCATGGGTTTAGGGCTTAGTTCATCAATTTTAGTTTAGTTCATCGATTCATCAGTTTTTGTTTAGTTCATCGGTTCATCGATTCTGCAAATGTAGGTTCATGAGTTAGTTTATGCTTTTGTTTTGGTTCATCAGTTATTGACTTTTCAATGGGCATACGCAGACTCCTCAATGGGCTGGTAATCAGAAACAGTTTGATGAGTCGCATTCCAGTCCAAGAAACTATAATTCCCAACAACCAGGTAATGAAATTGGTTTTTATGTGTGATGTCACCTCACTTCTTTTTAAGTTACCATTTACAATTTTAACACACTACTATTTGTGGGTCAAAGAGGGAATTTATAGCCAATGACATACAATTAGTTAGGGTGCGTTTGGCGGGCAAATAACAATCACCATCGGTATTGGTTTGAAAATAGGGTGGAATGAAAGTAATTATCTCTACATATAAACTGTTGTTTGGTTTGTGTACATAGTTTTGGGTATCATTGTCACATTAGTAATTTAATATTGTTGATTCTAACTACAAAACAAAAAAATGAAAGGTAGAATGTGAGGTAGGATGTGAGGTAGAGGGTGGAATAAGATAGAAAGTCACCTATCTCCCCATCTATCTATGAATTTATCATTGTGATTTCACTTTTTCATTCATACTTTTCTACTAACATTTTTCATTAATTTTCTATACCTATCAAACCATTCCTTCATTTCCATTATCATATACTAAATGCACCCCAGTTTTTAATTTGTAAGTTTATGGTCTTGCGTGACATGTTTGTTTTTGTGAGTTGCTTAAATTGTTTTTTATTTACAGGGTATAAGTATATCATTCGTGTTTGGGTCATCGAGCGTTCTTGTTCTTTTAGACGTAAAAGTTAAAACGTATAAACTAGCTAAAGTGTTTCAAGTTATACTTACATACATAGTAAATGGTCATCTGGGGACCACAATTTTTATTCAGAAGATAGTACAGTAGTAGATAGAAATTAACTAGGATACAATTGACCAAAGTTGTCAAAGTTCAAAATTTTTCATTTGCCTCCTCTTTTTACCTCCTGTTGAAATTAGAAAACTATGACAATCATATAAACTCCATAATCAAAATACACAAATATGCGGAAGCGTATAAACAATAACATATAACACATAATTATTAACTTAAACATAAATAGAAAACGTACCTGATGCACTTCAATAAATCTTGATTATTTATTAAACTAGATCAATGAATAACCCCTTACCGTT
The DNA here is from genome assembly GCA_021014915.2 of Artemisia tridentata subsp. tridentata. NCBI lineage: Eukaryota > Viridiplantae > Streptophyta > Magnoliopsida > Asterales > Asteraceae > Artemisia > Artemisia tridentata. Next base: position 323,560,888 of record CP139506.1, on the reverse strand, counting down.
TTGTTATTCGATCTCTTGATAACAACAATAGTGTGTTGTTACCTCATTCTTGTATACACAAATTAAACCGTATTAAGGTTATGCAAGTAAAACACAAGAGTTGATTTTAGTTAACAAAATCGATCCTACAACCCTTTGGAGAGGGTATACGATTGGCAACCAAGAGAAAGAACAAGAGAAAAACTTAGGGATAATTGTGTGCACAAAAGATTAGCCAAAACAATTACCCTAGGTTTGTTTATATAGTGTTTAGAAAACTTTGGGAACAAGTTAGGGCAATGGGTTGCCCCATAAGCCTTGTTCGGCCGATCCTAACCCAAGTAAGGGTTCTAGAACTTTTCCTTGTTTCCTAATTGTATACAAACACTTCTTTCCTTATTTGCGTCTAACGGTCGTTAGTCATTTAACGGAAAACACTAACGGTCGTTAAGTTCTTGTGTTAATAATAAATATATAAAATACATTTATTATTATTCCTTAATACTCATTTGTAATGTGTGCAATCCCGAGGTCTCGGGTTCGATACTAGACATTTACATATTAATTTGTTAACCACAATTCAACAACTCCCACTTGGTTAATTATTAATAGCAAAATGACATTGGTTGGCGTCTTGCAACACTCCAATGCCCCCAGTTCGACTCGAGCTAGATTTCCTGGAAAATCTTTAATGATTCATCATTATTATTATCCTTTTGTTACTAATACTCTATTAATAAAGAAATGGATCTAAGTCACTCTTTATTAATGTTTCTGTTTCTCGTTGTTAATGATTGAACAAAATTACCAAAACATCTGAACGTATTCCAGATAGACTTTGGGCGTGGCCACGCAAACATTTTGTCAACCCTACGAGGGGCCCAGCAGTATTATACTTCAAAACAAAATTTGAAGGAACAAATTCTTTCTTGACTACAAGAATAACCCATGGATTTTGCAACATTTCTGAAAATAATCCTTATAACTTCAAGTTACGGTAAGCGGTAGATTGCTTTACAAAAATGCACTACATCCATGACTCTTATCTGGTATCTCAAGTCTGAGGATAACTATTTCATGAATTACTTGATGACAAGATCCATAAGTAATCTCATGCTTAGTTGGGATAAGTCCTATATTCTATTCATAGATATCATGTGAAATTGGTATGACTACGCATCAATATACTTTCAAGTATATTCTTTAACCAACATCCACATTTGTCTTAATTTAATGACATTCCCATATCATTAACCGACAATGGACACATTTAGAATAATAAAATTATTCAAGGATATAAACATGCAAAAACAGGATATATGTATATTTCAACAAGACAATATAAATAAACATAAACAATACTTTATTTCATAAAATCAATAATTGTCTATTACATCCTTTATCCAAATACTAATCACAAATGGGCATGAAACTTTCAGCCTTACGAAGACCTATTCCTTCAGCTAACTTATAAAGCTTATTGCCAGGAAGAGCTTTCGTCAATTGATCTGCCAAGTTATCATCTGTGTGAACTTTGAGTACTTCGATCTGCCCAATCTCTACTTGCTCTCGCACATAGTGATATTTGATCGAATAATGTCTGGTGCCTTTCATGATTCCAGGTTCATTGGCAAATGTAATTGCAGCTGAATTCTCACAATACATTTTTATAGGTTGTTGAATCGAAGGCATAACTCCAAGCCTTGATACAAACTTCCTAATCCAGACGGCTTCCATTGCAGCATCTGATGCAGCTATTTACTCACTTTCTGCTGCAGACATCGCTAATGTACTCTGCTTCTTGCTCCTCCAATCCACAGCTCCTCCATTAATGACAAAGACGTATCCAGTCTGAGACTTCATATCATCCTTATCACCTTTCCATGAAGCATCGCAGTAACCTGTAACATCAAGTTCTGCTTGTGGATCACCCCCATAAACTAAGAACAAATCTTTAGTAGCCCTAAGGTACTTAAGAATATTCTTAACAGCAGTCCAGTGAGCTTCACCTGTATTCTGCTGATAACGACTGGTTAAGTTCTGAGCAAACGCCACATCTGGCCTTGTGCTTTTAACCGCATACATAATAGATCCCACAGCCGAAGCATAAGGAACTTTTTACATGCGTTTCACCTCTTCAGGTGTTGAAGCACAAACTTTCTTGCTCAAGCCATGTTGTTCTTGCATCGGCAAATATCCCTTCTTGGAATTTTGCATATTGAATCTCTTCAATATTTTATCGATGTAAGCACTTTGGCTTAATCCAATTAATCGCTGAGATCTATCTCTATATATCTTAATTCCCAGAATGAAAGCAGCTTCCCCTAAATCTTTCATAGAAAAACACCTTCCAAGATATGCCTTGACTTCATGCAAACTTGGAATGTCTTTTCCCATGATCAAAATGTCATCGACATATAATATAAGGAAAATTACTTCACTCCCACTAACTTTGTGGTATACACATGGCTCATCAAGATTTTGTGTAAAACCAAACCTTTTTATTTCACTATCAAACCTCTTGTTCCATTGTCGTGATGCTTGCTTCAATCCATAAATGGATCTTTGAAGTTTACATACACGATTTGGAAACTTTGGATTCACAAACCCCTCAGGCTGCGCCATATAGATATCCTCATCTAGGCGACCATTTAAGAAGGCGGTTTTGACATCCATCTGCCAAATCTCATAGTCATAGTATGCAGCTATAGCTATGAGAATCCTAATAGCCCTAATGTCAGCTACAGGAGAAAAGGTCTCCTCGTAGTCAACACCATATGTTTGAGTAAAGCCTTTAGCTATCAAACGGGCTTTATAGGTGTGTACATTGCCATCCATGTCAGTTTTCTTCTTGAAGAGCCACTTACTCCCAACTACCTTGGCATTAGGAGGAAGGTCTACTTCAATCCAGACTTCATTGTCTCTCATGGATTGCATTTCCCCATTCATAGCAACTAACCATTTTTCCTTTTCAGGACTATTAATGGCAGCTTTATAACTAGGCGGTTCATCAAGATCCCCTTGTATATATTCCTCACATTCTACGTTAAGACATAGACATTCAGGAGCTTTTACAGTCCTTACGGATCTGCGAATGGGAACCACTTCAACTTCTGGTGGAGGACCCAGACTTTCTGGTTCTTCAGGAAGTTGGCTAGTGTTTTCAGAAGGTAATGCATCATCTTGATCTTCTTCAAGATCATATATCCTCCCACTTAATTCTTGAGATATGAGATCCTTTTCCAAGAAATCTCCATACCTTGCAACGAATACTTTTTTCTCAGGAGGATAATAAAAGTAGTAACCCATTGTTTCCTTTGGGTATCCTACGAAGATACATTTTACAGATCTTTGTTGGAGATTGTCGCCCGAGTCACGTTTAACGTACGCCTCGCAACCCCAGACCTTAAGATAAGACAAGTTAGGAGCATTTCCAGTCCATAACTCATATGGTGTCTTATCAACCTTCTTTGTGGGAACCATATTAAGAATGCGAACAGCAGACTCCAAGGCATAATCCCAGAATGAGAAGGGAAGAGTTGTTAGATTAAACATAGATCGTATCATGTCTTGCAATGTACGATTTCTTCTCTCAGATACACCATTTTGTTGTGGTGTATATGGAGAAGTAAGGTGCTGGAAAATTCCTTCCTTAGCTAGATAATCCACAAACTCTTGACTCAGGTATTCACCACCTCTATCGGATCGAAGAGCTTTAATCTTCTTTCCAAGTTGCAACTCTACTTCAGCTTTAAACACTTTGAATGTTTCAAACACCTCATGTTTATGTTTAAGTAAATAAACATAACCATAACGGCTGAAATCATCCGTAAATGTTAAGAAGTAGCTAGCACCTCTCCTTAACACATGTCTAAGTGGTCCACACACATCTGTATGAATAAGACTAAGTAGATCAGTAGCCCTTTCAATCCTATTATTAAAGGGTTTCTTTGTCATCTTCCCACTAATACAAGACTCGCATTTATCAAATGATTCATCATTGATCTTTTCTAAAAGCCCATCATGTTGCAGCTTTTTCATGCGATCCTTGCTTATGTGAGCAAGTCGACAATGCCAAAGATAAGACGAATCCAGACTTTTCTTGATTCTCTTATTGTTGATGCTATACATCGAATTATTTTTAACACAAGCATTACCATTATCATTCATATCAAGTTCAAAAAATACCATTCACAGCAATAGCATTAAAATAAAATACACCATTTAAAGAAACAGAAATTCCATTGCTATTAATAGTATGTTCAAAACCAAGGTTCAACAAACATGAAAATGAAATAACACCTCTAACAATTGACGGTGCATAATGACAATTATTTAAAGATAGTACTAAGCCCGAAGGCAACACTAAATCAAATACGCCTATAGCTTCAACTGCTGCATGTGCTCCATTACCCACGTGCAAGAATTGTTGTCCATAGGCCAGCTTTCTCTCAACTCTAAACCCCTGCATAGTATTGCAAATATGAATACCACATCCCGTATCAGATACCCAGGAATTAATCTTACGAGTTAGAGTAAATAATTCGATTACAAAGAACGCACCTGAAGAGCTGGGTTTACCAGCTTCACTCTTTTGCTTCTTCTGTCGCAAGTCATTGATGTAGAGCGGACAGTTCCTCTTCCAGTGCCCTACTTCATGACAGTGGTGACAAGCCTGATCCTTCTTTCCTGGAGGACTCACCTTGTTCTTCTTGGGCTGGTGTTGATTCACCTTAGGATTTGGTTGATAGGCCATGACCTGCTTGCCTTTATCACCTTTAGCCTTACCCTTGTTCACATGCGATTTTTTCTGGATCCTACCTCCTTGAATTGCCAACACTTGCGGAGTAGGAGCCTTGCCCTTGGGTGGTAGGTGTTTCTCGTAGTCAACAAGCAATGCGAGTAACTCAGAAACTGTCTTCCCCGAGCAATGCATGTTGAAGTTCTGTACAAAACCAGCAAAATCCTTGTTAAGGGACCTGTTGATTAGGTTAACTTGAACATTCTCGGGATAACCAAATCCGACTCTATGAAGTTGATCAAAGAAATCTCTCATCTCATTCACATAGTCTTCAACTGGTTTACCATCACCATGTTTGCAGCTGTGTAGTTTGTCAAGAGACTCATACATTTCAATTTCATGAGTCTTTTCATAAGACTTCTTGAGCTACTCGAGCATGTTATATGGAAAATAATACTCAAACTTCTTTTGCATCATTGGATCCATACTTTGAAGCATTAAGCACCCAATCTCATTGTACTTAGCATACTCAGCTCTCCATGCTGCTTTGACCTCTTCAGTAGCGGTCGAAGCAGGCTCATCAGGGCAAGGAGTATTCAAGTAATTGAGCTTACCAGTCGCCCTTAAGACAATTCTGAGCGATCTGTGCCAATCATTGAAATTTTTCCCAGTCAATTTGGCTCTTTCAAGATGACTCTTGAAAGCAGCGAACACGGAGTTATCGGGTTGAGCCATTCTACAGAAAATAGAAAAGTTCAAACATTAGTATTTTCGATAATACTTATTTTCAAGAAAATATAATACCCATGGATATATTCATATAACCAACTTAATTTCCTTGAAAATCTAGGATCCAACTTTACATAATTCCACTACTTCAGTTGATCTGCTAGTAGTGGAAGTACAAAAGATGGTAATCTGTCGTACAATAATTGGCAAACAAGTTTTCCAATTCCTAGATAATTTATGGGATTTACTACATATTGATTCATCAATATGTCACGTAAGCATGTTTATCCCATCTCATGCCTTAAGCTCTAGGTCTCACGCATCAGCTTAATTAAGTTGTCTAACTTAGAAACTGCAAATTAATCCATGTATGGTCTCACGCACACTCGGGAATTTACCTTGTCATTAATTTTGGTCCAGGTCTCACGCATACCCAAAATTAACTTCAAGTGTTCCTTATAGTTAGATGGCATGTAACTTAAATTTTAGGGTATTTAGTTTTTGATGTGACAAAAACATGTACAAAGATGCATGCACTCATCTTTGTATCATTAGTTTTCAAAACAATTTTAATTTACCAATTAGTTTAAGAGTAAACCAAAAAACTATGTACTTGAGGTATTGGGTTCACCAATTAAAGAAGTACCAACAATTATCGCCCACATATCCTACTCTTACATGTTATTCGGATATTTGCCACAAAAGTGGCGCGTGGAATTGAGGTAAATCACCCTTAAGATGATAGTGTACGTAAATAGTGATATAGGTAAGTCGCAGTTGACGCACAAGCGGGCCCGGAGAGCCGGTAGGAGCGAATCTCTTAAAAAACCCCTCTCCAGATAAACCCACCACACAGTTTGTCAACTTTGGTCCGCCTTTCACACACTATTGTACAAAAACATCAATCAAGCAAAAGTTTATGATCTTAGTCTTAAAAATTAAGTGACAAAGTTTAGATCTTGTTAGTCTCGCCTGGGAGCAAATTACCGTGCGAAGCGAACCACTGTCGGCACATAAGACTTTGCAAGATCCTTACTTTATTACTTTATGTTTCACCATTATTAGTCCAATTTAATTTTCTTTGAAAATTACCCTTTTTATTGCTTACTTTAACATATCACATATAAAAAAACAATAAACAAGTAATTAAAAGAAAACAAACAATCAACTAATAATAAAACAATTAATTGTTAGTGAAACATCTAGCCACATGCAACCTTTTAAACAAATCCTATTAATAATCTATATGTGAATTATTATGTATAGAATCAATAAAACTCCCATTGGTTTTCGAGCTCATTGTACCCAATGGACCACAGTCGCCAACAATTGGCCGCGTAAGTTTTAATGATAATATACCACGTTGCACATAACCGATTCATTAATTTAATATATATTAGGTCTTCCCTAATTTTAGATTTATCTAAACATGTAGCAAACATGTTTTGTCACGGATTTATGCATATCACATAGCAATTAGGTCACAAGATTCATAACACAACAATTGTTTAAAGACCTAGGGTTTCTAATTAATCACAATTAATTATGAAAAACACAAACCCTAATTAGGGTTTATGGATCAAATCGACACCCCCCCTAAATTAGGGTTAGGGTTTCGACTTTTATTAAAAAAAACAAATTTTTAATAATAAAACCCTAGAAAATAAAACATGTATAATCTAAACAATTTAAAGATACGTTTTTTATTGTTTAAGTAATTAATTACATGTTATACATGGCTCTTGATGCCACTGTTGGAATTAGAAAACCATGACAATCATATAAACTCCATAATCAAAATACACAAATATGCGGAAGCGTGTAAACAATAACATATAACACATAATTATTAACTTAAACATAAATAGAAAACGTACCCGATGCACTTCAATAAATCTTGATTATTTATTAAACTAGATCAATGAATAACCCCTTACCGTTTTGTTATTCGATCTCTTGATAACAACAATAGTGTGTTGTTACCTCGTTCTTGTACACACAAATTAAACCGTATTAAGGTTATGCAAGTAAAACACAAGAGTTGATTTTAGTTAACAAAATCGATCCTACAACCCTTTGGAGAGGGTATACGATCGGCAACCAAGAGAAAGAACAAGAGAAAAACTTAGGGATAATTGTGTGCACAAAAGATTAGCCAAAACAATTACCCTAGGTTTGTTTATATAGTGTTTAGAAAACTTTGGGAACAAGTTAGGGCAATGGGTTGCCCCATAAGCCTTGTTCGGGCGATCCTAACCCAAGTAAGGGTTCTATAACTTTTCCTTGTTTCCTAATTGTATACAAACACTTCTTTCCTTATTTGCGTCTAACGGTCGTTAGTCATTTAACGGAAAACACTAACGGTCGTTAAGTTCTTGTGTTAATAATAAATATATAAAATACATTTATTATTATTCCTTAATACTCATTTGTAATATGTGCAATCCCGAGGTCTCGGGTTCGATACTAGACATTTACATATTAATTTGTTAACCACAATTCAACATTTGCCTCCTCTTTTTACCTCCTTTCAAAATTCAAAATTTTCAATCACCCTCCTATTTTTCTTATAAAACCCGATATAACTCTCTCATATTCGTGAACAAACTAACACATACAAACACTTAAACACTACAACAACTCATAAAAAAAAGTTGCATGTTTAACTATCAACAATGTTTTGACTATTATTTTTTAAAGTGCTTTTTAATGTTTTACTTCTGGCTCATTTTTGTTTATTTGCTTTTAGTTAAGGAATCAAAAAAGATTGGATATTGTATTTATTATTGAATTGGGTGGTTTTGGAGAGGTAAAAAATCCTCATTTGTTTTCTTCTGAATTTACATCTTATTTGTTTTGTTCCTGTTTTCGAATTAAGATTTCAAGACTTTATGGCCTACTAATTTCATTATTATATGTTAAATGTTGCTCCTAAAATAATCTAGAATTAAGAAATAAATGTAGATGATTTAGTTTAAGTACACTATCCGAAAATTTTAAACCATAACTGTCGTTTAGAAGTCTTTTTTTTTTTTTTTTTTTTTTTTTAAGTTTGTTTCTTCCTGTAAACCAAATCTTTTTTTTGTTAACGATGTCTAATTAGAGAGAGAATGCTTCATTTTGGAATATTCTTTTTCAAACAATGGGTGTTTGTTTTAGCTTTTATGAAGGCCTTATTATCTTATTGACTTGAATAGCTAAAAGAAACCTCATACACTTGTTTGGTTAATCTTATAAGTTTAGGCTCATTAGCTTACATGATGGAGTTTTGATAATGTTTGAGCAATGAATGACTAGGAATTTCATTTGAATTTAAACTTACTGGAAGAAAGAAGGGAAATTGCTGCGATCAGAGAAGCCAGATACAGACAGAAGGTGGAGAAATACTACAACAAAAGGGTTAGGCTGGTGCAATTCAAGGTCGCGGAATATGTCCTCCGGAACAACAAAGCTTCACGGGCAGAAAACACCTGTAAACTCAGGCGAAAATGGGAGGGACCTTTCAAGGTCATCCAAGCATTTCAAAGTGGAGCCTATAAGCTAAGTAAAATGAATGGGCAAGAGATACCTAGGACATGACATTCTTGTAACCTCCGAAAGTGCTACATATAAAGCATCATAGCATTATTATTATTGTACACCTGCACTGGAAGAGCAATTTTCTAATGCTAAGCTTCTTCCGGGGGTGAGATGATTATTCTCTAGGTATTGATTTCAATTGGTATGCTTCTAACGAAATCAAATTTTCTTAATACTTAATCTAAGTCTGTTTATTGATATGATTGTAACGCCCCGTGACCAATGACGGATGGATGCTACCTCCGTAAAAAAAGGTGACTTCTACTAATGCATTCCCCATTATTGAATTAATGCCTTACTAATTAATGCATTCACACATCTATGAGTAGTAAGAGTATAAAGCATGGGTGTAAGGCACATAATAACAATAAAGTTTAATAACGCATTTCCGGAGCCATGTACTTAAACAACTTCGATGCATGAAACAATATACTGATAATGCAACAACAATAATCCACAAAAGAAAGCAAAGTATTATATTCATTTGAGCTTACATGCTTAACAACTCCGATGGATGACAAAACTCGTCTGTAGATGTCAAAATCCATTTGGAAGAATTACATAAAATAAAACTACCTTATGAAAGAGATACAACCTCGGTACCAGGCAATGTGATTCGGGGCCTAATAGAGTGCACCCTTCTTATGTTTTCCCAAACTTGGACATAGTCCAGCACATAGCATGGTCCGACAGTATCCTAAAAACTTAGTCTATCTACTCCTAAGATAGAGTCCTAGTGGGGAAGCACGGAGGCTTAGGGCATGTGGCAAGTCTTAGGGTCCGTTAGAGCACTTCACCATCAGATATACCCAAGCTCAAAGCGACCTAGTGAGGTCCTCATGTTAGAATCATGTGTAAATCATGAAACATAATACAAACTTATATTGGTTGCTATTTGTGAGACCTAAGGGTCACACACATATAACGTGAGACACCTAAAATTTAATTTTGGATTAAAATGTGTGGTTGAAAGTGCTTCTTTACTTGGACTTAAAATTAGTTGTTATGGGTTCGGTTTGGAGTTAAGATAGGGATATGTCTGATTTTTAGTATAGGCATATAGACCAGTACTTTTTTATTTTTACATTGTCATCGTTTTTCATGATTAAAGATGTAGTAACGTTCAACTTTCTCTCCCATAATAGCTATATATGCATATGCTTTTTACATGTTTTATTTTCATTTTTCATTAGCTATACTCGTTTGATATAAAAGACAACCCATATCCCCATTCTCAACTAAATGGTTGCCACATCTAAATTTAATTGTATTTTCCGGTCCGACTGGTTTCTTAAGAATAAATTTTTGCAGATTGTGTTATTGACTCACTGAAAATGTACCAAGCAAAACTCACTTATCTCGACAAAGTTTTGTGAACTTTTAGGGCTAATATATATATATATTCATTGGATTGGCAATATACTTTTATCTGAGGATGTAAAGTGGTATGTGAAAGAAACAAATAAATGCAAACTAGTCGAATACACAATTGTAGACAACTTTAAAAGCTTTGGAGTTTTGGTCAGATAAAAGTATATTGCCAATCCAATGCAAACAAACACTTGTGTACAGCATTCAAAGCTTGTTATCTTATGCAGACATGCAAAAGTAGATCTTGAAACATTGAAATGACGATTGTCCAACCATACGCATTTAAGTATATCAACTACACAAATGCATTAAAAAACATTTCAGTTACACAGAAAATGTGGCAAGCAAATCTGATTCTCATTTAATAAAAATCTACCGTATCATTGTATAAATATGATTACTATCAGGCTAAATTACAAAACACCATAAATTAGAGAAAATAACAAAAATGAGTTTTTCCCAAGGGAAGTTTCCTGTATGCATTGTTAATGGTGGTCGCGGTAGTAACGTTCTTTTTTTAAAAAAAAATTACTTGCAAAAGTTTCAAAGAATATGTTTGCAATAGGTTTGGTTTAGATGTCACCGGGGTGATCCATTTATCATACCGAATTCAACTTGGCAACGAAGTGTATGAAATAAACGACGATGAAGAGTTACAGTATTTTATCAATTATATTGTTATTAATAAGGAAGATCGTAAGGAATGGATCGTTGAAGAACACGTATATACTTCATCCCATTCTGAAAATTATTATTCTAGTGAACCTAGTCACAACTTTTATTATTCACAACATAATCAACATTCTCACAACTTTTATTATTCCGTTAATCTTGCACCTCATCAAAATTCACAAAATTGGCATCATGCTGAACAATATCCAAATTATGAACAATATGTTGTTTGTACTCAAGATCAACCGTATAGAACCGAAAATCCATAAAATTTTAAAAATTTCCTGAAAAAAAACGATGGTCATTTTGAGTATGAAGAAGCTGACAATGACGGTCATGAATTTATGATCGGATATAATCAAAACATTGATGGTGATGAGTGATGACGAAGACGGAGACGACGAAGAGGTTAAAGATCAATTACAGCATAATTGGCCAAAAAAAAAACTTTTCATCACATGCTTAAAGATATTTTACAAACAACTGTTTTTGAATCGAAATAAAAAAACATAGTTGATTACGATTCATTAAAACTAGTTTATAAATGAAGGTGATAAAGATGAATGTGCAGGTGATATATTGGTGATCAAGTAAATAAAACATTTAATAGGTACATGGTTTGGTGAGAGAGAGAAACAAACATAATTAGTTCATTTGTACTACTTACATGGTTTGGTGACTTTAACTTATGTTCATTCATTTAATACATACATGATTGGATGATTGTCAAATTTTACATTTTAAAAGTAGCAACAAACATAAAGGGGTTGGCAATGGTCACGTTACCACACTAGACGGGACCTGTGTGGCACGAGAACACTGCCGCCTTTAAAAAAAAACACCACACGAGATGTGTTTGCGTGAGATGGTCACGCACGGGATAGAAGGAAATTTCGAATGTTGGCAATAAATGTTGGGACCGTTTGATGCATAACGTCTAAATTTGTATTTATAAAAACTTAACATTTTTACAAACAAACATCATACACAACAGGAAAATATATATATATATACCATACATAATTAGAAACCTAGTGTATGCGTGCGTGATATTGCACAACATGATTATACGTGAAGCCGGTAACGCAATCTCGTCAGTTCATATTCGGGATCCTCCGATCCAACCTGTGTTTGACGAAACAGCCTTAGACGAGATACGACACGAGGATACACATTTTCGCCTCCGATATTATCTTATGGAGCATATTAACGCTCAACACTTACCATACATCGAGGTGGACGATGAAGACGATGAAATTTAGTTTTTTAGTATTATGTAATATTATTTTATGTTTTTTAGTAATATTATGTAATATTTTTTAATTTTAATGAAATTTTAGTTTTGTTTTAAAAAAAATAGAAGTGAGTGATGGTATGTGGTGAGTAATGTGCTGCTAACAAAATATTGGGTGGGTGATGGGAGAGAGAGTAAATGATGTGGCATAAGAGGATTGGTTGGGAGTGAGTGATGGGAGAGAGAATGCCACATGCATTGCCAACCCCATAATACATGAGCAAAACCTTCTTTTCGAACAAATGTTATAGTCATTTATTGGGAAGAGTTGAGATCAATATAGATCTCATATTTGTTATATATTCAATAAATCAATCTTAGCAATCAAAAAATTTTTTTTTATCAAAATTAATAAAAAAACCATTTTTCACCTTTTTTTTTAATCAACATATCTTGCAAACAGTAAATCTTTAAAGTACAAAAACTACACCATCGCGATGAGAATTAAATTATCTTTCTATAAATATGCACTTCTATATATTTTCGACGAATTTTTTTTTTCAAAATTTTCGCCAAAAAAAATCACATATGATTTATTAAAATCACATGTGATTTAAAAATCAAATCAAATGTCTAACACATAAATGTTTATAGAAGTGCACATGAGAAAGGTCTCCTCCTTGCTTGTGGGTAACTTTCTTCTTTTCTTTACTTGTATAGTCCCCATTTTTTCTTGCATATTCCTTTTTGCAACTTTTTTGGAGGTCGAGATGTGGTTGGGTCATCTCAACGGGTCAATATGGCTAACTCATAAATGTGAGCCCAAACGGAATTGTTGAGGTTTGTTGGGTCAACCCTTAACACTTCGTTCAAGTAAGGTTATAAAATCTGCTCGTGTATCCTTAAAATGACAATCTATTCTTCAATGCAACACCCTAGAATAATTTTAAGCATTTGAGAACACTGTAGGTGACTTTTGTCCCGACCGACCCTTTGGAGATAACTTTTTTTTTACCCTCTTGAGAAAATTATACACATATCCTGTTAGCCACGAGTCACAATCAATAGTTAAGTTAGTACTAGTTGGGACAAAAAGTTACGAGTACTATTTTTTGCAATTAATTTGCTCATCTAAGACTAAATGTTAGAAACATCAATTTAATGGGTTTTCAGGTACGTCCACTTCGTAGTTCGGATGGTGGGACTAAGCAGTATTCGCCTTTGCAACAGTGTTTATACTACTCGCGATGCAAACGCCAAGTGCTTTCCTTCATGCATAATGACTACATTATGTGGAATTTCAAAACAAGTTCTATGGAGGCGACGGTTATAAGTTCAAACCTTTCTCGTTTGCAGCAATAGCTGATGACGAAGACTAGTAAATGGCAATCAAGTCCTCGTCTCACCTTATACGGGAAAGAGAGACTCAGGAAGAAAGTTTTTCACCCACTACTGGAGCCTTACAAAGAGTAACATTGAAACATGGAATTTTGGCTTAGTTAGTGTTACAAACGGATCTTCATTGTTATCACTGTGCAAGTGTGCAGCTTGAATTAACATAGTGTTTTAGACCCCGACCCAGCTAAATCTGAATTCCATGGTACAAAAGGGCCCTGCTTGCACAAACAAATCCTCTATATTATTTTTTGCAGGGTAAAATTAGGCGTTGTAGAGAGAGATTCCTTTATATATCGGGTGTTAGTTCTTGTATAGATTTTGCATCTATAATCTTTATATTCTGACCTTGGTTTCCTATATTGGTTGATGAGATTGGAAATGTATCTTTTGTATCAAAGTAAACTTTAATTTATTCAAGATCTATAATCTTACAATACTAAACGAGCGCTTGAAAAGTACTATGTGTAATTAGATGTAGTAAGTAACCTCAACACGCTCGTAGAGAATAATACAATGGACACTATTGATGGCTATGAAAGAACACTTGCTTTTCACGGGTAGCAAATTCCGAAAAATCATCATTTATGGCGTGTTTGGTAGAGAGAATTTCAAAGAAATGGAATTGAGTAGAGAAAAAGAAAATTAGAGAATTGAAATTGGTTGAGAAATTTAATTAATTTTAGTGTTCGGTAACGATAGAGAAATTAATCAAAGAAATAAAAAGACAACTTTTTTTGGCTTTAATTTGGTGAAAACAACATTGAAATCAAAATGTATGATACCATAATTTTGTTTCTGATTACAAATAATTTGGATCCGTATATGAGTAAAGCAATAGTAACATCAAGCAAAGTGATGAAGCTGCTCATTCAAACTCAAAAAATGTGTATGAAACAAAAGTTGGGCGTTCCTTGTATGGATTCTTGTTCCCGTATCAATTGGATCTTAATGTTTGAGACCTGCGGACTAAGAGAACAAAAAACACCGTTAGGCTTATCGTGGGATTGTCTCCCACGATTATCCTCCAGCGTGAGAGTAAGTAATCGGTTTTAGGGTTTTAGTGAAGAGTTAGGGTTATGATATGATACCTTTAATGAGAGCCGAGATGCCCTTTATATACACACGAAATCCTTGTTGGTTTCGTGTTCCTTACTCTTCGGCGTATCCCGCCTTCTTTGGTCCATTGATCCTTATCCGTAAATAAGAGATCCTATATCAAGGTAAATAATAGATTTCGGATTTGGGCCGTTGTAAGCCCAAATCTTTATCGTGATAGCCCACGCGTGATGGGCTTGAGTATTGGTCGGGTTCGTGACCCGAATGCGGACTATACGTCATCAAAAGATATGTATGAAACACCCAATTAAAAAATGAAATCAAGTTTTTGAAATACAAAATTCATCCAAGAACAATCCAAAACCTCATAAAGCGGTCTTACTAAACAATGCTCACTGTCAATGTTTAATATGAATATAAAAGAAAATTTGGATTTTGTTAAATCAAAAGTGTCATATATTTAAATTAATTTTTATGTTCATTTATTGTGCATTAAATGTATAATTACTTCAAATATGGAAAGAACGTATTGTTTAATGTGTCTTAAAAATTGCCTAGTGGACAGTGATACAGTCGTACCTATTTAATGAAAAATACCTAATAACTTGAGATATTTTGATGAAGTAAAGAAGATGCTTGTCGAATACAACAACATGGATCAAGTTAGCATATCTCGTGTTAAATATATAAATGAAAAGCAAGTAGATGGCAACCAAACTTTTATGAACTTGTTAATTTTGGAGTTAGGTTCCATTGATTTGTTTGGAGTGGTGTAGGGAATGTGCAAGTCACGTGTCCTTATAATTTTATACCCCCACTTTTTAGCCTTTACCCTTTTCTTATTTAATATAGTAATACATATATTCAATTCTCTATAAAGACAACATAATTTACGTCAAATGGATGGAAACCAGGGAAATTTAAATACAAAGGGTTTTATTTCTCGAGATATTGGAATTCTCCGCAATTTTAATTCCCCAGCATACCAAACAGAGGAAATTGTATTAATTCCATTTCTTTGGCTTTATTTCTCCTTACCAAAGTGTAAGGTATTTGGTATAAGGCATCGGCAGGTTGTTTGCTTTGTATATTTTCTTTAAAGATCCATGACAAGCTTATGTTCTTAAAATCTTTTAAAGATTTGTTTATACACCCTTTGTAACACGACCTGAGATCTTTTTTTGTTTTTGTTTTTTTTAATGTTTCAAGTACTTGCTGTGGTGTGTGAGAAGGGTTTATGTTGTGTTGATTGTGATGTTGTTTGTTTGTGTATTCCCAATCGGTCGAGAAGCCGATTGATGTGTGAAATATGGTCGCGACCGACCGACGACGGCCCACATGCTGCAGTGGCAGCGACCGAATACGACCCTCATCAACTTTTGGGTCAACCAACCCATTGCGCCAAGCCTTATACTTTTATCTAAAAGTATTGAAAAATAACCTTCAAATTCATACATATTTTTTACCTTTTCTACAAGTGAATGTATAATAAAAACGAATTTAAAAAATTGTCCAAATTAGGAAATATTTCTGTATTTCTTTATTAAACATATTTAAAAAAAAATTATTAATAATATAATTCAAGTTTACCAAATAAAAAAAGTTTCAAAAATCTCTATGTCAAAAAGATTTTCCTTTATTATATAAAAGATTTCAGAAGCATGATCGGTGTATTTTATGTACACCTCATAGCATGTTAATTATGCATTGTTGCATTGTTATTCGTTGTTATACATGTACTTTGAGGGTGTTTTGAGATTATGTAGGCTATGCACACAAAAAAGTTAAAGTTGCAATATTAGAAGCTTAAAATGAAGACAAGAGAGATTTGGACATTGTCGCATTGTTTTGGTCATAACTTCTTCGTTCGAACTCCGTTTTAGATGATTCAAAAGGCCACGGAAAGAGTAAAAAGAAATCTTCACATCTATTTAATAAAATGCAAGAAATTCTGAAGTTCACTTGTGCGTTTACCAGCTGGAACAGCCAACTCGTGGCTATTGGGGGTTTTAGTCCAATTTATCTTATAAAATATTTTGGGCCTTACATCATTAGTGGATTAAAAGGCCTAGGGAGTGGCTGGTTATATACCAGCTTGGAGGGTTGCCCATGCCGCCGGTTTCATCACTCCTTTGGCTAGAGGGTACGTTGAACGGGTTGGGTAGCGGGTTATATACCCGTTGTGCATGCCGTTGGAAGGAAAGAAATTGGACCGTTGAACATTGAATTTGTATCGTTGGAAAGCATTGAAAACAAATAAATACCCCTCTTTGTTGTTGTACCTGTCGTAGCAAACCAAAAAAAAAACACAACTCTTTCAAATAAAAACAACCAAACCAAATCATATACACACAAAAAAAAAACATCTTCTACATTCCAACAATGTCTTCATCTTCATCTTCATCTTCCAGTTTTAAATTCGAACCAATTTTTGTGGATTTGGCATGCGTTTTTTGGACCTCCTGGTTCGAACAACGATATAAATGTGTTGAACCAGTCGCCGTTGTATACGAGCGAGCGAAATGGAACGGCGCCAAACACTTCATTTACTGTAAATGGGCGGTTCTACAAACGTGGATACTTTCTCACCGATGGCATCTATCCTAACTGGTCCACCTTTGTTAAAGCATCTCGGCATCCAGTCGATACGAAGGATAAAAAATTCAAGAGACTGCAAGAGGCGTCAAGAAAGGATGTAGAACGAGCTTTTGGTGTCCTTAAAGGGAAATGGAGGATTTTGGACCGTCCTCTCCGGGCACGTACAACAGAGAAAATTTCCATATACGTCTACGCGTGTTGTATATTGCATAACATGATCATAAAAGACGACGGGAGGGCAATATCGCAGGTTCATATAATGGACCAACCGGCACCCGTAGTTTATGACCATAGTGTACTACCGGAGTTACTTGACGAAAACATCTATCATCGTCTCCGGTTTGATCTTACTGAGCACGTATCGAGGCTAGACTTGGCTTTCCTGGATGACCCAGCAAACCAACCACCACCGATTGAAGAATTAATTTAGTGTGTTTTTATTTTTAAAAAAATGTTGCATTGTTCCTTTTAGACATTTATGTACTTTTCTTTCTTAATAAAATGTTATGTGTTTTAATTATAAATTGTGTAGTTTAATTGTTTAGGGGGAAAAAATGAAAAATTTGGGAGGGCTGGAAAATCATGGGCGCCAGTGAAATTGGTTGGGAGGGCTGGAGGGTTGAGCTGAGTTGGCAGAATTTGATTGGTGAAATTAGGAGGGTTGGATTTTTGGGAGGGTTCCACTCCCTAGCCCCTTAGTGGATTAAAAGTCCATTGTGTTTGTGGGCTGGCTGATTTGGACGAGCAGTGGAAAGCAAACAAAAGGGTTTGTAACACCCCCAAAATTTAGTTTAGCGGAAGCATACATGTTTGGGTGCTACTAAATTGGTATCACAATACAAAGTATAAAGAATGGTTTTACCTCAACCATTTAAAATAGATTTCATATTCAAAAGTGATTTGTTAACAACATTTCAAAAATAGTGCGGAAATATAAGCCCATAAAAGATTTCAAGTGGTCCCAAATATATCAGAGTCTTCTATGACCATGCCATGCCATGCCAAAAGCCTTCACAACTATATTATAGCCTTAAACCTGAATATACATGCTAAAAAGTGTCAACACGAGGTTGGTGAGTTCATAGGTTTATGATAAAGCAGTAAAAATACTGTGAGTTTCATAAGAGTTTTGTGATCATTGTGTCGCTCACAATGTCCTGAAAATAGTGTTCACCTTCAAGTAAAGTTTGTGATGTGGACCAAGTGTAGGGTATGCAACCCAAAATAAAATAGTTTATTACGCTAGCTCTAAGTTCATGTAACCGAAGCTATGACAGTGTGCATGCTCTAGAAGCATGTTAAATATAAAGGCCCGGCAAGTGTGTATCTCAGACACTTGTAGTTTCGATATGGTATACATCTGTTTGTCCTATCTGGACTGTTGAATCCAACTTTTGGTTTGTCCTATCTGGACTGTTGAATTTCAACAACAGACGGAGGTGTCACCCTCAATAGATCTATTTATAACACTTGCGCTTCCTAGTGGGAATTGACGGTTCATGAGTTTGGGCAATTTGGGACATAATAGTGCTTAGGCTAATCCGCGTAATAGTTTGATAACAACAGTGTTGGTCCATAAAATAGTTTTGCATATTTCTCACCCCGATTGTAAAACAAGTTCAAATAGAGTGGGGTTACATATCAGTCAATCACATAATGCTTTCTAATAACCAATTCAAATAATTCAGCTCAACAGTCAGATATTGAGTAAACAGTTTGCAGATTTCAAATAAACAATCATTGAGTTTAGTTAAAACGAGCATGTATTCTCCCCCAAGAATAGTTTAAAAACCAGTAAAAGTAGGGGCCATGAACTCACCTTAGCTTGCAGCAACGCAAAAATATTCACAGTGGTCACAACTGGCATCAAGAGCTAATCACAACGATATCGAGGGTACAGGCACAACGGTGCCGGATTGGCACAACCTAATATATATATATAGCTATCTCAGAATACATCCCGCAAATTAAAGAGTTTTGAAAAGACAAACGTTTTAGTTTTCGTGGATTATTCGTAACAAAGTTTGTAAAAAGTTTAGATTTAACGTTTCGTGTGGTGGTAAGATAGTATAGACTCAAGAATACTCACGCCAAATAGGAATAGAGAATCGACATAGTCGAGACAAGTACGGACGAGAACTTGAGTCGAGAAAGAAATGACAAACGAAGTCAAGAAAAAATAGTGACAAAGGAGAATGTCGACAAAATGAGTCAATTAATACGTTTTCGGTGTTTTCCCAATGATCTCAATAGTTCGGCAAAAATCAATAAAGTTGTAAAAAGGTAATTTAAGTTTTAAAAGGAACTTAAATTAGTATATTACATGGTAAGTGTTTTCATGTTAATAAACTACAAGTTTCGATTATTGTCGGGTTTTTATAAGATAAAAGGTTTTTCGACACTAAAGTATAAGTTTAGGGAGTTTTATAAGATTTTGGCATGACGCGCCCATTTATAAAGTTTTCACAAGTTGTCGTGACTTTAATAAAACTCAGTTTCTCAAAATAATGCTCCCGTCAATTTATAATGATGACAATTGACGGTAATAGTTAATCCTACTTTTCAGAATATTAATCAGTCGTTTATTCTAAAAATGTCCAATTAGTCCGATATAGTTGAATTGTACAATGATTTTATCCGGTAAATGTCAAGTGTCAACTAACAATTCAATATAAAATCCGTTAAGTAGTTATGTCCGTTTAATATTCGTAATGTACCAACAGAATGCCAATGTCCAGTGTTTCATATTTGCAAATTGTTAACATAAGTGATTGTACCAAAGGTCAAGTGTTTCATATTTGAAAACTGTTAACAATTTTACTAAATGATTGGGCTCAGTTATTTTAAAAAGAACAAATACACTCTAAATGGGTTGTTGAGCCCAAACTGATTTGAAGTGCAAGCCCAGTCCACCTACAAACCTTAAACGCATCACAAGCGCATCCTAATTGTTTTGTTGGTCCATAATGCACCTAATATGAAAGAAATTTTAACACAGGTTCGAACCATAATAATTGTGCTCGTATCTTTGCAGTAAAAACAACACAACGCAAGTTGTAATAATATACTCGCACTTTTATTCGATATGGACTTTTATCAATAAATTATTTTTGAGTGCGTGTATGTCTGTGCTCCAAGTTTGGTGTAGCTCGCGGCTTGTGAGTAAAAAGGAAACATGAAACGAGTAATAAGGTATGATAAAAGCTGGTCTTTAGCCCAAAATCATGCAAGTAACCAGGACATATCAAGGATGAACAAGCTGCCTTGTCCGGTCTGTCATTTGCACGATAGCGACTGGGACTGAGATCAAGCAAAGGAAATAATTTCCAAAAGATATAAGCGAATTCAGAATCCTACCGTGACCCTAAATGAATCCGTGACCCAAATTCTTAGTCGGTTATGAACCGACCCGAGATCCTACGAGTTCGACTCAAAAACAAAAGAACAAGCAACCCTCTCGGGTTGTTGTTAAACTGATTCAAACAAAACACACCCGTTGTGTTTTCGTTTGTTGACACGCCGAACTGAGACAACCACAAACACAGGTTTGAGTTTAATATAAACCAAATAAGCCCCAAGTTATAAAGGATATAAGCTCAAGATGAGCAAGTCGACACAATGAACACAAGACCATGCATCTTTGTGTGTCGTTAACCACAAGCACCTATGTGGTGTTTTTGAGCCGAGGTACAAGACGAACGCACCAAGAAAATTTTAATAACAATTTTACTATTATGTCAAGACCGAGCTAAGTGTATACCCAAGTCCAAATCTACTACGCAAGTAACAACCAAAAATATGATCCGAATCCAAATCCGAGACTCAAAACAGACAATTCGATGGGCATGACCAAATCCCAAAACTAAACTAAACCACAACGACACATCAAAACAACAATGAGGATTGATATAAGTTTGACCCGGTCCTAAACGGGTTTATACTCGATCCGAATCCAAATAACCACACAAACACCACTTCAGTACTAATCTTACCACACGAAAAAAAAAATGAAAATCAAAACAAGTTCATTCGAGTTTTTATATCCACGAATTGATCAAATTTAAATCGGCTTTTCCCTTGAAAAACCAAACTCAAGTTTCTACTATATAAACAAAATTAATAACAATGAATTAAGGACGAGGCCGAATAACCCTTACAGTGATATAGATCGACCGAATCACAGAGGAGACCAAAAGAGGTTGAGCATAATTAATCCCAGTCCGATCCAGCTGGAAAACCACACATCTTATCCCTTTCGATTTTTGATAACCAATTTAAGTTGTGGTTTTTCCTGTGGATCTTGGGTAGAATAAAAAGAAGAAGAAGAGGAAAGTTTGACTCCCCTTTTTGCTCTCGATCCTTGGGGAGGCCGTTTTTGTGTAGTAGTCGCCATCCATTGATGGTTCTTAGGCAGAATCTCGATATTCTCTTTTGATAAAAGAGAAGATAAGCATCTTAAGAGAACAGTGATGGTGATTTATCGATACTAGGCAGAGAAAAGAGAAAACATTTAAAGAAAGGGGAAGAAGATAAGAAAAGATAAGTAAGGGGCGGTTGGGATTAAAATGGTTAAGTTTTGTTTTATTATTATTAGGTGTATCCCGTGTCCCGTTGAGCTAAAATATAATTGTGGCAACCTGGTTTGATGCTTTCGAGCAATAATGTGAAAATTAAATTTTTCGTGAACGGTCTTATAAAAACAATACCATTGACTCCGAAAATAATTATCGGGTTTAATCCGTAAATAACGTGGTGTCGGTACGCGTGTGTTGTCGCGTTATTCAGAAAAGCGAGATAACTTCTCGGTTTTGTAAATAAATTGCCAGTAAGTGTCAGGAAGTGATAACCTCACTTTTCTTGATAAAATTTAAGTGATTTGGAGGGCTACTGTATGCTACGGCGTGCGGAATAACCTTCTGAATTAATCATGTAGGCTCCCAAATATGCTCAAATAATAATAAGTTAATTTTTCACTATTAAAATAATGTTGGAAAATTACGGGTGGTTACATTCTACCCTCCTTAAATTGAAATCCGTCCCGGATTTCTGTTTAAGTTATCCGATAGAATGGCATTTGGGAAGAGATGTTGGTACTCATAACAGATTTAAGTCTCCCCAGGCTGTTTAGGGGTTTCTCTTTGTTTGTGGGAGGGTACCCAGGTTGTCTGCCTTTGGATTTTCTCATCTTTGTGAGTTGGTGAGATATATGTTCTGATTTAGAGTGATAAGATGGCATGATGACTCGTTTTCAAGGTTTGATCCGGAGTGGTGCGTTTTTCCTCCTCTTAGGGTTGGATAGAAATCTTGTTCGAAAACTTTATTTGAGTAGGTCTTGACACGAATTTGACCAAAATAACTTTCCAGTTAATACACATTCCTTTGTTGGAGATCAATAGATACGTAGGGTGACACGGTTTCAAAAGATTTAAAATTCTGTAAAATGGTTCTTAGTCATGGTGTGAATGGGATAATTTCTACAAAAGTTGGTGTCTGACACTCCTTAACAAGAGTTTGGTAAAGTTTGAGCAGAAAAATTTCACGCATCCAAGTGAGTGTTTTAAAAAGATATCACTACAGATTTTTATAAACATAAGTATTCAATTTATTTTTAACTGTACCAAGAGGTAGAAATCTGAATGCTTTCCAGGTGGGTGGATAGTTCACAGGTTGATTGCAAAACAATTTATAAAATGATTTGTAAAACAGTTTATAAGGTAATAGGAAAACAATTTATTATTAGCAAAACAATAGCAACTGCAGTTTAGTTTGTGATATAGTCGCAGGGCAACAAATCGGTTTATAAAATAACTTGTGAAATGATTTGTAAGACAGATATAGAACGAGAACCATTCGTTGTTTACAAAATAGTCGTACGATCAAAAATTTTGATTTCATAAGGTAGCGGTAAGACATTTGTAGGGTGACTGCAATATGGTCTCGAAAACAGTTTGTATGGTATCAGCGGCATGGTTTATTATCCTATGAGAGGGTAACGAAAATAACTGATATCCCCAAAGGACGAGAGGAGAATTAGATGATTGTCCCAAGGAACGCGGTTCAGTTTATTCCTTAGGGTCTTAAGGTTTCTGTCGGGCATAGAATCTCTGCCGAATGGGATGTTTATCAAGTTCAAGTTACGACCCCGAAGGAGGATGTTGATTGCTACTAGCAATCGGTTGGCTGTCTCAGGGGTGTACTTAGTACTTAACGCGGAAAGTACAACATCGGTTGAGTGTAGGGTTCGAGGTGGAGGTGACTGTAATGAAATCACAACAAAACAAAGCTGGATAACATTTCCAAATCCAGAGTGAGGTCCAAAATCGCAAAATCCAACGATCCAAATTTCAAGCATAGCTCAATACCATTTCCAAACGTAGCCAAATTTACATTCAAATGTAGCTAGTATCAAATCCGAACGCTCCGATAAGCTCAACTGGCTTATTACAATCTCGAGGAATTACAAATACGCAACTCGGGTTCAAACGGCGCCAATCGGATCTAACCGACCCGATGCAAAATACGGTCAGATGGCGGCAAACAAAAATTCCATATAAATGGAGACGTATAGCAGTGCCAGGTGTATTACGGTTCATGCGTCATTGTAATGCCAGTGTGTTATGTGTAGATGTGAATGTTCAGGTTAAGCAATGATTATGTTCACGCAGAAATTTTAAAACTTTCACAAGTCAAATACGAAATCAATCTGGACATAATTTTAGTATAACCACTCTGAGTATTGCAAAATTTACCTCTGAGTCGGACATAGGTGATCAGTCTATGTCCCACTGTCCCTGGTCGAATATAGGTGATCAGTCTATATTCCACCGAGGTTCAATAAATTTTGGAATACTCAGCTCAGTTACACCAATAATATGTCTCTTACTTTTAAAAGTTGCTTAAGTAATTAAGGTGAATGTCTACACTCGAGGATGATTGATGAGATTGCGTAGAGAAAAGTCGTAGTGCTACGACGAGTATGATGTGTGTGTATAAGTATGTCGAAGATACTTATAGTAGATAGCAAAAATAGATGGATAAACTTATCCATAACAGTGTGCACATCTCATCAATTATATTGGCAATAAAAATCACAAGTAAGGCATCAGCTCGGCAGCCAGGCATGTGGCGGTCATAGGGTTAAGTTTTCGTAAAAGCGGTTATAGTCTAGGTTTTTTTATTAAATACCCAGTTCTCTATAACCTAGGCTCTGATGCCAATCTATAACACCCCTAAAATTTAGTTTAGCGGAAGCATACATGTTTGGGTGCTACTAAATTGGTATCACAACACAAAGTATAAAGAATGGTTTTACCTCAACTATTTAAAATAGATTTCATATTCAAAAGTGATTTGTTTACAACATTTCAAAAATAGTGCGGAAATATAAGCCCATAAAAGATTTCAAGTGGTCCCAAATATATCAGAGTCTTCTATGACCATGCCATGCCATGCCAAAAGCCTTCACAACTATATTATCGCCTTAAACCTGAAAATACATGCTAAAAAGTGTCAACACGAGGTTGGTGAGTTCATAGGTTTATGATAAAGCAGTAAAAATACTGTGAGTTTCATAAGAGTTTTGTGATCATTGTGTCGCTCACAATGTCCTAAAAATAGTGTTCACCTTCAAGTAAAGTTTGTGATGTGGACCAAGTGTAGGGTATGCAACCCAAAATAAAATAGTTTATTACGCTAGCTCTAAGTTCATGTAACCGAAGCTATGACAGTGTGCATGCTCTAGAAGCATGTTAAATATAAAGGCCCGGCAAGTGTGTATCTCAGACACTTGTAGTTTCGATATGGTATACATCTGTTTGTCCTATCTGGACTGTTGAATCCAACTTTTGGTTTGTCCTATCTGGACTGTTGAATTTCAACAACAGATGGAGGTGTCACCCTCAATAGATCTATTTATAACACTCGCGCTTCCTAGTGGGAATTGACGGTTCATGAGTTTGGGCAATTTGGGACATAATAGTGCTTAGGCTAATCCGCGTAATAGTTTGATAACAACAGTGTTGGTCCATAAAATAGTTTTGCATATTTCTCACCCCGATTGTAAAACAAGTTCAAATAGAGTGGGGTTACATATCAGTCAATCACATAATGCTTTCTAATAACCAATTCAAATAATTCAGCTCAACAGTCAGATATTGAGTAAACAGTTTGCAGATTTCAAATAAACAATCATTGAGTTTAGTTAAAACGAGCATGTATTCTCCCCCAAGAATAGTTTAAAAACCAGTAAAAGTAGGGGCCATGAACTCACCTTAGCTTGCAGCAACGCAAAAATATTCACAGTGGTCACAACTGGCATCAAGAGCTAATCACAACGATATCGAGGGTACAGGCACAACGGTGCCGGATTGGCACAACCTAATATATATATAGCTATCTCAGAATACATCCCGCAAATTAAAGAGTTTTGAAAAGACAAACGTTTTAGTTTTCGTGGATTATTCGTAACAAAGTTTGTAAAAAGTTTAGATTTAACGTTTCGTGTGGTGGTAAGATAGTATAGACTCAAGAATACTCACGCCAAATAGGAATAGAGAATCGACATAGTCGAGACAAGTACGGACGAGAACTTGAGTCGAGAAAGAAATGACAAACGAAGTCAAGGAAAAATAGTGACAAAGGAGAATGTCGACAAAATGAGTCAATTAATACGTTTTCGGTGTTTTCCCAATGATCTCAATAGTTCGGCAAAAATCAATAAAGTTGTAAAAAGGTAATTTAAGTTTTAAAAGGAACTTAAATTAGTATATTACATGGTAAGTGTTTTCATGTTAATAACTACAAGTTTCGATTATTGTCGGGTTTTTATAAGATAAAAGGTTTTTCGACACTAAAGTATAAGTTTAGGGAGTTTTATAAGATTTTGGCATGACGCGCCCATTTATAAAGTTTTCACAAGTTGTCGTGACTTTAATAAAACTCAGTTTCTCAAAATAATGCTCCCGACAGTTTATAATGATGACAATTGACGGTAATAGTTAATCCTACTTTTCAGAATATTAATCAGTCGTTTATTCTAAAAATGTCCGATTAGTCCGATATAGTTGAATTGTACAATGATTTTATCCGGTAAATGTCAAGTGTCAACTAACAATTCAATATAAAATCCGTTAAGTAGTTATGTCCGTTTAATATTCGTAATGTACCAACAGAATGCCAATGTCCAATGTTTCATATTTGCAAATTGTTAACATAAGTGATTGTACCAAAGGTCAAGTGTTTTATATTTGAAAACTGTTAACAATTTTACTAAATGATTGGGCTCACTTATTTTAAAAAGAACAAATACACTCTAAATGGGTTGTTGAGCCCAAACTGATTTGAAGTGCAAGCCCAGTCCACCTACAAACCTTAAACGCATCACAAGCGCATCCTAATTGTTTTGTTGGTCCATAATGCACCTAATATGAAAGAAATTTTAACACAGGTTCGAACCATAATAATTGTGCTCGTATCTTTGCAGTAAAAACAACACAACGCAAGTTGTAATAATATACTCGCACTTTTATTCGATATGGACTTTTATCAATAAATTATTTTTGAGTGCGTGTATGTCTGTGCTCCAAGTTTGGTGTAGCTCGCGGCTTGTGAGTAAAAAGGAAACATGAAACGAGTAATAAGGTATGATAAAAGCTGGTCTTTAGCCCAAAATCATGCAAGTAACCAGGACATATCAAGGATGAACAAGCTGCCTTGTCCGGTCTGTCATTTGGATGAAGCGAAAAGTGTACCGCTTTTAAGGGGTCATTTAAGCCCTAAATCGTATTTATTTGATCAAATATCGCCCTAAATCGTTCCTTTTGTCATTTTAGGTACTTTTGAGGAGAAATCTGGAAAAGGAGGCATTTTGGACGTTTTTGGAGCATTAAAGTGAGAAAAACGGCAAAGTCTCAAAAATCGGCTAAAAGTTACTCTTGACGGCGTCACAATTTATACTGGACGGCGTCATGCCTTGGCAAGAAAAGTTGGACGTGAAATTTACTCATGACGGGCCAGTGAAAATAGCATGTGAATTCTGACGGCGTCACGCTTTAACTTGATCAAGGGCGTCACGGCTTAATTCAAAAGGGGACGGCGTCACGTTCATGGTTCGACGGCGTCAAGCCTTGATAAGCCAGAATGGATTTTGGAAGAGCTAAAGAGGGACGGCGTCAAGAAGGTCATCCGGGAACCCTAAAAGCGGCGAGGTGACGGCGTCACACTCCATAAGGTGACGCCGTCAGATCCAAAAATCTATATATAGTTTTCTAATTTTTTGTCATTGGAGAGAGCTTAGTGTGTGGAATTTTGGGAGAAAACCCTAAGACGATTTTAGCTACTTTTTTCAAGGCTTTTTGCATTGAGATCTTCCATGTTTCATTGAAAGATAAGTTATCAATTAATCATTCAATATGTCTATGTGTTGTTTGATTTTATCTTATTCTTGTCTTTTGATTAACATGTTAGGCTAAATTTATCTTGTGTTTGCTTAGATCTAATGAAACCTAGCTATTGATTATTGGTTATTAGTGTGTTGTTAGTTGTATTGGATGATTGTTTATCTATGTTAGGCTTAAGAAAACTGGCTAACTTCCTATTCGGTAACTTGCTTGAACGTCTTAAGAAACATGAACCAAATGCGTACTAAAGGTTTTTATGGTTGTATTTAATGCACAAGCGAATTCTAGTGATCCCATGTTAGGAGCTTCCTAGCCGGCTCGACATAGGAGTGAAGTAGGAGCTTGTAGAGTTGGGGAAGTAAGTACGCCACCCCACGAATGGTATTAAGGAATACACCCGTCATCCACGCAACTAATACACACTAATTAACCGGTAAAAGATAGTTAGGGAGTAAGGAAATCTAAGTAAACACATTTCTCTACACATAAGTTTCTCACCAAACTTTTCATTTTTGTTATTTTATTTTATTGCATTCGTAGTAATTTGGGTTAGTTGACTAGCAACTAATTCCGCCCACTCCTTCAAACCCGAGATTTTACTTGCTTTCATAAAATTATAAAAACATAAAAAAGAATCTTCCTCAACCCTTAGACCTAATTAGAGTAGCCTTTCATACCTAACGAACACTATTCCCTGTGGAGAACGATCAATCCCCCGTACTTACCACTACACTATACTACATCGGTCAGGTACACTGCCTGGTGGGGTTGTAAGCCTCTTGAGATCCCTCGAGAGGTAAAACCTGTTGTAAGGTTACAAAACCACGCATCAAGTTTTTTGGCG
This sequence comes from Artemisia tridentata subsp. tridentata, assembly GCA_021014915.2. Taxonomy (NCBI): domain Eukaryota; kingdom Viridiplantae; phylum Streptophyta; class Magnoliopsida; order Asterales; family Asteraceae; genus Artemisia; species Artemisia tridentata. Next base: position 323,532,290 of record CP139506.1, on the reverse strand, counting down.
CCGCTGCCGGGGAATAGTTATTGTTTAGGTTGAATTTTTATTTCTATTAGGTCTACTCACTAGATTCCTTCCTAGTGAGATTTTTATTTTATTTTTCTAGGTTTTCTTTAGTCTATCTATTTTCTTCGTGTCTTTGTTCGTAACCATACCATCCGACATCATGGAAGATGGTAATATCCTTAACCACAACAACCCACCACCACAACAACCACAACCACCTCCTAGAGCCCGCACTCTAGGAGGATATTCCCTAATTTTGGATGATGACCCCCCTAATCTTAGAATCACTAGGAGCCGAAGCTCGATAAAGACTCTTGCCACACCCTATGCTGAACCCGAAAGGGAAATGCATAAATTAAGGCGACTCCACCAAGCGGCTGAACCATCCACGATCAATTTTGATGATGCCCTCTCCGAGGAAGAATCCAATCATCATTCTACACCTCCTAACCCTCAACCCAATCACGATATGGAAGTTCCCGAAATCCCAATCCCTAAATGTCTCAAGGACTACTCTTCTCCCACCCCTCGTGGTTTTTCCAATGCTATCGTTTTTCCAAATGAACACACGGATGGGGTCTTGCGTGCAACTGATATTTGGCTGGTCCAAAGTGTATGCAAGTTTCACGGATTGAAAACTGAAGATCCAATCCAACACATCAAGGACTTCCTGAAAATAGTGGATACCCTCCTTACGGACGGAGCCACTAGAGATACCTCCCGGTTGCGATTCTTTCCCTTCACCCTTCATGAAAGAGCCGGAGACTGGTATAACCAACTTCCTTCCGAATCCATCTTCACATGGGAACAGCTTATCTCAAAATTCTATGAGAAATTCTTTCCCATAGGAAGAACTTCAAAGTTGAGAGACGAAATCCTCCGCTTCCATGTTGGACCAGCAGAACCTATTCACAAATCTTGGGTTAGATTCAAGGATCTAATTAGACAGGTCCCTCATCATGGCATTGAACTCTGGCTTCTTGTCCAAATCTTTTATGACAGTGTCTCCAAAAACGACCAATTGGGCATTAATAATTCATCAAAAGGAAAAATAGCCAAACTAAGCGTTGAGGAAGGATGGAATAGAATTGAGGAATACGCGAATGATCAAGACGATACCTGGGATGAACCCGATTCGATCATGAGCGTTTCCAAGATCATGAAAGAGCCTCCTTTTGCTAGCCGGGTGAGTAGATTGAATGATCAGGTATCTTATCTAGACAAGTCGCAACCAACTAAGCGGTTATCAAACCCATACTTGATCTGTGATCAATGTGGTGGCCCGCATGAAGTGGAGGAATGCGAGGATGATACCACCACCGAACAAGCATGCTTGTCAAGCCACGACATCTTCGATGATCCTTCGCTCTTAACTTTCTACCAAAACAATGATTTCACCCCTTGGGGAAATCTTGTGAGAGAAGAGGGAGGAGGAGAATATCCTGACTATAAGGTTAGGAGCACTTTTGAGGATGATCTCGGGCATTTCACGTTTGAAAAGAATCTGCAACTAAATGGTCTTGACAACTTTATCAATTGCCAACAAACCAACGTAAAGGCCAAATTCGCAGAACTCAACGCCACTCTCGACGGCCTTGGCGAACCGCAAAGAGATCCTTTACTCGCCATCACCACTCGTGCTGGAACAACTACTAAGGATCCACCCTACCCAGCTCAACCATCTAACGTCATGGAACCCAACACCCCTCATGAGGGGAACGATAATGTGAACGATGAAAATCCCGAGCAAACCCCTCCGGTAACTCCATCCCCACCTACTCCTGCCAAACAGCCCCTTAAAGTCCCATACCCATCTCGCCTCAAGAATCAAAAGGTCGAAAGTGATAATAAAAGATTCTTGTCATATTTGAAGAATTCGGTCGTCACCATACCCCTTCTTGATGCATGTTATCATATGCCCAAATATAGTACATACTTCAAGAGGCTGCTCACCAACAGGAAAGGGCTCGAGGGTCTTGTAACCTTAGGAGAAGAATGTTCTGTGGTGACTCAACGAGGGCTACCAAAGAAGGTGGACGACCCAGGTAGTTTCACCTTGCCCTGTTCAATTGGATCTCTTTCAGTCAAAAATGCTTTAGCCGACTTAGGAGCAAGCATCAATCTTATGCCGCATTCCCTGTTCCTCAAGCTAGGGTATTCTGGGTTGAAACCAACCCGTATGAGCATCCAACTGGCCGATAGATCAGTCAAATACCCCTTAGGAATATGCGAGAATGTGCTGGTTAAGGTAGGGAAGTTTAAATTTCCAGTTGACTTCGTCATCCTAGAAATGGAAGAAGATGATCTTGTGCCCATCATTCTAGGAAGACCCTTCCTTGCAACTTCTCGTGCTGTTATTGATGTTCATGACGGCAAACTAACCTTACGAGTGGGGGCCGATAGCTTAACCTTCGACATCAAGGACACAATGAATCTTTCTCTCGAAGCAGATAATCAACTGTATTTCATCGAAGAAATCGATGAACTATCCGACGAGATTGATAATTGTGTAGATGAACAGGTGGAAGCTGGTTGGTTGCGAGATGCAGCTTTCTTACCCATCTTAGAGGAGGAAAAGGCTATGGATGTGAATGCAGTCTCCTTCTATCCCAGACAAGAAATCGAACAGCTTGAGCTTCGTAAACCCGAGAACAAACTTAAACCTTCCATCATCGAGCCACCCACGTTAGAACTCAAGGAACTCCCGAACAACCTTGAATATGCCTTCCTTCAAGGAGAAGATCAACTTCCGGTAATCATAAGCTCCTCCTTGAAAAGTGAACAAAAAGATAAACTCTTAGGAGTTTTAAAAAAATATAAAGGAGTTATAGCATGGAGTGTAGCCGATATCAAGGGTATTGACTCTACCTTTTGTACGCATAAAATCCTCATGGAGGAGGATTATAAACCCACCGTGCAACCTCAAAGGCGAGTAAATCCCAACATAAAGGAAGTCGTAAAGAAGGAAGTCATTAAGCTCCTAGATGCAGGACTAATTTACCCGATTTCGGACAGTCCATGGGTAAGTCCTGTACAGGTTGTACCAAAAAAGGGAGGAATGACGGTGGTAAAGAACGATAAGGATGAGTTAGTACCTCAACGAACAGTAACTGGATGGCGTGTGTGCATCGATTATAGGAAGTTGAATGATGCAACCCGAAAAGATCATTTCCCTCTCCCATTTATCGACCAAATGTTGGAAAGGTTAGCAGGGCATGAGTACTACTGCTTCCTAGATGGGTTCTCAGGGTATTTCCAAATCCCTATCGCTCCTGAGGACCAAGAAAAGACCACGTTTACATGCCCTTATGGCACCTTCGCCTACAAGCGAATGCCCTTTGGACTATGTAACGCCCCCGCCACTTTCCAGCGCTGCATGACGGCAATCTTCCATGAGTTAATGGAAGACAGCATGGAGGTCTTTATGGATGATTTTTCAGTCTTTGGAAACTCTTTTGATCGCTGTCTTGCTAACCTTGAGAAAATGCTCAAACGTTGTGAGGAGACCAACTTGGTACTAAACTGGGAAAAGTGCCACTTTATGGTAAAAGAAGGGATTGTGCTGGGGCACAAAATTTCAGGAAGTGGAATCGAAGTAGACCGGGCAAAAATTGAAGCTATATCCAAACTTCCCTATCCAACAACTGTCAAGGCAATCCGTAGTTTTTTGGGTCATGCTGGCTTCTATAGGAGATTCATTAAAGATTTCTCAAAGGTAGCTAAACCAATGACTCAGTTACTCATGAAGGATGCCCCGTTCGACTTCTCTCAAGAGTGCAAGGACGCATTCGATCTATTGAAGCAAGAACTTACCCAAGCTCCAATTATGGTTACCCCTAACTGGGAGTTACCCTTTGAAATCATGTGCGATGCTAGTGATTATGCTGTTGGAGCAGTATTAGGCCAAAGGCTTAACAAACACTTTCAGCCAATATACTACGCTAGCAAAACCATGAATCCTGCTCAAGAAAACTACACTACCACTGAAAAGGAATTACTAGCCGTGGTATTCGCTTTTGATAAATTTCGCCAGTATCTTGTCCTTTCTAAAACGGTTGTTTTTACGGATCATTCAGCTATTCGATATCTTTTCGCTAAACAGGATGCTAAACCACGGTTACTTCGTTGGATCCTACTATTGCAAGAGTTCGATGTTGAAATTCGTGATAAGAAAGGAGCAGAGAATCTTGCGGCTGATCATCTCTCTCGTCTCGAAAACCCCAGCCTCGCTGAATCTGACAAGAGTGAGATTCGGGAAACATTTCCTGAAGAGCAGCTCATGTTAATAAATGATTCTGAACCTTGGTATGCGGATTATGCTAACTACCTGGCAAGTAGAGTCATCCCTGAGCATATGAGCAGGCATGAAAAAAGGAGGTTCTTTAATCAATTAAAGTACTACTTTTGGGATGAACCCTTCTTATTTCGAAGATGTCCAGATCAGGTAATCAGGCGTTGTGTTTCGGAAAGAGAGGCTGTCAGAATTATGAAAGAGTGTCATGCGGGTCCATCTGGAGGACATCACGGAATAAGCACTACTGCACGAAAGGTCTTCGACGCGGGATTCTATTGGCCTACAATATTTCGTGATGTGAAGGGAATGATACAAACTTGTGACGCATGTCAAAGAGCTGGGAATATCTCTAGGAGGGATGAAGCCCCACAGAATTATATACAAGTTTGTGAGGTTTTTGATGTCTGGGGAATTGATTTCATGGGACCATTCCCATCTTCTGGAGGGAATGAATACATCTTGGTGGCCATTGATTATGTTTCGAAATGGGTGGAAGCACAAGCCCTTAGGACTAACGACGCTAGGGTAGTCATTCATTTCTTAAAAAAATTGTTCGCTAGGTTCGGAATTCCGAAGGCTCTTATTAGTGACAGGGGAACCCATTTTTGCAATTCACAAATGGAGAAAGTCATGAAAAGATATGGAGTCTCTCACCGATTTTCCACCGCTTACCATCCTCAAACAAACGGTCAAGTCGAGAACACTAATAGAGCCATAAAGAGAATTTTAGAGAAAACGGTTAATCAAAACAGAAAAGATTGGTCTTTTAAGCTCGATGAGGCTTTGTGGGCATTTCGAACCGCCTATAAGACACCAATCGGGACAACCCCGTTCCGTATGGTATATGGCAAGGCATGCCACCTTCCAGTAGAACTGGAACACAAAGCATATTGGGCACTTAAGGCTTGTAATTTGGATTATACAGTTGCGGGAACAAATAGATTCTTACAGCTCCAAGAGCTTGATGAATTGAGATTAGAGGCTTATGAATCTTCCATCACATACAAGGAGAGGGCGAAAAGATGGCATGACCAACGGATTAAGAGACCCAAGGAGTTTTCAGAAGGAGACAAGGTCTTATTATATAATTCTCGCTTAAGGCTATTTCCTGGGAAACTTAAATCTAGATGGTATGGACCTTTTACCGTAAGGAGCTCCTCTAAAACCGGAGCCGTTGTATTAATTGACGACGAGGATAGAGAATTCACTGTGAATATTCAACGAGTCAAGCATTATCAAGAGAATGGTAATGAAATGATCAATGAGGAAGACATAACTTTCGATAAAGAAGTCACGTAATGTACGTGACTTTGAGTCTAGCTACAAGACTCGTTAATAAAGAAAAGCGCTTCTTGGGAGGCAACCCAAGCTTTATTTGTTTTATTTGCTTTGTGTGTTTATTTGTTTGTTTGTTTGTTTTTATTTATTGCCGTATGTGTGTTTAATTTTTATTAGTATTGATTCATGTTCAAAACTAATTTGTGAAAATGCTTTATTTTGTTTTTAACTTCGTCTTAACTACATATAAAGGTATTTTGCAAAAGTTAAGTGTAAGGGAAATCTAAATCGGTTTATTAGAACACAAATTAACATGAATCATAATGATAATAAATTAGCATACATATTCGTATTTGTTTGAGTCAAATGCTTGTATCGAGTCATAATGATGTTTTGCAGGATTTCCAGGAAGTAAGGTAAAGGTTTTTCCAGAAATTTTCCGGAAACTTAAAATGAGAATTTTTGTCAGGTCATTTCTGACGGCGTCAGGGGTTATAACCTGACGGCGTCAGATTTAATTTCCAGAAATTTTTGAAAGTTTTGTTTTCATAAAAAGTTTTTATTAAAATCTCCAACTTATAATCTCCAGGAATCTGCAAAGTTATCATTCCACAAGCATTATATCCTTATATATAGATTTTTCCCGCCGATGTTATGCAGGTTTTCGTGTTTGTTTTCTCAGGTTTAACAGGTTATTTTGGACAAGGAAATGTTTTGAATCAAGCTTATGGCGATGCATTAGTCATGGAGTTTCAACATTCTCTTTGGAAGAAGATTTAACCGTGTAATTTCATTATCCACCGAGCGAATCAGGGGAGTATTTGATTTCATTCTTTTACTTTATGCTTTTACATCTTGTTATTTGAACATTGGGGACAATGTTCATCTTAAGTGTAAGGGGAGGGTAAAAGTACGATTTTAGAGAATGCCATTGCGCTTGATTTTTGTTTGTTTAATAATAGATGTGTAATAAAACTGAGAGAAATACTTGATTAAGGTAATTTTAGTGCCAAATTTAAAATTTTTTACAACATATAGGAGTGAAACTTTGATCTTAATGAGCGTCTCATGGATAGGAGTTATATGACTAGCACAAAAACCGTACCACTAAAAAATTTTCCACCCCAAATATGTGAGGTTCGCCCCTAGAATTGGTAGGAAAAGCATTTATGCTATGATGTGTGTACCCGTAGCACTTAGATTCTAGAACTTGCGTTAGGACCATTCCAAGGCCACAAGTGAGACTACATTCGTGTAGTTAGATTTACTACATGATAAGAGGCATTAGGATTAACCCATTGTTTTACACCTGTGTTTTTGTTATAATTACGTTGGCTACATTGGTCAAGTAATTCCCCCACACCCCTTTGCATTGTACTCATTTTTAGTACACGATACCCCTAGTACACCCCTCAGAGCCTATCTTTTCGTTTCGACCTTTAAGCATTTTACTTAAAGGAAGAATTTGTTACACCCCACTTAAATGTACACCCAAATCGCCTTAGCCTACCTTGTATGCACTCAATTTTAGTGCATTATTGTGACAACATTTGTTTAAACCCAAGTTAATTATCTAGTTGATTACATGGTTGCTAAGTCGAGTCATATCCTTGTACATATTGTTTTGGGACGATTGGGACTCATGGGTAAAGTACTAGTATAATGGAGTAATGGGGAAGAACATCATTTATTACCCCCATATGTGCTAAATGTTTTAAAAGTACTCCAAGTTTTTCAATTATCTTAATTCGAGTCATTAGATTAGTATTTGTAAAGTTATGTAAAAGTTCAAGTGTAAGGGGGATGCAATGCCCCTATGATGTATTATTTTGGATGGTAGGGCAAAAGTGTATGCAAAAAAAAAAAAAAAAAAAAAAAAAAAAAAAAAAAAAAAAAAAAAAAAAAAATGAGAAAATGAAAAATAGAAAAAACATACGGACTACCATCCCGTTTTATTTTATGTTTTTGTTATTTTGTTATTTCGTTTCTAGCTTAAGATCGAGTCTAGTCTTGGCTTAGCAACATTGTATAGTACATGTAATTGATCAAGATCTTTAACTCGCCACCAGTAAAATATCCTTTATCCAACAAAACCGTGTTTTCCTTTTCCCTACACCTGACGTTATAACCCATGTAAAAGCCCTCTTTGATAGTTTATCTTAGGTGCTTACGCCTAGTGGAGGAGGTTTTCGATCCTTTCCCAAGCCTATGGTAATCTATTTGCTATGACAGGTAGTGAGAGATATTATCCGTTTTCATTTATGAGATTTATTTTGATGACACTTGAGAGATGTGAGTATCTAAACACTACTTGTGAGGTGCTAGTTTGTAATCTCCGTGCTTATTATGATTGAAGTGGAACGAATATTCGTTGTAATTACTTTTATGTTTGCGTTAAATGACCCCTAACTTGTATTTTGATTAGAATAAAAGCGCATTTGCTTGAGGACAAGCAAATCTCAAGTGTAAGGGTATTTGATGAAGCGAAAAGTGTACCGCTTTTAAGGGGTCATTTAAGCCCTAAATCGTATTTATTTGATCAAATATCGCCCTAAATCGTTCCTTTTGTCATTTTAGGTACTTTTGAGGAGAAATCTGGAAAAGGAGGCATTTTGGACGTTTTTGGAGCATTAAAGTGAAGAAAACGGCAAAGTCTCAAAAATCGGCTAAAAGTTACTCTTGACGGCGTCACAATTTATACTGGACGGCGTCATGCCTTGGCAAGAAAAGTTGGACGTGAAATTTACTCATGACGGGCCAGTGAAAATAGCATGTGAATTCTGACGGCGTCACGCTTTAACTTGATCAAGGGCGTCACGGCTTAATTCAAAAGGGGACGGCGTCACGTTCATGGTTCGACGGCGTCAAGCCTTGATAAGCCAGAATGGATTTTGGAAGAGCTAAAGAGGGACGGCGTCAAGAAGGTCATCCGGGAACCCTAAAAGCGGCGAGGTGACGGCGTCACACTCCATAAGGTGACACCGTCAGATCCAAAAATCTATATATAGTTTTCTAATTTTTTGTCATTGGAGAGAGCTTAGTGTGTGGAATTTTGGGAGAAAACCCTAAGACGATTTTAGCTACTTTTTTCAAGGCTTTTTGCCTTGAGATCTTCCATGTTTCATTGAAAGATAAGTTATCAATTAATCATTCAATATGTCTATGTGTTGTTTGATTTTATCTTATTCTTGTCTTTTGATTAACATGTTAGGCTAAATTTATCTTGTGTTTGCTTAGATCTAATGAAACCTAGCTATTGATTATTGGTTATTAGTGTGTTGTTAGTTGTATTGGATGATTGTTTATCTATGTTAGGCTTAAGAAAACTGGCTAACTTCCTATTCGGTAACTTGCTTGAACGTCTTAAGAAACATGAACCAAATGCGTACTAAAGGTTTTTATGGTTGTATTTAATGCACAAGCGAATTCTAGTGATCCCATGTTAGGAGCTTCCTAGCCGGCTCGACATAGGAGTGAAGTAGGAGCTTGTAGAGTTGGGGAAGTAAGTACGCCACCCCACGAATGGTATTAAGGAATACACCCGTCATCCACGCAACTAATACACACTAATTAACCGGTAAAAGATAGTTAGGGAGTAAGGAAATCTAAGTAAACACATTTCTCTACACATAAGTTTCTCACCAAACTTTTCATTTTTGTTATTTTATTTTATTGCATTCGTAGTAATTTGGGTTAGTTGACTAGCAACTAATTCCGCCCACTCCTTCAAACCCGAGATTTTACTTGCTTTCATAAAATTATAAAAACATAAAAAAGAATCTTCCTCAACCCTTAGACCTAATTAGAGTAGCCTTTCATACCTAACGAACACTATTCCCTGTGGAGAACGATCAATCCCCCGTACTTACCACTACACTATACTACATCGGTCAGGTACACTGCCTGGTGGGGTTGTAAGCCTCTTGAGATCCCTCGAGAGGTAAAACCTGTTGTAAGGTTACAAAACCACGCATCATCCGGTCTGTCATTTGCACGATAGCGACTGGGACTGAGATCAAGCAAAGGAAATAATTTCCAAAAGATATAAGCGAATTCAGAATCCTACCGTGACCCTAAATGAATCCGTGACCCAAATTCTTAGTCGGTTATGAACCGACCCGAGATCCTACGAGTTCGACTCAAAAACAAAAGAACAAGCAACCCTCTCGGGTTGTTGTTAAACTGATTCAAACAAACACACCCGTTGTGTTTTCGTTTGTTGACACGCCGAACTGAGACAACCACAAACACAGGTTCGAGTTTAATATAAACCAAATAAGCCCCAAGTTATAAAGGATATAAGCTCAAGATGAGCAAGTCGACACAATGAACACAAGACCATGCATCTTTGTGTGTCGTTAACCACAAGCACCTATGTGGTGTTTTTGAGCCGAGGTACAAGACGAACGCACCAAGAAAATTTTAATAACAATTTTACTATTATGTCAAGACCGAGCTAAGTGTATACCCAAGTCCAAATCTACTACGCAAGTAACAACCAAAAATATGATCCGAATCCAAATCCGAGACTCAAAACAGACAATTCGATGGGCATGACCAAATCCCAAAACTAAACTAAACCACAACGACACATCAAAACAACAATGAGGATTGATATAAGTTTGACCCGATCCTAAACGGGTTTATACTCGACCCGAATCCAAAATAACCACACAAACACCACTTCAGTACTAATCTTACCACACGAAAAAAAAAATGAAAATCAAAACAAGTTCATTCGAGTTTTTATATCCACGAATTGATCAAATTTAAATCGGTTTTTCCCTTGAAAAACCAAACTCAAGTTTCTACTATATAAACAAAATTAATAACAATGAATTAAGGAGGAGGCCGAATAACCCTTACAGTGATATAGATCGACCGAATCACAGAGGAGACCAAAAGAGGTTGAGCATAATTAAACCCAGTCCGATCCAGCTGGAAAACCACACATCTTATCCCTTTCGATTTTTGATAACCAATTTAAGTTGTGGTTTTTCCTGTGGATCTTGGGTAGAATAAAAAGAAGAAGAAGAGGAAAGTTTGACTCCCCTTTTTGCTCTCGATCCTTGGGGAGGCCGTTTTTGTGCAGTAGTCACCATCCATTGATGGTTCTTAGGCAGAATCTCGATATTCTCTTTTGATAAAAGAGAAGATAAGCATCTTAAGAGAACAGTGATGGTGATTTATCGATACTAGGCAGAGAAAAGAGAAAACATTTAAAGAAAGGGGAAGAAGATAAGAAAAGATAAGTAAGGGGCGGTTGGGATTAAAATGGTTAAGTTTTGTTTTATTATTATTAGGTGTATCCCGTGTCCCGTTGAGCTAAAATATAATTGTGGCAACCTGGTTTGATGCTTTCGAGCAATAATGTGAAAATTAAATTTTTCGTGAACGGTCTTATAAAAACAATACCATTGACTCCGAAAATAATTATCGGGTTTAATCCGTAAATAACGTGGTGTCGGTACGCGTGTGTTGTCGCGTTATTCAGAAAAGCGAGATAACTTCTCGGTTTTGTAAATAAATTGCCAGTAAGTGTCAGGAAGTGATAACCTCACTTTTCTTGATAAAATTTAAGTGATTTGGAGGGCTACTGTATGCTACGGCGTGCGGAATAACCTTCCGAATTAATCATGTAGGCTCCCAAATATGCTCAAATAATAATAAGTTAATTTTTCACTATTAAAATAATGTTGGAAAATTACGGGTGGTTACAGGGTTGAACCCTTTCATATATATGGTTCGACACAGAAACAAAATGGGACTTCTTCTTCTTCTTCTTCTTTTTTTCGTGAGACCCCATTCGACGAGCACCAGGGGACCCAACCAACACTTTATTAATTGAAGACTTATTTATTACTCGGCGAGCGTGCAGGGATATAAGGGATTTAATTCCCAGTTTGTTATTACCGTACGTAGCAGCATGCAAGGCAGCAAAGTATATACGATGTCTACGATTGTGATGTGCGGCTAATCTTTTTGTAATCTCTCCCGGTAAAAGATATATTTGGTTTGATCATGTTTACGGATTTTATTTTGTTTGTCAAACATTAATTCATATGATTTTAATGCATATCCTTTATTTGATTTTAATGTTTTAGTATAATTATTTGATTGAATTATTGTGAGACATATTATTGCGAGTCAACGATTGTATCAATATATCTGGAGCCGGGAGAGATTGCTTTTTACTCAACTGTTTACGAATCTTATTTTTATTTGCTTATTTATTTTTTTGTCGCTTATTCACTTTCTAGTTAATTAGTAGTTTAATTATTAGTTTAATTAGTATTTAGTTATTAAGATTTCTAAACCAAAACTTTTATTGATCAGTGATCACCCCAAAACTTGAATTAAAACCACATACTCCTCGTGGATACGATACCCGCTTGCCCTATCTAGCATAAGGTAATTAGGTTTATTTTTTATCGGTACAACGACATCGGTCAAATTTTGGCGCCGCTGCCGGGGAGTGAGTGCGCTTTTGGTTTAAATTTTTGTTAATAGTTTAAAATTTAAAAATACAAAAAGATTTTCTTTTTCTATTGTTTTGTTTGCTTGCTTGTTTTGTTGGTTGTGAGTGTGCAGGTTAGTGTATGCGCACGCGTAGATCGGGACGTACATCACCGTTAGTTTACGATCCCGAGATTTCTAGGTAATCTCGCATGGTCAATTTCATCATTTGTTTAACCTAGAGCTTCTATGGATTCATGCTGGACTTGTGGGAATCCATTTCATTCTTATGAAAATTGTCCGGAGGAGAAAGCAAGTAGGAAGGAGCGAGTACTTGAGACATATGACTATCAATCTCAATATGATGATTATGAGCATAACACATATCATGCTAATTACAATATTGAGATGGAAGATTACACGAGGTATCGAGGGGAATATGGTGGTCAATATTATCATCCTTCATATGAGAGCTCTGGCAGAGACCGACTCAACAATATGATCATCAAGGCCAAGGACAAGGTGATAACCATCTCTCGTATCTTGACCAAAAATTGGATAAGCTCATTTCAATGATAGAATCCAACAGAGAGGCAAATCAAAGATACGCTAGTATTGCAGCTCTTGAGACACATGTGGATCCATTGGCAGATCAATTTAATAGGCAAGAAACATATGAATCTCAAGGCGTCACCATGTTTGATTTTGATGATGAAGATGAAGGTGAAGAGCAAGATGAATATAATACCGATGCTCATAACAATTCATTCGATGATCTCGTTTTTTCGATTAAAGATGATCGTGAAGAATCGTTTCCTTCTAAAGTTGGGGAGGGAGTTGTGGAGACTAATACCACACCATATCTCCCAACTTTACAAGAACCAATACTTTTATCAGTTGAGGATACAAAATCAAAAGAAGTTAAGGACTCTTTGGCTCTTTCGCTATATGAAGATGAGTGTTCAGATTCATTGGAAGAACAAGAATATCTCAGTAAGGAAGAAGTTGAAGTCACTCATATCGACCAAAATCCACCACAAGTGCCATGAGAATTAATCAAGAAAGTTGGTGTGAGTGATTCAACTTATACAAAAGGGAAAACACAAATAAAGGTGTTACTAATTGAAAATCATTATGTTTTTTAGTGGTGTAACAAAAACTCTAACAGGGCACTCCTTCATATTATTCTTGAGCAAGTTCATAGGAAAGCACGAGTAGGAGTTCGTAAATTGAGAGAACCCCTGCGCAAAGAAGAGAAGAAGTTTCATGGAGTGCCAAATTGTGGTAAGTTGATTAAGGATGCAAGCAAGAAGGCCCGTGTGAAACAGGTTCGTAGTGCATCAAGTCGAAGAAAAAGGAAAAGACGAGTATGGGTTTCAAAGCATAAACACTTCTTCTGCATAAGGGAAACTAATATTAATAAAGTGTTTGAACAGAGGGATATGGCATGGACCCGTAAAGTTTCACTGCATCTAGGTAACTCGTTTGGTAAATGCTCCATCAGACCACTGTGAAACTAATACGAGGTATTGTTGGGCTGACGACGGTAAACTTAGCGCTTCGTGGGAGGCAACCCGTGGGTTTTGTGTGTGTATGTTCTTTCTAATTTATGTTTCTTTTTATTTTCTTATTTTTGTGTGTGTTAAAAACTTTTTGGGTGTGTTCACTACAAACCCTCACGAGACTAAACTCGTCCACACGGGCTACCGAGTGGTTTAAAGGCTTGTTGCATAGGTTAAAATCCAACCGTGATTCCTACGAAAGTGAGTTAGGTTTTGTGTTGTGTGAGTTTGTTAAAGTGATTTTTAACCTAAATTTCAACTTAAATCTTTTGCATTAGGGACAATGCAATGCTTTAAGTTGGGGAGGGTGTCACATGTGATTACATGTTTTTGTGTGAAATTGTGGTTAAAAATGGGTCAAAATGTGATTTTTGAAAAAAAAATAAAATAAAATAAAAATAAAAAATAAAATAAAAATGAAATCACGTTATAAGAGTTTTGTGCTAATTGGATGTGGAAGTTTCTTCTACATATATTTGTTGAGCGTTTACAGATTCTGAAGATTAACTTATGGATGACTTATTGGAGCAAACTAGAAGATCCAGCCATGATTATAAGGTGCACCCGATTCCATTGTATAATTTGGTTATAAAATTGATTTGATGGTTTGCATGTAGTTAGGCATATGTATAATTAGTAGATGAACAAACCATACCCGATTGAATTTTCCTACTTACTCTTGCTTAGAACGGAAAGAAAGTAAAATAATATAATATGAAATATAATAATGTAATAGTTGGGTTAGGACACTTAAATTGATCTTATTCGGCTTGTCACCCGCGCACGGTGGCCATCGAAAAAAAAAGTTGGAGAACTTCATAATTATTGGTGGTAATCATATGTTGGGCTTGCCTATCTGATTCGTCACTCGCGCAAGGTGATATTTTAGTTGTTAGCATGGGTCAGACACCAATTCTTATGATGGATAGCATTGCACTTAGCTGATATAATTTTATGTGAAATAACTCAACCCTTGTATTGTTGTTAATGAAATTAGGAAGGTTGGTTTAAGTTAGTGCATTAATTAATTAGACTATGTGGTAGATAACTCAAACATATGACATACCAGTAGGCACGAAGCATACCTGTTCCCATTTAATTAAATGGACGAAATTAACCGGTTTCCGTGTGCCGATGTGTCTTAGTATACACCTATAGGATAGATATTCATACATCCGAATGATTGGTCTTTATATTAACCTTAAAAGGAGTATACAAAGCATTCGGGATGACTTGTATAAGAAACGGTTCCGGATTGCTAAAAAAGAGCTTATGTATGTTATGAGCAAAAATACTTGAAATATGAAGTAAAATTCATGTGCAAAAATTGATCAAAAATTGAAATATATAAGCTAATGTATGATGGCTTATGTGCTCTTAAAAAGTTTGCTCATATAGTTTAAAAACTACAGTATTATAAAAGGTGTAAGGTATTCTCACCTCTTGTTTTGGATCTATGTTTAGATTGATTATAGGGGTGTACTAAGTATGTTGGGCACATGGTTAATTATATGAAACATAAAGTAAATGGAACCAATGGGAACAGTTATGTTAAGTGTTTAAGAAGGACAAAAATATTGGTAATCATTTTGGATTATTGGTCACATAGGATGGTTATTAGTGTACTAGGTTAAATTTGATCTTTTTGATGGAATTTCAATGGTATGATTAAAAACTATGTAATTAACATGCTAAGATATAGTAGATTTCTTCCTCGGGACGAGTAAGGGTTCAGTTGGGGAGGTTTGATCGGTGTATTTTACATACACCTCATAGCATGTTAATTATGCATTGTTGCATTGTTATTCGTTGTTATACATGTACTTTGAGGGTGTTTTGTGATTATGTAGGATATGCACACAAAGAAGCTAAAGTTGCAATATTAAAAGTTTAAAATGAAGACAAGAGAGATTTGGACATTGTCGCATTGTTTTGGTCATAACTTCTTCGTCCGAACTCCGTTTTAGATGATTCAAAAGGCCACGGAAAGAGTAAAAAGAAATCTTCACATCTATATAATAAAATGCAAGAAATTCTGAAGTTCACTTGTGCGTTTACCAGCTGGAACAGCCAACTCGTGGCTATTGGGGGTTTTAGTCCGATTTATCTTATAAAATATTTTGGGCCTTACATCATTAGTGGATTAAAAGTCCATTGTGTTTGTGCGCTGGCTGATTTGGACGAGCAATGGAAAGCAAACAAAAGGGTTGAACCCTTTCATATATATGGTTCGACACAGAAACAAAATGGGACATTTTTTTTTCCGCCGTCATTTTTTATTTTTCGTGAGACCCCATTCGACGAGCACCAGGGGACCCAACCAACACTTTATTAATTGAAGACTTACTTATTACTCGGCGAGCGTGCAGGGATATAAGGGATTTAATTCCCAGTTTGTTATTACCGTACGTAGCAGCATGCAAGGCAGCAAAGTATATACGATGTCTACGATTGTGATGTGCGGCTAATCTTTTTGTAATCTCTCCCAGTAAAAGATATATTTGGTTTGATCATGTTTACGGATTTTATTTTGTTTGTCAAACATTAATTCATATGATTTTAATGCATATCCTTTATTTGATTTTAATGTTTTAGTATAATTATTTGATTGAATTATTGTGAGACATATTATTGCGAGTCAACGATTGTGCCGAGCCTAATTAGTATAGGGGTTAAGATGGTCGTATGGTAAACATAATTTGTACCCATTATTGTCCATTTTAGTAATTAAAAAATTAATTGATAGGATTATTGTAAGACATGTTATTGCTAGTCAATGCGTCGTGCTGAGTCCAATTAGTTTAGGGATTAAGACGATTCGTGTGGTGAATATAACTTGTGCCCAAAATTGTCCTTTTCAATTAATACAAACTATGTCTGTGGTTTGAAGGCAAACGTTAGTAATAATCTGTAACTTAGTCATATCAATATATCTGGAGCCGGGAGAGATTGCTTTTTACTCAACTGTTAACAAATCTTATTTTTATTTGCTTATTTATTTTTTTGTCGCTTATTCACTTTCTAGTTAATTAGTAGTTTAATTATTAGTTTAAGAGATGAGTTATTTTAGGGACTAAGTTTTTGTTACATACTGAGGGACAAATCCTCACCATCCACTTATTTTGATCTAATTGTAGGGATTAACCTAAGATTTAATATGAAAACCTAAGTCCATGTCTTTTTTTTCCCTTTTTCTTTCTCTTTTTGTCTTGCTTATTTATTCCTTTTTTTTTAACTTTTTTTTTTTGTCTTTTTTTTAATATTTTTTTTTATAAATTCACGTTTTCGTTCGTTTTTGTCCGTTTTCATATGCTTATATATGTTTTCAGACTTTTTTGTCCGTTTTCATACGTTTTCGTCCGTTTTCAGACATTTTTGTCCGTTTTCATACGTTTTCGTCCGCTTTTATACAATTTGGTCCGTTTTCAGACGTTTTCGTCCGTTTTCATATGTTTTCGGCAGTTTTTATACGCTTTCAGATGTTTTTGTCCGTTTTCATACGTTTTCGTCCCTTTTTTTACGTTTTCGTCTGTTTTCAGATGTTTTCGTCCGTTTTCATCCGTTTTCACATGTTTTTGTCCGTTTTTATACGTTTTCGTCCGTTTTCATACGTTTTCGTCCGTTTTCATACGTTTTCGTCCGTTTTTATACGTTTTTGCCCGTTTTTATACGTTTCCGTCCGTTTTTATACGTTTTCGTCCATTTTCATATGTTTTCATCTGTTTTCGTCCGTTTTTGTCCATTTTCATACGTTTACATATGTTTTCGTCCGTTTTCATACATTTTTGTCCGTTTTTAGACTTTTTGTCCGTTTTTATACGTTTTCGTCCGTTTTTTATACGTTTTCGTCTGTTTTCATCTGTTTTCGTCCGTTTTCATACGATTTCGTCCGTTTTCTTACGTTTTCGTCCGTTTTCATACGTTTTCGTCCGTTTTTATGCATTTTTGTCCGTTTTCAGACGTTTTTTGTCCATTTTCCTACATATTCATCCATTTTCTTACGTTTTCGTCCATTTTCATACGTTTTCGTCTGTTTTTGAATGTTTTCGGCAGTTTTCATACGTTTCTGAATATCACAAGTGATATTCAGTGATACTCAGAATATCACTTGTGATATTCAACTAATGTTTTGTAACATGAAAATCACTTGTGATATTCAGAATATCACAAGTGATATTCTGAATATCACAAATGATTTTCAACTAATGTTTTATAACATGAAAATCACAAGTGATATTCAGAAAATTACAAATGATATTCAGAATATCACAAGTGATTTTCATGTTTTTTTTTTAATTTACGTCTTTTTTCGTCTGTTTTCGTTCGTTTTCATACGTTTTCGTCCGTTTTCATACACAAGTGAAAACGTTTTCATACGTTTTTATTCAGAATATTTTGTTGAAAAACTAATTTTTTGTTTCATAAGTTTCTGAATATCACAAGTGATATTCTGTCAAACACATAATATTCTGGATATCACAAGTGATATTCTAAATATCACAAGTGATTTTCAACTAATGTTTTGTAACATGAAAATCACTTGTGATATTCAGAATATTACAAGTGATATTCTGAATATCACAAGTGATTTTCATGTTTATTTTAATTCACGTTTATTTTTTCACTTTCTTACGTTTTCGTCTGTATTCGTCCGTTTTCGTTCGTTTTCATACGTTTTCGTCTGTTTTCATACGTTTCTGAATATCACAATTGATATTCTTAATATCACTAGTGATATTCTGAATATCACATAAAATCACTTGTGATATTAAGAATATCAATTGTGATATTCAGAAACGTATGAAAACGGACGAAAACATAAGAAAACAAACGAATACGTATGAAAGCGTAAAAACACGTCTGAAAACGGACGAAACGTATGAAAAATGGACGAAAACGTATGAAAACGTAAAAAAAACTGCTGAAAACGTATGAAAACGGACGAAAACGTCTGAAAACGTATGAAAACGGGCGAAAACGTCTGAAAACGGACAAAAGTATATAAAAACGGACGAAAACGTATGAAAACGGAAAAAAAACTGAAAGAAAACGTATAAAAACGGACGAAAACGTCTGAAAATGGACGAAAACGTAAAAAACGGACGAAAACGTCTGAAAACAGACGAAAACGTAAAAAAACGGACGAAAACGTATGAAAACGGACAAAAACGTCTGAAAACGTATAAAACTGCCAAAAATGGACGAAAACGTCTGAAAACGGACAAAAATGTATAAAAACGGACTAAAACGTATGAAAACGGACAAAAACATCTGAAAACGGACGAAAACTTACAAAAACGGACAAAAATGTATGAAAACGTATATAAACTTATGAAAAAGGACAAAAACGGACGAAAACGAACGAAAACGATCGAAGACGTATGAAAACGTAATAAAGTGAAAAAAACGTGAATTCTTAAATATAAAAATTAAAAAAAAAATTATAAAAAAAAAAAAAAAAAAAAAAAAAAAAAAAAAAAAAAAAAGTTAAATAAAAAAATGAATAAATAAGAAAGACAAAAAGATAAAGAAAAAGGAAAAAAAAAATAAAAAAAAAAAGAAAAAGAAAAAAAAGACATGGACTTAGGTTTCGATTTTAAATCTTATGTTAATCCTCACCATTAGATCAAACTAGATGGATGGTGGGGATTTGTCCCTCAGTATGCAACAAAAATTTAGTCCCTAAATGATCTTTTCTCATTAGTTTAATTATTAGTTTAATTAGTATTTAGTTATTAATATTTTTAAACCAAAACTTTTATTAATTAGTGATCACCCCAAAACTTGAATTAAAATCACATACTCCTCGTGGATACGATACCCGCTTTCCCTATCTAGCATAAAGTAATTAGGTTTATTTTTTATCGGTACAACGACATCGGTCAAAGCATAAACCAAGAAATAGCAACTCGCTCGTAGGTCTCCTTTTGTGGAATAAAATTTTCCAAATTCCAAGATGACTTCTAATTAACATGCCTTACGTTCGAAACTTTATAGTTTATATGTCATCACCCAATATCCTTTGTCTTCAAACTCTCTAACTTCATTAAATTTGAGTGTGTCTTTCACAAATTCTAACATCTCTATTACACAGGTTCGCCAATCATGATTATCACAAAATATTGTATTCGTTTGTTGGTATTAAGGTTTTGATAATCATAAGATTGGTAGAATAATTTTTTAATCGTGTATAATCCACTTTTCTAATACAATATTTCGACCCTATATGGTGATGGTGCCTTGGGTTACACGAAATTCACATATGAGATAAGACAAGAACACAATTCTAGGCACAAGAATGAGAGCAAAACATGGAGAGAATTGTATTGTTGTTATGATTATTCATCTTATAATGAAAGAGCAAAATGGTGTCTATATATAATAGACAATGTGACTTTTGGTGAAAAGTCACACCCCTTCATGAATGATCATACATTTTAGTTTAAAGTAACTAACTTTCAAATAGATTTCAGCAACACTTAATAACGACAGTTTTTCTGTTACTATTTACAACAATCACATTTATTGAATGGTTGCAATGTCCGTTGACAAATTTTCTGTCACAAACTTTGCCATTCATCGTATTCGAAATCAAGTTAATTAGTTTATACAAACGTGCACTCCACACCTCCTACCTTGTATTAATACTTAACTTGAAATCACTTTGATCTCGGTTAATCTTAATTACGCAAAATGCCTGATAACACTAAAATCATCAACAAACAACACATGGATAGGATAGGTACGTAAGTTATATTAAATATACATACTAGGGTGATGATTGAAGGTCATCAAAATTCCAAGTACAATGAAACTCGGCAAATGAAAATAATAAGCGGGATATGGGTGTAACCGGACACTTCAAAGCTTAACTTACACCATCAAGCCAAACATGAGGCTAGAACAATAAAATAAAATCACAATTCAAAAACAGCATCAAACTCCGACAGAAGTGGTGAATGCATGCGAATAGCATACATCATACTATTTGGCTTGACCTCAAAATTCATATAAATAAGTGAATGAATGTATACCCAGAAACCCAGTTATATAGGGTGCGTTTAGTTGGAGAAAAAAATCCTCATGTTTTCTATCTCTAGTTTTGTAAAAATTTGGAAGGGAAATTTATCTCCACAAAATACTTGAAAAAATAGAAAGCACGTTTAGTTGATGTTTGTATTTTATATTTTGAGGAAAGGGAGGGAGGGTTGTGGGTTACAAAAGAAAACAAGGAAAACAACTAAAATTTGTTTTATAATTTTCCTTGTTAAGTTTGGAAATAGGAGATTTTGTGTTTTGCAAAACATTTTGTTGGAAAACGCTGATTTGAACGCGATCTCTGTTTTCCTTATTTTACACAAAATATTTTGTGGAAAACAAGGATGTTTTCCTCCAACTAAACGCGCCCATAATATAAATAAACATAAGTAAAATAGAAGAGATACAAGAAGTAAAAACAGATAGAATCAAAAAGTGCATACCAAAAGGCCACTTAACTAGGTAAAGAATAACAAAGAGGCTGCTCACAGTGGTGACCTATATTGCATCATCTTTCCGGCTGCCACCTCAGCTTTCTCTCTCCTCAACCTATATTCATCTCTCTCATCACAGTGGCAACCCATATTGCATCATCTTCCTTTATTTTATTTTATTTTTAAAAAAAACATCTTTTAACACAAACACAAATTTTATTAATAAAACGTAAACATTACATAAACGAAACGATACGGAATTAAACAACTAAAAATTAAACGTAGACATTACATGATATTCATAATTCAAATGTAAATTTTTTATTAATAAAAACATAAACGTTACATAAACAGAAATTAAAACATTACAATAATAATTTAAAAACTAAAACTTCAATTATAATCTGGGCGATCCCCGGTCTGCGAGTTGTCGGAGCGGAAACCGTCGTCATACGGATCAAAGCTCGCAAACCTCTCTGCTTCCAACTCAGCTTCCATCCTGCTCAGCTCCCGCTCGTCCTCAGAGTTCCAATCATCAGCAGGTTTCACATTCTCCTCAAAACTTAGCTGAAAGTTATCAAGATGAGGTTGCGGTTGTTGTGGTTCAACAACCCTTGGTGCAGATGAACTTGATGCACCTTGCACAAATTGTTGTTCTTGTTGTGGTGCATCAGCAGCTGCCACATTCTCCTCAAAACTCCAACGTATCTTGTTGGATTTCTCGTTCTCTATCTTCTGCACACAACCCCACAATGTTTCAACAACATCAGCGTCTTTGCGATACTCATCGTCCAAAAACTGGTCGATCACATATTTTCTCTCGACAGAGATATCTTTGCAAGCTGCGTATCGTGTTCTCAGGCGTTGTTTGCGTAACTTCGCCAGCTCAAACTTCTTAATAACTTCGACAATTGCATCTTGGCGTTCCTTGTCGTCTATTTCGACTTGTTTTTGGACATAGTTTTGAACTTGTTTGACAGTGTGTGGAAGGTTACAAGCCATTTTTTTGTGTTTAATTTGTTGTTTGAATTATGTTTGAAAGTATATGTTTGAAAGTGGGTTTGATTTGGGTATTTATAGGATGAAAGTGGTAATTTTTTTGAAAAAAAAGTTTTTTTTTTTTTTTTTTTATACACAAACGGATAGTTTTTTAAAAATCAAGTGACATTGTGTGTTTTTTGATGTGAATTTGGATGAATTGTTTTTGAAATTGTGTGTTTGAAAGTGGGTTTGATGTGGGTATTTATAGGATGAAAAGTGGTAAATATTTTGGAAAAAAAGTTTTTTTTTTTATGCAACAAACGGTTATATTTTGAAAAGTGGTAAATTGTGTTGGAAAAGTTTGATTGAATATCGGTTGGAAATCCGAACGATTTGTGTTTATTGATGACCGGCGATCGATATTGCTACACATGCCCACAGTGGTCACGATCGATCTTCAAATCGATCGATCGATGTTGGCGAACGATATTTTCCGAGCCATTGTGAGAAGCCTAACAAAGAGGCGACTTAGCAATTGTTTACGAGGATTTTGTCAAAAGATAATCACATATTTTGGTATTTCCTTTTCCAGGCTTCCAACATAAGAAATCGAAATGCCTTAGAAATACTGAAAAGACGAATAAAAACCTAAAGAGTCAATGTTCGTGTATGTGTCCGGATGACCCATTTCGGACGACATACGCCGGACGGACCTCATTCACACCATCCGCTCTGGACCACATGTATACATATAATAATAATAAAGTGCCTCGGGAAAGACAAAAACATGTACAGTGACATAAGCCGAAAAGGCGCCGCCGTCCCAGGATCCACGGGATATGCTCTTCAAGTACATGCACAGTGACCTATAGGCCACTGTGCATAGACCGACTCCTTGTTTCCCTATAGTGTCAGGTACGGTAGAAGCACAGTGATTGGGGTGCTATAAATACCCCAACACATTCAATACACAGACATTAACTCTTATCCCTTCCATTTATTACTTACATTTATAACCCACATTTATTACTCCTGCCCGGACGAACACTTATCCTCACACAGGAGCTTGGTCTTGGGATAAAACCCGAGGCTAGGCTAACGTGTGTTATCTTTTTTTCAGGTTCACATAGTTCGAGAAGCGGACCTAACGAACCAGGGGTAAGATTTTGCCTCAACAAACTGGCGCCATCCGTGGGACCCAAGTTCAATCTACTAGAAGCTTTGAATGAGTGGTCCCAACCCAAGCACCCCCGTCAGACGCTCGAGGGAGGTCGAAGGGTCCGGAGGGGAAGGTTCTAATCCGTCGGACACTCGAGCCATCAAGGAGGGTCACATATCAGCCCTCAAGGAGTTGTTGAAACAACAAGGCAACAACAATATGATAAAACCTATGCTGTTAAACTTTGAAGACGAACTAACGGATACAGAAGAAGAAGATGTCGAAAGAAGGAAGAACGATAAAGGGAAGGCAGTGGCGGATGACGACTTGAGCAAACCGTTCAAGGAGGTGATAAAGTGTCCATTCACAAGAAGGATTATAGAATTCTCCGCCCCTGAACATAAAATGCCGTCGAACCTCAAACTGTATGACGGGACGACTGACCCAGATGACCATATCAACCATTTCACGGGAGCAGAGAATCATGAAGAATGGCCAATGCCCGTATGGTGCCGAATGTTTCAACAGACTTTGGACGGGAAGGCCAGAGGGTGGTTCGATAAGCTACCAACCGGAAGTATCGACGGTTGGGACGAACTTCAGAGGAAATTCCTGAACAGATTTAGTATACTAAGGGCATGTGTCAAGGACCTCACGGAGATCAACAAAATTCATAGGAAAGCCAACGAGAGCCTCCTGGACTTCAAAGAACGGTGGGTAAGTGAGGCGAACTATTTTCCGGACGCCCCGGAGATAATGCGGATCTCCTCTTTCATGAATGGCCACCACTGCCCAGAGTTGGCAAAGAAGTTCTCGGACAGAATTCCTAAAACAGTCAACGAAATGCAGCAAAGGTTCGATGAATTTATTCGTTCGGAAGAAGCTTTTCGGAACACCGAACTGCCGAAGGGGGAATACGCCGGGAAGGATGTGGGAGGATCACAATCTGTAAGGAATGACCGGTACAACAAAAAATTTGACGACAGGAGACGATGGGGGCAGAAATCCCTGTACTGGCCAAGGGACCATCACACCCCGTATGTAGCTCCAAGGCAGGAACCCAACCGGAACCTTAAGTATGGGATCAGGGATGATAGAAACAGACCGACGCTAGAATCACTGAAGTGCACACCGAAGGAGATCCTGGCAACTGAGCATCACCTTCGGCTACCCCAACCACCTCCGCTGCCCGGCATGCCATGGAAGGAAAACTTAGATCGATACTGTGACTATCACGGTGAGAAGGGATATTACACTAACGATTGCTATCAGTTGAAGAATCAATTGGAGCTAGCCTTGGAGTCCGGTAAGTTAAACCACCTAGTCAAAGACGTGCGGCAAAGGGGGAAGGCTCAGCATAGAAAAGATGGTCCACAAAAAGGAAAGATAATTGTTGAGGTAAAATCTTACCCCTGGTTTGTTAGGTCCACTTCTCGAACTATGTGAACCTGAAACAAAGATAACACACGTTAGCCTCGCCTCAGGTTTTATCCCAAGACCAAGCTCCGGTGTGAGGATAAGTGTTTGTCCGGGCGGGAGTAATAAATGTGGGTTATAAATGTAAGTAATAAATGGAAGGGAGAAGAGTTAATGTCTGCGTACTGAATGTGTTGGGGTATTTATAGCATCCAAATCACTGTGCTTCTATTGTACCTGACACCATAGGGAAACAAGGAGTCGGTCTGTGCACAGTGGCCTATAGGTCACTATGCATGTACTTGAAGAGCATATCCCATAGATCCTGGGACGGTGGCGCCTTTTCGGCTTGTGTCACTGTGCATGTTTTGGTCTTTCCCGAGGCACTTTATTATTATTATATGTATAGATGTGGTCCGGACTGGATGGTGTGAATGAGGCCCGTCTAGCGTATGTCGTCCGGAATGGGTCATCCGGGCACATACATGAACATGTCCCTCCCCCAAGTATTGTAGCTTTGACTTTAAGTCAAGGGTACAATATTTGGAAACTGCTGGACAAATGGACAAGTGCAATAAATGCGGGAGGTTAAAAGAATACCATGAGTCATGCTTCGGTTTTCGTGAGTGTGACACGTGTCCCACTTTGTCCTCTCAACGGTTGTGATGCGCTCTCTAACACGACTTGACGTTTTCGTCCCATTCTTACTGTGTCTATAAATAGGGGTGAACCCTCATTTTTTACCACATCTCTCATTTTCACTGTCTGCCTCTGAACGATTTGTGATCATCCCTTCCGTCTTCAGGTGCATCCATTTTCTCCTTATTTTCTTGTTTAGACTTTTCATTCCATCCCCTCCGGCTCTCAAGACATGCCGGACGACAATTCTGCTCCGGACCACCATGAGGGTCCGAGTGACACCTCTCACATCCCCAAGTTTGATATGCACATTCATACTTCCATTTTGGATGAGGCCAGCGTAAGTTGGATTGACAAGTCCTATGGCATTCCGCTTGACCTGAATCTGCGCCCTGCTCCGGACGGAACAACCATCCTTAATGTTCCGGATGACGCAATTGGTTTATACGTTCATTTTTTCAAACAAGGTGGTTTCAGAATTCCCATTTCTACGTTTCTTTTGAGGGTTTTGAAGCACTTTAGGGTCCACATTTCTCAGTTGGTGCCGATTGGTATAAACGGGACCACCATGTTTGAGATGTACTGTAGAGCTTTAGACATTGATCCTACCGTTGTAATACCTGAAATTCAGATAACTTGTCAAATGACCAAAATACCCCTGAAACAATAAAACTTAAATAAATAACTTATAAAAATTCTGAAACGATTCCAAACATTTGAAAACAAACCATATATGAAACGAATAAATTTCTGGGACAACATTACATTATTTTGAATGTCCAAAAATTATAAAATCACATATACATATATATATGATCCGAATATAATTAATTATATATGTAATATATTTTGTGAAAATCATTTAACTAGATAAATACCAATTAAATAAAGGAAATTATATACAAAATCAAATTACTTTTGTGATAAGTTTCTAGGCTGAAAATCTGGATCACATGCCCCCTCCTAGGTCGGTTAACACAATATAAATACAAAACATAATTTTTGTAAAACTCTATTTTGCCGAAACCCTAAGATCGACTAAACTAAAATCGACTAACCTTCCTACGCGACTTCTGGACCTGAGCAAAGAATTTCTTGGTGTTCCTTGGAGTATTAGAAAGCTACGAAAAATAAGAGTTGGAGTGTCGAAGCTTTGATTCGAACGTGGTGATTTCTTTTGTTCGATCCATACGTACGAGAGGTAGAAATTCCTTGCGACTTATTTTTACGTTCTAAAAATTATCCAGTATTTTTACAATGATCTAGATGTCGAATATAACCTAAGAAAAATAATAAACACAAATCATGCATGTTTATTTAGGCGTACGAAATTAAGAGGGTTAAAACAAACTTAATTTGTAAATCATGCTATACGAATTTTCTGAGGTGTGACCATAATTTTTACGTGATCTATACTGATGATATAAGTCCAGAAAAAATAACCCTTTGATTTGTGGAAGCTTAAATCGTGTGTTTTGAATTAATATTGTAATCGGACTTATTGAAAAATAAAAGAAAATAAGAAGAAACCCTAAATCGTGTTAGGGTTAGGGTTTTGTGGGTTGAATCTGAGTAATAAATGCAGTTAATCATTGTGTCATGATGGGTTAATGAGTGGGTAAAGTTAGGGTTGGATTTGGTAAATAAAACATGTATACGATTTGAGATATAAATGACAAGGGCTTGTTTTGCCAACTTTTAAACTTAAAGGTTATTTTTATAATATTAATTAGGTCAGTAAAAGTGTAGGAAAAATATAACTTGAGGGTCTTAAGTGTAAATATTGCGTAAAAATGAATAAATGATAATTAAGGGTACGATTTGTAATTTATTTAAATGGAGGGACTAAAAATGTAAATTCTGAAAACTTGAAGTTATTTTGAGTAAATAAAATTATAAAGGGTGTCTTATGTAAATTTGAGTAATTATGGGTTTGATATATAATTATTACTAAACTAGGGTTTGAAATATAAGTTTTGTAAAGTTAAAGGACAAAAGGTGTAAATTATGAAATCTGAAGGACCTGAATCGTAATACACATAATTTTGAGGATATGTTCTGTAACTTTGTAATATAAGGTGTTTATTTGGTAAAGACAAATATTATAGGGGTTTGAAACATGAATTATGTAAATGAAGGATTGTTTTTGTAAATTATATAATTAAGCGGTATAAACTGTAAATTGTGAAACTTAAGGGATTAATGTGTCATTCTGAATATAGTGTGTATTAAGTCAGTAACTTAAAGTATTTTCATGATTAAACCTTTGAATTAGATATAGTTGCAATTGAAACCCTAAACTATGTGAACTCGTCATTTAACTTTTGTAACCTGATAAAATGTACCCTATTTCCATAACAATCTTAAGAAGGACTTAACCTAATCTTGATATTGTCAACTTACTAATAATGGAAATATAACTGAAGACCCTTTGGACTTCTGTCTTCTACTCCTTAGGTTCGAGGAAGGAGTAATTTCATCTTGTCAGCTTTTATCTTTGTGTTCTTGCATTCGTCATAAGGTACAGATATTCTGACCTCTTTCAGTAAGGGTCTTTCATTTCTCTTTTCCTTCAGTTCTCATTTTCCCTTATTAGGATTCCCTATACCATTGCTATGTTCCCTGTTCGTTTGTAAACCTTTCATGTGATCTTTGTTTTGTGAACTTTCATAAACCTTGTGTTTGATTTTTGTCTTGAACTCTGAGCTGTGAGCCTTGATTTGAATCTAATCTAATAGACTGGTTATAAAACTAAATTGATTTTGGAATATAAACCTTAATCTGTTAAATCTTTAGTTACACCTAATTGATTTTGAATTGTTCTTAAAACTACTTATGAAACGTTTTGAGAAAAGCTACTTTAGAATAAGTACTATCACTTTTAATGAAAGTTACTAAAAGTTTTGGAAGACCATTTTGAAGAAAACTGTTTTGTAAGATCAGAGTTATGAAAACCATTTTTGAAGGATTGTTTAAATGGACTTTTAAATAGAAACCCTTTTTAGATAAACTGTTGGTATAAAACCTTGATTATAAACTTTTGCCACATGCTTTTGAAACATTTGATACAGTTCTTTAATTTGAACTTAACTTTGACATGAAACGTAACCTGATAAATTCTAAGTTTGAACCTATGGTATATAATCTTGAATTGTTGACATGAACCTTTTTGCCATGTACCCTTAGGATATGACCTTTTGATTATTTGATAGTACGCTGACCTTTGACCTATAGATTGATATTACGAGCCAATCACTAGGCATGAGGGTTTCATGTCCATGTCATTGACGCACCTTTGACATGACTCTAGGGCAGGAGAGTGATGACCTGTTCCGTCCCTTACTTATTAATTTGCTATGGCCATTATATTATGATTATTGATTTATCTGTGGGGCGTATGGGTGCACTCTAGATTTGACCTGTTAACTGTATATGTTATTTGTTTATTGTTATACTTATCTGGTGACTGATGGTGTGTGCGATACACGTCTTTCACATATCTGGGAGCTAGCTACTCTATTTAGTTTCATTTACAATGATATGATATGGCTTGTGTCTGGGCTCGTGATAGATTTATGTTTTCCTTATCTTATGAAATTCCTTATTACTCGTTCTATTTCTTTTCCTTTGTCTACACCTTGATTTATCGGTATGACGTGTATTCTAGATTTCTTTCGTTCTATTCCCTATTATTGTTTTGTTACCTCTATATCTGTTCACTGAGCTCTCGTAGCTCAGCCGCATTTCTTTTCCTGCGGCAGGTATTAGTAGGAAGCTGGGAATGAGAGAAGAATGTATCTTTGGACTTAGAAGTTGGATAGCTATGCTGGATATAGAATTGGACTGAAGATAGTATATTATTAGAAATAATGTTTTGGGAAGTTTTCATTTGTAACCCTATAGATTCTAGTATTTCGATTATTATCCTTTGAGATTTTTGTATTAATGAAAATGTATGCTTGGTTTGTTCTGATGTGGATCCATTGTTGTGATATCTTTACCCTTGTCGGGTTGGGGTGTTACAACCGTCCTTTTGTTCCGGGTAGGGCTGTAAACGAACCGGACGAACACGAACGGAGCCTTGTTCATGTTCGTTCATTTAATTTTAGCCGGACAAATAAACGGACACGAACGTTTAAACGGACGAATTTTCTTGTTCATGTTCGTTTATTAAGAAAATGAGTTGTTCATGTTCGTTTATGTTCGTTCATTAAGACACTAAACGAACGTTAAACGAACATAAACAATCGAACATAAATGAAAATAGACAAACAAACATAAATAAACGTAAACGGACATAAACGAGCACAAACTAAATCTATTACTTTAAACGTACCATCTGATCATTATCCCAAAAGATAGTCTTAATAATATCATTTATCTTAGCATGTCCCACATACAGTCAATTAAGCTTTTACAAGGGTGGTGTTTAGCCATCAAAGGTGTGTCTTCTTAAATAGATCGAGATGAACGGTTAAAATTCTTACACAAACTAAAGTAGAAAAAAGAATGTAAATTCTTACATATCAAAATTGATGAAACCGGAATCACCGCAAGTTGTAGATCTTTAGTGATCGATATGTTAATAAATCTCTTAACCCATGTTAGATTGTAGAAGAAGGTGGATTGTAGAAGAAGGTGGAATTTTGTGGTTAAAGGATAAATGGTTAAATGGGATAAAGTAAAATGTCAAGAAAATATCTTTTATAAAAAATGTTATTCACATGTACTGGGAATTATATTGACGCCAAACACTCCCGCTCATTTGAAGACCATTGTTTTGAACTTTTGACGCTACTTTTCAATTTTCATTAAACTTTACTCTATTACGTAAAGAAATTAATAAGTACAAAAGTACTTAAGTAGTACTCCGTATATTATTGTTAGCGAGCTTTGATATACTTAATACGGAGTATATAATTTATTAAAACTTTTTAATATATGGGTTGTTAATCGAACGATAATAATTGAACGTAAACGAACGAAACAATCGAGCGTAAACGAGCGAAATAATCAAACGTTCACGAGCGCAAATGAACGAACGAAACATTTGTTCATGTTCGTTCATTTAACTAAACGAACCAAAAATCTTGTTCGTGTTTGTTCATTTATTAAATAAACGAACATAAATGAGTTTCCCGCCGCACGGTTCGCAAACGGTTCGCTGAACGTTCAGTTCATTTACAGCCCTAGTTCCGGGTTTTTTACAAGCTTTGCAAACAAGGTCACTAGTTTTCTTTCCAAGCACGGACCAGCAAGACTTACAAGCCCTGTTTCAAGGAGATAAAGTCCAGTCTCAAGAACTGGAAGAATCAATTTTTTCTAGTTGACTGGAGGGCGATTCCTATTGCTATGCCATGGCGTCATCCAGACTCGAACGTCTCGGATCCCCCTTCGGCTGCCGGTTCTTATGATGAAGACTTAGTTGAGAGGCTCCGGGAGGTGATCATTCCCCTACACAAGCCGCACCCCAGCTTGTTGTATGCCGCTGGGCTTAGTTCTGTTTGGAAGTATGTCGGATATAAGCCTGTCTTGAAGGGTCCGGGGGGAGATGGTAATATGCCCATTTCTATATTTTGTTCGTCCTTTTTGTGTCTAACCTCTTCCATCTTACGTTGTTTTTTTCTTTGTTTTTGTGATGCAGTTGTTACCATGTCTGAGTTTCTCCGTTTTTCGAATTTTGAGGGATGCAAGGTTTCGGCTAGACAGCCTTTAGCCGAGGGGGAGGAACATGTGACTCACACCACCCCTCCGGCTGAGAATGCTGCAGTTATTCACCGCAAGTCAAAGTATATGAAGGTGGTTGAGACGCCTTGTGAGTTAGTGGTGGCTGCTAAGAAGAAGAAAGAGGACCCGGCGGCAGCAAAGGCGGCTGCCGAAGGGCAGGGGCATTCTAAGAAGAAATGTGCTGCTGTGGGGGGGTCTCGTGTGTCAAGGAAGAAAAAGCGTACTGAAGAATCGTCCGACCACGAGTTGAGCTCCACACACATCTCTTCCCCGAATCCAATCAACTAGGCCGGACAAGTTGTTCTGACTGACTCTTCTCATCATGAAGAATAGACAAATGCTGAGCGGTTGATTTCCCTTCGCCATCAAAGTGATGAATTTGAGTCGCCCCTGTCTGGCCATCGATCTCCTTCTGTGGATCCTGTCGAAAAAAAGGAAGGGAATACTGCTCTCTCTATTCCGCCTCGGAGTCCATCGTTCGTTCATTCAGGTTTGTTCTGAATGATTTGTTTGCCTTATTTGTACAAGTAATTGCTTCTATTCTAACGTTTTCGCTACCTTTCAGCTCATGCTTCTGAAGCCCAGGAGCGGCCTCTTGCCTTCTCGTCCGGCCACGTGGGTGAAAGAGAGGGTGAGTAACTTGGAGCTTTCTTTATTCGGCTCCTGTTTCTCTTAATCTTTGTATCTCATTTTAATATTGTCCACTGTCCCCCAAGTACTTCTGGCGATCGTTTTGGTGATCGGCCCTTTACTCCCCAATGGGGGTTGACTGAGGGTTCGAGGATGAACAACGCCGCCAACTTCCGGGATATGCTCAAGAACTTGTTTACTCCTATGGATTAAGAATTCTATAATGATGGGATGTCCGATCAAGGAGCTCTTAAGCGGTCTTCGCGTTCGCTGCGAATGTGCATGCAAACCCAGACGAACGTGCTTCTGCGGTTCGAGGAGCTTTCCGAACGGTTTGCTGATCTTTCCCACACTCATGAGTCTTGCAAGGACGTTGAGCTCCAGTACAAGGAGTGCAAAAAAGAGTTGTTGGGAGCCCAGGCTGAGAGGGATGTTGCGATCGCCAAGGCCGCCCGGGTCGAACAAAAGAAACATGACTTGGTCGTTGTTGGGGCTGAATAGGCTAACAAGATCAGAGACCTGGAGGTTAAGCTTGCCGCATCGGAGGCAGACAATCAGCGGTTGGGGAGAAAGAGAGAAGACTTTGTTGTTCAATGCGGTCAGGGTGTGGTCGCCAAGCAGCGTTTGATCCGAGATTACTTTACTACCTTTGTCCGCCGACGTCTTCAAAGTGATGAATATAAGAAGAGTTTAGCTGTTCCCTTCAACATAGCCATTGCTGCCGGATGGCTCAAAGGGGTACATGAGGGTCGCTCCCCCGAAGATGTGAAAGTTATTCTGGATGCCTCGTCCGGTTTTGATCTGGAGGCCTATGATAAGCTCAATTTGACCTATGATGAGTTATTCATCAAGAGGTACCCTTATGTGGACAAAGTTGCTAATGCTTACCTTCGGACTCTAGCGGAGCTGCAAAATTTGCTACCGGACGAGACTCCTCCTACTCCCGGCCAAGGATTCTCCGGCTCTGTGCAGCCTTGATTTTTGTAATAGCTTAGTTTGTCTCTTTGTTAAGTGATGGTTTTGCTTTGTATGAAGCTTGTTGGAACAAACAATATTGTCTCTACTGCATTTTTGTTTATTTGGAAATAACTATTCGTCCGTCGTTTGATGGACTAACATTTTGCCATGACAAACTCTTTGATTATTGCTGTGCCATATATGTGTTTTTGTGTGATGAGTATAATATTATCCGGGCTTTAGCCTTGCATGCAGCGTGCCGTGGAATTTAACCGTTCGGTGAATAGCACCTAGGTTCTTCCCATGTGAATAGCACGTTTGGGGAATCTAACCGTTCGGTGAATAGCACCTAGGTTCTTCCCATGTGAATAGCACGTTTGGGGAATCTAACCGTTCGGGGAATAGCACCTAGGTTCTTCCCATGTGAATAGCACGTTTGGGGAATCTAACCGTTCGGTGAATAGCACCTAGGTTATAACTAAGACATTGATTACGCATTCGATCGGAGGTAGCTAACCGTCCGTCAGAGTCACTAATAACTTATGTCTAACAAAAATTTGTCAGAAAATTGCTATCATCCCAACAACTTGGGATGTAGCCCATATTTCATTTCATACTTTTTGGTTACACTTGATTGAGACTACATTTGTTACATATAGCATCTCCTTAAATTCATTGCATTCCAAGTGCGTGGCACTTCTTTGTCTTCCATCGTCATTAGTTTGTAGGAGCCGTTCTGAAAAGCCTCGATCACCTGGTATGGACCTTCCCAAGTGGGTCCAGCTTCCCCAAATTCTCCACTCTGCTGGCTTCGTTCTTGCGGTACACAAACTCTCCAACCTTGAAAGACACCGGTCGGAATCTCCTATTGTAATACTGTTCTACCTTAGACTTGTACTTGGCCTCCCTTATGGCCGCTGCTTCCCGCCTTTCTTGCAATAGGTCTAAGTTTAGACGCATTTCTTCCTCGTTCATTCCCTCTTGAACCATCATGGTCCAATGCGCCGGCATCCCGATTTATGCCGGGATCACCGCCTCGCTCCCATACGTTAGACTGAACGGCGTTTCCCCATTGCTCGTCTTTAAAGAAGTTCGGTGAGCCCACAGAACATTGGGGAGTTCGTCCACCCAGCCAGTCCTTTCTCTCCCTAGGCGCGTTTTTATGCTGTTCATCAAACTTTTATTCGCTCTTTCCACTAGCCCATTAGCCTGTGCGTGTGCCACTTCCGTGTTTATCTGTCTTATCTTCAACTTTTCACACCAGGTTTTGAATGGATCCTTAACAAAGTTCGTCCCATTATCCGTGATGATGACGGCCGGCAGACCGAACCGGCACACTATATTGTTCCATACAAACTTGATGACTTCTTTTCCCGTGGTTTTAGCCAAGGGTTTTGCTTCAATCCATTTCGTGAAGTAATCGATTGCTACTATGACATATTGAACCTTCCCTGGTGCTGCCGGGAGAGGGCCGAGAATGTCCATCCCCCATTGATAGAACGGCCATGGTGCCATGATGGATGTCATGAGACTTTTGGGCAACTTAGGCACCGGAGCGTGTATCTGGCAAGAGTCACACTTTTGTATTTCCTCCCTTGCATCTCGATGCATGGTTGGCCAATAGTATCCCTGCCGGATCGCTTTTGCTACCACCGAGCGTGGGCCGGAGTGCATCCCGCACGCCCCCATGTGTAACTCCCGAATGACATAGTTGGCTTGTAGAGGGCCGACACATCGTAGCATAAGCATCAGATAAGACTTCTTGAAGAGTACGTCCCCTTCCATGGTGTATTGACTGATTTTCATGCTGAGGGATCTAGCTTCATTCTTGTCATCCAACCATATCCCTTCCTTAAGACACCTTACAATCGGAGTCATCCAATTGTCCCCCTCTTCTTCCACTATTGTATTGACCTCCGTTACTTCCACCGACGGTTTGCTTAATACTTCTACCAGAATTTCCTTAGTGAGATGGTTGAATGCAACTGAAGCCAATTTGCTGAGGATGTCTACCTTCTGATTTTGGTTGCGGGGAATGTTTGCTATTCGGAACTTTTGAAAGTGGCTTATGTTGTTTTTTGCTTCGGCCAGGTATTTGATCATATTCTCGCTGCAGGCCACGAACTCGCCGTTGATCTGACTGGGAATCGACCTTTACTGATAGCGCGAATACCTTCATTTCCTAGGCAATTCTTAGCCCGGCGAGCAACGCCTCATACTTCGCCTGATTGTTTGTGCTTTTGAAGTCCAGCCTGAGAGCATATGTATACTCGGTTTTCGTCGGACTGATCAAGACCAGACCTGCTCTGGATCCACTTTTCCCTGACACTCCGTCTGTATATAGAGCGTCCATTCACTCTCTTCGTCTGGATTCCTTGGTCCGGTCGTCACCTGCTCAACCATTTTTCCATTGCTATCCACGGGGACTTCGTTTATGAAGTCGGCCAACACCTGACCCTTGATGGCATTTTTCCTGGGTTCATACACTATGTCATACGTTCCTAGTTTGATTGAATACTTTGCTAACTTTCCGGATGATTCCGCTTTACTCAGTATCTGCTTGATCGGCTGATCAGTGATGACCTTGATTGGGTGTGCCTCAAAATACCTCCTCAATCTTCTCGACGTGTGGAGCAACGATGATCGGTTGTAAAGTATATATATCAAATATACACGATATGTGCGAGTCAGCAAGTCAATCTTTTTGGGAAAAAGGTCAACGTGCAAAACTCACAAGTCAGATATATGTGATTCAGGGCAAGTGTTACCCGGGTCGTGTTCCAACGAGGTGGGAATGGAGGATGTCGTTTGAGGTTTGTTATTAAAATGCTTGAAGGAATGATTTTTACTTTTTGTTTTGTTTTCTATTAAACTAAAAGATTAAAGACTATTTTAAGTGATTAAAACTAGATTAATTAAGCAAAACTACAAAGATGATAATGAACTCTAGAAAAAAAGATAATAAAAAGATATGCTTGTTAAGTAATAATTAAACTAATAACAATTAATTCTACAATAGTAAACAAAATATTAAACTAAGTATTTAAGCTAAAAGTGATAAAAAGGTAAGAGAATAAGACCCGATGATTTACACGAGAGAATTACCACCCGATCTTATAAACTAAATAAATTATTAAAGTTTATTTCTCTATTAACTTTAATTTTACTAATAAGTTAATAAAGTTGAAAATTTTGTTAACTAAAGTGCTTAATAAAAGTTATTAAAGTTGTAAGTTTTAATAATTTTTATGCTTATAAGACCCTTAAGCTCCTCGCCTTAGGTCGCGAAAGATAAGAGATCAAAGAAAAACAATAACTTTATTAAAGGTTAGCAATAATAAACAATAATAAGCAATACTATTATATGAAATAAGCTAGAACTAGTCTAAAAGGCAAAAAGATTAAAACTTTATAATTAAAAACTATTAGATTTAAGTCCACCCGAAGCTAAGTTGCCCACTCTGAAGAATAGACGCGAATCGGGTATGTTTAAGGACTAGATTTAAATGAACAAGCTATTAAATAGCTTATTGTTCAAGAAAAACAAAAAAAAAATTTAAACTTTATATGAAAAAAAATTAATAAGACTAACTAGATATAAGTAATAAAAACTACTAAATAAAGAAAAAGTGTTCTCAAACTTAAGAGGTGTCAAAGCTTATTTGGAAAATAATCCGAGCTTAATAAGCTCATGCATCTCTTTTGGTGTTTGAATTGAGCTAGAGGGTAAAGAGAAGAAGTAATAAGTCAAAAAGATAACATAAACTTCATTGATTAATAAAAAGTTGGTTAGAAAATAAGCACTTGAAAAAGCTAGTTGGAACATAAGCTATTACAACACCTCTTAAAAATAAGCCAAAACTAAATATTACTCTAATAAAAAACTGCTACAAATAAGTGAAGAATAAAATGCGGAGTACAATGCTTCTTTAATACAACTAAAAAAAACTGTGTGTAACATGAAAAATAAAATGAAGGGAAAATAAATGCTATCTAAAAATTAACTATCTTTTTCTTCGGATGATGCGCTCTATTTATAGCCAATGGAGTCGGCTATTTTCCCCAAGTGATGAACTCAAATAAGTACATTTTATTACTATCATTTATCCTATTAATTTGACTTGTTTTACTATATTATGTATGAGGATTGATACTTAATCGTTTACTTTTGTAATTCTCAGGTAAAAACAAGCATTTGGTGAAACTTGGCGATTTTGGACTAATAATGGAGCAAAACATGCATAAAGTGAAGAGTCTACTGAAATGGACAAGATCAAGTTAAATCTGCTCCAGATGCGCCGCATCTCACTCATGACATGCGCCGCATCTCTATCATTATTTCACCAGATACGATCCAAGATACAAGAGGACATGCGCCGCATCTAATCATGGAGTTACGCCGCATCTTCTGGCGGTGTACGAATATTCCTGAATATTATAATCTTGGACCCCACGCGAAGTTAAGTCAATGCGCCGCATCTACTTACTAGATGCGCCGCATCTTCCCTCAGACAGAAACTATAAATACCCCAAGGCCAGACGAATTTCAGGGGCATTATCATAGTTTCGAAGACCGAAGCAGAAGAACCCTAGGACGAATTCAGTCAAGAAGGCAGCACAAGACACACCAAACGAAGATACAAGAGCTGTAAGAAGGTGCTGCATGTGTTTAATTCATTAAGTAGTTTTGTTTAATTGTGTTAGCAAACTTTAATTCATCAGGATTGATGGGCTTGTGTTATGTTATCATTCACTTCAACTCCCCTTAAAATTGCTTTCCCATCGATTAAAGTTTATATGTTGATGTCTTTGGTTACTACTTATTAGTGCATTGATCACCTCTGTGTTTATTAGTGGCTTGTGTAATGTGGCAACGGAAAGGTTGCACTCCCACGGTTATTACTAAATTGATCACTTAGGAATAACTTTTAGACATAAGTCATCATCAAGGGTTTACTCGCCGATAAGCTTAGGACCAACGAGAAAGGATTAACTACATACACTTCATATAAAGCTATCAATAAAACAAGTGACAAACTACTTAATTATAAGGACAGCCCTCTTATTGTCTCGAGTATTTATCTGTGTACGTGTGTGCTACTTGCTGATTCGTGCCTATTAGTTTAGTTTATTACTTAATTGCAAACAAAAACCGTGCCAGTCTCTCAGGCTGAAACCCCCTTGCGTTAGGATATTAAAATACTGATTAGAATAACGAGATAATACGTTCCACTCTTAGTGATCGACACTCTACTTACCATTATATTCATACTGACCGGGTACACTGCTCGTTAAGTGTGTGTGTTATTGATAAGTCGGCTAAATATAAATTTAAAACTTGAGTAGGCATTAAAACTGCTAAACCACAACGACACATCGCACGCATCAAGTTTTTGGCGCCGTTGCCGGGGAGTGAATTGTTATTATCTGTTAATTTGATTAGTATTTTAATTAGGTTTTTTCTTTTTATTAGATTAATTGCATCATTGTATTATTTTGCATATTTGTTGTTTTGTGTGTTATTTGTTTGCTTTTATTTTTGTTTTTGTGTTTATTTTTGTTTGTGTGTTTTAATTTTTGTTTCTATTTTTCGTATTTTTTCTGTTCTGCTATCGTTGTACTGTGCTAAATCAAACGATACGGCGCATCTGATCTCTCAGATACGGCGTATTGCGTTTAATTTTTTTAAATACAACGCGTTTAATTAATTCGATACGACGCATCTTTTCCCCAAGATACGGCGTATCTGTTTTTAATAAGAAAATTTTTTCTAAGCGATAAAGTAATACGACGCATCTGTTTTTGATAAAAAAAAAAATTTTCTAAACGTTAACGCCATACGACGCATCTGCTTTCGCAGATACGGCGTATCTATTATTTTAATTAAAAACAGTTTGCGAATTATTAAACAGATACGACGTATCAATCTCTATCGATACGGCGCATCTTCTGAATCAAAAATCTTGTATTTTTAAGCGTAACGAAAGTACGGCGCATTAACTTTCGTTAATACGACGTATTTAATTTTAAATAAATATCGATTTTTGATTAATTAATTCGATACGGCGCATTCATAAATTCTAAAGCGGCGTATCTATTTTCTGGATAAAGTCTGATTAAATTTTAACGATTATAAGATACGGCGTATCCAACTTTTTGGATACGGCGCATCGTGTGCAGATATCAGCTATTTGTATTCATATATCCGTTTCTATATTCATTAATTTCTCTTCTAGCGAACAAATCCTACTGATGATTTTACCTTGGATGACAGATTTTGCTATGGAAGACATGTCAGTTAACGGATATCTTGCTAAGGAATGCTTGTTTTCAGATTCATTCAATGTGCTCATGATCGATGCAGATTTATTCTCTTGGGAGACTCCTCTTGAAGCTGCTTTTAAGGAATTCATGCGTTTATGCAACATTGACAAAGAGGTATTCTCTTATGATGTATTTGTGAGGTACACTGGAGAAGAATTGTCGCTCTTATGGCCTATCATTGAAGCCGAAGGATTGAACTGGACTACTATCGAAGAAGATGATGGGAAATTCTATCTTGCGTACATGGACTCAAGCAACGACAGCTGTGGTGGAGGCAACACCCAAATCTCTTACATGCCTTATTCCGAACAGTACTGGGGATTAAATGAGAACTATCTGGATAATGACAAAAATTATGCTTTGGCGGAATTACTATTTCATGGCAGGTTGGTACGATTGATTGATCTCTCCCTCAATGATTGGCTAGAACTTAAATATGGTAGTCCGGAATTCGCCCCTGCAAATGAAGTCAAGCAGATTATGACTTCATGGTTGACACGGAGTTTTAAGAAGCAATTTAACGAGTTCATGGAGATAAAAAAGAATATGATTGGAAAGGCTTGCTTTGACGTTAACCACGATCCTAACGATGTTGATTTTTCAGAATGGTTGGCTAGTAAGTTTAATAACCATAAGAGCATGGATCGAGCTACTAAGGATGCATTATGGGTATATTGGATGAGAGGAGAAGACGAAGAAGTAGAAAGCGATTATGGGTCGTCACTTCATGATTCAACAATCAATGAGGGCATTGAAGAACTTTTCAGAATTGACATTGATGTGTTCGATTATGAGACACCCTTGTGCAAGCAGTTCAAGGAATTTAACTACCTTCTTCGAGTCGACGATGATGTGCTAACTGGAGATCTACCAGGATTTAAGACTTATGATGATTTCAAAAACACCTGGTGCTACGAATGGAATGACCAAGTACCATGGGTTTGGGATAAACCATGGGAATTTGAGCACATTAATCACACCTGTACACCCTTCGTTTTCAAGGATGGGAGTAGTGTTTGGCCGACCTGTGATTATAAGAGTGACGGAACCTGTAATGGGGGAGGTATAATTGGGATGAAACGGGTTGGAAACGATGTAACCTTTGAAGATTATGAGTGGTACGATAATGTTGAAGACTGCCCACAAAAAGCGGAGGCTTTGCAAGAAAAGGGGAGAATTGAACGCTTGAAAGGACTTAAGGGAACATCGGATACTACTTTCTGGGAATGGGTGCATAAATAATTTGATGATTTCACGAAGCTTAGTCGACGGTTACAATATGATTTGGAAAGAGAGTGGGAGGCGATTCAAGATGATAATAATAATGAGTCGTTGATCGAGGAATTAGACGACTATTTGATTAAGGATCCTTATTTTAAGTTTGTTGATAAAGACGAGGAAGAGTTCACCAAAAGAAAGTGTCAACTACTTGGGATTCCTTACAATGAGCCACCCATGATTATTTCTGAAAAATTTAAAATCATCAAATATTCTTTGGGTCCTGATGAAGAATATACTGCGGTGAAGACAAAGAGTTATACTAGATTAAGTCGAACGGAAGAAAACGTCGCAGAGATATACGGGAAAATCTTTCGGATGAAGGAAGAAGGATGGACCGTGACAAGGACTGAATAAAGGGCTGAACGTGAGTCTAACTTGAAGACTCTGGAATAAAGACAAGTGCTGACCGGGAGACAACCCGGATTTATCTTTTATTATTCTGTTTGTGTCGAGTCAGTCAGACCGCATGAGGATACGGCGCATCTCAATTCTGAGATGCGACGCATCTCCTGCAATGGTCATATCTTATTTTTCTGCATTTTTTATTTTCGACTTTAAAACTATTTATCAGTTTATTTTTAATGCGGCGCATCCCTGGTTAAGGATGCGGCGCATCTTTATTCTGATCCGTATTAATTCCAGGCTCGATACGGCGTATCTTCTTCCATAAGATACGGCGCATCGACTGACCTGATGATTTTCAGTTTTAATTTTTATGTTTTATTTTTATCTAACTACTAATGTATTATGCAAGCTTGAACCTTTCTTATCTTAGGTGTGTTTTGAAGCTTTGGTGGTATTATAGTTTCCTGGATTTCCTGTGGATACATCAAGTATGAAGCTTTAACGTTCTCATCCACAAGAAAGATGATTTTTGCTCTTATACTAATGGAGGATCATACCGAGCAAATCTCAGGGGAGTTTTTCTGTTCTAATTCTTTTATTTTCCAGTTTTTAACCTTTTATACAAACAACGAGGACGTTGTTTAACTTAAGTGGGGGGATTGGAGAATTAGAACACTTAACACTTACTTGTCCTAAACTTTTTCAAAAATTATGCTTAAAATGTGCTTAATATATCAAACTTAAAAATTTTTAGCATGTTTTTGTTTAAGATCTAAGTTGCATAGCTGCACACATGACGTTATTTTCAAAAATTGTGATTTTCCAAAATTCACAAATCTATGAGTGTGCCGGTGACTTGTAAACTTTAGAACTTGGCTTGTATACTATTCGAGACCACCATAATAAGTATTATTTATATAATTGGAATGACTTGTCCAAATTGGTAAATTTTTAGGATTACACCCAAATAGCCTTTATATGTTATGTGTTATTAGCTAACTACACTGGTTAGTTAACCCCCGTATAAACCCTTTTGTTACTCTCATTTTTAGAGTAAGATACCCCTAGAAAAACACTCAGATCCATTCCTTTCGTTTCTTACACCTATGTTTAAAATGTTTCGTTACACCCTTACACCTTAGCCTACCCTGTAGATTAGAATCCGTGGTTGGTTAATTGCTATAGGCAAAGTGTGTTTCCTTACATTACCTGTGTTCGCGTGCGTAATTCATTATCTTTGGTTAGGTCGGGAAATTGCACAATGCAATTGGAGTGAAAGTAAATATTGTATATTTTTGAGTTTATTTTTCGTGTGTTTACTACTTTCACTATTACCGTTATTTCTGAAGTATGAAAAGTATGGAAAAATTATCCAGAATTATCATTATAGTGATGTGGTGAAATTTTACACATCTTTAGTTAAAAAAAAAAAAAAAAAAAAAAAAAAAAAAAAAATGAGAAAAGAAAAAGAAAAAGAAAAAGAGTTGGATGTTTGTTTTTAAACGAACGATGTAAAGTTATGTAAGTGGTTCATATGGCCACTATTTGTTGTACTATATCTATGGATTGAATGGGAATTGGCAGTTATGGGAACGCCAATTAAGGTTTATTCTTTGATTAAGATCTTGTTGAGTATAATTCGTGTCTGCCTAAAGCGTGTGTTTCAAGTGTTAAAGCGTGAGTTATTCAATGATATGAGTCTTATTCATGGGATGGTTGGGATAGTGATTAACCACACTTAGGATTTTAATTTATTTGTTTTGTTTATTTTTATTTTTACACCAATTTATATCCCAAATGTTATCCATGCCCTTTATTATTCTTTATCCAACCAAACTTTTGATTTATTGAGATTAGGGATTTGAGCAATCTTAAGTATCGTAGTCGTGGATTCGGCTATGTATTTATGATTTTGTCGCCCTTTTTGATATATTATTATTGGTGAAGTTTGGACCTATCTTTAGCCTATTCGAGTTAAGGATTTGAGCAATTGCAAGTATCGTGTTCGTGGATTCGATCATGTATTTGTGATTTTGTCGCCTTTTCTGGAATTTGAGATCGATAGTGAAAAGAGAATAATTAACCCTTAAGCCTAAAAACCCTTTTTACCGCTTTAGACTT
The DNA here is from genome assembly GCA_021014915.2 of Artemisia tridentata subsp. tridentata. Classification (NCBI taxonomy): domain Eukaryota; kingdom Viridiplantae; phylum Streptophyta; class Magnoliopsida; order Asterales; family Asteraceae; genus Artemisia; species Artemisia tridentata. The sequence goes on along the minus strand of CP139506.1, from coordinate 323,489,648 downwards.
GTTATTCCTTGGCTTTAGTGGTGGAGATGTGTATACTTGCCAAGCTTATGATAGAATATTCGTCACGACTGGACAGTTAAACGATTAGATTTGCTTTTATCAAATTATTTTATTTTACTTCTAATTCGTTAAAGTGTTTAGTTGTGTGATTATGACAAAAATGAATACATGCTTAATATAAAAATAAATCCTAACATCTTTTAGGATACATTTTCATAAGAGAAATTCTAAGGTTTACTTGGGGACAAGTAAAGTTCAAGTGGGGGGATATTTGATGAACTCAAATAAGTACATTTTATTACTATCATTTATCCTATTAATTTGACTTGTTTTATTATATTATGTATGAGGATTGATACTTGATGCGCGTGATGTGTCGTTGCGGTTTAGCAGTTTTAATGCCTACTCAAGTTTTAAATTTATATTTAGCCGACTTATCAATAACACACACACTTAACGAGCAGTGTACCCGGTCAGTATGAAGATAATGGTAAGTAGAGTGTCGATCACTAAGAGTGGAACGTATAATCTCGTTAATCTAATCAGTATTTTAATATCCTAACGCAAGGGGGTTTCAGCCTGAGAGACTGGCACAGTTTTGTTTGCAATTAAATAATAAAATAAACAAATAGGCACGAATCAGCAAGTAGCACACACGTACACAGATAGATACTAGAGACAATAAGAGGGCTGTCCTTATGATTAAGTAGATTGTCACTTGTTTTATTGATAGCTTTATATGAAGTGTATGTAATTAACCCTTTCTCGTTGGTCCTATTCTTATCGGCGAGTAAACCCTTAATGATTACTTATGTCTAAAAGTTATTCCTAAGTGATCAATTTAGAAACAACCGTGGGAGCCACATTATGTCCCGCAGTCAAATGCCCGCAAGCCACTAATAAACACAGAGGTTATCAATGCACTAATAAGTAGTAACCAAAGACATCAACATATAAACTTTAATTGATGGGAAAGCAAGTATTAAAGGGAGTGCAATCTTTCGTTGTCACATTACACAAGCCACCAATCCTGATGAATTAAAGTTTGCTAACACAATAAAACAAAACTACTTAATGAATTAAATACATGCAGCACCTTCTTACAGCTCTTGTATCTTCGATTTGGGTGTGTCTTGTGCTGCCTCCTTGACTGAATTCGTCCTTTTGCTCTGCTGTCCGAACTTCGGTTTTAGGGTTTCGAACTCTTAATTCGTCTGGTCTACGAGGTATTTATAGTTTCTGTCAGAGGGAAGATGCGGCGCATCTACTAAGTAGATGCGGCGTATGTACTTAACTTCGCGTGGGGTCCAAGATTATAATATTCAGGAATATTCGTACACCGCCAGAAGATGCGGCGTAACTCTTGATTAGGATGCGGCGCATGTCCTCTTGTATCTTGGATCGTATCTGGTGATATCTTGATAGAGATGCGGCGCATTTCGAGAGTGAGATGCGGCGCATCTGGAGCAGAATTGACTTGATCTTGTCCATGTCAGTAGACTTCCACTTTATGCACGTTTTGCTCCATTATTAGTCCAAAATCGCTAAGTTTCACCAAATGCTTGTTTTTACCTGAGAATTACAAAAGTAAACAATTAAGTATCAATCCTCATACATAATATAGTAAAACAAGTCAAATTAATAGGATAAATGATAGTAATAAAATGTACTTATTTGAGTTCATCAAATATCCCCCCACTTGAACTTTACTTGTCCCCAAGTAAACCTTAGAATTTCATTTATGAAAATGTATCCTAAAAGATGTATTAGGATTTATTTTTATATTTAAGCATGTATTCGTTTATTTCATAATCACACAACTAAACACTTAACGAATTAGAAGTAAAATAAAATAAGTCGATAAAAGCAAATCTAATCGTTTAACTGTCCAGTCGCGACGAATATTCTATCATAAGCTTGGCAAGTATACACATATCCACCACTAAAGCTAAGGAATAACAAGTCTAAAGCGGTAAAAAGGGTTTTTAGGCTTAAGGGTTAATTATTCTTAATCACTATCGATCTCAAATTCCAGAAAAGGCGACAAAATCACAAATACATGATCGAATCCACGAACACGATACTTGCAATTGCTCAAATCCTTAACTCGAATAGGCTAAAGATAGGTCCAAACTTCACCAATAATAATATATCAAAAAGGGCGACAAAATCATAAATACATAGCCGAATCCACGACTACGATACTTAAGATTGCTCAAATCCCTAATCTCAATAAATCAAAGGTTCGGTTGGATAAAGAACAATACAGGGTATGGATAACATTTGGGATATAAATTGGTGTAAAAATAAAAATAAACAAAACAAATAAATTAAAATCCTAAGTGTGGTTAATCACTATCCCAACCATCCCATGAATAAGACTCATATCATTGAATAACTCACGCTTTAACACTTGAAACACACGCTTTAGGTAGACACGAATTATACTCAACAAAATCTTAATCAAAGAATAAACCTTAATTGGCATTCCCATAACTGCCAATTCCCATTCAATCCATAGATATAATACAACAAATAGTGGTGATATCGACCACTTACATAACTTTACATAAGTTGGTTTAAAATAAACATCCAACTCTTTTTTCTTTCTTTTTCTTTTCTCATTTTTTCGATTTTTTTTTTTTTTTTTTTTTTTTTTTTTTTTTTTTTTTTTTTTTTTTTTTTACTTGAAATAGATGTGTAAAATTTCACCACATCACTACAACTTTCTTTCCGGATAATTTTTTCATACTTTTCATACTTTCAGAAATAACGGTAATAGTGAAAGTAGTAAACACACGAAAAAATAAACTCAAAAATATACAATATTTACTTTCACTCCAATTTGCATTGTGCAATTTCCCGACCTAACCATAGATAATGAATTACGCACGCGAACACAGGTAATGTAAGGAAACACACTCTGCCTATAGCAATTAACCAACCACGGATTCTAATCTACAGGGTAGGCTAAGGTTTAAGGTGTAACGAAACATTTTAAACATAGGTGTAAGAAACGAAAGGAATGGCTCTGAGGGTTTTTCTAGGGGTATCTTACTCTAAAAATGAGAGTAACAAAAGGTTTTATACGGGGGTTAACTAACCAGTGTAGTTAGCTAATAACACATAACATATAAAGGCTATTTGGTGTAATCCTAGAATTTTACCAATTTAGACAAGTCATTCCAATTATATAAATAATACTCATTATGGTGGTCTCGAATAGTATACAAGCCAAGTTCTAAAGTTTACAAGTCACCGGCACACTCATAGATTTGTGAATTTTGAAAAATCACAATTTTTGAAAATAATGTCATGTGTGCAGTTATGTAACTTAGATTTTAAACAAAAACATGCTAAATTTTTTTTAAGTTTGATATATTAAGCACATTTTAAGCAGAATTTTTGAAAAAGTAGGACAAGTAATTGTTAAGTGTTCTAATTCTCCAATCCCCCCACTTAAGTTAAACAACGTCCTCGTTGTTTGTATAAAAGGTTAAAAACTGGAAAATAAAAGAATTAGAACAAGAAAAACTCCCCTGAGATTTGCTCGGTATGATCCTCCATTAGTATAAGAGCAAAAATCATCTTCTTGTGGATTAGAACCTTAAAACTTCATACTTTATGTATCCACAGGAAATCCAGGAAACTATAATACCACCAACACTTTAAAACACACCTAAGATAAGAAAGGTTCAACTTGCATAACACATTAGTAGTTAGGAAAAATAAAACTTAAAAAATTAAAACTGAAAATCATCAGGTCAGTCGATGCGCCGTATCTTATTGAAGAAGATACGCCGTATCGAGCCTGGAATAAATACGGATCAGAATAAAGATGCGCCGTATCCTTAAGCAGGGATGCGCCGCATTAAAATAAACTGATAAATAGTTTTAAAGTCGAAAATAAAAAATGCAAAAAAAAGTAAAGATATGACCATTGCAGGAGATGCGTCGCATCTCAGGATGGAGATACGCCGTATCCTATGTGGCCTGACTGACTCGATACAAAATCAGAAAATAAAATAAAAGATAAGCATGGGTTGCCTCCCACGAAGCGCTTGTTTTTGTTCGAGTCACGAGCCTGACTCAACCCTTATTTACTGTGTAATAGGGTGTTGTTCCCCCCACTTGGGATCAAGTGCGGATGATAGTAGCAATAAACACGAAAAGAGTGTAAATTTGCTATTAAAAATGGAAGAAATAAATTAAGATCATACCTTGGCAATATATATACATCTTTCCTATCTTTACCCGGTTTGGTTGATAAATTGGATGACTTAACCATTTCATCTGAAAGAGTAGTGTGTTGAGGAAAGATGAGTCTCCTTTCTTCTTGGTTAGTCACTTTGGTAGTAAGGCGTCCCTTGACTTCCACAGAAGATGAGAAAGGGTCTTTAGCAAGTAAAAGTTCGAGTTCCTCTATAACCTTCATAGGGTCGAAATCATCATCTTCATCAATCATAGAAACGTTTAAGAGCTCACCACCAAACTCTTCTTCGAGCTCCACCAAATACGGGTTGATCACAGGTGCTTCAATAGGTAGTGTAATATACTCCACCTCATTATCCTTTTGTTTTGCAACCTGTTTAGGAAAACTAGCAAGATTATTAGTAACGGGATCAATAGTATTTAATAAATTTGTACCACTTTGTGTTGTAAGTGACTCCAATTCATCTTGTGAATCTTCATCTTCAACTAGTGGTCTTTCAATTTCAGCATCGTCCCGAATTTCCTCCTTAAATAAGTAATCCCAGATTTCTTCAAAATCCCTCGTCGGGTCAAAATCTGGTTTATCCGCTCCACACCTAAGTACTTCCGTTTGTTGTGGTAATTTCGGTATGTTATCGTACACAATAGCATCAAACTTTTCAATATCCGAATACTCATTATCTTCATCCAAGGGAATATTATCATGGTGTTTTTGATATGATGAGAATATATCTTCCACCTCGGGTGGAAAATCACAAGTAATAGTATTATACACCATTGTCCCACATTCATCTTCATTTTCATTATAAGCACTTTCGGATGAATAAGCTTCTTTGTAAACAATTGCCGGATTTTCATTCAAATCAAACACTTGTGACTCTTCTTCATCTTGGGCAACTTCCGGAGAAATATCATCATCAATAACTATTGCCGGAAACCTAATTGCACAAAAATCGTATGATTCTTCTTCCTCCTCATCAATTGATAAAGTCCAAGTGTGTCGAAATGGCAATTTGTTTCTCTCTCTCCCTGACTTTTCCTGCTTCAATAACAAGTATTCTTCCATTGTGGGTTCTTTATCCATGATGACTTGTGCACCATATCTTGCTCTTTCCCAATCGTATATCCCATTATTGCTCAAGGCTCTTTCCTCTTCAAATCTGATATATTCTTCCATTGTAATATCTGGATCGTCCATCTTCCTGAAATAAAACTTACTCGTGCAAAAGAAGGGTGAAACGATCAAAGTAAAATAAAAGCTTCTGATATCTGCTGTTGATGTGCCGTATCCAATAAATGGGATACGCCGTATCTTAATACGTTAAAATTTAATCAGACTTTATCCAGAAAATAGATACGCCGCTTAGAATTTATGAATGCGCCGTATCGAATTAATTAATCAAAAAATCAGCTTATCTAATTAAAATTAAATGCGTCGTATTAACGAAAGTTAATGCGCCGTATTTTCGTTACGTTTAAAAATAAAAGATTTTTGATTCAGTAAGATACGCCGTATCGATATGGATCGATGCGTCGTATCTGTTTAATAATTCGCAAACTGTTTTTAATTTAAAATAATAGATACGCCGTATCTTCAAAAGAAGATGCGTCGTATGGCGTTAATGTTTTAGAAAAAAATTTTATCAAAAACAGATACGCCGTATCTGCAAAAGCAGATGCGTCGTATTACTTTATCGCTTAGAAAAAATTTTCTTATTAAAAACAGATACGCTGTATCTTGGGGAAAAGATGCGTCGTATCGAATTAATTAAACGCGTTGTATTTAAAAAAAAATTAAACGCAATACGCCGTATCTGAGAGATCAGATGCGCCGTATCGTTTGATTTAGCACAGTACAACGATAGCAGAACAGAAAAAATACGAAAATAAAAACAAAAATTAAACACACAAACAAAAATAAACACACAAAAATAAAAGAAAACAATTAACACACAATACAACAAATATGCAAAATAGTACAATGATGCAATTAATCTAATAAAAAGAAAAACCTAATTAAAATACTAATCAAATTAACAGATAATAACAATTCACTCCCCGGCAACGGCGCCAAAAACTTGATGCGCGTGATGTGTCGTTGCGGTTTAGCAGTTTTAATGCCTACTCAAGTTTTAAATTTATATTTAGCCGACTTATCAATAACACACACACTTAACGAGCAGTGTACCCGGTCAGTATGAAGATAATGGTAAGTAGAGTGTCGATCACTAAGAGTGGAACGTATTATCTCGTTAATCTAATCAGTATTTTAATATCCTAACGCAAGGGGGTTTCAGCCTGAGAGACTGGCACAGTTTTGTTTGCAATTAAATAATAAAATAAACAAATAGGCACGAATCAGCAAGTAGCACACACGTACACAGATAGATACTCGAGACAATAAGAGGGCTGTCCTTATAATTAAGTAGATTGTCACTTGTTTTATTGATAGCTTTATATGAAGTGTATGTAGTTAACCCTTTCTCGTTGGTCCTATTCTTATCGGCGAGTAAACCCTTAATGATTACTTATGTCTAAAAGTTATTCCTAAGTGATCAATTTAGAAACAACCGTGGGAGCCACATTATGTCCCGCAGTCAAATGCCCGCAAGCCACTACTAAACACAGAGGTTATCAATGCACTAATAAGTAGTAACCAAAGACATCAACATATAAACTTTAATTGATGGGAAAGCAAGTATTAAAGGGAGTGCAATCTTTCGTTGTCACATTACACAAGCCACCAATCCTGATGAATTAAAGTTTGCTAACACAATAAAACAAAACTACTTAATGAATTAAATACATGCAGCACCTTCTTACAGCTCTTGTATCTTCGATTTGGGTGTGTCTTGTGCTGCCTCCTTGACTGAATTCGTCCTTTTGCTCTGCTGTCCGAACTTCGGTTTTAGGGTTTCGAACTCTTAATTCGTCTGGTCTACGAGGTATTTATAGTTTCTGTCAGAGGGAAGATGCGGCGCATCTACTAAGTAGATGCGGCGTATGTACTTAACTTCGCGTGGGGTCCAAGATTATAATATTCAGGAATATTCGTACACCGCCAGAAGATGCGGCGTAACTCTTGATTAGGATGCGGCGCATGTCCTCTTGTATCTTGGATCGTATCTGGTGATATCTTGATAGAGATGCGGCGCATTTCGAGAGTGAGATGCGGCGCATCTGGAGCAGAATTGACTTGATCTTGTCCATGTCAGTAGACTTCCACTTTATGCACGTTTTGCTCCATTATTAGTCCAAAATCGCTAAGTTTCACCAAATGCTTGTTTTTACCTGAGAATTACAAAAGTAAACGATTAAGTATCAATCCTCATACATAATATAGTAAAACAAGTCAAATTAATAGGATAAATGATAGTAATAAAATGTACTTATTTGAGTTCATCAATACTTAATCGTTTACTTTTGTAATGCTCAGGTAAAAACAAGCATTTGGTGAAACTTGGCGATTTTGGACTAATTATGGAGCAAAACATGCAAGAAGTGAAGAGTCTACTGAAATGGACAAGATCAAGTTAAATCTGCTCCAGATGCGCCGCATCTCACTCATGACATACGGCGCATCACTATTAATATTTCACCAGATACGATCCAAGATACAAGAGGACATGCTCCGCATCTATTTATGGAGTTACGCCGCATCTTCTGGCGGTGTACGAATATTCCTGAATATTATAATCTTGGACCCCACGCGAAGTTAAGTCAATGCGCCGCATCTACTTACTAGATGCGCCGCATCTTCCCTCAGACAGAAACTATAAATACCCCAAGGCCAGACGAATTTCAGGGGCATTATCATAGTTTCGAAGACCGAAGCAGAAGAACCCTAGGATGAATTCAGTCAAGAAGGCAGCACAAGACACACCAAACGAAGATACAAGAGCTGTAAGAAGGTGCTGCATGTGTTTAATTCATTAAGTAGTCTTGTTTTATTGTGTTAGCAAACTTTAATTCATCAGGATTGATGGGCTTGTGTTATGTTATCATTCACTTCAACTCCCCTTAAAATTGCTTTCCCATCGATTAAAGTTTATATGTTGATGTCTTTGGTTACTACTTATTAGTGCATTGATCACCTCTGTGTTTATTAGTGGCTTGTGTAATGTGGCAACGGAAAGGTTGCACTCCCACGGTTATTACTAAATTGATCACTTAGGAATAACTTTTAGACATAAGTCATCATTAAGGGTTTACTCGCCGATAAGCTTAGGACCAACGAGAAAGGATTAACTACATACACTTCATATAAAGCTATCAATAAAACAAGTGACAAACTACTTAATTATAAGGACAGCCCTCTTATTGTCTCGAGTATTTATCTGTGTACGTGTGTGCTACTTGCTGATTCGTGCCTATTAGTTTAGTTTATTACTTAATTGCAAACAAAAACCGTGCCAGTCTCTCAGGCTGAAACCCCCTTGCGTTAGGATATTAAAATACTGATTAGAATAACGAGATAATACGTTCCACTCTTAGTGATCGACACTCTACTTACCATTATATTCATACTGACCGGGTACACTGCTCGTTAAGTGTGTGTGTTATTGATAAGTCGGCTAAATATAAATTTAAAACTTGAGTAGGCATTAAAACTGCTAAACCGCAACGACACATCGCACGCATCACCAAGCCACACCACGTGGCGTCTTGTGATTTGCTGAAGAAATTGATAGTGGGGCGAGAGTGGGTGTGGCAGCAGCTTCACGCGCCTTTGTGATTTAATTTGGGGGATTGAGGTCCACTTGCTGCCTTCACTCATTACTACTCCGTATATTTCTCTAATTCTTTTTTTTCTTCACCATTTTGTCGCATGCAGGTCTTCTTCATTATTCTTTTTTTTTTCTTTTTCATTCGTTGATATGCACAAGAAAGAATAAGTTACATGTGCACGCGGGACCCACATGTTCTAGAACATGGATTTATTTTAAGTTTTGTGTTAATTGTCACTTTACACTCATGGCTTCACTTCTAGTCCTTGTCTTTTAAAACTTCATATGAATTAAACACCTTTGGTCCCTCATCGTTCTTTATGTTTAATTCATTGGTCCTTGAAATAAATAATCTTTAAATTTCTCTTCTTTTGCCTCGATGCTCCAAATAAAATTATCGTTGATCCCGTAATTTCGTGCTCTTTCCAATCTCGTGCTCGGTTTTTGTCTATTTTGTCTTTCTTTTTGTCCTTTTTCTCATATCCGTACCTGCACATGTACAAACACCAAAACAAGCATATATATGTCATTTTTTTTATATGTTTTTGGTCTTTTTGGTCCGTTTTATCTTGTAAAAGATATGTGTAATTTAACACATATCAAAATCCCCCAGACTAAAGTATTGCAGTGTCCTCACGCAATGTTATCAACTCAAGCTTTTGAAACTAAGAATTTCAAACCTCTTTTTACTAACTTTAAAAAGTAGAAAAATGTTCTAAAGAGATTAAGAAATCAAAAGTTCTAAAAACGCCCCATTTTTTTTTCATTTTCTTCACACTTATTCTATTTTTGTATTTTTCTCTTTTCTTGTGACGGGATGTTGACTTTCATTATTTCACAATAACTTTTAGGATCATGGAGTAGGAAACACAACTCATAAATAAGTGACCATACGGATAAAATTCATCGTCCCTGATTTTTCACAAGTCCCCAAACTAAGCTTAAAAATGAAATCATCGTTAAATACAAGTTAAGATGCTAATGCTACTCATGAATGTAACTTGTAAACTTTTCACTCCCCAATTATTCTATAAGTTCGGTAAGTGTGCTCATTTTCAAAAGTTTGATCACAGAAATCGAAATTATTATGGTTGTTATTTATTTAAGTCAAATATTAATTCACCGGGAATCTTGAAATCTAATGATCAAAAAGGGCCTTTTCCACGTAGCGGCTTTCTTCTCGGCACATCCCAAACCAGTTGGTTTTAGGAGACCAGGCTTTTGACACCCCACAGAGAATAGTACCAAAATCAACGGGATTTCAATTTCAAAGTTTTCTAAGATTCCCGTTAAGTTAATATTAAATACTTAAACAAACAATAACCGACGATCATTTGGAGATTAGAGACGCAAAGATGAGATCACTCCATGTACCGACTTTCTTCTCAGCTTGTCCTTTTAGCAAAGCTTAGGAGGCTAGGTTTTTACACCCTCGAGAATAGTATCGAAGCTTTCGGGGTCTTTGAAATCAACAATCTACCAAATTCCCGTTTAAACTTTAACACAAAATTGACGAATACTAGTTCAACTTCCGATTTAAATTTAAGAAAAAGCAAGCTTTATTTATTTATAAGCAACATTTTTATTCACATAACACATATTTTTTCATTTTTCATTTTTTCATTCATTCATTTTTTTATTATTATTATTATTTTTTTTTAACTTAACACATACATATACTTGCATCATACTTGTGATTTTACTCACTTGCTTTTGCAATATTATTCTGATTTTAAGAAAGTATGCTTGTTCGAAAATTTAAGTAAAAAGTTGAACTCGTACTCTATATCAAAGTTGTATACAAGTTTGTTATAAAACGATTTCTAAGTTTAAAAATTTGAAAATAGCACAAATTTAGCTTATTGGAGGAAAAACTACAAATTACACTGATAAGCCTTTAAGATAACCAACTAATCCTTGCTTAGCACCACAACTTATAATTAACTCTATCATTTCTCGTTCTTCGCAAATTTAAAATCTTTAATAAAAAGATCCGCGAATGCTTAGTCAAAATGGTTAAGGAGACAAGCTAGGGCTCAACACGCCCGGTCAAGTCAAAATTTTATTCCTACTCTAACCAACAGAAAATCAACAATGTGTCAAAACACTTATGATATTTTTGCAAATTTTTTTAAATTTTCTCATTTTTTTGGATATTTGGTGGAAAACGGGGCTGCGAGGGTATACGACACAATGCAAGGTAAAATCAAATCGAAAGATCACCCCCCAGACTAAAACGAAACATTGTCCTCAATGTTTTTAAAGGTAAGGGTTATCCTACGCAAATCTGAGGCCGTTTATGAATTATGCCAAATAGATAACGTTAGTCGATAAGATTAAGGATACCGGACTTCTTATTTACAAAACCATGAACACGAGATTCTTTCACACATCGGGCCAATCCTGCACAAAACAACAGAGACAAAACACAAGAACTGGAAGAGATAGAACTCTTCACGTCACTCTTATTAGCACACAAATAAAACACACGGATAAGCATGGGTTGCCTCCCACGAAGCGCTTGTTTATGATTGAGTCTTTAGCTTGACTCGCCCCGAATTCATTGGTCCATGGGGAAAGTTTGGAGATCCGGGACAACCATGGGTGGTATGTCCCCTCCAAAGTAGTGCTTCAACCTATGACCGTTCACTTTAAAGTTTGGTCCATCGTTTTGAGATAACTCGATGGTACCATATGGAAAAACTTTTGCAACGGTGAAGGGTCCAGTCCAACGGGTTTTAAGCTTTCCTGAGAATATCTTTAATCTAGAGTTGAAAAGAAGGACTCGATCACCAACGTTGAAAACGCGGTTCTTGATTTTAGAGTCATGAATCTTCTTTGTCTTCTCTTTGTAGATCAAAGAGTTCTCGTACGCTTGATCACGAAGTTCATTCAATTCATTAAGTTGAACCTTGCGGTGATCACCCGCGGACTGAAGGTCGAAGTTGGCATGTTTCAAGGCCTAGTAGGCTTTGTGCTCCAGTTCAATCGGTAGATGGCACGCCTTTCTGTATACTAAATTATAGGGAGTACACCCGATGGGTGTCTTGTAGGCTGTACGGAAGGCCCATAATGCATCATCTAATTTATCGGCCCACGAGGCACGATTTTCTCCTACTGTCCTTTCCAAAATCCTTTTTAAACCTCGATTTGAAACTTCCACTTGTCCACTGGTCTGTGGATGATAAGCAGTAGCAAGACGGTGAGTGACACCGTACTTTAGCATGACCCTTGCAAATTGGTCATTACAGAAATGCGTACCGCGATCACTTATTATTGCACGTGGAGTTCCAAACCTAGCAAAAAGAGATTTCAAAAATTTAACGACTACTCGGGCATCATTGGTGGGGAGTGCTTTCGCCTCAACCCATTTTGACAAATAGTCGACAGCCACGAGTATGTACTTGTTCCCTCGTGAAGACGGGAATGGACCCATAAAATCGATGCCCCACACATCAAAGATTTCGCAGACTTGAATTGCATTTTGTGGCATTTCGTTCTTTTGCGAGATTTTTCCTTGACGTTGGCAAGAGTCACATGACTTTACCAAGTCGTGAGCATCACGGTAAATAGTTGGCCAATAAAAGCCAGAATCAAAGACTTTCCTAGCAGTGTAGTTGGCACCATGATGTCCCCTCGTGGGTCCATTATGGCAAGCAGTAAGGATATCAACGGCTTCTTGGCCGTATACACACCGCCGGATGACTTGATCCGCACAGATTTTAAACAGATAGGGGTCATCCCAAAAGTAATGCTTCACATCTTTAAAGAATTTGTTCTTTTGTTGGGATGACATCCCTTTAACCACAAAATTACCCGCATGGTAGTTTGCAAAGTCAGCAAACCATAGGGTACTAGAATCTCCACGAAAAGATACCACGTTAAGTGTCTCGAGAGGGAATGTTTCATTAATTTCCTTTTTCTCAAGCTCACTTTGGTGAGGGTTCTCTAATCGGGACAGATGATCAGCTGCTAGGTTCTCGGCTCCTTTTTTATCACGGATTGTGACATCAAATTCTTAAAGGAGGAGAACCCATCGGAGCAATCTCGGCTTTGCATCTTGTTTTGCAAAGAGATATTTGAGAGCCAAGTGGTCCGTATACACTATGCTTTTTAAAAATATCAAGTATGGCCGGAATTTTTCAAAAGCATACACCACGGCAAGTAATTCTTTTTCCGTTGTGGTGTAATGAGCTTGAGCTTCCGTCATAGTTTTGCTAGCATAATGTATAGGCTGAAAGTGTTTGGCTTTTCATTGCCCCAAGACCGCACCTATTGCAAAATCACTTGCATCACACATAAGTTCAAAAGGTAGGTCCCAATCGGGGGCAACTAAGATCGGTGCTTCAGTGAGTTTTTTCTTTAGAGTTTGAAATGCTTTGATGCACTCTTCAGAAAAAACGAATGGAGTTTCCTTTTCCAAGAGACGAGTCATTGGCCGGGAGATTTTTGAAAAATCTTGAATGAATCTACGATAAAAACCGGCATGACCAAGAAAACTCCGAACACCTTTGACAGTGGTGGGATGAGGTAGTGATGCGTGGTTTTGCAACCTTACAACAGGTTTTACCTCTCGAGGGATCTCAAGAGGCTTACAACCCCACCAGGCAGTGTACCTGACCGATGTAGTATAGTGTGGTGGTAAGTACGGGGGATTGATCGTTCTCCACAGGGAATAGTGTCGTTAGGATTGAAAAACTACTCTAATAGGTCTAGGGGTGAGAGAAGATTCTTTTTTATGTTTTTTATAATTTTATGAAAGCAAGTAAAATCTCGGGTTTGAAAGAGTGGGCGGAATTAGTTGCTAGTCAACTAACCCAAGTTACTACGAATGCAAATAAAATAAAATAACAGAAAATGAAAAGGTTGATGAAACTTATGTGGAGAGAAATGTGTTTACTTAGATTTCCTTACTCCCTAACTATCTTTTACCCGTTGATTAGTGTGTATTAATCGCGTGGATGACGGGTGTATTCCTTAATACCAATCGTGGGGTGGCGTACGTACTTCCCCAACTCTATGAACTCCTACTTCACTCCTATGTCGAGCCGGCTAAGAAGCTCCTAACATGGGATCACTAGAATTCGCTCATGCATTAAATACAACCATAAAAACCTTAGTACGCATTGGTTCATGTTTCTTAAGACGTTCAAGCAAGTTACCGAATAGGAGGTTAGCCAGTTTTCTTAAGCCTAACATAGATAAACAATCATCCAATACAACTAATAACACACTAATAATCAATAATCAGTAGTTAGGTTTCATTAGATCTAAGCAAACACAAAGAAAACCTAGCCTAGCATGTTAAACAAAAGACAAGAACAAGATAGAATCAAACAACACCTAGACATATTGAATGATTAATTGATAACTTATCTTCAATGTAACATGGAAGATCTCAAGGCAAAAAGCCTTGAAAAAGCTGCTAAAATCGTCTTAGGGTTTCCTCCCAAAAGGTTACACACAAAGTTCCACACTAATGACAAAAAATTGCAAAACTATATATAGAGTTTAAGGGCTGACGGCGTCACGTTGTAGATCCTGACGCCGTCACCTCGCCGCTTTTAGGGTTCCCGGATGGCCTTCCTGACGCCGTCCCTCTTTAGTGCTCCAAAATCCTCTCTGGCCTATCAAGGGGTGACGCCGTCAGAAAAGAGCTTGACGCCGTCCCTCTTTAAGTTAAGTCGTGATGGCCTTGATCACTTCAAAGGGTGACGCCGTCAGATTTTTCATGCAAAATTCTCTGGCTTATCATGAGTAATTTTCACATCCACCACTTTTGCCAAGCCATGACGCCGTCTGGACCAATATCTGACGCCGTCAAAGGTACTTTCCAGCATAAATTTGAGACTTTGTCGTTTTCTTCACTTTTATGCTCCAAAAACGTCCAAAATGCTTCATTTTCCAGATTTCTTCTCCAAAGTACCTAAAATGACAAAAGGAACGATTTAGGGCAATATTTGATCAAATAAATACGATTTAGGGCTTAAATGACCCCCTAAAAGCGGTACACTTTTCGCTTCATCAAATACCCTTACACTTGAGATTTGCTTGTCCTCAAGCAAATGCGCTTTTATTCTAATCAAAATACAAGTTAGGGGTCATTTAACGCTAATATAAAAGCAATTACAACAAATAGTCGTTCCACTTTAATCATAATAAGCACGGAGATTACATACTAGCACCTCACAAGTAGTGTTTAGATACTCACATCTCTCAAGTGTCATCAAAATAAATCTCATAAATGAAAACGGATATTATCTCTCACTACCTGTCATAGCAAATAGATTACCATAGGCTTGGGAAAGGATCAAAAACCTCCTCCACTAGGCGTAAGCACCTAAGATAAACTATCAAAGAGGGCTTTTACATGGGTTATAACGTTAGGTGTAGGGAAAAGGAAAACACGGTTTTGTTGGATAAAGGATATTTTACTGGTGGCGAGTTAAATATCTTGATTAATTACATGTACTATACAATGTTGCTAAGCCAAGACTCGACTCAATCTTAAGCTAAAAACAAAATAACAAAAACATAAAATAAAACGGGATGGTAGTCCGTATGTTTTTTCTACTTTTCCTTTTTCTCATTTTTTTTTTTGTATTTTTTTTTTTTTTTTTTTTTTTTTGCATACACTTTTGCCCTACCATCCAAAATAATACATCATAGGGGCACTGCATTCCCCTTACACTTGAACTTTTACATAACTTTACAAATAACTATTCTAATGACTCGAATTAAGATAATTGAAAAACTTGGAGTACTTTTAAAATATTTAGCACATATGAGGGTAATAAATGATGTTCTTCCCTATTACTCCATTACACTAGTACTTTACCCATGAGTCCCAATCGTCCCAAAATAATATGTACAAGGATATGACTCGACTTAGCAACCATGTAATCAATTAGATAATTAACTTGGGTTTAAACAAATGTTGTCACAATAATGCACTAAAAATGAGTGCATACAAGGTAGGCTAAGGCGATTTGGGTGTACATTTAAGTGGGGTGTAACAAATTCTTCCTTTAAGTAAAATGCTTAAAGGTCGAAACGAAAAGATAGGCTCTGAGGGGTGTACTAGGGGTATCGTGTACTAAAAATGAGTACAATGCAAAGGGTGTGGGAGAATTACTTGACCAATGTAGCCAATGTAATTATAACAAAAACACAGGTGTAAAACAATGGGTTAATCCTAATGCCTCTTATCATGTAGTAAATCTAACTACACGAATGTAGTCTCACTTGTGGCCTCGGAATGGTCCTAACGCAAGTTCTAGAATCTAAGTGCTACCGGTACACACATCATAGCATAAATGCTTTTCCTACCAATTCTAGGGGCGAACCTCACATATTTGGGGTGGAAAATTTTTTAGTGGTACGGTTTTTGTGCTAGTCATATAACTCCTATCCGTGAGACGCTCATTAAGACCAAAGTTTCACTCCTAAATGTTGTAAAAAAATTTAAATTTGGCACTAAAATTGCCCTAACAAGTATTTCTCTCAGTTTTATTACACATCTACCATTAAACAAACAAAAATCAAGTGCACTTGTATTCTCTAAAGTATCGTATTTTACCCCCCTTACACTTAAGATGAACATTGTCCCCAATGTTCAAATAACAAGATGTAAAAGTAAAAAGGTAAAAGAATGAAATCAAATACTCCCCTAATTCGTTTGGTGGATAAAGAGGTAACATGGTTAGATCTTCTTCCAAAAGAATGTAGAAGCTCCAAGACTAATGCATCGCCAAAAGCTTGATTCCACATACATCTACTTGTCCAAAATAACCTGTTAAACCTGAGAAAACAAACACGAAAACCTGCATAACATCGGCGGGATAAATTCTATATAAGGATATAATACTTGTTGAATGATTATTTTGCAGATTCCTGGAGATTATAAGTTGGAGATTTAATAAAAACTTTTTATGAAAACAAAACTTTCAAAAATTTCAGAAAATTAAAACCTGACGCCGTCAGGTTGTAAAGCCTGACATCGTCAGAAATGACCTGACAGAATTCTCATTTAAGTTTCCGGAAAATTTCTGGAAAAAACCCATACCTTACTTCCTAGAAATCCTGCAAAATATCATTATGACTCGATACAAGCATTTGTCTCAAACAAATACTAATATGTATGTTAATTTAATATTATTACGATTCATGTTCATTTGTTCTTGTAAACCGATTTGGATTTCCCTTACACTTATCTTTTGCAAAATACCTTTATATGTAGTTAAGACGAAGTTAAAAACAAGATAAAGTATTTTCACAATTTACTTTTGAACATGAATCAATAATAATAAAAATTAAACACACATACGGAAACAAATAAAATCAAACAAACAACTAAATAAACACACAAAGCAAATAAAGCTTGGGTTGCCTCCCAAGAAGCGCTTGTTTTTGTTCGAGTCACGAGCCTGACTCTACCCTTATTTAACGGATAAAGGAGAGGTTTTCCCTACACTTAGGGTTAAGTGCGGGTGATAGTAGCGATACACACCAGCTTGGTAGGAGTATGCCACGTGAGGAAAGATTGGTGGATGAATTATATGCTCAAAGGGGTGTGCTCCTTTCATCATAACCTTACCTAGTTCACTTTGGTCAATGGGTGAATTAAAGTTTTCTCCTAAAAAGGGATCATCTTCTATCAACTTCGAGAAATTCCTAGTTGGGAATCCATCTTGACCTAATAAACCTGGTTTAAACCCATAATGTTTCTTGTGATCAATCATGAATGGGTGATGTAAGTATGTAAGGTCATGGTTCACTCCTATATTAGCTTCCTCTCTACAAGGCTTAGAGTCTACTACCTTCAACATAAAACTACCCGGACTATATGGTTTGATGGGTGGGTCGGGACCTAATTCAATTCCTAAGTTCACATCTAAGGATGGAAGATTAGGTAACGGTTTTGGTTTAGGCTCCGGTTCATCAAAACTAGGAACTTCCATAGAACTAAAAGAAAGGTTATGACTACAAGTATTCAAACCTATTTCTTCTAGTTTTGTTTGGTCCAAGGGCTCTACCTCTATTGGGGTTCCTATAGTCTCTTCTACTTCTTCCGGGTAAGTCATGGGTGGTGTGTGTGCCTCAAATGATGGTAGGACTTATGGGGTACTTGGTGGGCTTATGTTACTTACCTCATCATTCCTTGTGTCAAGATCACCTATATCCTCATCATGTGTTTTAGTAGGATCTAACCCTAACATTTTCCCAAGTATCTCAAGTGCTTCTCTAGGCATCTCAACTTCTATGTCCGAATCATAAGGATCATCCTCAATATTCTGACTGCTATATTCAAATTGCCTAAAAGATTCATCATGTGTTTCTTGAGATTCAACGTCATCAATCATAAAACCTAGGTCTTTTTTATCAATGTGATCATGTTCGGCTAAATCCTCCATCACATCAAGATCACCTAAGTGTTCACCCTGTATTATGGTAGTGCCTAACCATGACATGCAGCTAGGTGGCTCAACTCTAACCGTCTCAGAATCTTGGTTTGATTCTAAGTTCATGTTCTTAGAAACTAGGTCTCTTTGCTCATACGAATCCACCAATTCGTTCCACTTATGGGTCATGGTTAGGAAGCTTTCCTCAAAATTCATCCAAAGGGCCTGACTAAAAGGAATTGATCCAGATAATGCTCGTCTAATAGAAATCTCACATGCATAGAATTCATTAAACCCATCTAACCTTACCCCTAACTCCTTTTGGAAATCACAAAGATCACACAAAAATTCATAGGAATGATAGGAAACAAATCTATTGGTGAAATATAATTGTTCCTCTATTGTCAATGATCTAAATGGAATTTCATCCATCATAGTGACAAATGAAAATAGTTTTACAAACAAAGGGCACAAAGAAAAAGATAGACTACAAGAAATCCTAGAAAAATAAAATAAAAATCTCACTAGAAAGGAATCTAGTGAGTAGACCTAATAAAATAAAAATTCAACCTAAACAATAACTATTCCCCGGCAGCGGCGCCAAAAACTTGATGCGTGGTTTTGCAACCTTACAACAGGTTTTACCTCTCGAGGGATCTCAAGAGGCTTACAACCCCACCAGGCAGTGTACCTGACCGATGTAGTATAGTGTAGTGGTAAGTACGGGGGATTGATCGTTCTCCATAGGGAATAGTGTCGTTAGGATTGAAAAACTACTCTAATAGGTCTAGGGGTGAGAGAAGATTATTTTTTATGTTTTTTATAATTTTATGAAAGCAAGTAAAATCTCGGGTTTGAAAGAGTGGGCGGAATTAGTTGCTAGTCAACTAACCCAAGTTACTACGAATGCAAATAAAATAAAATAACAGAAAATGAAAAGGTTGATGAAACTTATGTGGAGAGAAATGTGTTTACTTAGATTTCCTTACTCCCTAACTATCTTTTACCGGTTGATTAGTGTGTATTAATCGCGTGGATGACGGGTGTATTCCTTAATACCAATCGTGGGGTGGCATACGTACTTCCCCAACTCTATGAACTCCTACTTCACTCCTATGTCGAGCCGGCTAAGAAGCTCCTAACATGGGATCACTAGAATTCGCTCGTGCATTAAATACAACCATAAAAACCTTAGTACGCATTGGTTCATGTTTCTTAAGACGTTCAAGCAAGTTACCGAATAGGAGGTTAGCCAGTTTTCTTAAGCCTAACATAGATAAACAATCATCCAATACAACTAATAACACACTAATAATCAATAATCAATAGTTAGGTTTCATTAGATCTAAGCAAACACAAAGAAAACCTAGCCTAGCATGTTAAACAAAAGACAAGAACAAGATAGAATCAAACAACACCTAGACATATTGAATGATTAATTGATAACTTATCTTCAATGTAACATGGAAGATCTCAAGGCAAAAAGCCTTGAAAAAGCTGCTAAAATCGTCTTAGGGTTTCCTCCCAAAAGGTTACACATAAAGTTCCACACTAATGACAAAAAATTGCAAA
The DNA here is from genome assembly GCA_021014915.2 of Artemisia tridentata subsp. tridentata. Classification (NCBI taxonomy): domain Eukaryota; kingdom Viridiplantae; phylum Streptophyta; class Magnoliopsida; order Asterales; family Asteraceae; genus Artemisia; species Artemisia tridentata. The sequence goes on along the minus strand of CP139506.1, from coordinate 323,469,736 downwards.
ACTATATATAGAGTTTAAGGGCTGACGGCGTCACGTTGTAGATCCTGACGCCGTCACCTCGCCGCTTTTAGGGTTCCCGGATGGCCTTCCTGACGCCGTCCCTCTTTAGTGCTCCAAAATCCTCTCTGGCCTATCAAGGGGTGACGCCGTCAGAAAAGAGCTTGACGCCGTCCCTCGTTAAGTTAAGTCGTGATGGCCTTGATCACTTCAAAGGGTGACGCCGTCAGATTTTTCATGCAAAATTCTCTGGCTTATCATGAGTAATTTTCACATCCACCACTTTTGCCAAGCCATGACGCCGTCTGGACCAATATCTGACGCCGTCAAAGGTACTTTCCAGCATAAATTTGAGACTTTGTCGTTTTCTTCACTTTTATGCTCCAAAAACGTCCAAAATGCTTCCTTTTCCAGATTTCTTCTCCAAAGTACCTAAAATGACAAAAGGAACGATTTAGGGCAATATTTGATCAAATAAATACGATTTAGGGCTTAAATGACCCCTAAAAGCGGTACACTTTTTGCTTCATCAGGTAGCTTTGCAATTACATCGACTTTAGCTTTGTCGACCTCAATCCCTCTTTTAGAAATTTTATGGCCTAGGACAATGCCTTCTTTGACCATAAAATGACTTTTCTCCCAATTTAGACACAGATTAGTGTCTTCACATCATTGAAGCATTTTGTCTAAATTGGAGAGACATGTTTCAAACGAATTCCCAAAGACCGAGAAATCATCCATGAAAACTTCCATAGTCTTTTCAATCATGTCATGGAAAATAGCCATCATACAACGTTGGAACGTTCCAGGAGCATTGCATAAGCCAAAAGGCATGCGTCGGTATGCGAAAGTTCCGTATGGGCATGTGAATGTAGTCTTTTCTTGATCCTGTGGATCAATGGGAATTTGAAAGTAACCCGAGAAACCGTCGATAAAACAATAGTATTCGTTTCCCGCTAGTCTTTCGAGCATCTGATCCATGAAGGGTAAAGGAAAATGGTCTTTACGGGTGGCGTCATTCAACTTTCGATAGTCGATGCACACACGTCATCCCGTAACCAATCGAGTTGGAATTAACTCGTTGTCATCATTTTCAACCACGGTGATACCACCCTTCTTAGGAACACAATGAATAGGGCTCACCCAAGGACTATCAAAGATAGGGTAAATTAATCCGGCATCAAGAAGTTTGAGAACTTCCTTTTTGATAACCTCGTGGATCTTGGGATTAATACTTCTTTAATGTTGAACCGTTGGTTTATAGTCCTCTTCTATTAAAATTTTGTGTGTACAAAATTGAGGGTTAATATCCTTAATGTCGGAAAGTCTCCAAGCAATGGCTTGTTTGTGCGACTTTAAAACCTTTATGAGAGCGGTTTTCTCCTCTTCATTTAAGTCTTTAGCAATTATGACGGGAAATTTATCGTTTCCCTCCAAAAATGCATATTCAAGATGAGGTGGAAGGTCCTTAAGTTCGACCTCAGGAGGATCATTAGAATTTTCAATTGGTTTGATCTCCTCATTATGAAGTTCTTTTGGAGGGAGAGAAGATGGATCATCATTAAGTAACTTCTCAAGGAGAAGTATGTCTCCCTCGGGGTCAAATACATTATCATCAACTCCCGATGGAATTGAATCACAAGACAAACAAGCTTCAATCTCTTCCAAGATGAAATCACCTCCCTCAAATGGAGTGAGAGAGGGGGAAGAGAGAGCGATGATAGGATCAAAAGAAGTGGGATTGCCACTTGAAGAATCTGAAAATCCAAGGACTTGTTGAGCGTACTCCTCATAAGTATTGTCAAGAATATCGATCCAGTTAATCGATATGTCGTCATGTTTTGAGGAGTACCTCAAAGTTTGATTCAGATTGAATGTTACAGATTCGTCATTAACACGAAGTGTTAACTCTTCCCCATAAACGTCAATCAGTGCACGTCCTGTTCTCAAGAAAGATCTCCCGAGAATGAGAGGTACTCGGGGATCGCATTCAAAATCTACAACTACAAAATCGGCGGGGAAATGAAACTTTCCTACTTTGACAAAAACGTCTTCAGCAACGCCTTTAGGAATAGTAACAGTTCGGTCAGCCAATTCAAGAGTCATCCTTGTGGGAGTAAGTTCCGGGAGTGAAAGCTTCTTCCAGACGGAAAGAGGCATTAAATTGATGCTAGCACCGAGATCGGCTAAGGCTAGGCATTCTTCTAACTCCAGGAAATCACAAGGGATGAGAAATTTACCAGGGTCTCCTAATTTTTCTGGAAGTTTCTTAAGGAGTACCGCTGAGCAATTCTCATTTAAAGGGGTTTTTTTTAATTCAAACAATTTTTCCTTGTTGCTTAAAATACTTTTGAATTGAGAAGCGAATTTTGGCATATACAGCAAGGCATCAGCAAAACTAATATCAAAGTGTAATTTCTGGAAAATTTCCAGAAATTTCATCATTTGGGTGTTAGTTTTCTCATGGAGCCTTTGATTATTAAGCCTTGAAGGATATGGAATTGAAGGCTTAGGATTTGTCTCCGGAACTTCAGGTTCCGGAATTGGAGTTGGTGGGATTGGAGGTGGGACTGGTGCTGTAGCTTGTGGGCTAGCAATTTGTTCCTTGTCCTTAGTTACCTCAGTCTCTTGTTCCATTTCCCTCACCGGAGAGGGAGTAGGAATCGAGGGTCCATCAACTTTCTTACCACTTCTTGTTGTGATCGCCTTCACATCGCCCCTCGGGTTAGCGATCGTGTTGCTAGGAAGAGTTCCTGAGCTCGAGGGTCGATCATTTAAAGATTTCTTGATCTCAGTTATTTGATTAACCAACAACCGATTGGTCTCTTCTTGGGATTTCATGAATTGCTTCAACAATTCATCCGAGGACGTCTGATTTTGGTTAAAACCTTGGTTTTGATTGAAAATTTTGCCCTTGGTTTTGAACATTCCCCAGATTTTGGTTGAAATTTCCCTGATTTTGACATCGGTTTTGATTTCCTTGGTTTTGAAAACCTTGGTGATTACCTTGATTTTGAAAACCTTTGTTTTGGAAACCTTGGTTCACCCGACTTTGGTTTTGGTTAAATTGGGCATTTCGGTTTTTCCCATTTGGATTTTGAGGATTGAAACCGGGTGGTCCGAGAAAATTGTTAGAACGGTAGTTCGGGTCAACTTGAGGACGGTATTGGTTACCTCCTTGGTTGTAAGATCCGGCTACCGCATTAACTTCAAATCGACTACCATCGGTGGTAGTACAATTGTAGTATGCATGAGGTCCACCACAAGTGACACAAGTTTCTTCCACCGCTTTGACTTGAGCGGGAGAAGAAGTTTGTGGAGTAGAAAATTTCTTTTGTTTGGAAAGAACCAAAGATTGGATAGCCTCCGTAAGTTTGTCTATCTTAGCATCCGTACTAAAAGAATTCACCGGAGATGAAGTAGAAGGAGAAGCACTCGCTTGGGAAACAACTGGTTTGCTTCGTGTAGTACGAACCTTAGACTTGTTCTCGATGATAGCTAAAGCATCTTTCGGAGTCCGATTCAAAAGATTACCACCGGCGGCGGCATTAAGAGAGTCTTGATCGGTTGGGTTCAAACCATTGTAAAAAGTATCGAGTTGATGCAACTCGGAAAAACCATGATGAGGACATTTGCGAAGTAATTCTTTAAAACGGTCCCACGCTTCACTAAAGGATTCATCATATTTTTGAGTGAATTTGGTGATTTCATTTTTAAGGCTTGTGGTTTTAGACGGAGGAAAGAATTCATTCACAAACTTCGATACTAAATCTTCCCATGTTTCGATCGAACGAGGGGGTTGTTTTTCGAGCCAAATTCAGGCGGCCCCCTCGAGAGAAAAAGGAAAAAGAAGTAGTTTGATAGCTTCTTGAGGAACATTTCGGTATTTGATGGTAGAGGTGATCTTGTTAAACCATCGAATGTGGGAATGAGGATCGTCCCTCTCAAAACCGAAATATTGACTCGAAGTTACTAAAGATAGCAACCCGGTCTTAAGCTCAAAGTTATCGGCAACGATTGCCGGAACAACGATAGCGTCTCCGTAACCCTCGGTGGGTGCTTGGAGAAGTTCAGACATCGTACGATCATCCGCCATTTTGAAAATGGGAGGATTGGGGATAGTACGAATCTCGGGTTCGATTATTTGTGTGGAACGCCTTCGATTACGTCTTCTTGGAATTTTGACGAGTTCAAGTAAAGGACTTGATGACGTAGAAGAACGAGTGCGCATGCACTAAAAAAATGTTTTTGTATTTTTTTTATCTTATATATGTATACACAAAGAAAAAGAAAAAACTATTTTTTTTTTATATCTTTATGAAAGCGATAACTTCACGACAAAGGATCTTCAAGTCACTAATCGTTTAAACCTTAACGATATTGTCGCAACACAACCTCCCCGGCAGCGGCGCCAAAATTGATCGGTTGTAAAGTATATATATCAAATATACACGATACGTGCGAGTCCACAAGTCAACCTTTTTGGGAAAAAGGTAAACGTACAAAACTCACAAGTAAGATATTTGTGATTCCGGGCAAGTGTTACCCGGGTCGTTTTCCAACAAGGTGTGAATGGAGGATGTCGTTTGAGGTTTGTTATTAAAATGCTTGAAGGAATGATTTTTACTTTTTGTTTTGTTTTCTATTAAACTAAAAGATTAAAGACTATTTTAAGTGATTAAAACTAGATTAATTAAGCAAAACTACAAAGATGATAATGAACTATAGAAAATAAGATAATAAAAATATATGATTGTTAAGTAATAATTAAACTAATAACAATTAACTCTACAATAGTAAACAAAATATTAAACTAAGTATTTAAGCTAAAAGTGATAAAAAGGTAAGAGAATAAGACCCGGTGATTTACACGAGAGAATTATCACCCGATCTTATAAACTAAATAAATTATTAAAGTTTATTGCTCTATTAACTTTAATTTTACTAATTAGTTAAGAAAGTTGAAAACTTTGTTAACTAAAGAGCTTAATAAAAGTTATTAAAGTTGTAAGTTTTAATGATTTTTATGCTTATAAGACCCTTAAGCTCCTCGCCTTAGGTCGCGAAAGATAAGAGATCAAAGAAAAACAATAACTTTATTAAAGGTTAGCAATAATAAACAATAATAAGCAATACTATTATATGAAATAAGCTAAAAGTAGTCTAAAAGGCAAAAAGATTAAAACTTTATAACTAAAAACTATTAGATCTAAGTCCACCCGAAGCTAAGTTGCCCACTCCGAAGAATAGACGCGAATCGGGTATGTTTAAGGACTAGATTTAAATGAACAAGCTATTAAATAGCTTATTGTTCAAGAAAAACTAAAAAAAAATTGCAAACTTTATATGAAAAAAATTAATAAGACTAACTAGATATAAGTAATAAAAACTACTAAATAAAGAAAAAGTGCTCTCAAACTTAAGAGGTGTCAAGGCTTATTTGGAAAATAAGCCGAGCTTAATAAGCTCATGCATCTCTTTTGGTGTTTGAATTGAGCTAGAGGGTAAAGAGAAGAAGTAATAAGTCAAAAAGATAACATAAACTTCATTGATTAATAAAAAGTTGGTTACAAAATAAGCACTTGAAAAAGCTAGTTGGAACATAAGCTATTACAACACCTCTTAAAAATAAGCCAAAACTAAATACTACTCTAATAAAAAACTGCTACAAATAAGTGAAGAATAAAATGCGGAGTACAATGCTTCTCTAATACAACTAAAAAAAACTGTGTGTAACATGAAAAATAAAATGAAGGGAGAATAAATGCTATCTAAAAATTAACTATCTTTTTCTTCGGATGATGCGCTCTATTTATAGCCAATGGAGTCGGCTATTTTCCCCAAGCCAAGCCATGTGGCGTCTTGTGATTTGCTGAAGAAATTGATAGTGGGGCGAGAGTGGGTGTGGCAACAGCTCCACGCGCCTTTGTGATTTAATTTGGGGGATTGAGGTCCACTTGCTGCCTTCACTCATTACTACTCCGTATATTTCTTTAATTCTTTTTTTTTCTTCACCTTTTTGTCGCATGCAGGTCTTCTTCGTTCTTTTTTTTTTCTTTTTCATTCGTTGATATGCACAAGAAAGAATAAGTTACATGTGCACGCGGGACCCACATGTTCTAGAACATGGATTTATTTTAAGTTTTGTGTGAATTGTCACTTTACACCCCTGGCTTCACTTCTAGTCCTTGTCTTTTAAAACTTCATATGAATTAAACACCTTTGGTCCCTCATCGTTCTTTATGTTTAATTCATTGGTCCTTGAAATAAATAATCTTTAAATTTCTCTTCTTTTGCCTCGATGCTCCAAATAAAATTATCGTTGATCCCGTAATTTCGTGCTCTTTCCAATCTCGTGCTCGGTTTTTGTCTATTTTGTCTTTCTTTTTGTCCTTTTCTCATATCCGTACCTGCACATGTACAAACACCAAAACAAGCATATATATGGCATTTTTTTTTATATGTTTTTGGTCTTTTTGGTCCGTTTTATCTAGTAAAAGATATGTGTAATTTAACACATATCAAACGATAAAGCCAATTTTTCCAATGGAGTGTAATTACATTCTGCCTCATGTAGAGTTCTGCTAACGTAGTGCACCGGGAATTGTTTTCCTTTTCGTTCGACTAGTAAGACCGCACTGACCGCCTCCTTTGCTGCAGCCAAATAGACACACAGCATTTCCTTCGGCATGGGGGAAGCTAGGGAAGGGAGGTTGACAATAACTTCCTTGAGCTCTTGGAAAGCCCTTTCTGCCTCCTCCGTCCATCGATACTCGTCCTTGTTAGATTTTATGATATTCTTCAAAGTCTCGAAGAAAGGGAGGGATCTTTCGGCCGACCTTGCAAGGAACCGGTTCAAAGCGGCCAGCTTTCCCGATAAACTTTGCATTTCCCTCCATGTACGAGGGGACTGCATGTCTGTGATAGCCTTTGTTTTTGCTGGGTTCGCCTGTATACCCTCAGATGTTACCATGTATCCCAAGAACTTTCCCTCCTCAACACCGAATGAACATTTTTTGGGGTTAAGCTTCATGTTTATTCTCCTGAGATTGTCAAAGGTTTCTGCTACATCGGCCAACAACGCTTTTTCCGTCGAACTCTTGATCACCATGTCGTCGACGTACGCTTCTAGGTTCCGACCGATCTGAGATTGGAAGGTTGAATCTACCAATCGTTGGTATGTGGCCCCTGCGTTCTTTAGACCGAACGGCATCTTAGTGTAGCAGTAAGTTCCTTGGTCTGTGTAGAAGGCTGTTTTTTCCTCGTCTTCTTCAGCCATTTGCACCTGGTGAAACCCCTTGTAGGCATCCAAGAAACACTTATACTTGGAGCCTACTATCGATTCTATCTTCAAGTCAATCTCTGGGAGAGGGTAGTAATCTTTTGGGCATGCAGAGTTAATGTTCTTGAAATCGATACATATCCTCCAGCTTCCGTCCCCTTTTTTCACTAATACCGGATTTGATATCCAGGTTGGATATTTGACCGGCCTTACTATGCCCACCTTTAACCATTTGGCCACTTCCTTCGCCACTACTTGACTTGTTTCCGTTGAAAGAGTTCTTCTTTTTTGACTGACGGGGGTGATCGACGGATTGGCATTCAACGTGTGTTCTATGATTCGCCGGGGAACACCCGTCATGTCGGTCGGCTCCCACGCGAAGACATCTAAATTCCTCTTTAGGAGGGCCTTTAGACTTTCTGAGCCGGACGAAGATAGATTCCGTCCTATAGTTATGAGCTGATCCGGGTGGGCCGGATTTACTAGGACTTCTTCGGTTAGGCCAACTTCCTTTTGCTCCTCCTTTTTCTCTTCATCCTCTACCATTCTTCTCTTGTCTATTCCTCGACATTCATACACCGAGGCTGTTTGTGTGACCAATGTAGCTATTCCCCGGGGGGTGGGGAATTTCATCATTGAATGAATGGTTGAAGGGATAGCCCGCAGCTTTTTTAATCCCGTCCGTCCGATTATTATGTTGTAGGGAGATGATGCGGATACCACAATGAACTTCATGGTTGTCCGGCTGCACAAACTGTCACTCCCAAAGCACACATCCAACTCTATTTTTCCTAGCGGCTTTACCTGTTCTCCCGAGAAACCTGCCAAAGTTGTTGTTGTCTCCACTATTTTGGCCCTGATAGCTGGATGCAAGTTGTCGAAGCAATGTTTGTATATGATTTCACATGAAGCGCCTTCGTCCACATGGACTCTCTTTACCATATATCCAGCGACTTTAGCTTTCACCATTATGGCCTCCTCGGACAGGTCATCTGTCAATACCGGGGGAAAGGTTATGAGCACATTCATCCGGCTTTCGGTGGTGGTCATCGTTTTTCTTTTTCAATCTTCTCCTTGGCAATTGACCATGTTGATTATTGTTCGTGTATGTGTCCCGATGATCCATTCCGGACGACATACGCCGGACGGACCTCATTCACACCATCCGGTCCGGACCACATGTATACATATAATAATAATAAAGTGCCTCAGGAAAGACCAAAACATGTACAGTGACACAAGCCGAAAAGGCGCCGCCGTCCCAGGATCCACGGGATATGCTCTTCAAGTACATGTACAGTGACCTATAGGCCACTGTACATAGACCGGCTCCTTGTTTCCCTATGGTGTCAGGTACAGTAGAAGCACAATGATTGGGGTGCTATAAATACCCCAACACATTCAATACGCAGGCATTAACTCTTCTCCCTTCCATTTATTACTTACATTTATAACCCACATTTATTACTCCCGCCTGGACGAACACTTATCCTCACACCGAAGCTTGGTCTTGGGATAAAACTCGAGGCGAGGCTAACGTGTGTTATCTTTGTTTCAGGTTCACATAGTTCGAGAAGCGGACCTAACGAACCAGGGGTAAGATTTTACCTCAACAGTCAACAAGCTTGATGTCTTTAAACTAAAAAGACTTGAACACGCACTTGGGTTTTAAAGAAACATTCAGATTAGTAGTCAAAATGATAAACTATAACATGGATACACAAGTTTGTATATACTTGTTTCACAAGTTGACTATAACCGATTTAATGTAGTTGTTCACATAATATTTATGGATTACAATATACACATCGTTATAAAATCACAAGACAAATTAGAGCAATATGTGTGGTGAGGAGTTTTTTCCCCTCATTCAGGCCCCACGGGGTTCCACGTCACCACAACAAACAACCCCCTTACCATAACATATCACAAACTTCTCATTTGGGCCCCACCACTATCTATTTTTTTCCTTCTTTTATTCAAATACCCAAATAAACTAAATTAATTTCAATAAATTAAAAATACAATACAATATATTAAAACAAATACGAAACACAAACTTACGATACGAAAAAAAAATGATACGGGAATTAAAAAAAAACGATACGAATTTTTATATAGAGTTGTAGTTGTCGATGAGATCCGACTTCTCCTCCCACACTTGTAACACCTGCTCCCTAACCATCTTCAAGGCTCCATGAAGTTCCAGATCTGTTTCATTATTTCTTAGTAGAGTTTCTAGACCGACCCTGATAGCTGGATGGTCTTGAGGCAACTCATGCAACCTTTCGATCTCTGGAGCACGATTATGCATTTGTAGCATAATACGAGTTATCTCACCAAACAAACTGTTAATCAGTTTGAGTTCTTTTTCTTGTTCAGTGCGTAAACGGGTGAGGATAGCCCTTTGCACCTCCGCTGGTTCGTTAGCCATAGTGATACTTGCGAGTGAGTTTTATAAGAAGTAGTGTGAGCAAAATGAAGTGTTGTGAAACTGAAATGTTGTGAGAAAATGTAGTGCTGTGACACTAGGTTTTATACTTGAATGTAGCCGTTAAAGTAGCCGTTGGAGAGTATTTTAAAAATCATATTCAAAGTAAAAGTAACCGTACTAGTATTATTCAAATTCAAACGTAAACTAACAGTACAACATATTAAAAACGATACGGGAAAAGAAAAACACGATACGGATAACAAATCATACAACACTGTTAACCATTTCTCACAACCTCCCACACGTGAACGTATTCGAAGCTTCTCCCCCCAAATCGTTGTTCAAACATTGTCTTTGCATTGTTGAGAATCTCACCGTCATTCTCCCCGCCTGTACGCTACAAATCTAAGTAAATAGCGTTGAATTTTTGACATTCACTGCTAAGTCTTGTCCATTTACCACTGAGCGCATTTCTGGTACGGTTGTCACCGTTAGACATATTTTTGAACATGTCTACAATCTGGTTCCAAAAGGATTTCTCATTGTCGAAGCTTTGATTTTGGGAAACTGCAACCCAAATTTCAGCTAGCAACTTTTCATCTTCTTTAGACCAACGAGTATTCATTTCAAATATCTGAAAAATATTACAAGTGTGTGAAATATAGCCAACAATGTCATGGTATTTATAACAATTTGAAGTTTCAAATTAAAAATTCGAATTTAATTAACGAGCGGGATATTTAAAACTTGAAATTTCAAATTCAAAATAAAAAAAGAGGGCGGGATATATTTTTAATTTCAAATTCAAAATAGAGGGCGGGATATATTTCAAATTTCAAATTCAAAGTTTCAAAGTTTCAAATTTGTACACTATAAATAGCTTGGCTTCTGAAACACATGTCACACACAAACACATTCAAAATCAAAACTTTTCAAATTCAAGATCCAAACTTCTCAAATTAAAAAATGTCTTCCTGAAAAGATTTCGGGCAACAATTTCCAAGTCCACCTCGCCAAAAGGATTTTGGACAACAATTTCCAAGTCCACCACATACCTTTTCGGTTTTCAGTCCACCACATGAACATACCTTTCCGGTTTTCAGTCCACCACATGAATCGGTGAACAATCCACCTGAAAATGAACCGGTGAACAATCCACCGGTTGTCCACCAAGAACCAAATCCACTTGGTTTAACTGAGGAACAACTCAGACAGATGGACCAAGATACGCAAGTCTTCCTGGAAATGGAAGCACTTGAAAGAGAAGAGGAAGCTGCTCATTTGGAGCGGCAAGCCAGAGAGGATGAAGAACGTAGGAAGAACTGAGAAAGTGGTTGGTTCCCACCTGATTCCTCTTCGTCTGAAGATGGTTACCCAGACTCAGATGATACCTTCCATTGATTTGTGGTTGTTTATGTTAATCGTATGTTGTTTATGTTAATCGTTCGTTGTTTACGTTAATCGTTCGTTATTTTTTCAAATGGTTGTTTAATGTAGTTTCAATTTGATGTTTAATGTATTTCTATTTGATGTTTAATGTATGTTAATTTCCTAGTTTATAAAACATTAAAAGTTTTTGTATAACATTACAAGTCATATTTAAAAACATTACAAAACTATTTACAAAACTTAAAAAAAAAAAAAAAAAAAAAAAAAAGGCAACGAAAAAAAAAGAAAAAAGAAAACATAGAAGTGTCAGCAAATTACCTCCTCGTGCAGACGAGGAGGGCTTGGACGGCGAGCTACGAGAAGGGGGGGGGGTATGGCGGCGAGGCACGATGAAGCTGGACGGCGAGGCACGAAATGCCCATACCGGGTGCTCTTACTAGTAACTCTCGTACCTCCCAAATAATCAAGGGACCATGAAACGACATTATATAGATGTAATCGAAACCAACCTTAATTACTTTCCTCCTCTTGTCCCTTTGGATGCATATGAGGAGATACAAGGCTTCGCACAAATATAGGGGCACTACTAACAAAATTTCTACTCTTGTATAATATCTCACTAGACATATAACGCAATGAATCCTTTAATGAAATGTCATTCTCCATTGGGAAGAAGTGTACCGCCTCAAACTTTAGTTTGTATTCAGGTGATTCTCTCATGTTTTCCCAAGACTCCTTTACATTGGAATTCTTCATTATCCATTCGTGCATCTCACCTTTACATTGGAATTCTTCATTATCCATTCGTGCATCTCACGGCGATAAGAATTAAAAAAAAAAAGAAGAAGAAATACACATAGAAAATCTTCCATAGTCCCCAAACACATATTTGTCCGCCAACCACGCCGATTGTTGTTTTCGAGGAAACCCATGCGAAGACTTTTATATAACGCGTCATCATCAGGTTGCGGGATCTCTTTAAAGTTCTCTTTGGGCAAATCAAAAGAAAGAATTACAGCCTTCATTTTCTTCTTCTTCTTTATATGGTTTTGGGGATACATAACCCAATGAAGTGCTCCATTGCAAAATGTGCCAGCTCCTCTATAACCCACTGCATCGCCGTGTAACATATCATCAAAGCCCCATTGCACAAAAAACCTATATTTCAGTTCTCCTATGACTTTCCAAACATTTGACTTTAAACTGAACACTTTAAATAATGTATGGTCACCTTTTGGTAAGCCCACCACAAATTTGTAATCAGCGACGGATGAATCATAACCAAATCCACAACACATTGACCAACACAATGTTGGAAAATTTAGTGCACTTGAGGGATAAGTTTACACCTGGTAATGGGCTTGGAGGTATGGAGTATACACCCATCAGGTCAATGAACACCCTGACTCATTTATGTGGTTATGTTGTTTTGTAGCTAGTATCATCATGGTACTGCTGATACAAAATAAAGGTACTGCTAGTTAATAAAGGTACTGCTAGCTTCATTGCTGCTGATTACCTTCATTGCTGCTGATAGCATTACCATTCCTGCTGATAGAGTTATCTGTTTCTGCTGATAGCTTTGTTGCTGCTGATGCAGAACAACTCTGCTGATAGTGTATCAATTCTGCTGATAGTGTTATTGTTCCTGCTGATGATACAATAACTCTGCTGCTGAACTGATGGACTCTGCTGATAGGCAACAGACTCTGCTGTTGGTATAACCACCGACTCCTACATTTATGGAAACTATTATGGATAATTAATGGGCCGTTAATTATACATAATTCCATGGGCTAGGGTTTTGAGTAAACTCTATTATAAATAGAGATCATCACATGGCATGAAGGACACGACATAAAACCCTAAACACTAAAATACGATCGGTTCTTGCTTTGTGCCTAGAACAAGAACATCACTTGGTTTTATCCCATAGAGATATTCGTGCAACCCAGGCATAGGGTCGAATAGTTTCTATTGGAAAGTGATACCATGACTTCAAGTGAATATCCGGTACCCTTGATTGATTATCTTTACCCTGTTTGGGTGCACCACGATACACACTAATAAACCAACAATCAATAGAAACTATTTAGTGATAATCAATGGCTGCTGCTATGAGACAAATAGCTGCTAACTTTTCCAAGTTGGAAAAGTTTGAAGGTGTGGATTTCAGACAATGGTAGAAGAAGATGAAGTTCTTGTTGACTAGCATGAATGTGGCTTATGTTCTGACCACTCCTATTCCTGCTGATTATGGGGATGATGCTACGATGGAACAGATGAGGGCCAGAAGCAAGTGGGAGAACGATGACTATGTCTGCAGAGGTTTAATCCTCAATGGTATGTCTGATACTCTATTTGATATTTATCAGAATGTGGAATCTTCTCAAGAACTATGGGATTCTCTGGAAGCCAAAAACATGGCAGAGGATGCTTCAAGTAAGAAGTTTCTTGTAAGTAATTTTAACAATTACAAAATGGTCGATTCTAGATCGGTCATGGACCAATACAATGAACTTCTTTGTATACTTGGTCATTTCACTCAACACAAGATGAACATGGATGAGGCTATTCAAGTCTCTTATATCATCGATAAGCTACCTCCTTCTTGGAAAGATTTCAAGCACATGCTTAAGAATAAGAAGGAGGAGTTAACTCTTACTGAGTTGGGCAGTCATTTGCGCATTGAGGAGCCACTCAAGGTGCATGAAAGTGACAAGCCAAAGAGCAGCACTGCTGCTGGTCCATCAGTTGTCAACATGGTGGAGCATAACAACTCCTCCAGGAACAATGACAACAAGGGCAAGCGTAAACATCAGGATAATACCAAACCTGATCCTAACAAGAAGTCAAAGGCTACTTGTTGGAAGTGTGGTAAAACTGGACACTTCAGGAAGGATTGCAAAGGTGGTAAAATTGGCAATAAAGCCAATGGTTCAGGCACAAGTGGATCTGGGAATGGTAACTCCAATTCCCTGAAAGGTCAGAATATATTTAATAAGACTTTTTGGATTTATTATGTTACATATATATCTGAATTGTTCTTTGTGCAGGATGATGATGTGGCTTGGTGGGTTGACTCTGGAGCAACAGTCCATGTGTGTAAAGATAGAAGCTGGTTCAAGACCTACGAGTCAATGAATGATGGTTCTATTCTTCATATGGGAAATGAGTCAACAGCCCTGGTGCATGGAAGAGGAAGTGTTGAGTTGAAGTTTAGCTCTGGAAAGATTATTACTTTGTTGAATGTTTTACATGTTCCTGATATTAGAAAAAACTTGGTTTCTAGTGGTATTTTAAATAATTGTGGTTACAAACAAGTTATTGAATCTGATAAATTTGTTTTGTCTAAAAATGGTGTATTTATTGGATTTGGTTATTTATGTAATCACATGTTTAGACTTAATATTGTTCATGATGTGATTGATTCTGTTTGTATGTTGTCATCTAAACAATATGATTCAACCCTTTGGCATGCTAGACTTGGCCATGTACACTTTAAACGTATGCAAGATATGTCTAAGGATGGGTTAATCCCAGCATTTGACATGGACACTAAAAAGTGTAATACTTGTATGATGAACAAGATAACTAAGAAACCATTTAAAGATGTAAAACGTGAAACTAATGTGTTGGAATTAATACACAGTGATTTATGTGATTTGCATGCTACTCCCTCTTTGGGGAATAAGAAATACTTTGTTACTTTTATTGATGATGCTTCTAGGTATTGTTATGTTTATCTTTTACATACTAAGGATGAAGCATTAGATAAATTTAAAGTATTTAAGTCTGAAGTTGAATTGCAACAAGAGTCACTAATCAAAAGATTAAGGACTGATAGGGGAGGTGAGTACATGGATACTCAGTATTTCCAGTCTGTTGGTATAATCCATGAAACGACTGCCCCTTATACTCCTCAGCAAAATGGAATTTCTGAAAGGAAAAACCGAGTGCTGAAGGAGATGGTTAATTCCATGTTGTCCTACTCTGGACTGAGTCAAGGGTTCTGGGGTGAAGCTATGTTAACAGCTTGCTATTTGCTAAATAGGATTCCTAACAAAAGGAACAAGACTACCCCTTATGAACTCTGGACTAAAAGGAAACCCAACTTGAATTATCTCAAGGTTTGGGGTTGTAGGGCAGTTGTAAGACTCCCTGATCCAAAATTGAAAACTTTGGGTGAAAGAGGCATTGAATGCATCTTTGTTGGATATGCTGAGCATTCCAAGGCTTATAGGTTCTATGTTATTGAACCTAATGAATCTGTTTCAATTAACTCTATAATTGAATCAAGGGATGCAAATTTTGATGAGAATAGATTCTCTTCAGTCCCTAGACCAAGTCAAAGGATTCCTAATGGAACCAATGATGTTGGTGTATCAGAAACCTCTGATGAGGTCCCTGATGAGGTTGTGGAACAACAACCTGAACCTGAACTCAGAAGGAGCACAAGGGTGAGGACTCCAAAATCATTTGGACCTGAATTTCAATTGTACTTAATTGAAGGAACTAGGGATGAGGTCTCTGACCAATACACCTATTGCTTTAATGTTGAGAATGATCCCAAAACATTTGATGAAGCAATGAAGTCCCAAGATGTTGCTTTCTGGAAAGAAGCAATAAATGATGAAATGGATTCCATCATGGGCAACAACACTTGGGTGTTGGCTGATCTACCACCTGGTTGCAAGCCTCTTGGCTGCAAATGGATTTTCAAGAAGAAAATGAAGGTAGATGGAACTGTTGAAAAGTTCAAAGCTAGGTTAGTCATTCAAGGCTTTAAACAAAAGGAAGGAATAGACTACTTTGATACTTATGCCCCTGTGGCTCGTATCAGTACCATATGATTGCTGATTGCTTTGGCATCTATTCACAATCTGATCATACATCAGATGGATGTGAAGACAGCTTTCTTGAATGGTGAATTGGATGAGGAGGTTTATATGAACCAACCTCAAGGCTTCATCATGCCTGGCAATGAAAAGAAGGTGTGCAAACTGATTAAGTCCTTATATGGACTTAAACAGGCACCTAAACAATGGCATCAAAAGTTTGATGAAGTGGTTTTGTCTAGTGGTTATTCACTTAACCAGTCTGACAAATGTGTATATAGCAAATTTGATGAATCTGGTAAAGGAGTCATCATTTGTCTGTATGTTGATGACATGTTGATCTTTGGCACTGACCAAAATCAAGTGGATCTTACAAAGGAATTTTTGTCATCAAGGTTCTCCATGAAGGACATGGGGGAGGCAGATGTTATCCTTGGAATAAGGATTAAACATGAAAGTAACAAAATTTCTATCTCTCAGTCTCATTACATTGAGAAGGTGTTGAAGAAATTTAATTACTTTGATTGTACTCTAGTGAGTACTCCTATGGATACAAGTGAGAAGCTCATGCCCAATAAAGGCAAGGCTGTATCTCAACTTGAGTATTCTAGGGTAATTGGCTGCTTGATGTATGCCATGACTTGTACTAGACCTGACATTGCATTTGCTGTGGGAAAATTAAGCAGGTATACTAGTAATCCTAGTGCTCATCATTGGCAAGCAATTCAGAGGGTACTGAAGTATTTGAAGAAAACTATGGATTATAGTCTCTCATATACTAGTTATCCTTCTGTACTAGAAGGGTATACTGATGCAAGTTGGATCAGTAACACTGAGGACAATTCGTCTACTAGTGGCTGGGTATTCCTACTTGGTGGAGGTGCAATTTCTTGGGCATCCAAGAAGCAAACTTGCATTACCAGTTCAACCATGGAATCTGAATTTGTGGCCTTAGCTGCTGCTGGTAAAGAAGCTGAATGGTTGAGAAACTTGCTTCTTGAGATTCCATTGTGGCCTAAACCTATAGCACCTATATCTATCCGGTGTGATAGTGCTGCTACATTGGCAAAGGCTTATAGCCAGATGTACAATGGGAAGTCTAAACACTTAGGTGTTAGGCATAGCATGATTCGTGAGCATATCATGAATAGGGTGGTATCTATAGAGTTTGTTAGATCTCAACAGAACTTAGCTAATCACTTGACGAAGGGTTTGGCTAGAGACTTGGTTTTTAAGTCTGCAAAAGGGATAGGTTTAAGTCCACCTTAGTCACTGAATGCAAAGACACCCAACTCCCTCCTGAGGAAACTTTGGAGTTGAGTTCAATGAGGCAAGCTGAACATTTAGTGGACTGGAGCACTGTTTTATTTACATCCCAAGGTTGTGCTCAGAACCTGCTGGAAAGGAGGATGAAGTCTTCACTTCTTAATGGTTAATTTTCTTTGAAAAAGTGCTTTGCAGGGGCATGATTAAAAGATGAACCACCTATGTAAATGTTGAATTTTTGCCGCTTCAGGAAGCTTTAGGACTTTTAGCTTTTACAACATTTATTAATTGGATATGGACACATGGCTTGTATAGTGTCAGGAGTATTTTAGTGTTTGAAAATGTATGTGTATTTTATATTCAGGTATTCAAATGGGTTGAAGGGTTCAATTCTTAGAACACCCTGATTCTCGAATATTTGAACTTGTAAGGTACTAAGATGAGAATTCAATCTTCAAGATATTTTCATTTATGCATATGTTTTGTTTTGTGTTTAATTTTTCATGCAAGGAAGTGAACTAAATTTGGGGAGGATTGTTGGAAAATTTAGTGCACTTGAGGGATAAGTTTACACCTGGTAATGGGCTTGGAGGTATGGAGTATACACCCATCAGGTCAATGAACACCCTGACTCATTTATGTGGTTATGTTGTTTTGTAGCTAGTATCATCATGGTACTGCTGATACAAAATAAAGGTACTGCTAGTTAATAAAGGTATTGCTAGCTTCATTGCTGCTGATTACCTTCATTGCTGCTGATAGCATTACCATTCCTGCTGATAGAGTTATCTGTTTCTGCTGATAGCTTTGTTGCTGCTGATGCAGAACAACTCTGCTGATAGTGTATCAATTCTGCTGATAGTGTTATTGTTCCTGCTGATGATACAATAACTCTGCTGCTGAACTGATGGACTCTGCTGATAGGCAACAGACTCTGCTGTTGGTATAACCACCGACTCCTACATTCATGGAAACTATTATGGATAATTAATGGGCCGTTAATTATACATAATTCCTTGGGCTAGGGTTTTGAGTAAACTCTATTATAAATAGAGATCATCACATGGCATGAAGGACACGACATAAAACCCTAAACACTAAAATACGATCGGTTCTTGCTTTGTGCCTAGAACAAGAACATCACTTGGTTTTATCCCATAGAGATATTCGGGCAACCCAGGCATAGGGTTGAATAGTTTCTATTGGAAAGTGATACCACGACTTCAAGTGAATATCCGGTACCCTTGATTGATTATCTTAACCCTGTTTGGGTGCACCACGATACACACTAATAAACCAACACACAATGACCCGAAATCATGGGGAAGTTTTCTCATTTCTCTGGTACAAGGATTAGATACTATAATTTCAGCATCTGAAGAACATGTGCATATTAGTCCAATGGACGAACCAACAAGATAACAATAAGGATGCTCTTCTCCATATTTACGATCGTAAAAGCAAGAGATCAATATCGTAGGCATATGGATCCTTCTATGATAGATTTTGTTATTGTTGCGATCATTGTTGTAACTATGGTTGAGATGGGTATTAAAGAAGCTAGGGTGCGAGATGAAAGACTGCCATGACTTGCACACGCTTTTGCATCGGATGAGATCCACAACATTTAATCTTAAAAATATGTTCTCAAGTATATCATAAGGTACAACATTTGCCATTCAAACCTAGGTTGCATATGGTAGGCAAGGAAACAAATAATTAAGTTCGTGCATTTTCAAGATACATAACTTCGTTAATTCGTAAGACATGGTAAAGCTTACAATCAGGAAAGTTAGGTAATGTTCAAATAATATGTTTTCCTAAGGCTGCCCACAATGGGCCTGAAAATTTCGGTCGAGCATGTATCATGACCGATTTGCAAATCGGTTGCCTCCATTGTGAGGCCAAGGTTGAATATAGGTTGAATGTTGACAAAAGTCCCAATCGGTTGAAAATACAACCGATATTAAATACATGTGTGAACGTTTGAAAGTTAAATACAATCCGAAAAAAAAAGTGAGTTACCACTGTGGCACTTGGGTCATGTCTGGTCGTCGGAGAGAGAAAGCTGACGTGGCAGCCGGAAACATGGGTCAAGTTGGGTCACCACTGTGCCCAGCCTAAAGTAATAGTACTGACTATTATTATAAAAAGATTTTCGCTCTGGAATATTAAAAGGCATAAGTGTTGAATGATGTAAATACCGTAGGTTATGATGTTTATTGAGACACGATATATAGATGTTACATGAGAGAAAACCTAGAAACTCTAAACCCACAAACAGGTTTGGGCTTATTTATCATCTAATATTCCACCGCAATTCGAGCGGCGAAATCACTAAAGCTCGAATTGGAGGAAATAATTTAATTATTAAAACATAAAGCTAAACATAAACAACAAAACTAAAGATAGTTATCTTGATTAAAAAAAATAATGAATAAATAAATAAAATCAAGACTTTGATAGGTACCCAACCGTGTAATCCGAAAAGGAGTGAATTTTTTTTATTTCCGACTACTGTTTGCACTTATAATGGCGTGTGATGGAGAGTCCAACCGGTGGAAGTAGTAATTCCGGTATGCTTTTCTTCAAAATTTAATTACAAATCCATGGCCGCTAACGACGTCAGCTTAGATAGAGAGTTATAAGCAAAACAGTGAGCCAATTGTTGTTTTCTGAACACAACTGCTTATTCTGGTGTGTGACGAGGCGTCCTAGTGGCTACCGTTGCGATTCCCATATGCTTTTTTTTGGAATTTAATTACGAAGCCATGGCCAATGACCTCGTCAATTAACTCCTTACGATTTGAGAGTTATGGCCGAAACATTGGAGCTGCATTTTTTTAGTACGAATAAACGGCGATGGCTAGGGTTTGATGGGGTGGCATTGAGGCGGCGACTCAAGGTAGCCGACAAGGTCCGAAGATGAGACCTAGAGCTCTAATATCATGTTGAATGATGTAAACCCCAGGTTATGATGTTTATTGAGGCACAATATGTAAACCAACAAATGGGCTTAGGCTTATTTATCATCTAATAATAAGAAAGTTTTTCACCCACTACAACTAGAGCCCAAAATAGAGTAACAATAAAACACATAAATTTAGCTTTAGTTAGCCTTACAAACGGATTTTCATGGTTATCACTCTGCAGCTTGGATTAACATAGCCTTTTAGAAACTTTGCCCAGATAAATATGAATTTCATGGTACAAAAGGGCCTACTTGCACAAACGGATCTTCTATATTATTTTTTGCAGGGTAAATTAGGCATTGTAAAGAGGAATTCCTTTATATATTGGCCTATTGGGTGTTAGTTCTTGTGTAGATTCTGCATCTATAATTTTGTTTTCCATTACGTTATCCTCAAAATTACAATTTTCATTGTATAACTACCGAATAAGGGTATAAATAAGCCAGTCGAGCCTAATATTGTGAGAGTATACTTATATTTAAGTGAGATATGTTTGGATTGTGAGATTGATGTTCTTATTAGTACGATAATCTTTTATATAATAAAGAAAACCCACTTCGAGGTTTTTGACATAAGAGATTTTTGGAACTTCTCTTATCTACCTCTTATATAAAGCAAGCTTGTCCTATTATTTCTCCCTCAAAAATATTAATCAACCTCCAAGTGTAAAATACGATTTATCACAACCGTCCATTTTTTGGGGACAATTTGGGCGGAACTCCTAAAACGAGTATCATTTGCAACATTTCACAACAACAATCAAAACACACACACAACTCCTCCTCTCTAATCCTCTCCATCAAACCCTCACGGAAAATACTCTCAACGATCCCCTTCTCAAAACACAAAATCAATATTAGATCCAGTAAAAAGAAATCAAATCTGAAAAGGTGATGCATCCCTCATTTATTTTCAGCCACATGTTTCAACCATCCCTATAACAACCATCACCGAACCGAATCCTAAAACAACAATTATCGATGCATCAAATAAACATTTTTTCTTATGATAAATTTAAATCTTTAATATATAATCGGGTATGTTGGATTTCCATTTTTAGTTTCATTTAATATATATATGTGATTGATTAAACTTTAAAATATGATATAAGGGTTTTTTATTTTGATTGTAAATGTGTGATTGATTCTTGACTTTGGTTTAATGTTCTTTTCACTTTTAAATTGGTGATTTATTGATATCAAACGAATCAGGTGTTTGTCATATAATTTAAAAGTGTTTGACGAAATGCTCGAATGAACTTTTCGTCAAGTTCAATGTTTTATAAACTTGGTCAAATCACAAGCTATATGTTATGGATGAAACATGATTCATAGAGCGTTAACAGGTACCTTTGGGCAAGATTGAGATGGCTCTCGACTTAATTGATAAACCTGTGCAACTGAGGCGTACTGGAGACAAGTAAGCATACTATATTATCATTATGTTCAATTATATGTCCCATTTGTTAAGGAAGTCTAACAAATGTTTATACTTTTGAGTATACTAATTGGTCAACTATTAATGAATGTTTATACTATTGAGTATACATTGCCATTACTCATTGTGCCTTCACAAATATAGCTCGATGAATGATTAGGCTATATGGTAAAACCAGATTCTATGAATTCTTTGATGCATACATGTGAATTTTTTAGGAGTTTTTTTTAAAGATAATGCAATTTCTACACATTAAATTTTATACAAACTGTTACAAAAAAAAAAAAAAAAAAAAAAAAAAAAAAAAAAAAAAAAAAAAAAAAAAAAGTTTTCATTAGATGAACCTAATCAGTTATCTGAATCGATGTTTTAGAGATCTCTACTACTGAATTATATCTGGGCGAATGGTTTTCTGTTCTTGCTGGAATTGGGCACACCCGGTGTGCGACCCACGAAGAGCCAGCTGCAAGGAATTATTATCCACAGTCGCTTCGCGTATGGAAGGTGTGAGACAGATTTGAAGTTGATAAACATCTGAGAATTGTATTAACTAATCGTACCATTGTTTATCCAGGTGTTAATGATAAGTTGTAAGTTATTATTTGTTTATATAATATTTTGTCTTATTTAGTAGCGAAACTAATTACAAGATTTGGATTTCTAGGTCCTGTAGTTGCAGAAGTTCAGACCAGGTTTTGTCAGCATATGCACCTCGAGCAGCAACAGTGGTGCATATAAAGAAGTTAAAAGTAGTCACAGATGTAATTTTTTTGGGAAAGACCATGACATTTGAAATTAACTTCCTGATGTCTCTTCATTATACAAACATCACAGCCACACACCCTACCTCGCAAGTGAAAAGTCAATGGATCAGGATGACGTTGATGACAAAGAAATTAAATATCACTTGGATCCAAAGTGAGTTTTTTCATGTATTTCTTATAGACTCTCCATTTTCTGGCCGGTTGACATAATTCCTTGCTTGATATATCCTCTTTCATTTTTGTAGATATGCTGATGTTCAGACACAAGAAACACATGTTCGAACTCGCCTCAACCGTATGTAAAATCATCTTCATTGCTCATTCATATAATGTATTAATCTATTTGCTATAGTCATCACACATTTGTTTCAAAATAACAATAAGGCTAAAAGAGACTTTATTTGCATATAAATTTTTCTAGGCAGGTTAAATGTGTATAAGATATTGTAAATAAGCTAAACCAAACACCAATACTGATTTTCAAGTTAAAAATTATAATCATTTCTGGTATTATTTTCATGTTGTAACACATTAAGCCCAAAACATAGATCTTATTTCATGGCTTATGAACTTATTTAAGCTAATCCAAGCAGCCCTCATAGCCCAGACAATAGGCTAAACTAAACACCTGGTGCTTTACAAATACACAAATTTCATGTATGATTAGAAAAGTCGGTGGTTTAACTAATATCAAACTTTTATTCGTAGGTAGTGGAAGTTGTAACAAATCTGGTGCCTGGAGCGATTCAGCTTCTTCTGGAAGTTTTGAACAAGTGGTAACATGCTATAATTTCGGTAACATAACGTATATGACTATAGCACTTTTTAGCTCTATTAGTCACATTCCTGATATTGTGTAGACCAGCCCTTGACCGAACGGATTATGGTATTTTGTTTTTTTTTGTTTTTTTTTTTTTTTTTTTTTTGAAGTACAGAGGGTATGAAACCTGAAAGAGAACCATGCCGCTGGTATTGATACCGCCTGATTTAGGTAGCAACAATAGAATTGGAATTTCGGTAAAAAAAAATTCATGCATTTAGTTTATGTCTTATTTTATAGGTAACTTTGGAGCCGTTTCTGTTAGTGCAAATATTACGATATTTAAACTAAACGATTTATTCGGTTTTAATAATGACAAACATGTAACTTGTAATACATAATGTAAAATGTGCAAGTTACTTGTAAACACAAATCATCGATGCATACTTACATCAACACCTCCCGACGTCTCAAGTATTCTTCAACGTAGTCGTAGATTTCCATCCCGACATATATCACTCAAGGTATGGACAAACAAATCTACTACTTGACAAATGATCAAAGGATTTTATTTTTCTAAACTTCACATTTTTAATGTGACAAAACATTTTTTCAAAAATATATTTCACAAATTATTTTTGAATTAAAAAGAAAAATTTTATTTTGAAAAATATGTTTGAAAATCCCAATAGTCAAATTTCCCCCCAAAACAGCTCCTAACTTCCCCAAATAAACCTTCCCCACTAAAGACAAACGAAGGAGCGTCTACGGCACCATTAAATAGGTACGGCTCCACTAAATTTAGTGGAGCCGTCGGGTATTTAGTGGAGCCGTGGGTCTGTAACGGTCAGATTTTCCCTTGCCTATAAATAGTGGACCATTCCACACTTCCAACTTGATTTTTCCAGTCCTTTTTCTCTGGTCTTATCCCTCTTCACTTAGATAACTTTCTTTGATCATTTGAAGAGTCTTAGGTTGTTTAAGAGTGATCCAATTATCCTCTCAAGTGATCCTCTTCATTCCTCTTGATTAGCAAGAGAAGAACACAAAGTATCCTAGATACAAAGTGTTGTCATCCCTCTTGATTAGCAAGAGAAGAACACAAAGTATCCTAGATACAAAGTGTTGTCATCCCTCTTGATTAGCAAGAGAAGAACACAAAGTATCCAAGTAGATACAAAGTGTTGTCATCCCTCTTGATTAGCAAGAGAAGAACACAAAGTATCCAAGTAGATACAAAGTGTTGGAGTTGTTAGGTCTTGTAACATTTGTTACACTCTTGATTGTATCATAGCATACATCAAGATTGTTTTTCTTTTGTGAGAGAGAGAGAGTCAAGATCATTGTGATCTTAAGAGATAGTGAAGATCTCTTGAAGCCATTGGGCTTGTGTGATTGATCATGTGGATCAAGGGTAGATCGGGTAGATCGTGGTAGATTGGTGCTAGCTAAGATTAGCACTCGACATCTAGCTTAGTGTCGGAAATAGGATAAGCGACGTGTATGGTGTAGATCGGGTAGATCATGGTAGATTGGTGCTAGCTAAGATTAGCACTCGACATCTAGCTTAGTGTCGGAAAACAAGTTAAGCGACGTGTACGGTTTTCTCCGCCTAAAGGGAGTTTGTTGATTAGTGAAGTAACTCTCGAGTTGGGTACTCGGGGAGTGGAGTAGGGCGAAGAGGAGCTTCGTGACCGAACCACTATAAATCACCGTGTCCGGTTTGCGCCTTCTAACTTATCTCTTTACTTTCATTTCATTCGTTATCGCTTTATATTTATATTTATATTTGCATAGCGTATATGTTTGTGTGACTAGTTGCTTATGTCATGATTGATTATGTATGCTCCATGGTTTGATTGTGCATATGTTGTAGTTTACTATAGTCATCTCTAGATGCTATAAACTCATAGTTGACACTTTTCATATTACGTCACACTCGATCGGGTGTTTGATACAAAAGTTTTAAGTTTTTAAATGGAAACGTATTCACCCCCCCCCCTCTACGGTTTCCACAGTTTCGTTCACATTATTGGTTCTTTGGCAGGTGCATGTTCTGTGTCAGGGTTCTTCGCTGTATATTGTGCTAGGATGGAGGCTAGAGCACCCTTCAAATTATACTCTTACTCAGATGTAGATAAGAGCCTGAAAGCAGTCCCAAACACCTTCTAAAGGGCTGTTTGAATCAAGGTTTCTGAAAATTGTATGTTAATGAGATTAGTAAGGTTTCGCGGCGAGTTCTAAACAACCACTGATGGTGAGCAAATTATAGGCCTGGGAGACCTCGGATGCCAGGTAAATGACTTCCTATTTCTGTAACGTGTTCAAGTCATATATATATAGTGGCAAGATTTGATAAAAAAAAGATCCCATTTTGCATTGATGTATCACATATGAGCGAACTGTAAAGATGCCAGTTGGAATAACAGTTTTAAAAAAATCTCACGTCAAACACATGACCTATAAGTATAGGATAAAACTCAAAAGTGGCCGGACAATTTTTTTTAATAAATTGTGTAAAAATTACATGTCAAATATGAATGCAGTAACTTCATCATTATTACTCTAATCGATCTTTTTTGTGAGAACTTTAGTCACTTATCCTTTAGTTTTACCCGTTTGAACTGTAAATGACAAAACATAACCCAAAATGCGTTGACATCGCCACCTTTACACTTACGGTCTTTATTTTTATTCATTTGAGTTGTAGTGAATTTGTTATCGAAGATGAACCAATAGTACTGATGCCTAATTTTCTATGCACACACGTTATAGGAAATGGGCATACCTGTTGGAAAGAGCATTAGAGCGATTTTGACCCGTTTAGGTACAACTGGATTGATTGAGAAACGAATTGAAGGAGGCTCAGGGTACTCTATTATGATTGTGCCGCATTTGAGATTTTGGTACAGGTTAGTACGAAAATGTGTTGCTCAACAAATTGGCTAAGGGAGTGATAGGAGTTATATATGGATAACGAATTAGTATCTACTCAATTAGGTTACAAGAATTCATGCTAGGATGCCCACACATGTTGTCTGGACTAAAGAATTGGTTTTTTTACGAACGTCAAATAAACAGTCATACTATATCGGCATATTGCATCTGCATGATTGAAACTAAATACAAATGTGTTATAAATGTAGTGTGTGGTAATATCACGTGGAATATTAGAAAGAGATGTGCTTGATATCCATCGCAAACCTTTTTTTTTTTTTTTTTTTTTTTTTTTTTTTTATGTTGCCATTCAATGGAAACAAAAAGGTTGCTCATATAAACTCTTGCCCTTTAACCATAAATTGTAGTTCACGATTTAATAGGCCACATACTTCACTAATCAGCTATGCAATATATTTGTGTAAAAAGATTAATTGCACGGCATGTTGTAATATCATATACAACCGACAAATGTGTATATTGTTTAACTATACTTTTTGGAATTTATCATGATTTTTTTCCCTTCGTATTAGCACTTTATTTTAGTTTCTCATGTTTAATTTTATACATGTGAATTATGTAGGCCTTATTCAAATATATGGTGCGGTGGTCCATACACCAGGTAGAATTTAGGGGGAAGGTACTCTCATATTAAAGGGAAAGGCAAATACGCTGCAATTAGGCCACCAAAATGTGTATGATATGCAAATGCATTATCACATATATACACATACATTTTTCATGTTTGGGTTTTTTTATATTAGATCTTAATTCAGTTTGCTAAGTATTCTTTATGGTGTATAAACAATTCCACTTGAATCCTACAGAAGGATAATGAGGAGGAAAGAACACGAGATTAATACTTATTGTATAACAAATTAGGAATTCTAAATTTTATATTATATTTATCGTGATACGTTCTGTGGAACAAAGTTAGAAGTATAAGTAAAGGGGTCAAATGTTGCCCCTCTACTCATAACAAATTTATTTATCAATTTGACCCATTTTAATTTTAGTTGCCTTTTAGTTCAGTGTCTTATTTACCGACCCAATTGACCTGTTTTATATACAAAGCGTAACACTTTGGCTCACTTTTGACATTCTGTGTGTGTTCTTGATCAATTGTGAACAGGTAGTGGAGTTTTAATAGGATGTTTTGTCGCTTATGGAAAACTACAATTGCGTATAAACTAAAGATGAGATGATGAGAAATAATGGTCTATAAGGAGAGCAGCGACCAAATTTTTTGCACAACATAGTGACTAATTAAGTTCCTGTGAGGTACTTCCTTTTCTCCTATGCTATTTGATAAAATCATAGTATTTAGCATTTTTGTATAAACGTAGTCATTTTAAACCTGGACATAAACATGGTTTGTGTGTTGATGATATATATTGCTCTCAACTTTTTAACTTTCATGAACAAATTGTTCTTTAATGAACATTATCTATGACTTTGAGATTATTTTTTAACGTATCGTGTTTCGATTAGGACCTTTATATGATACAGTTAGTTTACTAATTTATAGTAACCAATAAGTGTGAAATTATATTAGAAAGTGATAGAAATGGAAAAGGCAACGGGTGTTAACTTAACAAAGAAAGGCGCAAAATAGGCCGTTGGGATGTATTATTCGTATGATCTGGTCAACGGTTTTCAGGATGAGGCGTGTTTGGATTAGGCTACTATAGAAATTAAGAATATTATTGTATGTTTAGATCAGATCATCATAAAAGTGTGTTTCAATTAGACCCTGCAACTGATGTAACATGATGTGTATGGAGTTGATTGAAATGCGTATAGTTGTGTTTGGTGTAGGTTGCTGAACCAGGAATTTGCATAAGAGTCGGAAATTTCACTTGATGGAAACGTTAAGGAAGATCCTTCATAATCATTATTGCAAGATTTCAGGGCAGTCTTTGTAGTTTATTGTCTGATATGTTCAGCACCGATTTGGACTTTATGACTTGCAAATAGAATTTCAAAATCAAATTTATATGAGCTATTTTTACATGTTTTTGGATATATACAGTATGGGGAGCCATTTCAAAATCAAATTTACTATGTCTGATATGTTCAGCACCTATTTTGACTTTTTGACTTGCAAATATGATGTCTTTATGTATGGTAAAATGGGTGATGTTAGCTCTATACCTAGAATGATTATAAGCCCATCTGACAAGAAGATGCCTTTTTAACTTAATAGAAGACAATTCCCTATTTCCGTTTGTTTTGCCATGACTATAAACAAAAGTCAAGGCCACACATTGTCTAAGGTTGGGCTATATTTGGAACAATCAGTTTTTTCCCACGGACAACTTTATGTAGCCGTCTCAAGAGTAAAAAGCAAGAGAGGTCTAAAAGTGTTGTGTTGTGACAAAGACGACAACTACACCAACTCTACAACCAACGTTGTATATAGAGAAGTTCTTCATAGATTATAAACTATATGTAATTCGGTTAATTTGAACGTTAGATATTGTTTAACGTTATTATTTTCTTGATAATGACATGTTTATTTTATTCATTTTCGTCTCATGGATATGACTACACGTTCATACATATTTTACTGTTAATTTTATCGTATAATCAAAATTTTAAAGCTAGCCGCCCATTCAGGGCGGGCCTTGAATCTAGTTAAGTAATAATTGAATCATTTTTATTATTTTTATAGAAATATATTTAGTAAAAGAACTTTTAATATATCTTGATTTGACAAAAGTTTATAAAAAATTCGAGTTGAGATGTAGAAAAAAGTTGAAACACGCATGTCATTACGGTTTATTCTTCTTACTTTTGGACTTAATTGAAATAAAAAGGTTAAAATATGCAAGTTATAATTTGGTAATTTAGAAGCCTAAATGGGCTTGTTAACAAAAAAAAAAAAGAAAAAAGGAAAAGAAGAAATCAAAGTTCAAAGTGGGGTCGAAGGAGAGACCTTCCACTCAAATTATAACATGATATCCAGAATGCTAAATTAACGCATCGGTTTTCTTTCCTTTTTAAGGCTATGCACAATCGACAGATTTTATCGGTCGATCGCTTGGAAATGTCCATATCCGACCGATATTGAGATCGTTCGGTTCGAATGTGGTATATCGGTCGCTTCTTGGCGCAAGACAACATCGGTCCTTCAATCGACCGAGTTTAAAGCAAACCAAACACACATTTGTATGCGTTTGTGTGTTAAAAAAAAAAAAAAAAAAACAACTTATTCACTGTGGCACTTTAGTCGCTTCTGGTCGTTAGAAAGAGAAAACTGACGTGGCAGCCGATGACCCAGGTCGTTTGGGTCAACGACTGTGCAACATTTCATCTTTAATAGTAGTAATTTAATCAACATTTTCAAAATGTTAATTATAGAATGTGTAGAAACAAGGCCATTGCTTATGTAGCCTCATTGGTGATTCTATCAAGCGCTAGCTATAAGCCTAAGATTATGAGGTCAGTTATTATCAAACAACTACTGGATATTATTTATCCATTGCTTAATTAGAACTAGCTGGATGACGATAAATGTAGTTAATAAATTGCTAACCCAACTTTCTTCGCAATTTCTTACCCGCTTAGTGAATTTATTTCACAATACTCTAAATGTATATGTGTTCGTTGTGTGTGTTTGTTTGAGTTTTCTCATAGTTTTCCTGCAACACCATATTGACATCATTATTCCCACATATATAAAGACCCTCACATTCTCTTACCCGTCAAACACTCCCTCCGAAGTAGATAATTTTGACGAATCAAGGTTGCATTGATTTAAATTAAGATTAAAGTTGTAAAAAATTTGAAACAAAATAAAATAAACCCACTAAAAATGTAAAAACTAAAAATTTATAAAAATATATCAAAATTGATATTGAATTAGAGAGCACAAGATTTTAGAAAATATGGTGAAATTAGACCATAAAAAAAAAATAGATAAAAAGACATTTCAATTTAAAAATAAAAATGATTTTTTAGTTGAGAAGTGACACATGTCACTCTATGATTGCACCTACTTTTCGTTATCGAGCTTTGATATAAGGGTCTAACTAAAGGGAACTAAAAGGTGATCTAATGCATAAATGACTTGTACTAGTGAAAATGGAAATAGGACTAAAACCCGGGATGCTAGAAGGAGTGATCAAACTATACGAGAACGTTCTACCGATCTGGATGTAAATAAAAAATACAGGCATTTGTGGGTTCAATGCGAAAATTGTTATGGATTAAATTATAAGAAATTTTTTAAATCAAAAATGAATCTTTGTGAACAATGTGGATATCATTTGAAAATGAGCAGTACTGATAGAATCGAACTTTTCATTGATTCGGGTACTTGGGAGCCTATGGATGAAGACATGGTCTCTCTAGATCCCATTCAATTTCATAGGAATTGCTTCTATAACCGATACGGGACTCAATGGATCTATTTTACAAATAATCTCTCAATGGAGCTATTTTACAAATAATTTCATAGAATACGTCTTGTTTATCTCGATGAAATGGGCGGAGTAGCTATCCCCATTCCAAAAATATTTACGATGTTCAGTAGCTTTTCCATGGCTTCCCTTGCATTACCGGGTATGAGTGGTTTTGTTGCAGAAGTTATAGTCTTTTTGGGTTGGGGAACGGGGAATCCTCGCCCCGCCCGATTAATATATACACATATACAAATATATCTATACCTATATAGTATTTTGTTAGTATTTACGTAATAAAAAAATATTACTCTAATATTGTTAGTTTTTTAATATTTGTAAGAATGCAAAATTGTGATTATAGAAACTCGTTTAGTGTCATATTTTTAAGTTTTAATTTTTGGCGGTGTAATTTATCATTATTTATGCATAATACTATTGTTGAAAACTTAATTAGGCTTGTTTTTAATTGATTATTAATAGGTTCGTTATTGCTAACGGTCTAAAAATAACAATAAATGTGAAATGGTGCGGCTTTGATCGAGAATTGCACCCAAAAAAGACACCCCAATAAGATCCCCGATTAATACGGGGTGGGTTTGGGGGACCATCACGCCCCAACAAGGCGCCCCGATGGGGTGTGGGGCGGGTTTGGGGAGAACTTTGGTAATCGGGTTTGGGGATGGGGATGGCCGCCCCGCCCCAAACCCGCCCCGTTGCCATCCCTATGTCTATGTGGCATGAAAAGGTATGAATTTTGGAGAGGTCAAAGAAGTGTTTATTATCATTTATGTTAGAACAATTTATAAATTTTAAAAGTTTTAACCATAGTGGAAATATGTTCATAATATGAAAAGGTTTAAGAATTAATGACAATGTAAGATGTGACAATTTTATAAACCTTTTAAAAGGTCCACCATAGTGGATGCCCTTAGTACACGAGGGCCCACACCATTGATAAATCCCTACCTAAGTAGGCTACTTTTACTCAATCCTCACTGCAAGGGTTTGAGACCGATTTTATATTCCCAATTTTATAACCAAACAATGTATTATAACTTTTCTAATCAAAACCCACCCAAAAGTGGGATACCAAACGCACCCTTAGTATTATAAAAAAGATTATAAAATCTCTATCGCTAAGATAATAATCTGTTTTATTTATAGAACAATTTGGGATGTTTTAAGTATTTGAGAACACTTTGGGCGACTTTTGACCCGACCAACTCCTTTGGCCCGTTTTCTTTTAGCTAAGCTATTAATTTACCTGTTCAACCCGTAAGAGATTAAAAATAGGGAAGTGATATCTAACATAGATTTACTTGCACACATATTTAGTGCATGAATGCTTGTCCTCATGCATTGTTTTATGTGTACAAAGTAAAACTCTATGTGTAAGTATCATTTCCCAAAAAATAACCCACGTACACATTTTGTTAGCCACGAGTCACAACTACTAGTTCAAGTTGGTAACAGTTGGGCCAAAAAGTTACCATTTTTTGCAATCTATCTGTCCATCTAAAGCTAACTGTTAAAAACATCTATCCAATGGGCTTTCAGGTACGACAACTTCATAATTCGGTTAGTGGGAGTGTCAGTCTTCGCCTTTGCAACAACGTTTATACTACTCGCGATGGAGACACCAAGTGCTTTCCTTCATGCATTACGTCTACATTGGGTAGAATTTCAAAACAAGTTTTATCGAGGCGACGGTTATAAGTTCAAACCTTTCTCGTTTGCAGCAATAGCAGATGACAAAGACTAGTAAATGGCAATCAAGTCCTCGTCTCACTTTATACGGGAAAGAAAGACTTAGGAAGAAAGTTTTTCACCCACTAGTGGAGCCTAAAAAGAGTAACATTAAAACATAGAATTTTGGCTTAGTTAGTGTTACAAACGGACCTTCATTGTTATCACTGTGCAGCTTGAATTAACATAGCGTTTTAGACCCCGGCCCAGCTAAATCTGAATTTCATGGTACAAAAGGGCCCTGCTTGCACAAACGAATCATTTATATTATTTTTTGCAGGGTAAAATTAGGCGTTGTAAAGAGGGATTCCTTTACATATCGGGTGTTAGTTCTTGTGTAGATTTTGCATCTATAATCTTTATATTCTGGCCTTGGTTTCCAATATTGGTTGATCAGATTGGAAATGTATCTTCTGTATCAAAGTAAACTTTAATTTATTCAAGATCTATAATCTTACAATGCTAAACGAGCGCCTGAAAAGTACTATGTGTAATTAGATGTAGTAAGTAACCTCAACACACTCGTAGAGAACAATACAATGGACATTATCGATGGTTATGAAGGAACACTCTTACTTTTTTGATGGGTAACAAATACCCAAAAATCATCATACATCCAAACATTACAAGGTAAAAAAATAGAACTTTTGTTTTTGTTTTGACTTGTACCTGTTGACCCGTCAAGGCTAAGGTATACGAGTATGTATGTAAAAGAGAAGACACAACTTGCAAGCTATTCATGATTATTACATGAATTGTTGATATTGACTTTTACTCGGACTAAATTAAGCTCGAGCTTAAGATATTTAAGTAGAGTTTTAAGTCGAGCTTGAGTATTTGTTTAAAACGCCATACATATTAAAGGCCATTTAACTTTGATATGTTTATCAAATAACTTGATATTATCATGTAGTACTTAGAATATAAAACGGATGGTTAAAACATTTTATGAGAAAAAACTAGTATCAATTTAAATGAAATATCATTAATAACATAAGACTTCGCTTCGTGCCTTGCAGCGAAACGCGGTAAAAAATCCTCGTAACATAGGATTGGCAAACATTAGTAAAAACAGAAGAGATGCAACAAGTAAAGGACGGCGGCATGTCAAGTCAAGTTAACGAGGTAAAAGAAATTATAAACATAGAACCAAATAATAGTAATAGAAGATGTGATTTGACATATAAACTCTTAAGTTGTAGTTAAAGGACGAATATGTAAATTTTGTAAGCCTATATCGATCTGTACCTAATTTTCCTGAGTTTAAGAGCTTTTATTATTTATTTATTTCTCTCTCAACCTAGAAACACACGAACTCTATCTCTAGAGTACTTTCATTCGTAACCTAGAGTTAAACTTTAACACACTGTCACGTCAGCGCCACATCAGCTTTAACCTTTTTACCTTTAACTCAAAAAAACACCCACAATCATAACTCACCTTAACTCAACTTTAACTCAAATATTTTCAAACTCAACCCTAAACTTATAATAATACTTCATTTATTAAAAACATAACATTCATTAAAAACATATTACATTACATAGTTAATAAAAAAAAGTTACAACGAAATTAAAAAAATAATAATAACGAAATAAAAAACACAAGAATAACCAAACTACAACATAAAAAAAAAACACAATACTAAATCTAGTGACGAGGTTGGAGGTTATATTTTTTGATGATTCGATCTTTTTCGTCATTGATCCAACAAACAACGTTTGGATCCTTCCCGGTGGTGTCCATCATCAAAAATTTCATTTCCTCCAATCTTGTTATCGTCTCATCTTTTATTTGGGCCGCCTGATACGCCGCTTGGGCGGTTTCCCGTTTCAAACGATACTCGTTTGTCATAGCCTCCCCGAATTGGCTAGACGAGCTCGTTCCCCCGGTACTCGCTCCCCCCGTACTTGTCGTGCTCTCGGATCTAGCTTTCTTTGAAGCACGCTTTGTTCCCATAGGACGTGGGTGTTCATCACAACCAAACAACGCCTCGTTTGTTTCGCTTGGGACATCGCCGGTTAAATCAACCCCTTCCGGCGCGTCCCATTTCATATGAGCCCGCAAAACCTCCCAAGCCGCCTCGTTGTTAAACGGAGCGGTTCTGTGCTCGTTCTCATACATTTGTTTGGCGCGTTTAAGGATATCCATGTCACTTTCCCCACTTTTTTGTTGGCGTTGGGAACGTTTGTAATAGGCGTTGTACTTTGTGCAATCACAGTTCAACGTTTTCCATTTTTCTTGAATCATATCCTTGTTTCGCTTTTGAAAATTGAGTCTATTAAACTCATTTTTCACCTGTTTCCAACATGTATCCTTGCTTTCTTAACGACCCACTTCTGAATCCTCGGTCGCGGCCACATAACACGTGGCAAGTAATTTTTCCTCGTGTTGGTTCCAACGTTTGATGAAGTCGGTATTTTCTTCATCCTCCTCCAATGGTTCGGGTTCTTTCATTTTTTTTGTCTTTCGTTTGCCACCCCGTTTGTATGGATTTGGAGGAGACGTAGGTGTCTCGGGAACATCATGGGTTTCCGTTTGAGAATGTTGTGATTGTTGTGATTGTTGTGTGAATTGAAGATTAGAGAAATTGGTGTTTAGGTTCGATTGTTGTTGTTGTTCCCAATATAGCATTCGTTGATGCTGTAAGTAAAGTTGTTGGCTCGACAAGCCAAGTGGGTTGTCGATTGGGTTGTTGGGTGATGGTGCGTTCAGGTTTGAAGATGACCCGGCATTTGGGTTATTCCATCCGGTGTTTAGGAGATTAATGAAACTATCATCGTCGTTTGGGTTAAATCCGAACTTTTTTTTTTTGTGTGGAAGTTTGAATATGAAAGTATATGATGTATTAGATTGATTTGTGGAAGTGTGAAAAAAAATGTTGTGTTATTGGGTATTATAGAAGAGTGAACATGGTTTTGATTTTTATTTTATTTTATTTTTTTTTTTTTTTTTTTAATATAGCTGTTTGATTAACAGTAAAATTGGAAGGGGGGTGAAATGATTTTTTTTTTTTTTTTTTTTTTTTTTTTTTTTTGTGTGAATATAACGGTTATATGGACGTTATAGGGGGCGAAGTGATTTTTTTTTTTTTTTTTTTTTTTTTTACATATACACCCCTTAACGCAGCGTTAAAGGGTTAACGCACCCTTTTAACGCTGCGTTAACGCAGCTATGCTCCATTGGTTAACGCAAGTTTAACGCACCCACGTTAAAGTTTAACGCAGGGGTGCGTTAAAGTTTAACGCAGGGGTGCGTTAAACGTTGAGAGTGCTCTTAGTTGTGTTTTGTTTTTTTTCTTTTTCTAGATCTATCATATGTTTTTATAAAGCTAGGCGGCAGAGATTGTTTGTTCATCAAGTTCTATAATTGGAATATATGGATCTGATCCGATGTAAAGGCTTAGGTAATCTTTCATCCCATCATCATTAAAATTTAAAACACTCATAATTGCAACAATGAAATTTGATCATAGAAAGATGTGTATGACTTATATAATCTATATATGGCTTTGCGTTGTATTAATTTTATTTATAACACAAAATCCTTTTTCTTATCTTGTTGATTATATTCTTCCAATGGCCTCATATATATGCGTATGTAATGTGGATGCAGATATCCTAGTAGCTAGCTTACATGTGAAAATATATATCTCGATGTGTTGTGGTTTTGGATCCTGAGATGATTACAAGGTTCCGAAAAGGATAAGACATGTGTGAAGTCCAGGTGAATTTTCTCTCTTTTAGTTTTTCTTCATATTTGAAGTTGTTTCATCATCCTTGCTCTTTTAACTAGAGTATTACATGATATATACGTGCTTAAGCTACCACTTTCTTGTCTTGCGGCTTTGCTTTACATTTAAATTTGTGATGATATTGATGATAGCCCTAATCGATCAAATGTGAAACAAACTAATTATATATTTTCATCAGCCTTACACTCTAGCTGTTCTAATCTTGCGCGGCCACATTAATTAACTCTATATTTTTCTTCAATGCTATCAAGTCAATGGATGTTTACAACCCTTATAATCTGTCTATATATTCAGCTCCCATGTGGCCCTCTAAGCTTCCTCCGCTGCTTTCTTTGGTTTTCTTGGTAGTGATCAGAGAGGTCAGCCTCCTGTTTCAGTTCTCTTTCTAATTATTCTTTGCGGAACTTGACATAGTTCAATACACTCTCACATCACCACATCATTTCCTTACAAGTTCACTTTTCAACCTCGGTATGAACACCCCCCTACAAGCTCGGGATTGCATCGGCAAGAAAACATGTTTAGATGGTGTCACATTTTCTATTTTACACAACTGTATACAACTCCAAACCAAGCATTTTGTAAGACAGCCAAGCAAGTTTTACATATTAAAGGAACAATCTTTCGGAACTAGAAATTCAATTTTAAAAACATGACAAAATAAAAAAGTTTCTTCTGAGCTCAAGTCAGGCCAAATTTATATCAAACAAGTAAAGAAAACAGCCTCAGACGGAAACATCACGTGTAATGCAGCCTGATTCATCAAAACGAAAACTTTGCAAAGTGCAAACCCGGACCTGCGAAACAACAAACAATGCTTCCCTTTGCTTTAGAAAAATACTAATCAACTATTTCAAATCTCCGTAAGAACACCCGATATGAGCTAGGGATAGCGTCGCCATGTGAGGGCTTGACGTCGGCATGCATCGGCATCACCGTTGTCGTGTGGGCTCGGCGTACTAATCGTTTTGGGTGGATCAGTCTTCCAATACCAGTCTCTTTTTCTCTATTCTTTTGCTTTTTTAATATCTGTGTTCCAAACTCAGTTTATTTTATCTATAGTTTTGAATGCATCATTGAAAATTAACATTGAATTTAAATGGTTAAAATAATTAAAATAATAGAAACCATAAGATGAAGAAAAAAAAAAAAAAAAACGATAACTTATGCAAGTTATCTCTATTGAGGATTTTATTACATTACTAATACTAGTTATAATGCCCACGCACGCACGGGGTTTTTTCTAAAATTTTTAATAATGTTTTTTATCTATTAAAAATTAAATAGGTTATTTTTTGTTTTTATTTTACATGGTCATCTTTGTATACAGAATTTAATTATCGCATGTTTTTGTGTATCGATAATTTAAATCAATTCATAGTTTAATCTTATGCTAAAATATTTAAAATTCATAGTTTTGGTACACTTAGGTAACTCATTTAAATTAGCTTATTTATAAGATGAAGTAAACAGTTTAAAGTTTGCCACATCCACGAAATTATAAAGAAAGAAGTTGCTTCTTCTCGTTGAGCTCCAAAAGAAATATTACTAATTAGCTAATTCCGGTTCATGGGTCATAAGCTTTGCGGTTTTGATATCTTCATTTATAATCAAAAAAGCAACATATACTTTTAGAGTGTCTACCATAATCCATCAAGCTCTCCCCCCAGATACATTTCATACTTTGCAGCCTTGTCTCACTTTTTTAAAATCTCCTCAAACATTCTAGCACTTTACTTTTATAAATTTTAGCTTTGCTGCAATTATCTCCAACTCAGTTTTGATGAATTTTTATTCACTTTTTGCCTACTCATACCAATTTATGTCCACTAACTATTCAGTTTGAAAAACGAACGTTGCAAGCATATGTATCTTATCACCAAACCAACCGGAAACAATAATTTTCAATCTATATGATTGTATCATCGCAACAATTATTATTTTAACATTATTACGACAACTTACTTACCTTCTTTTACATATAATTAATCTAGTTTGTCCTCTGCAAATAATATTCAATGCAAACACAGAAACTAAAGTTAAACCAAAATGCCCACGGATAAAGTTTAGTTCACAAAATTGAATGATCATTGACTTATAAAGTTTAGTTCATTTGAGATGATTATCACTCTTCATTCTAATAAGTAATAATTTACAATTCACAATTATCTAGACTATAAACACACATGAAGAATTGCTTTGTAAACATCCGACCATATCCAAAACCAAACAATTAAGTTGTAGACATAAAGATTGAGAAAACTAACACCAAAAACACCAGCGATGACGACAACAATTTTGTAGGCAGTTTCATAAAGATCACCATCATTATACCTGTACAAATGACCAATTCCACAATTTTACTCAAACATGCTCATAGTCAATTTAATTACACTATTATTAATGAATTAAAATTTACTAACTCTTGCCCAATATACTTTCTTCTCCTAGATAACCATTTAATTTAAAAATAATTATTATAAAGTTCATATTTGATCCATCTCTGTATCCTTATACACCTAAAGAAACCTTTATTTAATTAGCAAAGATCCAAGTTAGAGTTTTGTTCCATTGCATCTCATCCTATTGCATGTATTAAGGTATTAATTTAAAATATTAGAATTTAAAAGTCAATGTGCGATTGATGAAGTTTTTCGAAGTATAAAGAAACAAACCACGTGATCATGGGCACCCACTGCCGATTGTGTGCTCTAGTTTACGTTTCCAGAAAAGCTTCATCAATGTTTTGGTACTCATTTTCTATCTAACGTATATATACTTTATTGTTAAACGTCGATAAAAGATGCTCATAAGCATGCCGAAATGAGATTCGTACATGGTTAAGCTTTCTAAAAAGTAATGAGTTCATACCTCACATGATGAATTATATAAAATGCACAAATGACATCAACATCAACCGAATAGTATATTATCACAATACTGATTTTACTTTTTCATTCATGAAATTTTGGCTGTTTTATGCATTGAAATAGAGTTTATGATATTGACCCGTATGTATCATTCCTTTTAGTTAATCTTTTAGGTTAGCACATTTGACCCGTAGACTAAAAAACATAATTTATATCGACGTACTTATACATAAGCCCGTGTTGATTTCTTTCATGCTAACCCAACTCTTTTAAAAAATGTCTTAATGAAAGACAAATGTTTAAATGTTGGTTTTAATGGATGCCCTTTTATGTTTTTTTGTACAGAGATGACCACGCAACAGTTAATCCATAGGTCTCAGTATAGTTCAAATAATTATAAATATCATTGATTAGAAGTCTTCGTATTAAACTAAAAAATTATAAAGTTATAGCTGAGAGTCTTCATAATAATCTAAACAATTTGAAAAAAAAATAAAAAAAAAAATGTAGCTAGTTAAGAGAGTGTTCATGGAGTAAGTAGAAAACTTCTTTCACTTCAGTACAATATATCATCACATGTTAATTAGTTTACTTTCATAATTATGTATATTTGATCATTTCGTAAACCCGCTATAAAGAACTTAAAACCAAATTGAAGGGATTTTTTAATACCTTTAGAAGATTGTATATTGTGGTTAGTGCTTTACTGTTTTATAAAACTTCCTTTGATGCATACTTTATAATACCAGGCGTGTGAGAAACTAAGAACAATAAAGAGAATAAAAAAAAATATAACCTTTTCTTCACCAAAGGAATGTGTTCACCTTATCTTTTTGAACAAATAGTGTTACAGAAACCGCCTCCATCCAACACGTTTTGACTTGTACATAAAATAAAAATAAATATTCGCCCCAAACATGTTTTGACCCGTTGTGTGATCCATCTAACTTTTCACCTCTATATTAAGAGTAAATTAAAGCAATCCAAAAGACAACTTCTAATACCAAGAATCTAATATATTAAGTGACTGCGTAATGACATAAAGAAGATGACAACTTACTTTTTTTTTGTCATAAGCCTCATCATTTATGCATTTTCCCGCCGTGTTGGATAGATAACTGATAAGAACCTCAAACAGTAACCATTAATATTAAAATGAAATTTGGAATGATACTACTTTCATAAAATACTTTGTCATAAGGAACTAAAAAGATCAAGATGTGAAGAGAACAAACCTGCAATCGAGGTCTGCGGCGATTGAACTGTGGTTTGTGGTTAATGGGTTGTATTGGGAGATCGGAGGAAAGGTTTTTATTAGGTCAGTTGGGGACATTTACACCATCATTATATATATACAAAATCATCTTTCTAGTACTTCTTCATACTTCTTTCTTGCATACATGACTCTTGGTACAAAAAGGCTTTAAAACTATAGTTCAATGTTCTCACACTAAATTTCTAAGTTATGGAGTATAACGTTATTAGGATGCTAGAACACTTAAACATAAATAGTTTTATAGTTAAAATCTTTCAAAATTGTACATATTCAATGGAGTCAATAGGATTCACAATGCTTAAGAATGTTCATTCTGTTTTGTAAGGTAGAGTTAATGGCTAAATCATTAATTTATGAGATATCTAGCTAGTAACTAACATCCCTGTAGTGTTTTTCTCATCTATTCATGAAGCCGCCAAGTACGCAACTTTGCAGGCTGAGCTGGAATCTTATGGGGAAGAGCCATCAATGGGTCAAGAGCTCCACTGCAGCAGAAACCAGAAAGCTAAAAAAATAGATAAACCAACATAAACGTAAAAACTCATTTATTATGGTCCACCTTGCTATATTATGTGATTTTGGTTATTAAAGATAATAAAATTACTTTTATAAAGTACATCCAAAGATCTTGTATACATCTATGTTCTCAATTATACTTACAGTTGAGTAAACTTTTCAAAGGGGCTTGTGCAAAGCATGTAAATTAAGTCAAAGTATCAGCCTATCCACCCATTACATTGAAAAATAGGATCATGTTTATTCAAATAACATAAAACAATTCTAATAAGAAAAAAGTACCAACAAATTTCACTGTTTTAGAATTTTGAGTCCATTACGGTTTACCATTATTAATTGCAGTCTAAAGTTGTTATTAATGAGTTACATTTGCTAAGGTTTATACACTGTCCAACATATGATAACAATCCAAGGAATTGGAGACCACAAAATATAGTATTAAAATGTAAGTCCAAATTTTTTATTGGAGCCTTGACTCTGGAGTATGATTCCCTGTTTTTATTGAAACCAATGGAAGAGTTTGACCCTAGCATAAGTTAGCCGCTAGCTACATGTTTAACACATATGTTGAAAGCTAACTAAGCTACGAAGTTTAATAGAACTATCGCATTACCTGGTAGAAGTTGTGTAGTTTTTGACCAAATTGAGGTCATTTTCGCTTAGGGCAGCATCAGCTGGTAATGTAATGATTTCAGAGACATTATTTCCAAGATCGGGTACGTTACAGCCAAGGGCTCTGGCTGCTGTAACTGCCTCTATGCTAGTGTTTACGTTACACATACTTTCTAAGCACTTCATAGAGCAATTCCTATAAAAAAAAAAATTGGCTAATTAGTTCCTACAGTGTGACATTGTTTGTGGGTCGTTCATGTGCGATTTACTTGACAAAAACTTGCTAGTAGAAACCATATACACCTTGCATTAGCTTCAGAGCAATTGTTTGTCACCTCTTATCCATATACAATAGGCAATTTTCCTTCACTCGACGGGAAAACATTGATAGAAGTACCCTAAAATACGCAAAATTGAACTCAGATTTTATAAAGCTGTTTAATTTACCATTCGAACAGATTTTATCAAGCTACCAAGATACTTAAGTAGCATTAATAACACATCTCAAAAATCATAAGAATCCAAACTTTACCAACAATCAAAATCTAAAACATTTATTCTTGGTATATAAATTGACAGAATATGTAAACAGCGATCGAACAAATCTTATAAGTTGGGAACCTAAGATAAAACACAGTGATGAAGCTTGAAAATTTTCAGTGGGGGGTCGGGATCTAATTTTTTTTTCCTAACGCTATTTCGGGGGGTCGAAACCGAATATACCGAAATTTTTCTACACGAAAACTATATACTCCCTACATCGCAAAAAAAATTTCGGGGGGTCGGGCGCCCCCCCCCCCCCCCCCCTATATAAGCTGCGCCCCTGCCTAAGATAAAACACAGTGATGAAGCAACATAAAAGATAAGAAGAATCGGCTGTAGAGTATTACCTATATAAAATTGATCGTGTAAACCAATTGAATCAATCACGTCAATTTATTTGTAGCGATTGATTTCCTCAAGTAATCGATTGATGATTGTAAGGTTTTCCTTTGTTACCCATCTTTTTAATTTTTTTAGATACACGGGAGCAGGGATTGTGGAGATAGTTTTATTTATGGCGCATGTATGATAAATGAGTATATGGAGCGAGCTTTTTTAAAACAATATACACTTTGATCCAAAACTATTAACTATAAGCTATGAAGTACATGTGTTTTAACAATTTTTAATACATATAAGTATAGAAAACGTTTTTAATAAATTATTTTGCCAAAACTGGAAATATTAAAGGGTTTTTATATTAAACACATCATTGTAAAAAATAATAAGTATTTAATTATTTCTTAATAAAGAATGATTTGATTTTTTTGAAATGAAAAAATTCCCGCTTGAGATTTTGTTTTATTATATAAAAGATTATTAACTTATAAATTTAAGGTATACAACAACTTAAAAATAAGAGTACCATAAAACATACCAACTCTTTTCTTTCTAAGGTTACTCGGAGTCAAAGCGGTATGGCCAGCGGTTTGGTTATAACCGGCGGTAACACCGCCGCCGGTTTCAAATTTATGCCAAAAATCTTTGGAGCACGGTTTGGCAAACCGCTGGTGACAAATTCAAAATGGAACGTTGGTGCAATGAATAAAACAAAGAAGCTCAGTTGCTTTAAGGTTAAGGACATTGTTTGTCTCAGAACACTTTGACTCACTAAGAAACTGTTGAAGATGAAGATGAACTAGAATAGGTTTGCTTTAAGAGAAATATCTTAACTAATTATAAAGCATGTATGGTCAAACTATGGTCAAGCTGAAAAACTGAATTTCTCATAATACCAATTTTGCCCTTGTCCCCTCCTTTATATTTCAAAAAAAAAAAAAAAAAAAAAAAAAAAAAAAAAAAAAAAAAAAAAAACACACACACACACAAAACCGGACTCTTACAAACACTCTCTCCACATCTTTCTCCTCTAAAAAAAAAACTAATACACATTTCACTCTCCACAAAAATCATCACCACTCACACCACCACCACCCTACACTGCCACCACCACCCTACGCCCAACGGCAC
This sequence comes from Artemisia tridentata subsp. tridentata, assembly GCA_021014915.2. NCBI lineage: Eukaryota > Viridiplantae > Streptophyta > Magnoliopsida > Asterales > Asteraceae > Artemisia > Artemisia tridentata. The sequence goes on along the minus strand of CP139506.1, from coordinate 323,426,467 downwards.
CTCCACCGACGCCACCTCCACCAACGCACCACCGGAAATCGTGGTATTTTGATAGATATATTGTTTTTGTTTATAAATCTATATATTTTGTTTGTAGATCTATTGTTTTTTTGTAGATCTGTAGTTTTTTTTATAGATCCATACATTTTTTTTTCTACATCTATTGATTTTTTTTTTTTTGTAGATTTATACGTTTCTTTAATAGATCTAACGTTTTTGGTTTTTTTTTTTTTGTTAGTGCCGCCTCTTGCAACAACTTTTACCCACTTGCGACCCAATTTCTCGCCGGAACTGTCGCCGGAAATATTTTTGGTCGCCGAAAAAAGTTACCACCGGAAAACGTTATAGTTTAGTCGCCGAAAAGAGGTACTTTTTAGATTAGCCGGAAATAATATTTTTCGTTATGTTTTTTGTAGACCTATATGTTTTTTTTTTTAGATTATTCGGAAATAATATGTTTTTTTTCATTATGTTTTTTTTTAGATTAGCCGGAAAACGTTTATTTATAGATCTATATGTTTTTTTTAGATTAGCCGCCGGAGAACGTACTGCCTCGACGGAAAACGTACTGGCTCGACGGAACACACTTCTTCCGCGCCGGAATTTGTAGCTATTGCCGGAAATAGTATGTTTTATTTGCATATTGTTGTTTTGGTGATTTGGATCTTGTGTGTTAAGATAAGGCGATGTTTTGGATCTGGGAAAACTTGATTTGGTTCGTTAAGTTATTTATTTTGATTATGCTCGAGTTATGTCAACACTAATCTTCTTTATAACAATTTTGGTTTCATATGTTACTTCAGTTGATTATACATTTTGTGTTTAGCTCCATTTCTTTGCTAATGCCCTTTGATTTACTTAATTTATATGTGTTTGTTTATGTTTAGGGAACTGTCAAGTGGTTGTTGAAGCAAAGAATTACAAAGCTTAATCTAATGAAACCACCCTTCAAATTGCTTTATCCAAAAATGTCAAAGTTGTGGTTTCTGGTATTTATTTTAGGCCTTTATTTTATTGATAAAAAAATATATATTTTTTTGGGTTTTTTGGTATCTATTTATATTAAGTTTATTTTTTTTTTATGTTAGTTGCGGAGGATGTGCTGGGTAAAGAATCTAACGATGTCGAATGTTCGGGTGTTAAAGAAAAAGGTAATACTAATATTTCGTTAACTGGTTTATTTGGTAGTTTTTGATAATGCTAAGTTTGTTGTTGTGGATTGACTATAAGGGTGTTTCGGATTGCGTATGTTATTTTGCATTTTGTAAAAGAATATAAACACTTTTGTTGTTTGTGTATGAAAGGCTGCAACTTTATTGGTGGGAATAGATTAATAAGCTTAACTTTTAAATTTATAAGTTTTGCATGGAACTTAATTATATTCTCTTCTTCAGGTTATTGCTGCAATAAGTTTTCAGATAATCCCGGATGATACTCAATATGCTGAGGTTCCACTTGCCTATTTCCATCAAAACTCTGCATTCGGACTAAAATGATCTTGAGAGTTGGGACTAAAATGGGATAGTTTTGAAATTTCAAATTAAAATTTGTTAAAATTCAAAATATTTTGAATGAATAAAAGTTTTAATTTTTTTTTGTGATAGTTTTGAGATTTGGAAAGGCAGTTTGTCTTTATTGGGAATGTAGGTGGCTGGTCCTCTTTATTGGGAAGACAGTTTGTCTCAAAAGGTGCATGTATAGGGTGGCTGTCTTGGATTACTAAACAAGTGAAAGTTGTTGTATTATTAAATATACATTCCATTGCAATTATTAAAACGTGAAATCAAGCCTACTAAAAGTAATGATTTATATTAACCTATAGCTATGTAGAAGGACCAACTTAAGTAAAAGTAAAAGTAAAAGATAAAATAGAAATGGACATTGGACAATGGTGACACCTACCACTATGGCACCTATTTGTGCATACTGAAACTAAAATGACTTATCAATTTATCAATTCTTTAAATGGAAGGATTGGAGTGACGTAAAGAGTAATACTAAAAAAATGCGTATATGTAAATAGACCGATTGGAGTGATGTAGAGAATAAACGCAATAAAAGTTGGTAAAATTGTAACCAAATAGTTGTTTGTCATAAAAGAAACAAAAGGAGAAAAAACACACGCAAACTTTTTTTACTCAAACCATATCGGGTTTTGCTAAAAGAAAAAACCATTGGTAAAATGTTTAACCGTTGCCAAACATGCTATGTGAAAGTTTGGGTTTGTGGCTTTTAGCACGCATAATTAACCATTTCCACATATATACAAAACTCGCGGACCAAATGCACATTCATAAAGAAAGTAATATGACACGAGATTAATCAATTACAGTAAGTACATCTCATTAATCAAAACTGCCCTCGTCGTTGAACCACAAAGGAAAATCAAACCAGAACCATGGATAACGTGCTTGACTATTGCCATAGCGGTTCACCCACATACAAATATCGTTACAACTGGAATCCGTCGAATACTATACACCGCTGCCGCTAGGTGTGGGTAATTGGCTTTTGCATCAACCGCCAATAATTGGCTTGCGTAAACATCGTACAAAATACTCTACCAAAAACAAAATTGCAAATAGAAAAAAAAAAGAACACAAACATGTCTACCAATCACAAAAATGCAAATAGAAAAAAATAACACAAATATATCGACAATATAAATTTCGTCTAAAACTTTCCACTTCCACCGCTACACGCGATCGCTTGCCTAATAGTACAATGCTTGAATTTATTATTAGAACAATCTTAAAACAATGCTGTCGAAAAGGAAAATCACACACAAATTGACGTTACTAGAAAAACAATGCAATTATACTATCAGAAAAACAGTTCTTCGAGAAGGATTCTCTTATGCTAGAGATACTGTTTGTCGAAAAACAATTATTCGCCGTTGAAATTTTTTTGAAACTAGACACCGCTGCCATGTAAACTCAATCTGGTCCAACAATTTCCTTATAGTGTCATGCGGAAAGGTGACCCTATGTAAACTCAATCTGGTCCAACAATTTCCTCAACAGTTTCAGGGCAAAGGTTTCCAAGCACACAAAGCTATGCACGAAACGAATTCCGTTCTATTTTGAACGCTACACAAAACACTCACCACAATATCACAAATCGTTAATTATTTGCCGCTACAAATTCTGTTGCTATGCTCGGGTACTCGCCTAGTAGAAGTAAGTGTGTGTATGTGTTTGTAGGTGTTGGTGTGTTGTAGAAAAGAAGCTTCACTTTGTATTTATTCTAGTTTAAATATTAAAAAGAAAAAAGGAAAAAAAATTGGGAGGTATGAGAATTTATGGGCCGCCAGTGAATTAGGTTGTGAGGTATGCGAATTTATGGGAATGAGTTGGCTGAAGCTTATTGGTTGAATTTGGGAGGTATGGATGTTTCGGAATTATGACTCCTAGTGCCATAAAACATACCAACTCTTTTCTTTCTAAGAAGTATGTGGGAAGCCCACCATCTAGTTGACCAATTCTGTGTCAGCTAGTCATGGTCATTGAGTTGGTTATGGCGTAAAGTGCCATGTCATGTCATGTTTTGCAGTGCATGGGGTACCATGTCGTGCACCACCTCTTAAACATCACCATACTTGGTATTTCAGTTTAAGCATTGAACAAGAAACTTAACAATAGTGTCATTACGAAAACATGTTTATATGGGGCAACACTTTTTAGTTTAGACAACTGGTAAACGTGTTTGGCAGTTGTTTTCTATCCATATACAACTCCAAAACACAAGCTCCACCCCATTTACCACCCCATTTACCACCCCATTTTGTAAGATAACCAAGCAAACTCTACATATTAAAGGAAAAATCTTGCAGAACTTAAAATTCAACAGCAGCAAAATTCAGTATAAACGACATGAAATAAAGTTCATCTGAGCTCAAGTCAGGTCAAATTTATAGTATCAAACAAGGAAATAAAGCCTTAAGACAGAAACAGCATGTGTAACACCGCCTGATTCATGAAACAGAAACTTGTGTTCAAAAATTATATCTAACAAGTAAAGAAAACAGCCTCAGACGGAAACATCACGTGTAACGCAGCCTGATTCATCAAAACAAGAACTTTGCAAAGTGCAAACCCGGACCTGCAAAACAACAAACAATGCTTCACTTAGCTTTAGAAAAATACTAGTCAACTATTTCAAACCTTCGGTCAACATATTTTTAATCTGTTTGACCCATTTTTAAAACGTTTAAATACTACACAAAGCACCAAAACACTTGCAGCATATACAAATAGAGTTTAAATTATGCCTACCCATGTGAAACGGGGAAGGGAAGGAAAGTCGCATTTTTCATTTCCCATGTTGGACGAAAAGAAAAGCTGCAAAACAACAAACAATGCTTCACTTAGCTTTAGAAAAATACTAATCAACTATTTCAAACCTTTGGTCAACATATTTTTAATCTGTTTGACCCATTTAAAACGTTTAAATACTACACAAAGCACCAAAACACTTGCAGCATATACAAATAGAGTTTAAATTATGCCTACCCATGTGAAACAGGGAAGGGAAGGAAAGTCGCATTTTTCATGTTCCCATGCTGGACGAAAAGAAAAGAAAAAAACATGGCTACTTTAAATTAGGGCAAATGACAAAAAAATGCATCGAACTTGACACTTTTTGTGATTGTGTGCAGCCAACTTTTTTTTTTTTTTTTTTCATTGTAACACAAAACTTTTGAATTTGTGTTATTGTATGTATCCACGTCAGCTAAACGTCGCATCGTTAGTCCTTTACACTAACGGCCGTTAGTAATCAACTTAAAATTCCGTTTTATTACGTTTTCGTCCGTTTTTACACTAACCTGCGATTGAACCAAAAACAATATCACATTAGTATCACTTATATGACTACAACCCGTCCACGAATTAGTGTCTTTGACACTCAAACCCACAGGACCCAAATTTGATTACTTAAAAACCATACAACTCGATGGAAAGCAGCATAAAAGAACAAATTAAAAAGCAACAAATATGAAAATTGAATTTATATGTTCCACACATTGCCAACCAAATTCCAAAATGGGTAGAAATGGATTTTAACTATAAATTCATGACCAGTTTTTATCAATTAACGTGAAGGAATTCAAACTTTGAGTTTTTCATGTCCAAATTAAAACAAAAATGGACGGCCTCATTGCAACATCATGTCCCATAAAAAAAACATTTAGATTTAACCTAAAAACGTCGTGATATATATAAATTTTTAATGCTTTACAAAGAAAGAGAAACTAGAAACTCGTAAATGGTAATATCTAACCAAAAGAAAAAGTTGCTTACTTTTTTTATGTGGAGAAGATAACACTTGCCAATTTGATTGCCGCCTGCACAACAAAAAAATGGTTTACTAACCTGAATTAAGCATGTCAAGACAGTAGGTTTTGGAGGTTTACTAACCTGAGCTTTTTCCGTGTCACAAGTGGCGTATGCTTTATGAAGATCGGATATAACACTCTTAGCGAACTTCTTAATCAATTCTGGTGCGACTGCCTTCATAGCTTCTCCTATTTTTGCAATGGCAGTTGCCGATGCCCATTGCAACCGGCCTGTCTCAACTTTCAGTGGTCCACGAATTGTATGTGGATCTCTAAGTAGCCTTGAATACTTAGTAGTCTAAGTGAGAAACCCTTAACGATTGTTAATGTTAATGCGGAAACTTAACAAGAACAATGAAGAACACACACAGAGTTAACACTAACTTCGTATAATTCTATTAATCACAATTGTGAAACTCGTACAACTCTCTCATCAAACTAACAATCTTAGGGATCCTTTTATAACACCAAGGAAACCCTAATACTAACCGACTAAGAAGATATTCACGAATCTTCTATAAAGATACTTACACGTTTTGTATCTTTTCCTAACATATCTCTAACAAACTTTCCTTATATCACGACCAGACTTAATACAGACTACCAGACTTAACATGTATTACCAGACCTAATTACAAAGACAGACCTAACTCTGACATATTACCAGACCTAAGTTTGTCTTCTCTTGAATCGTATGATAATTCCCAACAATCCTCCCCTAACTTGATCTTCATGCTCCATGAACTTCAAGTTCTTCTGATTTAGCTTTCTGAGGATTGAATCTTGAACACTTTGAATTGTCTTTAGGTCTTGAACCTTTCTAGTAGCTTGAATCTTGATAAGCTCTTCTGATATGGTCTTTGCAGCAACATTGACTATATGTACATCAAATTCATTTAAGTTTCAGACTATTCTCATCACTTCCAGATGTGTTACCATCTGTGAGAGGTGAATCATTGAAAATGTAATGGATTTGAAATCTCTTTACCAATAGCCATTACCACTGGAGTAGCCAATGTTTTGGTGTGTCAGACAATGGTACATTAATAACCATATGATTTTTAGCAAATCATCAGCTTATCAACGGATTTGTTAAGTCTTTACCAAAAGCCGTTTGCTTCTAGACTAGCCAATTCTTTGATGGAAAAGCACCTCATCATGGTGAATTGATTACCATTTATGGTTTTCCACAGCCTTTACCACAAGCCATAACCTTGTGGGCTAGCCAACTCTTCACTTATCTTAGATATGGTGAGTTGAATACCATACAATTTTTGGCAAATTGTCAGCCATAAACGGATTTGAGCAATCTTTACCTGTAGCCGTTTGCTCAGGATTAGTCAGTCCTTGTGTGGATAAGACAAGGTGGACTGATAACCTTTTGTTGTGTAAGTGCTATGCACCTCCACTAAGTGAGAAGTTCCAATAGTCTCACTTGACAACTTATGAAAACATACTTAATCCAGCATTGTCTATAAAAGAAATAAAAGACACACATTTTTTTTTTTTTTTTTTATTTATTTATTTTTTTTATTTTTTTAACACTAACAGAACTAAAAACAAAACTACAAGACTTAAAGATAACCTAAATGCTGGTAAGTACTCATACTTTACATACTTTACAGTTTGACCTCCCCTTAAGTCAAACTAGGGGTTCATCATACCAATGTTAACTACCAGATAATTGAACCTAGGGCCATCAAATGCTTTAGTTAACAGGTCAGCAACATTAAAATCTGTATGTATTTTCTCCACTCTAATCAACTTCTTTTCAAAGCAATCTCTAATAAAGTTATGCCTGATTTCTATATGCTTAGTTTTAGAGTGATATACTGGGTTCTTAACAATACAGATAGTACTCTCATTATCTATGTGGATGACAATATTCATAAAATTCAAACCATAGTCCAGCATCTGATTCTGAATCCACAAGACTTGTCCACAGCAGTTAGCAGCTGCAACATACTCAGCTTCAGTGGTTGAATTGGCCACAATTGTCTGCTTCTTGCATTGCCAATATATCAATCTCCTTCCAAGGAATTGACAACCTCCTGTTGTGGATTTCCTATCAAGGCTTGCACCAGCATAGTCACTGTCTGAATAAGTTGTCAGGTCAAAAGATGACTCCTTAGGATACCAAAGGCCGAAATTTGGTTTGCCCTTTAAGTACCTAAAGATTCTCTTCACAGCATGAAAATGTGAAGTCTTTGGTTGTACCTGAAAACGTGAACAAACACAAACTGCATACATAATGTCAGGTCTAGAAGCAGTAAGATACATGAGGGAACCTATCATGGATCTGTAAAGGTGCACATCCACATCAGCAGCATCTTCATCCTTTGTTAAAGGCACCTTGTTTTCCATGGGAGTGACTGCAGTCTTCACATTTGAGAACTCAAACTTCCTCAAAATTTCTGCAACATACTTGTCTTGAGAAATAAAAAGTCCATCATCCTTTTGTTTTACTTGCAGTCCCAAGAAAAATGTAAGTTCTCCCATTGAGCTCATCTCAAACCTGCCTTTCATTAAACCTTCAAATTCATCACACCAAGACTTTCTTGTTGATCCAAAAATGATATCATCCACATAAATTTGGACAAGAATGATATCATTCTGGTCTCTCTTAATGAATAAAGTCTTGTCAATTACACCCTGATGTACCCATGTTCTTCTAGAAACTTTGAAAGAGTTGCATACCAAGCTCCAGGAGCTTGATGAAGACCATATAAAGCTTTAATAACCTTGTACACTTGATTGGGGTTAGCAGGATCCTCAAAACCAGGAGGCTGATGTACATACACATCTTCTTCAATAGTGCCATAAAGAAAAGCACTTTTGACATCCATCTGATATACCTTGAATCCCATGTATGATGCATAGGCCAAAAATAACCTGATAGCCTCAATTCTTGCTACAGGAGCAAAAACCTCATCATAATCTATGCCCTCCTCCTGTTTGTATCCTTGTGCTACCAGTCTTGCTTTGTTCCTTACAACTACCCCTCTTTCATCCCTTTTATTCCTGAAGACCCACTTTGTACCAATGATTTTAGCTCCATAAGGTAGGTCTACAAGAACCCATACTTTCTGTAGCTTGAACTGCAACAACTCTTCTTGCATAGCTTCTACCCAACTTTCCTCCCCCAAAGCTTCAGAAACAGTAGTGGGTTCACTTTGAGAAAGAAAGCAAGCAAATAAAAAATGTTGCTGGTCCTTATGATTGATCCTTTGTTGTTGTTTGATCAGGCAGGTGAGTGCAAGTGAGTCAGACTGATGTTGCACTCTACTTCTGGTTTGAACAGCAGACTTTGGATCACCAATTATTTGGCTCTTGGGATGAATGGTGTGGATCCGGAGAGTGGGAGTTGGACTTACCTCCACTTCTGTGGGTAAGTTGTTGAAGTCAGTTATGACACCTCCTTCATCATAGGAAGCTCCTTCAAAGATACCTTCGTTTGGATTTGAGAACACTACAAGTTCTGGCATCTCTGAATCAATACAAACAACACTTGAAGAAAGGTCTGGTTGAGCATCACAACCAGACTTAAAATTGGAAGTACTGGTAATGTTAGGAGTTGCTTCTTTGCCAGTATCTTGAGACTTGAATTCAGAATCCTTTTCTTGAGAAGAAGAATTCTTGATTTCTGCTTCAGCTGCAGCAGACTTAATCTCTGTAGAAGGAATCACAATAAGCTTAGCCATATCATCAGTGTTCCCTGTATTAGAAGGATCTTTGGTACCTGCATTGTTAGTAACTTCTTTGGTACCTGCATTTGGGTTAACTTGATTCTCCTTGGAGACAGGAATATAATTCATAGAATCGGTTAAATAATCAATATCAAACATCCATCTATGACCAATTCCCTTTACATTGGGTTTTTCTTCAAGAAAGTTTACATGCAGATTTTCTTCTACTTTCTTGGACACTAAGTTGTAAACCCTAAAGGCCTTACTGTTTAATGCATACCCAACTAGAAACCCTTCATCAGACTTTCCTTCAAACTTTCCAAGAACACTTAAAGTATCAAGAATGGTTACATGACACCCAAAAGGCCTTATATGGCTAACAACTGGTTTATGGCCAAACATAAGCTCGTAAGGAGTTTTGTTTTGAGGCTTGGTCACTCTAACCCTATTAAAGATGTAACAGGCATTGCTGACTGCTTCAGCCCAGAATGTTGTGGGTAAAAGTGAATCTGCTAGCATAGTCCTAGCTGCCTCAATAAGTGTCCTGTTCATTCTCTCAGCAACTCCATTTTGCTGAGGAGTTCTTGCATTACTGAACTGTTGCTTAATTCCTTTATTACCACAGAAGTCTAGCATGCTCTTGTTTTTAAACTCAGTGCCATTGTCACTCCTAATGATTTTAACTCTTTTATCAAGAAGGTTTTCAATCTGCCTAATGAAAGTTTGAATCAAAGGTGTAGCTTCATCCTTCCTAGACATAAAGAACACCCAACAATATCTAGTACAATCGTCTGTAATGACAAAGCAATAGCATGCATAATTTATACTATGGACAGATGTAGGGCCAAAAAGATCCATATGTAAGGTATGTAAGGGCTCAGTGATTAATCTTTCTAATTTAGCCTTACAGGACGCCCTATGTTGTTTTCCCTTGTTACAAGCCACACATGAATGATCATTTTTAAACAATTTTGAAGGCAAACCTCTCACAAGGTTATTCTTCACAAGTTTATTCATATTTTTGAAATTCACATGGCCTAACCTTCTGTGCCACAACTTAGATTCATCCAAAGTAGCTTTTGCAATCAAACAGGTAGCACATTTTGCAGGATTAGATGCTTTCATATCAAAACTGTACATGTTGTGTTGTCTGGGAACTTTAAGAAGAATCTGATGTTCTTCAGGCATCTTAAAGTCCGGAGTCAACACAAGACAATCAGTTTCAGTAAAAAGCACCTTATGCTGAGTATCACAAATTTGTGATATTGAGAAAAGGTTGAACTGCCCAAGTTCTTTCACAAAGGATACATTGTCAAATTCTATGTTGCCCACTATTATTCTTCCTTTACCAGTTATCTGTCCCTTGCTTCCTACAAAAGTAACAGAACCTCCATTGAATTCTTGAAAATCATTCAAATAGTTCTTGTTACCAGACATGTGCCCAGAGCATCCACTATCAAAGATTCCTCTATCTCCCATATAGCAAAGTGGATGATCCTGCACAAAAAGAAGAGAAATTAGTTTCTCTTAGGAACCTAGGCCTGAGTGGGCTTGGGTCCGCCTTGTGGATCAACATACTTAAATTTCTTATTTGAACCTGATCCACTGTTGTATTGGGATTTATATTTGTTTGAATCCCAAGACAAACATGCTGAGGTCTTAACAGCAGAACCCCCATTTCCCTTTACAGCACTGGTTTTTAAAGGTTTTGCTGTTTGCTTTACAACTGGTCTCCTCACAGGTGAATGAGGTTTGTAAAAATGATTTCTTTGATTGTTTGCATTCACCTGTGGCTTTTGAAATGGTTGTTTGGGTCTCACAGAATTAACATAACCAGTATTCACATTAGGCCTCATAAAATTACCATTTTGCCTATTCACATTAAAGTTCCTAAAGCCAGACCTAAAATTTTGTCTACCAGTATTAACATAAGAGTTAGGTCGGGTAGAATTATTAAGTTGGACAGGTCTGGGAACAAACTGGTTGGCATGATTAATCCTGTTAGCATTATTCCAAACTGGTTTATTTGAACCATGACCAATATTAGCATTCATTCTCTTTTGCTCAGCCTCTCTCTTCATTCTCTTTTCATGGAAGTCACAATCTCTTATTAAATGACTCAAACTTTCACACACAAAACATCTTTTAGGAGCATAAGTATAGCTACTCCTACTTTCTCTGTGAACACTATTCCTTCTAGGTGACTCATTAATATTAACAGATTCCCTAGGAGTTTTTATGTGCTGGGCACAACTAGGTTTGACTGTCTCAGGCTTTGGTTTAGTCACTACAGGTTTAGTTACAACAGGTTCACACTTCTTAACAACCTTAGGTTCAGGATTCTCTTTTACCTCACTTTTTGACTCAGACTTAGAGTGATCAGAGGAACCATCAATAGATCCTTCAGAGTCATTGGATTGACAAGAAGAATACTTACTGGTTTTGTCCTCTGAGGTGGTTGACTCAGGTGTTTGAGGACCTTTCTTACCATACACAAAAAGTGAATCATCCAACTCTTCTTTTTCAAGAGGAGTATAGTCATCACTCAATGGTGGTGGTACTCCCTTAAAGTCACCAGTCTTAACAAACCTATTATACAATGGTTTGCCCGCATAATCATCTTCTCTAGACTTAAGGATTGCCTTTTTCTCATCTTCCTCATATCCTAAGCCACATTTTTTATTGGACTTTATTTGAGAATCCCAACATTTAAACAGGTTATTATTTGAATTGTTCCACTGATCTACCCGTTTTCTCAACTCATCCCTCTCCTTTTGAATTCTAAGGCCCATTTGTCTATACCTTTTAAGCTTTTCATCTTGTTCATATATTTTATTAGCTTGAAAGTATAGTTTTTCATTTAAAGCAGTATGTTGGTTTTGAAGGGTGACCTTTTGTGCCTCTAGTGTTTTTACAGCATTTTTATGTGCTAAAAGATTTACTTCTAGGTCACCTATTTGTCCTAACTGCTCATCACATAAAGCCTTAATATGATTATATGAATCAGTGCATAATTTAGAGCATAATGATACCTCATTACCAATGGCCATGAGAGCATGATCAGACTCCTCATTCACTCTTGGATGCTCACCCCAGTTGACACCTCCAGCTTCCAGTGTCAGCAAGCTCATCTAATTCTTTTCCAGCTTCCCTTCTTCATCTCTTTTCCCATCAGCAGGCTTCTTCTCTGGACAATCTCTTGAAAAATGTCCATGCTTGTGACAGTTGTAGCATTCAACTGTCCTCTTTGTGTATCCCACTGGTGATTTGTTGTTGAAGTTGATGGTCCTTCCATATTGCTTCTGAAATCGTTTGACCCTTAAAGCAACCATGGCAATGTGCCACTTTATGTCCATCTCCTCAACTTCAGCATCATTAATCTGTTCTAAATCTTCACTAATAAAGCTTTCATCTTCCGTTTGGTTGGCAAAGAAAGAATGGATCACCTCATCAGTAAAATTTGAAGCAGATCTTTCACTTGAAGGAGTTTCATAGATACCAGACCTAACACTACCAGGTTTAACCTTGTTAGTACTGCTTTTGTTCTGTGACACAAAAGCAACGTTTGATGAACTGGTAGATGCCTGAGTGTTGTTACCGATGTCCCTTTCAAACATCCTAAGATTATTGTATAGGTCATCAGGTGTCATTGAATCTACTTCCTCCTTTATTCTCATCGCCACAGATACATTACCCCATTCTGATGGTAAAGATCTAAGGAACTTGTGGTTTGCATCCTCATTCGAAACTGCTGCACCATGAACTTCCAGCTGTGTTAACAGATGTTGAAATCTGTCATAGCCTTTCTCCAATCCTTCAGTCTTTGAAACACTGAATGTCTCAAATTGCTGTTTAAGAACAGCCTTTTGCATCTTCTTGGAGTTTGCATTCCCTCCAAATCGTTTCTTTATAGCCTCCCACATCTCCTTAGCATCAACCATGCCATGGAACCTTTGTAGATGCTCCTTAGGAATAGCCATAAGAAGCAAGGTTCTTGCCTTCTTTTCCTTCTCCACAGCCCTAATCTCCTCAGCAGACACTGGTGGCATTATTCTCAGCTGCCCATCAGTCCCTTGTGAAACTCTTTTCTTAGAGTTTCCCCTTTGAATAACCTTCCATACATCACTATCAATATACTCCAGATAATGTTCCATCTCCATGGCCCATATATCATATTCTTCTCTTTTCAGTAATGGAAGTTTTATGTTTGAGATTGTGGTTGTGGAAGGGATGGGTTGTTGTTGTGTTTGGGAGTTATTGGATTCAGGTTTTCCTTCATCTTCATGGTTTGAACTCTCATCCTCACTGTTATGGATTGAAAAAGTTTCAGTGTTGATAGGCTTTTCGGTCTCAGACATTGTGTAGGGTGAATTGAGTGAGAATAGGTTTTTGAGGTTAAGTGTTCTTCGAACTCAGAGTCTCTCGCCTTGCTCTGATACCACTTGTTGGTCCACGAATTGTATGTGGATCTCTAAGTAGCCTTGAATACTTAGTAGATGGTTGGGATAAATCCAAACCAGTCTAAGTGAGAAACCCTTAACGATTGTTAATGTTAATGCGGAAACTTAACAAGAACAATGAAGAACACAGAGTTAACACTAACTTCGTATAATTCTATTAATCACAATTGTGAAACTCGTACAACTCTCTTATTAAACTAACAATCTTAGGGATCCTTTTATACACCAAGGAAACCCTAATACTAACCGACTAAGAAGATATTCACGAATCTTCTATAAAGATACTTACACGTTTTGTATCTTTTCCTAACATATCTCTAACAAACTTTCCTTATATCACGACCAGACTTAACATAATAAGTCAACCAGACTTAATACAGACTACCAGACTTAACATGTATTCCCAGACCTAATTACAAAGACAGACCTAACTCTGACATATTACCAGACCTAAGTTTGTCTTCTCTTGAATCGTATGATAATTCCCAACACGGCCATTCTCAACTTTCAGTGGGACACGTGCCAGTTTTAATAGCTTCATTAAATTGTCTGATGGTGCAACTCCTCTATTCTCCTACATCATACATGCATTAATTAATGAGTTTACAAGTCAAACTAATCGGTGAACAAGCGTCACGAAATAAACAATGTATAAATCTTAAATTTAATACAAGGGAACAAATCACCAAATAGTCACCAACTTTCGCTAATGTTTCACTAAAGTCACTCAAACTATTTTTTTTTAATGAAAACCACTCAAGTTTGATGTTTGTTCCATTTATGTGTAATTTTCAGTTTTTTTTTTTTTTTTTTTTTTTTTTTTTTTTTTTCCAAATCACCATGTTACCATATATGACGTGTACATGTGTATTTAGATGACATGGATTGTTAATGTGCCACCTAATGTATATGTGGAATTGTTGGCACAAAAATCCGTTGAAATATTAATTTTGTATAATAATCGAATAAATAATATTGATGCATTAGCTATATGAAAGTTATTCATAGACGTGTTTATGGGACTTGATCATAAACACATTAGACAAATGTGAGGTAAAATGTGAATTGACTCGAAGAACATTGCAACCATGAAGGAAACTGTTAATATACATGATCATTGAAGAAAATGTGCTTAAACAATTTTAAAGAATTCTAAACAGGAGTAAATATTAACAGTGAGCTACAGTGAGGATTTTAAAATATTAGCAATTCGATAACGCATTCGCTATGTGCATGTGATTAATAACATAAGCCATGTTGATTCTGAAAGGATGAAGTTTAATGACTTAAAAGAATATATTGATAAAAAAAAAACCATGTCAAAAAAAAAAAAAAAATTGAAAAAAAAAAAAACCATGTCAAAATGCAAAGGGTTTTACGTACTATTTTGTTACAGGAAAAAGTTTAAACTTTGTTAACGGTAATTTGCTTAAATGTCTACATCATCTACACGCTCACATGTCGTCCTAAGTAACATGATGATTAACCAGACAGAAACTTACTTGAATTATTAAGCCATCTTCAAGCTTTGCGACAACCACCATGACAACATGTTTGGCACGCCAATCTCCGGTGACCATGTTCTCATCCATTTTCATTTCAGCTGCTTTGAGAAAAGCATCAACAGAAATACCGGCTGGGACAAAGTTGTCAATTAATGATACTGCAGAACAGTATTCGGGACCTGCCCAGTCTAGATCAGTACAGAAGTGTTTATACCATTTATCCGGGTCAGCAGGCTCAATCATCATACGGTTCAGGACATCATATATATCAAGGTAATGGGCTTCCATATGAATGTACTCGGTAGCACGGAATTTAGCAAGTAGTTTCATGACGGAGTCCCGTAAGCAGGGAAAAAACTGTCATGCACGAGCTAAGTAAAACAAGAACTTGATGAAATTTGTAAACGGGGCTTTGTCGTGCACCTCACCAATGAAAAAATTCTGATTATCCATACCCAAAAATAACTCTATAAGCTCCGCGGCCTCAACATATTGCTGTTCAGGAGTAATAACAGAAGTTTGTACTCGTGGCCGAGTCCTAGTAACCATGTACTCCCTCCGTCTCATTATACCTAATGAGGTACAAATTAAGAGGATCCTTTTAGGAGAGATTAGATGTGAGGAGAATATAGAGGTTATTGAGAATATGTGCAATTTCATATCAAATATAGCTTTGTTTACTAGGAAATGGAATGAATTGGTTGATTTTGTGTTTGACTCTCTAAGTAGTGATTCAATTAGGCTTTAGAAAGTGTCATTGTCTATTATAGTCAATGAACCACGCATTTTAATGAAAGCCATAAGACCCCGAAAGAACAACATTAGACACGGCAAAGTTTGTGATAAGTTTGCTCATCTTATGTCTACTGGTGATCCTGAAACAAATGTTTTAGCTCTAAAAGCGGTCGTTCACTTTATTGTATGCTTAGAAGCGCGATATAGGAAACATTATAAGAAGCTGATTCCTAGATTTGAAGCTCCGCGGCCTCAACATATTGCTGTTCAGGAGTAATAACAGAAGTTTGTACTCATGGCCCAGTTCTAGTAACCATGTATCTCATTATACCTTCAAATCTAGGAATCAGCTTTTTATAATGTTTCCTATATCGCGCTTCTAAGCATACAATAAAGTGAACGACCGCTTTTAGAGCTAAAACATTTGTTTCAGGATCACCAGTAGACATAAGATGAGCAAACTTATCACAAACTTCGCCGCGTCTAATGCTGTTCTTTCGGGGTCTTATGGCTTTCATTAAAATGCGTGGTTCATTGACTATAATAGACAATGACACTTTCTGAAGCCTAATTGAATCACTAATTAGAGAGTCGAACACAAAATCAACCAATTGATTCCATTTCCTAGTAAACAAAGCTATATTTGATATGAAATTGCACATATTCTCAATAACCTCTATATTCTCCTCACATCTAATCTCTCCTAAAAGGATCCTCTTAATTTGTACCTGAGTAGGTGGATCCAAACGATCCAAATTTTTTAACAAGAAAAGATGCAACTCACTTACCCTGGCAAGACGAGTTGCGACATTCTGACTCGAGCTAAAGATAACTGCTAATTTCAGAAAGAATTTGTCAGGTTTCTCTTCAATGAACTTGTTCAAACTAACGAGTGCTTGGCTGGTGGTTGATGGATCCGTGTACTGATCAAGTAGACCCTGAAGTTTTGTTGTGTCTGGATCATCAAGAACAGGAACATCATTATGATCATCAGCAGCCATGGTTGGCTAAAGTAAGAACCCTAATTTTTTTTATTTTTTTAAAGAATCCCCAATTTTTTTTTGTTAGGAAAGGGATAAAAACCCCTTTTGTGTTTATCTTTCACTTACACGACTCCTTTAGTTTCAAAAAAGAGTATAAGTTAGCGACTAGGGGTGTCAATCGAGTCGTGTTCGGGTTGACTTATTCGTGTTCGCGGGTTAATATAAACTCTACCCAAACATGACCCATTTATTAATTGTATCAAGAAACTCAGCTCTAACCCAGACCTGCATAACATGTGTAACCCGTTTATCCAGCTTAAATAAATAAGTCAAGCGGTAAATAAGGTTGATTGTTTGTCGATTTAACTAGTTTAAATGTAAAAATTATACAACAGTTTAAAAAATGATAAAAAAAATATAAATAACTATACGACAATTTCAATGATATATGAGTGACAATCGCAATTCACTCGTATTAGGGTTAGGGGTGCAAACGAGCCGAGCCCGAGCTTTACTATACTCGAGCTCGGCTCGTCAGTTTTTTAACAAGCTCGAGCTCGAGCTCGGCTCGTCAGTTTTTTAACAAGCTCGATCCGATCCTTTATTTTCGAGCTCGAGCTCGGCTCGTTTACTTTTCACAAAGCTCGAGCTCGGCTCGAGTAAATAAAAAATCGATACTGATTCGGTTATAACATAAACTGAAAACAATCAACAGATACAAAAGATACAAAAGAAGATGAAGTCAAATAACCAACAAAATCAAATCCCAATCTATCCTAAACCCAAGTCAAACAACAACATAACAATCCTAAATCCAATCTCGCATCTACACCAAGACTCAGACACTAAAAGAAAAAAAATATATATATGGATCTCAGCTTGTCTTTCGCATACCATAGTAAGCACCAAGATCATTTAAGATCTTATCATAACGAAAGAAAACCATCACAGATCTGTAATGAAGGACTCGAATGAAATATTTAAAATGATCTCAGTCGCTTCACTTTCGTGTGGTACAACAAACCCAAAGATCTTAAAAGATCAATACACGAAGTGAATTTAACATCACAGATTCGAACTCAAACTCAAAACAAAAAAACAAAAAAAACAAAAAAAAAAAAAAAAAAAAAAAAAAAAAAAAAAGACAATAACCAAAGAGAGAAATCGCCATAAATCTCTTTCGAAGCCTAGCTTCATTAATATCCGAAAATCTGTAAAGAAATAACTAAAACAACCATGTTTCAATCCTTTCTTTGGTTCGGTTCAAACAAAACACAAATCTAATCAAACCTACCTGAAACCTCTTGTTAGATCTTGAAGCCGTGTGTCCTTCGTGGGCTATTGCAAGTGTAGAAGATGTGAAAGGGTAGGTGAGAGGATAACTTTGTATGACTGCGTTTTTTTTTAGATTGTGTAAAATTAGGGTTAAAAGGATTAGGAGTAGATTTTCCTTGGGCTGGTAGATTTTCCTTGGGCCTTTGGTTTTTTTAGATTGTTATTGGGCTTATTTCGTTGGACAGTTAAAGCAAGGACGATTTATTGTTATGTTACAACGGCTCGATAAGGCTCGACGAGCCTACTCGATCTTCACAAGCTCGGCTCAAGCTCGGGCTTGATAAGTAAACGAGTTGATTTTCAGGCTCGAGCTCGGCTCGAGCTCGACAAGGCTCGGCTCGTTTCGAGCTTTTTATCGAGTCGAGCTCGAGTAGCTCGCGAGTAGCTCGGCTCGTTTGCACTCGTATTAGGGTACATAAAAAAAAAATACAATTAGTCCAAATCTAACATAAAACCTAAGTTATACATTTTATTTTTAGAGGCTTATATACTTAAACGGGTTCACGGAATGACCTGTTTAATACTTATTAAACCCAAACACGACCCGTTTATTAAACGGGTTAGACGGGTTCACTTGTTTTTTTACCCAACCTGTTTATCCTCAACCCAAACATGTTTAACTTCGTATCGGGTTCGTGCCGTTTATCATGTCGTGTTGAGAATTGCCACCCATATTAGTTACTAAGGCAAAACAATTCGCGGTTTACGATGGTGGGCGGCGGCTTAAAAGGGGTTTTCGGTTTTAATAGTTTGAGAGGAGTGAGTGTTTGCATAAAATATGCAAGGGAGTGAAGAATAAAGTGAGCCAAAGTGATTGGTTTAATGCTACTAGCAAGTTACCCCGCAAAGTAGTGCCGGAAAATAATCTCTTACGATTTTTCTTTACTGTTTTCAGTGATAGACAGTGATGACGGTTCTCAAACAAGTGTTTTGTGCTGTGATAAAGGGGTAGAGTAGTGATGATTTAAGAGAATCTCCAATCGACGTGCACATAGGGTGCCATGGAACGGATGCATATGAACTTGTCACTTTTATGGAAGAGAGAAACAAAATGTTGGACCACTTACACACAGAGAAGAGAGTAAATATATTTATTGGGACCCCCAAAATTTCTGAGGTTTATTTGAATAAATATGCAAGTTTATATGAAATTAAGGTTTATATACAAACCTTACATGGCACAATGTGACAATGCTACGGACTTGATAAGTCCATAACAATGGAGATGCTTTAAGAGAAAGTGAGGGGGATGATTGTCACATTCTTATTGGGTGAAAAAAGTGATGCTGAATTATATGGTGGTTGAAGATACGATTGAATGGAAGAATATTAAGTGAGTTTTTAAATATGTAAGGAACATAAATGTTTTATATTACGGTATAAATCTAAAACTTTATCCAAGATCTTTTGTGTCGTTGAGAGTGCTTCTTTACTTTGACTTGAAACTAGTAGTTATGGGCTAAGTTTGGAGTTAAGTTGGGGATAAGTGTGCTTTATAGTATAGATGGATAGATGGATAGATAGATAAATTAGATAGACTATTACTTTTTATTTTACATTATCATCATTTTTGTATAGTTAAAAATGTAGTAACTTCCAACTTTGCTTCCTACATTAGCTATATACATATATGCTTCTTACCTTTTCTGTTTTCATTTTGGTAGCTTCTTGGATATGCTATTTGGTGGCTGTTATGGACTTTTGTTGGAGTCACTGTTTTCTGTCTATTGTGGTCCAATATACAATAGGTTCCTTTCTGCTCTGTATCCTCATGACATTGTTAAAGATGAGCTTAATAGGCTTTGCGATGATTTAGTCTTGAGTATGCCAAGGCGAAAACATCTTTTATAATGATCGTTCCTGTTAGCATTTCCATTTATCTTGTTGTTGTTGTAGACTAGTGTAACTTGACAAGCATTTGGAGAGCCATAATTATGAATGGGGTTTGTTTTTCATACTTTGTTTGATAGTAGATATGTCCTGATGAGGAGCTAATTAATCTTCTTACCTTGATATATGAAGGTCAGGTGGGGTTACTACAATTACAATTCTTCTCATCGTTTGACACTACATATAAGCCCTATTTTAGAACCGCGCAAAGCCAAGCATGACATTTTTCTTGATTTATGAAGGTTGGATGGAGTTGTTTTGTTAATCAAGACCCTTGTATTCCTCTTGCTTTATGAGCCGTATGTATGTAGTCTTGCCGGACCATGAGTTTGACATTGCTTAAGAATCAACATTTCACACAAGGACTTTGAATAATTGAATGCACATTAGTTGTATATTTTTAGTCATCCACGCCCCGCAACACACGGGTTTATAACATACATTAATGTTTGTTCTTTTACCTTTTCTAAACTCTTGCAATGAAGATGTCTATTTTGTTTGGCTACTTCAATTCACTTTTCTTTAACAACTCATTAGACATCAGGTGAGCATATGATCTTGTTCCATGGTATTTTACTGGATGATTATTGACATCTCACATAACTTGATGCTTATTTTACTTTATTTCTTTTTTCAACCACCACTCAACTTTTGTTTCTCTCATTTCCCAGCCACACCTAATCCCACTTTCAATTCACAACTCAAACGCAGACCCTATTATTTACCGTACATCCAAATATCACAACAGCTTCTTTGTTTCTCTCTTGTTATTTTCAAATACGAAATACCAATACCCTTTTGCTTTTCTTCTTTGGTAGTAACCGAAATATAAACACCCCTTTGGTTTCATTTTGAGTTTGATATGAGTCACGAACTAAGTTAGTTTTGAGTTACTTTTAGTTTTGGTTTGATACAAAAAGGTCGATGATGGGTTTTTGGGTTAGATCTTTAAAGATCTTTTATCTTGAAATGACCAAACCCGAGATCTTTAATTTTGTATTTTCGAGTATGTTAGTGTGTCATTGTGGAGATGAGTTGGGATATAATCGTTGTTGTTCTTAGCTTGTGGTTGAAGTCGTTGGCTTTCTTGATTCTTTAATGTTGGATGTTGAAACTTGCGGGTTAACAACCAACTCACAAAAACACGTAATTGTAATATTATGTGCTATACATGTGGGAAATAAGTTTGGGATACGTAGTTGTTTAAGTTGTGGTGTTTAATTTGCGCGCGTTTTTTTTTTTTTTTTTTTTTTTTAATGATTGTGTTTTAAGTGCTTGACTTATTGTACAATATGGTAAAACTGTAACACCCCCTAATTTGGTTTGTGGCAGCGGAAAAAAATATTTAGGGTGTTACGGTGAGGATCGAAGTTAAAATTCCAGAAAACGGCCCGGAAGGGGCGTTTTGAAAGTTATATGTCATTCAAAATAATATCCTTGATACAAAGTGAAATATTTGGTTTGAAAATCCCATAAAAAGAGATGACCATTTTGAAAGAATGACATATTTGATTTTACACCATTTAAGTTATCAGAGTAAAAGATGCCCGCTCCGTGTCTTGTCCTGCTTCGTTAATTACCTGAGATAAACATGCTTAAAAACGTCAACACAATGGTTGGTGAGTTCGTGGAGTTTATAGAAAATAACTTTCTTCGAAAGGTGTATAGTGATTGAAATAAATAATAGTTCTTCATTAAATAACAAGTCGTGTTGAATAAAATTCACAAGTGATTTATGTACGATCTCGGGAGATCATAAGTTTTAAGTTATGATGAAAATGAGCTAAGTTCTTATACGCTCGACGTGATAGGATGGATTAACTTTTGGAAGTAACGACATACTAAGCCTTTTTAGTGTCTCTAATATAATTCTCAATTTAGTCACATATGATAACAGTTAAAGTTCAAGTACGAGATTCATAATCATATCACGTAAAGTAATAATAGTCTAAAGTCTGAAGAAAAGTGGGGGTCTTCTAATACAGCTGTATCCTAGGATATATATGAAACATTCATATATTCATAAAGTTATATTGCCCTAAGCCTCATGACACGCAAAACGTTAACAGAGTACCGTTAAAACGGAGTGTTCACCAAATTAATGACGAAAGTTTATGCCCTCGTGTAATAGGTGATTTGCCACTTCCTATTTTTCTCAAATATAGCGCATCGCGACTAATACGACTAGCGATTAAGCATTCCGTCACAGTATTAGTGGGATAGGTTGTCAGTCCTCCAACAGGTTTCGAAGCTGTTGCTATATTCGCGCTCACCGCAGTGATTAATGGCTCATGATAAAGGGTCTTTTTGGCAATAAGGTGTGCTTAGGCAATATAGGTCTCAAAGTTCATAAAATACACGTATTCTGATCTTGGCAATTATTTCCAGTGGAATATAGAAATATTATAATAAGTAACAGTTCATTCATTTGTCACATGAATGCATACAGTAAGCCTCAGTATCATGTTACATCAAATAGTTCAGAGATGTTATGTTTCAAGTTCCGTGTTTAAGCTAAACAGATAATTTGCACATATATTGAGCATGTTTTCCTTTCAAGTATAATTCAAATAGGTAAAGCATAGTTGATAGTTTTGAGCAATTCATGAGAGTTTTCAAGTAATATAAAACAGTTAAAGCATGTATCTCCCCCAAAAGAATTATTAAAAAAAACAAGTGTGAAAAGTAGGGGCCACGACTCACCTGGAGCGTTTCCGGCAAGACGAAATTATAAGATCAAGTAAACGATCACGAAAACTTCTTCAATACGAGACCTGAGTATAAGCGAAGTCTAAGAGTCTAACTTACGACTAATAACGAATGTGGAAAGGATAAATCGTATAACGATTTGGTCGATGATATGAGTGTGTGATATGCTTAAAATGCCTCAAGTTAAAAAAAATGTAATATATCTATAGTATTATCTTGGTTCCTATCTCCAATGACCCAGAATATTACTTTTCCGAAATATGCCCAAAATAATATGCAAGTGGAGATCGCTAATATTTCTAATAACGAAACTATAGTAATGCATAACTTAAAAATGAAAATGCATATGAAGTGAAGGGTGCAGAAATAGAAAATAAACTAAGAATGTCAAGTGAAATTAAATAGGTCCTTGTTCTTTTCAGATTTTATCCTTCTTAGTCTCACTGTGGTTGCGTTACGTCGTTAGTCCTCGATTAAGTTCAAAGTCCCTAATAGTCCAAATCTTGTCCATATGTCCATATAAGGCTCGGAGTTCAATGGTATGTCAATTTGAGTCCTTTATAAACTGTTTTCACAGCTGCAGTCCATGGATTTCATGGTTTGGCAGTTTTGGTCCTTCCGGTTAACTCGCGTTACATTTTTAGTCCTTTTTGCATAAAAATGACGGGAAAAATATTCTGAAAATTTCTATAACTTTATTAAGTTGATTTTAACTTATTCTAAGTGCTTATTCTGAAAAAGAGCTTATTTTCATATTAATGGGCCAATTAACGATTCAACTTAAGGCCCGTTACTAAATTTAGAGGCGAGGGCGTGAAAATAGTTTTGGGCTTGGACTTGGGCTGTTTTTATGATTCTAAAAATATATTGCATGGGCCTTTTGGGTTGTTAGATCACAAAACCTTATTGGACTCAAACTAAGCCCAACCGAATTTTAATAAGTTTTCTGAAAATAAAGTATTAAGATCTAGTGTTTTGTAAGGTTTAGTTTTAGCTTATTCGAAAGTCATTTCTAGCTTATGGTTGAAAGTTTTGAATATGAAACATGTAGTTTGCTAGGTGGTTAATTGGGTTGTACAAAAATATAGGTATGTTGTTAAGTGAACCTTGGGTTTACATATCCCTTTTGGTCGCGACTTGGACTGTTTTTCTGGGTTAAAAAAAGACTTAGGACATTTCTGAGTATTTGAGTTAAATACGTGTGGGTTGATTTACTTTGGCCAAATTAGAACTAGTAAACAAGCTTATACTTACAAAGTATATGTACTAAACTTTTAGTTTGCAATATGGTCTATTAGCTTGCGTAAAATTATAGGGTGGTCGTTAATCTAGATTTTATTTTACGAGGCCATTCTTGGGGCGACTTGGGACAGGTTTTAAAAGAAAGCACTTAGTCAAATTTTTTAATGTTGTTCTAGTTTTCGTACGAGTATAGTATGATCAACTGAGGTTTGAATGATGCATGAAACAACAATATGAATGTAAAGTGGGTGCTTCTCATGATCCCTAGGTCTTCCACAAGGAAGGTTAATCATGATTCGTGTTCTATCTACTAATGTTGTACGTAAATAAATAACACAAAATACATACGTTCGAATTTGATTTATATATGATGCATGGGAGTTAAGGTATGTTATTGCATGAGAATTAAATGGTGCATGCATGGCTTGCTATCTAGTGGTGAGAGTGAGTGTAACACAGTGATGTATGTTACTTTGGATAAAACCACAGTACTTATATATGTTCGAATAGAATTTTGAAGTATGCATGGGTGAGTGCATTCGTGTAGTTTTAAAGTAAAAAGGGGGTTTAGTAACTTACTACACTTTTGAACAAGATGGTGAGGAAAACAGTAGAAGCCGACTGGGAAGCAAGAGCGTAACAGTCCTCGTAGTTAACTAGGGCACGATTACGCTTGATGGGTTCTTACCTCTATCGCATTTCTATGGGTATTTGGCGAGTGAGAAAGATGGAGATGCAAGTGATATGGAGTAAGGAAGGTGAATGGGTGGTGTAGAAGGTTGGGTGGTTCGACAAGTTGTAGGTAGTAACAAGGCAGTAGGCTTTTAACGTGTTTAAAACTTGTGTTTAAGGGTTTTAGTTCTTACTAACTTTGCATTCTTAAGTTGTAATATACATATCTGCTATTGAGAAGTATACTATGAGAGTAAAGGAAGTGAAGGTAGGTGGGGCAAATGATTAGAAAGGTGAGCTTTTATAGAAGGAAGTCACATGTTTTTGTGGATTATAAAACTCCACCGATTGAGGATACTGTGGTGTATGGGACACCTAGGCTAGCTCTACCAACATAATAGGACAAGTGAATGAGGTGAGACGTGGGTAATTTTCTATCTTTGGTTCGTTGGGTTGCATGACTCCACATGCTTGGTAGTCTAACTCGTTTAAGGTGGATCTTAATGTGTACTACAACTTCTGCCGCTCCAACCATGATCTAAACTTATCTAATATATTAGAAATAATGTTAGTATAATGTAGGAGAAAGGCGCATGATATAACAGTCGAGTCTTGAAGGTTCTTATTTATACGCATGCAATTGATATAGAGCGAACAAATGTGTCTTCAAAATGACATTAACACTCGACTGAGATTTTCTGAAAGTTGGCATACAGATAAACCATTGGGTGAGGGATGAGAATGGTTAAGAATAATAACATGTGGTATTTGGAATTCAGGAGGTCGAATGCGGTTTTGGAAAGGTTGTATCCGTCGAGTTCTATAATGAAGTTACAAGGTTAACATTTTAAGGGAGTTGGGCTTGATCTTTGGCTGTGAAATGGGCTTAAGAATATTAAGGGTCCGGTTGTATGGTGTCCTTGTTAACAATTTACTAAAGTGATTAGTGAAATGTTTTAGGAATGATTTGTTATAATTAGTAAACCTAAATACATTTAGTTTAGTCATCTTGCGAGTTCTTATAATCGTTTGTAAGGTTTGGTTTTGGAGAGAATGGTGCTTCGTAATACACTTCGTGAGTTAGGGTCGTTATTTGTTCTCCGTTGTGATAACGCGACGTGGTGAATACTAACTCAGGAAAATTTAAATTTTTCCGTAAAAAAAAATAAATAATGGGTTTTAGTAGATAGTAACTCGAGGTTATCATAAATTAATAAGGATTATTAATATGGATTCTCGTGGGATCTTACAGTATCTTCCCTAAATTTTGAACTTCGTCCCGAAGTTCAGTCCGTGATAAGTATTGAAAAGTGTGATGTACTGAGGTAAGAGTTTATGGAGGGCGTTGCTGAGATATTTCTTATTTGAATATTAAAGATATGAGATTCTCACTAGATTTATTTTTATGAAATAAATTCGAAGGTTTGGTCAATAATTGAATTCATAGGCCACGAATAGTGAAATTAACAGTCACAAGTAGGGAACACTTAACACTTAATATGTAGAGTTCTAACAGTCGAGACTAGGGGATTTTTAATGGTAGCGGTTTGAAATTTTAATGATAGTGAATAGTAAGATAGCGGGTACTATTTTTACCTACTTTTTCTATTTAACTCTCTCCTTTTTCCTCCACTTTATTCCCTTTTCATCTTTTCACCCTTTTCAATTATTCTTCTCATTCAAATTTCATCTCCTTCATTCAACCTCTTCCCCGAAAAGATGCCGCCGGTTGTCATAGTGTTTGCAGTCATGTTCATCATTTTCGTCGTCGTTGGTTTGGCTCTTCTTCCTGACGAAGATACCAGAGGTTGGATCGGATATCTGTTGGTTATCGTACCCCTCACAATCCTAGCAATTTTTGCGGATAATTTTTGGAAGTGAAGGTCGCGCGTAGGGGCTTAGAATGTAGCTTTGTTGTGGGTTGATGTAATGTGGAATAAATTTTCGTTTTGGTTTATGTTAAGTTGTTATGTTTAATGGTTCGCTTTTGTGTGTCTTCAGAGTAATCAGGGTACTTCCTCCTATGGCGGGTCTTGCTATTGTTGGGTTGGTGGTGGTTTTTGTTTCTATAGTAGGCCAACCGATTGAAGGTTGTATGTTTTATGTTGTGTTTTATGTACTGTTAGCACTTTCGATGTTAATCATCTCGTTATGTATTAACCTCCATGGTCTCTAATAAAATTTTATGTTGTTTGTGTTTTTCGTAGATTGTTGTGAATTCTTAAAGTTTCTAATTTCCGTAATTTCCTTGTCTTCGTATGATAGCGAAATGAGTGATGAGTGTAGATCTGACTGGGGTTGGTTAAAAAAAAAAAAAAATATATATATTATATATATATATATATATATATATATATATATATATATATATATATATATATATATATATATATATATATATATATATATATATATATATATATAAAGTTTATGAACAAACTATTTTGTCTCAAAATTCTGTTTTTGAGATGAAAATTGTTATTAAAATTTTTGAAAGGATAGCTGTCCCATTTATAACATGATTCTTCCTAAATTATACATAGGTAGCTAGGCTATGTATAATTTAGGACCAAATGATGTAACTCTTGGTTCAGCATTTATGTTTCTTCAAAGAGTTCTATCTGGTTCAGTTATAATAATTTTGTTACAAAGTCAGGCAGTCTCTGATAAAAATAATAATATAAGTTTTTGTTCATTTTTCGAGGATAAGTCAAAATTTTCTAAGATAACATTTGGACATCTTGGATATGTACTTGAGTTTTAAGTGGAATTCCATTGCAATATGGTAACAACTTAGTGTTTGATCATGATAAAATTAATTAAATTCTTGAGGTACTATTAGTGTATTTGCTACATAACAACTAATAGTAGAGAGGTGTAATAGAAATGGAAATAGACATAGATTTTTATTATCATGGAAATATTACAAGGTAGATTTTTCACACGGTAGAAAGATAACTTTTACACTTAGGTTACATTCATCATACCTAAGGTAAATACAAACGGAAATACAACTTAGATAGTCCTAAACTAGAGTTTATTTATTTTACAACAGGAATCCATACATCTGCTTATCCTAGAGGTCATTTTTTTTTTTTTTTTTTTTTTTTTTTTTTTTTGGGTACTACTGGGCTCTTTTAACGAGTCTTCATTCTTTTACATCCATCTTGGCCTTCCAGTTGACATTGTAGTTTGGGCAATGGCTCTTGTAATGCCCTATTGCACCACATCCGTGGCATTTTATGGATGAATGCTGCTCCTTACTTTCCATAACTTTGCAGTCACTTGTCTTGTGGCCTGTCCTCTTGCATCTCCCGCATATTGCAGTGCAATATCCGGTGTGATGCATCTTACATTTTAGGCACAGGGGTTTATTTCCACGGTAGTTGTCTCGGTTGGTGGGGGTGGTGACGTAGTTTCCTTCCATTTCTGAGTCGAGCCTTTGCTGGCGAAGGTAGTCAATGCGGTCTTGTAGATGATTGCGGGTGCAAACATTATTGTGAAACTCGCATTCGTTGAGGGTAAAGGGTCTTTTCTCCTCATGTCTTTGCTTTTGGTTATTTTTCTTAAGTGCAATATCCTGCCTAATTCTTTGGGTACACATGCGGATCGGTTTAGTTATTGTCCTTGACTTCTTTAGGCATGCTGGCCTACATCCCATGAAACGTTCATGGTTATGCTTACAAGGTATAAACTTCTTTCTTTCTTTGCTTGTTATGTCATTGTCATTTGGACGGACTGTTGAGGTTACTTCCATTACTACTTCAACGATTTTGTTTACCATTTCTTCGATGGTTTTAGGGGTCATGATTGTTGTGGGCACTACGCGGTTCATGCTGTCCATTCCCTATGAACATTACACGAAACGTTGATTTAGTATTCACTTTATTGTTAGAATAATTCAAATAGTAAGATATTTTGTATATTAATGCTAACAATGTGGTCTCAATACGAAATCAAATCAACTGAGGATCATAGAAGTACGATGTGTCTAGGTAGCATCGTAAAATAAAAATCAACTCTTGATTTGCGATTGTTAAGGAGTATATGAATTTATTCACAATAGTTGAAGTTTAACAACTCCCTCTTCATTCATCAAGTTTCTTCTGAATATTTGTTCTTGGAATTCTATGTTTCATTGATTCATGTGGAATTATTTGTTTATTCAAGAGAGTAACAATTAGTGAGGTTTTGCATGATTCTTTGTACTTACAGCATCATGATAAGGTTTGATGAGAGGAATTTGTTTCCAACAGAAAAGTATACGAAAGGATAGCTATTATACATTAAAAGTCGATTACAAGCTCTGGAAGTTATTGGAACTACATGAACTACTAACCAAAACTATTTGGTTTATTTAGTACAACAACGATACTTAAGATTAGTTACGTCTCTGACGTAGACGTCTAACTTCTGCCTCAAGATCCAGTTGTGCAGCTTCCATAGCCGAGAAACGTTCTTGGCATGCATTCATCTGATTAGCTAACATGTTTTCCAGGGCTGCAATCTTTTGGCTTTGGGTTCTTGCTGTGTCTCTAGCTAACCATGATGCTCTTTCAATGTCTTCAATTCTAATGTGGGTTTGAGTATGACCTCTACCTAAACAGCGGGTTCTGGCATCCAGGTTTCTAAGTTCTTGTTCATAGTTGTCCTTCATGTTACCAATATTCACTCCTAAACCAAACACTTCTCGTCTCTCAGCATCGGTCCTCTTGAACAGGGTATCAATGTTACGGTCAAACCATTCAAATCGTAATGGATGTAACTCTTTTAACTGTTCAGAGTGAGCGTTTAGTATGCTGGTGTGTTGGTGAAGGCGAATCCATATGGAGTCTCGGGTGTCAACATTGTAGTCAGGAGATTTGGGTGAGGACACATCGTTCGGGACATCTGGCATGGAGAAATCTGAGGTATTGGGTAAGGGAGAATTTAGGTTGATGTTTTCCCAGGTCATTTCTTGACGTGAACTTTGTCCAATTTCAAATGTTGGTTGACCACCAATCGGATCTGAATAGGATTCAGTTGCTCTCCTAAGTTTATGACGTGGAGGGGAGTGAGTAGGTGATGACGAAGATGAGTTTTGAGTAAGTTTTATGTCAGGTTGAGGTTGTGACCTTTGTACATAAGGATCTTCAGTATTTGGTGTAATATGATAGCTAGGCGATACATGGGTAGTAGGAGGAGTTGTCTTAGCGATGTCAACGGGTAGAGAAGTCATGTTACTGTAGCAATTGAAAATAATAATTATGAGTATTTATACGTTTAAGATGTAACGTCATGTGTGAAATAATACAGTGTGTAATGTGTGAAGAATAAACATTAAGCATGTAAAGATTAGTACAAATAATCTTAATAGGTAAGGTATTGAGCACGGCAGTCTGCGGACACGGAAGGCATAAGATGATAAGGTGTAGAATCATTTATTTTGAAAATGTGGTTATAGATTGATGCTTTAAAACGTTTGATTCTCTATAACCATAGGCTCTGATACCAAACTGTAACACCCCCTAATTTGGTTTGTGGCAGCGGAAAAATATTTAGGGTGTTACGGTGAGGATCGAAGTTAAAATTCCAGAAAACGGCCCGGAAGGGGCGTTTTGAAAGTTATATGTCATTCAAAATAATATCCTTGATACAAAGTGAAATATTTGGTTTGAAAATCCAATAAAAAGAGATGACCATTTTGAAAGAATGACATATTTGATTTTACACCATTTAAGTTATCAGAGTAAAAGATGCCCGCTCCGTGTCTTGTCCTGCTTCGTTAATTACCTGAGATAAACATGCTTAAAAACGTCAACACAATGGTTGGTGAGTTCGTGGAGTTTATAGAAAATAACTTTCTTCGAAAGGTGTATAGTGATTGAAATAAATAATAGTTCTTCATTAAATAACAAGTCGTGTTGAATAAAATTCACAAGTGATTTATGTATGATCTCGGGAGATCATAAGTTTCAAGTTATGATGAAAATGAGCTAAGTTCTTATACGCTCGACATGATAGGATGGATTAACTTTTGGAAGTAACGACATACTAAGCCTTTTTAGTGTCTCTAATATAATTCTCAATTTAGTCGCATATGATAACAGTTAAAGTTCAAGTACAAGATTCATAATCATATCACGTAAAGTAATAATAGTCTAAAGTCTGAAGAAAAGTGGGGGTCTTCTAATACAGATGTATCCTAGGATATATATGAAACATTCATATATTCATAAAGTTATATTGCCCTAAGCCTCATGACACGCAAAACGTTAACAGAGTACCGTAAAACGGAGTGTTCACCAAATTAATGACGAAAGTTTATGCCCTCGTGTAATAGGTGATTTGCCACTTCCTATTTTTCTCAAATATAGCGCATCGCGACTAATACGACTAGCGATTAAGCATTCCGTCACAGTATTAGTGGGATAGGTTGTCAGTCCTCCAACAGGTTTCGAAGCTGTTGCTATATTCGCGCTCACCGCAGTGATTAATGGCTCATGATAAAGGGTCTTTTTGGCAATAAGGTGTGCTTAGGCAATATAGGTCTCAAAGTTCATAAAATACACGTATTCTGATCTTGGCAATTATTTCCAGTGGAATATAGAAATATTATAATAAGTAACAGTTCATTCATTTGTCACATGAATGCATACAGTAAGCCTCAGTATCATGTTACATCAAATAGTTCAGAGATGTTATGTTTCAAGTTCCGTGTTTAAGCTAAACAGATAATTTGCACATATATTGAGCATGTTTTCCCTTCAAGTATAATTCAAATAGGTAAAGCATAGTTGATAGTTTTGAGCAATTCATGAGAGTTTTCAAGTAATATAAAACAGTTAAAGCATGTATCTCCCCCAAAAGAATTATTAAAAAAAACAAGTGTGAAAAGTAGGGGCCACGACTCACCTGGAGCGTTTCCGGCAAGACGAAATTATAAGATCAAGTAAACGATCACGAAAACTTCTTCAATACGAGACCTGAGTATAAGCGAAGTCTAAGAGTCTAACTTACGACTAATAACGAATGTGGAAAGGATAAATCGTATAACGATTTGGTCGATGATATGAGTGTGTGATATGCTTAAAATGCCTCAAGTTAAAAAAAATGTAATATATCTATAGTATTATCTTGGTTCCTATCTCCAATGACCCAGAATATTACTTTTCCGAAATATGCCCAAAATAATATGCAAGTGGAGATCGCTAATATTTCTAATAACGAAACTATAGTAATGCATAACTTAAAAATGAAAATGCATATGAAGTGAAGGGTGCAGAAATAGAAAATAAACTAAGAATGTCAAGTGAAATTAAATAGGTCCTTGTTCTTTTCAGATTTTATCCTTCTTAGTCTCACTGTGGTTGCGTTACGTCGTTAGTCCTCGATTAAGTTCAAAGTCCCTAATAGTCCAAATCTTGTCCATATGTCCATATAAGGCTCGGAGTTCAATGGTATGTCAATTTGAGTCCTTTATAAACTGTTTTCACAGCTGCAGTCCATGGATTTCACGGTTTGGCAGTTTTGGTCCTTCCGGTTAACTCGCGTTACATTTTTAGTCCTTTTTGCATAAAAATGACGGGAAAAATATTCTGAAAATTTCTATAACTTTATTAAGTTGATTTTAACTTATTCTAAGTGCTTATTCTGAAAAAGAGCTTATTTTCATATTAATGGGCCAATTAACGATTCAACTTAAGGCCCGTTACTAAATTTAGAGGCGAGGGCGTGAAAATAGTTTTGGGCTTGGACTTGGGCTGTTTTTATGATTCTAAAAATATATTGCATGGGCCTTTTGGGTTGTTAGATCACAAAACCTTATTGGACTCAAACTAAGCCCAACCGAATTTTAATAAGTTTTCTGAAAATAAAGTATTAAGATCTAGTGTTTTGTAAGGTTTAGTTTTAGCTTATTCGAAAGTCATTTCTAGCTTATGGTTGAAAGTTTTGAATATGAAACATGTAGTTTGCTAGGTGGTTAATTGGGTTGTACAAAAATATAGGTATGTTGTTAAGTGAACCTTGGGTTTACATATCCCTTTTGGTCGCGACTTGGACTGTTTTTCTGGGTTAAAAAAAGACTTAGGACATTTCTGAGTATTTGAGTTAAATACGTGTGGGTTGATTTACTTTGGCCAAATTAGAACTAGTAAACAAGCTTATACTTACAAAGTATATGTACTAAACTTTTAGTTTGCAATATGGTCTATTAGCTTGCGTAAAATTATAGGGTGGTCGTTAATCTAGATTTTATTTTACGAGGCCATTCTTGGGGCGACTTGGGACAGGTTTTAAAAGAAAGCACTTAGTCAAATTTTTTAATGTTGTTCTAGTTTTCGTACGAGTATAGTATGATCAACTGAGGTTTGAATGATGCATGAAACAACAATATGAATGTAAAGTGGGTGCTTCTCATGATCCCTAGGTCTTCCACGAGGGAGGTTAATCATGATTCGTGTTCTATCTACTAATGTTGTACGTAAATAAATAACACAAAATACATACGTTCGAATTTGATTTATATATGATGCATGGGAGTTAAGGTATGTTATTGCATGAGAATTAAATGATGCATGCATGGCTTGCTATCTAGTGGTGAGAGTGAGTGTAACACAGTGATGTATGTTACTTTGGATAAAACCACAGTACTTATATATGTTCGAATAGAATTTTGAAGTATGCATGAGTGAGTGCATTCGTGTAGTTTTAAAGTAAAAAGGGGGTTTAGTAACTTACTATACTTTTGAACAAGATGGTGAAGAAAGCAGTAGAAGCCAACTGGGAAGCAAGAGCGTAACAGTCCTCGTAGTTAACTAGGGCACGATTACGCTTGATGGGTTTTTACCTCTATCGCATTTCTATGGGTATTTGGCGAGTGAGAAAGATGGAGATGCAAGTGATATGGAGTAAGGAAGGTGAATGGGTGGTGTAGAAGGTTGGGTGGTTCGACAAGTTGTAGGTAGTAACAAGGCAGTAGGCTTTTAACGTGTTTAAAACTTGTGTTTAAGGGTTTTAGTTCTTACTAACTTTGCATTCTTAAGTTGTAATATACATATCTGCTATTGAGAAGTATACTATGAGAGTAAAGGAAGTGAAGGTAGGTGGGGCAAATGATTAGAAAGGTGAGCTTTTATAGAAGGAAGTCACATGTTTTTGTGGATTATAAAACTCCACCGATTGAGGATACTGTGGTGTATGGGACACCTAGGCTAGCTCTACCAACATAATAGGACAAGTGAATGAGGTGAGACGTGGGTAATTTTCTATCTTTGGTTCGTTGGGTTGCATGACTCCACATGCTTGGTAGTCTAACTCGTTTAAGGTGGATCTTAATGTGTACTACAACTTCTGCCGCTCCAACCATGATCTAAACTTATCTAATATATTAGAAATAATGTTAGTATAATGTAGGAGAAAGGCGCATGATATAACAGTCGAGTCTTGAAGGTTCTTATTTATACGCATGCAATTGATATAGAGCGAACAAATGTGTCTTCAAAATGACATTAACACTCGACTGAGATTTTCTGAAAGTTGGCATACAGATAAACCATTGGGTGAGGGATGAGAATGGTTAAGAATAATAACATGTGGTATTTGGAATTCAGGAGGTCGAATGCGGTTTTGGAAAGGTTGTATCCGTCGAGTTCTATAATGAAGTTACAAGGTTAACATTTTAAGGGAGTTGGGCTTGATCTTTGGCTGTGAAATGGGCTTAAGAATATTAAGGGTCCGGTTGTATGGTGTCCTTGTTAACAATTTACTAAAGTGATTAGTGAAATGTTTTAGGAATGATTTGTTATAATTAGTAAACCTAAATACATTTAGTTTAGTCATCTTGCGAGTTCTTATAATCGTTTGTAAGGTTTGGTTTTGGAGAGAATGGTGCTTCGTAATACACTTCGTGAGTTAGGGTCGTTATTTGTTCTCCGTTGTGATAACGCGACGTGGTGAATACTAACTCAGGAAAATTTAAATTTTTCCGTAAAAAAAATAAATAATGGGTTTTAGTAGATAGTAACTCGAGGTTATCATAAATTAATAAGGATTATTAATATGGATTCTCGTGGGATCTTACAAAAATTGTTATATTTTTGAGTGAGGGGTAATTTAAAGAGAGTATTAATTGCATGTGTTGAATAGTGCTTTTTAGTTATATTTATGCTTTAAATAGTTGTAAATAGTGTTTTTTTACTTGTATTTGCTTAAAATCTATATTAGGAAATCTTAAAAGTTTAATAAGAGATCTATTATAAGATGAGTGGAGTTATTTTGCAAACCAAACAAAGCTCACATACGAAGGGACACATCCCCACCCTCCATTTCAATTTGATCAATGGCTAAGATTAAAAGTATTTCCTAATTAAAAAAACACGGAGGGGCAGTTTGGTAAAATTACAACACAAACAATAGAGATCAGATCATTATCTCCTCATAACTTCACGTACCAAACACACACAAAAACACACAGTAGCATTCCGGTCAAATTACAAGCCCTAGATCAACAAAAAAAATAGAGATATTAACCACAAGATCACATCAAATCACAATAAAATGGATAAATCTAGCGTTGACGAGGTTGTTCGTCAACAATACGCGGTGCAAAATGATCCGCTTCAGGTGTCAGTTCAAATCTGGTTCAACCATCAGTTCAAAATCCGATTGCAGGTAATGATTATACTATTTTAACTTTATTTTGAAGATAATACAGAGATTATAATGAAATGACTGTGAATTTGTTGTATGTAATTGATGTTTATTGTTTGCGTCTTTCGGAAATTGTGATTTGAGTTAATTCTGTAGGTTTTAGTTATAGTGAATTGACGTGAAATGAAGTGTTGATTTAGAAGTAGTGTTAGAAGATGTTTTTGTTACTTATTAGTTGAAGTTTACTTATCCGATATGTAATGTGATAAGTGGTGTTGAAGGTTGGATTGATATTCTAGCAATCTAGCTAATTCGGTTCGTTGATTTTACCTTTATATATGCTGCTATGCGAAAGTGATGATAAATTGGGTTAAACTAGTGTTGTAGGTGAATAAAATGGTTTAGTTAGGTATTTAAGTGAATCTGTTATGATGTGCAGTAGTAAGTGAAGTAGAATGTCGATGGCAGACGAGCCTTTGTACCCGATAGCGGTATTGATAGACGAGCTGAAGAATGATGTTATTCAGTTGAGGTTAAATTATATTAGAAGATTGTCTACGATTGCCCGTGCTTTAGGGGAGGAGAGGACTAGGAAGGAGTTGATTACTTTTTTGAGTAAAAATAATGATGACGATGACAAGGTACTTCTTGCGATGGCGGAGGAGTTAGGTGTGTTTATTCCTTATGTTGGAGGAGTTGAGCATGCAAATGTGTTGTTACCACCGCTTGAGACGCTGTGTACGGTTGAAGAAACGTGTGTGAGGGATAAAGCTGTGGAGTCGCTGTGTAGGATCGGGTCATAGATGAGAGAGTCTGATTTGGTTGATTGGTTTGTACCTCTGGTTAAGGTTGGTTCATTTCACTGTAATTTATAGCAGTTTTGATACTTACTGTTTTGGTTTAATTTTGGAGACGTGACATGCTTTCGGTTTATGGTTGCAAAGGCTGGCGGGTGGTGAATGGTTCATGGCTCGAGTATCCGCGTGTGGGCTGTTTCACATCGCTTATTCTAGTGCATCAGAGACATTGAAGGCGGAACTGAGGTCGGTATTTAGCCAGTTATGTCAAGATGACATGCCGATGGTCAGGAGAGCAGCTGCGTCAAACTTGGGAAAGTTTGCTGCTACTGTGGAAGCTGCTCATCTCAAGACCGACATCATGCAAATTTTCGAGGATCTTACGCAGGATGGTAAGTTATTTCCTTCATATGTTTGAAGTTTGAAGTTTTAGATGTTAGGCCGAGTTTCTGATGGGCAATAAATAGTGTTGAACGCAACTCATTGCCTTGCTACTGAAGTGGGAAATAACCACTAGAACACTCGATAGACAGATGCTAAAAGCTAACTTCCATTTAAGTCTCTGAAATTTACTTGCTGGATCAGTTAACAAGCATCATTGGCTCATTGCTACTACAAGTACTTTTAAGTTGTTAAGTTAAAAAAGTAACAAGTATTTTAGTAGTTCAAGATGTTCATTTTTACCTAATACCTAGGTACCTTATTTCATAATTAAATTAGTCTTATCCTATTTGATCAAATATGAACGATTATTAATGAGTCTTTATCCAAACTAGTAATGAGTTATGGCGTTATGACAATATATGGATCTACAACATCACACATAGCCTATGAACAGAAACAACTTTTCTAATGGATACCAAAGATCTTCAGGAAGAAGTCAATACTTGTATATTTTCCATGCTTACTTTTCTATAACGATCTAATATTTTTGCTTACTGACTTGTTATATACTTAGGTGCCGCAACAACTTAACCGTGCTTGAATTCATTTTTCAAAGGTAAACTTGTTGTTATCTATCTAATATTCGAACTCCTATCACGTCTTAAGCTTATGATCTAGAACAGTGAGATTTATGATATGATGGCATAGATGTTTGTGTTACCTTCATCTTAGATTTTAATTTCTTGCCTTGTCCTTTTTGTTTCTTTACAGATGGTGGTGTCAAGAGAGATACAAGAATCTCCAGGCTTTCTCTCCCTTGGATGAAACTGGCGGTTATTTGGTAGCTTTAGATGTCTTATTAGGTATATAGGTTCAGCCTTGGACACGTTCCAAGAATAACGTTAGTCGACTTGTGAACTTTTTTAGATATTTCTATCTTGTATATATTGAAGAACATAAATGTATTACTTCTATTCGAGTTAAAGTAATTTGCTATTCGAATAAACCTTGCTAGAAATACAAAATTGTTGTTACTGTGGCACAAAATTTATGTTGCGAGACGTTTTTATGGTACAAAATATTTGCCATTAAAACCAGCATATGGTCATGCCATGGTATTGATTAATGACACAAAGTATGCGCCACTAAATCTTTGAAACACATTAGCAACACACAAAAACAGTGAGCACATAGATTTATTACA
The DNA here is from genome assembly GCA_021014915.2 of Artemisia tridentata subsp. tridentata. Taxonomy (NCBI): domain Eukaryota; kingdom Viridiplantae; phylum Streptophyta; class Magnoliopsida; order Asterales; family Asteraceae; genus Artemisia; species Artemisia tridentata. Next base: position 323,388,898 of record CP139506.1, on the reverse strand, counting down.
TGTGACAGGTACTATCACCATGTGATATCACATATCACCTGTGATATCACCTGTGATATCGAGATATCACCGATGATATCACATGTGATATCACATATCACATGTGATATCACATGGTGATATATCACATGATATGTGATATGTGATATATCACCATGTGATATCACATGTGATATGTGATATCACATGTGATATGTGATATCACATGTGATATCAAATGTGATATCACCGGTGATATCACATGTGATATCAAATGAAACCTAGATCTAATGAAACCTAGTTGTTGAATATTCATTTTTCGTCTCTTGTTTAGTTGATTGCTTCGCGTTAGGCTAAGAAAACTGGCTGACCTAATAAGTTATTTTTTATCACTGGTGATACATCACATTATGAGGTATCACCTGTGATACAAAATAATTTATTAGGTATCACCAGTGATACAAAATAACTTATTAGGTATTACCTGTGATACAAAATAACATATTAAGTATCACATGTGATATTTACACTGTAGTTAGCTACTTGTTTTTGTAGATACAAAATATGAGGTATCACTTGTGATACAAAATAATTTATTAGGTATCACCAGTGATACAAAATAACTTATTAGGTATCACCTGCGATACAAAACAACATATTAGGTATCACCTGTGATAGTTAGACTGTAGTTAGCTACTTGTTTTTGTAGATACAAAATATGAGGTATCACCTGTGATACATACAAAATCATAAGTGATACAAAATAACATATTAGGTATCACCTGTGATACAAAATAAGTAAGTAAAGCACAAATAAGCAAAAAAGCAAATTACATTGTCTTTGTTTGCCCGCAAAGAAGCTAATACACATGGTAGTTAGTTACATATACTAAAAATAGCAAGCTAATATCTTATTTTGTATCACAGGTGATACCTAATATCTTATTTTGTATCACAAGTGATACATAATATCTTATTTTGTATCACATGTGATACATAATATTTATCACCTAATATTTGGTATGTATCACAGGTGATACCTAATATCTTATTTTGTATCATTGATACCTAATAAGTTATTTTGTATCACAGGTGATACCTAATATGTTAACTGTTGTATCACAGGTGATACCTAATATTTGGTATGTATCACAGGTGATACCTAATATCTTATTTTGTATCATAGGTGATACCTAATAAGTTATTATGTATCACAGGTGATACCTAATATGTTAACTGTTTGCTTATTTTGCCTTTTCCACCTTAATTATCAAGTTATAAAAATTTTGTTTTCACAAAAGTTGTTCATTTTTAGCTTATTAATATGTTTCATGAAAAAAAATTTAGCTTATAACTAAAACATAAAAACCTAAAAATAAAAAATTACCCCTAGATGTGTAAATTTAGTATCCATCTAGGGGTAATTTTTTATTTTTAGGTTTTTTTATGCTCGTTTAATTCCCGTAAGAACTCGTTTTTCAGTAAATAGTTTCGAGTTTGAGGTTTAGTAAGGACCTGAAAATGCGGGTTGTTATAGCAGGACACAGCCTTTCAGTCAAAAAAAAAAAAAAAAAAAAAAAAAAAAAAACTTACAACTAATTTCTGTTTTAAACATTAGAATATAAACTTTTCAATAAAGCAAATGAATCATTCCACCCATTTGAGCACCGGGAGAGCAAATAGGATGAAATTACGACATCTTCCTAAAACATATGTTCAGTGATTCTCTTAACACTGGAAACAAAATGAGAACAAGTTTGAAAGGTTTACTGTACCATATAAGCAAAGATATAATGACATGAGTGTGCAAACTCCCCAAACTTAAACAAAAAAGAACACAGATAAGTCATGTCTTAGTTTCTCTCTACATTAGAAGGATGATGATATTCAAATCATCTTTTATAGTCAACACGGAAAAGTTTCTAACGCCTTCCTTTAACTGATTCTCCAGAAAAGAATCTATGAACATAAAAACAAGTGGCCCTTGCATCTCAGTTTCTTTTTAGGATGTCAAAATACGAGGCAGGCTGCTTTGTCTCCACACGCAGTCCCTGAAAAGTAATACATATATTCAAAAGAGTTTTTTAGCATTTTCATTCCTTAAATCACACAAATTTTCTATATCCACATACCTCGAAAGCAGTAGCCAAACGCAATATTGTAGCTTCAGCCCATGGACGGCCTATAATCTGTAATCCTATTGGAAGTCCTTGCTTATCATAACCAACCTACAAATGAATATGTTCACCGCAAAACATAGGTAAATGAATATCTAAAGTGTTACTACAGATGATATTCAAGTGTTTCTGGTTATTACTACAAAGAAACAGTAATTACTTACAGGTATAGAGATAGCTGGGAAACCAAGAAGATTTGCTGCTACGATAAAACGCATCAGATTACCTGAAAGACAAGATAAATAGCTTCACAATCATGTATTGGAAATTATATATGGCGGTAGCAGTAAATACGTAATTCTTTAAAAATTTATCAACTGAGTTTAAGATGATGCAAGTTTATCTACTCAACTCACCTGTAACCTTTATATTTGACTCGCCCAACTCAAGTGCACTTTTGGGAATTTTAGGAGCCGTCATGCTAAAAAGAAGAAAAAGACACATCACATGAAATAAACTATTAAACCCCATGATTCCATGAGAACGAAAAAGATAATACGTTTTATACATATTTCATGCTTGAATGACTAATATCAGCAAAAATTACATAGATTCAATGTACACAAGGATACACTAGTGAAGCATACCCAGTAGTTGGAGTAACTATGACATCCACGTTCTTGAAAATCTCCGTGTGATAATACATAATCCTGCGCCTGCAATCGTATAAACATATATATAAATGCCACAACTGGTACCTGTTTATTAGTACCAGCACCAAAATATCTTAGTATTAAATTGTTAGCCTTACCTGAGGCGTTGGGCAGCGACATAATCTGCAGCTGTAAATGTATAATGACGTCACAAGCATGATTAACACAGTATAACCGATCAATAATAAAACGATATAATCAAACAAATGCACAAATGTATAACGACGTCATTAGCTACACATATGTATAAATATACATATCAACAAGTTTAGTAACAAGCATCATCAACACAGTTAAACGGATCAATAACTAAACATATTCACAAATGATAACGACATCATTCTCTACACATACATATAAATATATGAATAAGCAAGTCGTGTAACAAGCATATGTCAATACAGTATAACCGATTGATAACAAAACGATACAATTGAACATATTTACAAATGTAGAATAACAATTAGCTACACATACATCATGACTAACACAGTGCAACTATCGATAATAAAACACTACAAGTAAACTAATTCAGAAATGCAGAATGACGTCATTAGCTACACATACGCATAAATATACGTATTAACAAGTCTCATAACAGTCATCAACTCATCATCAACACAGTAAAACCACTCGCTAACAAAACAAATGTGTGATATAGTCATTCTCTGCACATACATATTAACAAGTCTTGTAACAATCATCTTCAAACACAGTTCTATCGCCATAGATAACTATTAATATCAACAAATGTATAACGACGTCACCCTCTACATATACATCGTAGCAAGTCTCAGCATCATCAACACAGTATAACCGCTCTATATGTTTACAAATAAGTATAACCGATCGATAACAATACTAATGTATGATGACGTCATTCTCTACAAATACATATAAATATATACATATTAGTAAGTCTAGTAACAAGCATATGATTATAACTGATCGATAGCGAAACAATACAATCAAACAGATTCACAAATTTCTAATGACGTCATCAGCTTATAACAGCTCGATAACAAACTAATATAAGATGACGTCATCAGCTACACATACATATAAATATCAAGTCTCGTAACAAGCATAATTATCAGTAAGAAACCAAACGATTAGATCAAAAAATGACAAAAGTCAAAATCGAGTGAATTGGGGGAAATCTCAAAACCAAACGATAATGAAATTCAAGTCTATCATTGTGTGCGAAATGAAAAACTGAATCTAATGATCAATTCAGTATTGAAAATCATGTAGAAATTAGGGTTATGTGATGATGCTTGATGAAGGAAATAAGCTGTAATGGAGAGGAAAGAGAGGAGGTAAAAAACACACCGTTTGTGTGTGTTTTGAATGAAAAAAATATAGCTTATATATGGACAAAAATACCCCCGTAGTGTAAATGATAAGTTTAATCTCAGCCTTTAGATCAAAATGAATGGAAGTTAGGGATTGGTCCCTTTGTATGTAAGCAATATTTTGTCCTCAAAAGATCTTTTAATAAGAGATCTCTTATAAGATAGCATGGATCTCGCAAATGAATTGAAGTATTGAACATCATCAAAAATTCCACATTTGACGAAACTGAACAAATGAAATAAATTGAAATCTTCTAGGTTTAACTTATTTCATAAAGTCAAACGTAAAGTGTGTACAAAAAAAGTAAGGGTAAACTACAAATTTTCTCCTCAAGGTTTTTGATTTTTACACCCTAGCCACTCTCAAATTTAAAGTGCTATAAATATTCTTAAAGAGGACTTTTTGTAACAAATCTTGCCACTTTCACTAACATTCATTATTTTTTTTTTCGTTAGTTATAGTCAAAGGACGCGAAATGACTAATATATCATCGTCTTCTTCCCCACTTCATTAATGAATAATTCCATGAAGATTTGGATGATAAGCGAAACTGATTCAACTTGTAAATAGCACCACAAGATATTTTTTTGGAAAAGCAATAGCACCACTAAATTGACAAATGATCTAAGAAAATGAGATGAGGTTTCTCAATGGTATATTCAGTCACATTTGAACAAACGAGTTTTAGGGCATTGCCATATAACTCTTTATTAATACTCTATCTAATAACGTTTTCCACATTATGCGCTCCCACGATCATATTGGGCTGACGTCATTTCACATTGTCATCGGTAAGTTTACTCTTGGGGTACCCTATTGTTCAGCATTTCTTATGTATGATACTTCTTATCCGGCCAAATCATCACACGCATTAACTTCAGTCCTTGTTGCCAAATAAATACTCTAATCTAGAGTCAAACTATGTGGTTTTATCGAACCATGATCTTTGGCTTTCTCGATGGTATATTCAGTCACATTTGAACAAACGAGTTTTAGGGCATTGCCATATAACTCTTTATTAATACTCTATCTAATAACGTTTTCCACATTATGCGCTCCCACGATCATATTGGGCTGACGTCATTTCACATTGTCATCGGTAAGACGGTAAGTTTACTCTTGGGGTACCCTATTGTTCAGCATTTCTTATGTATGATACTTCTTATCCGGCCAAATCATCACACGCATTAACTCCAGTCCTTGTTGCCAAAATATTACTCCAATCTTAGAGTCAAACTATGTGGTTTTATCGAACCATGATCTTTGGCTTTCTCGTTCATAACTAACTATCCTTTTCTCAATAAATGCCGGATTAACACCATACATTGTAAAGGGTCACTAATAGTAACATTAGTTCTTAGAGATTTAAGCCAAATAGTTCACTGCTTCAAAGAGTAACATCTTTAACATTATAGTAAATAACATTTTGGCGAGAATGAACCATTTTGGGGACAAAGGCCCCTTCAGGTAGAGGTGAAAAAAAAAGCCGAAAACCGATCCGATCCCGAAAAAACCAAAAACCGGTTTCTCAAAACACCCGATTTTTGGAAAACCGGTTTAGGGAAAACCAAACCGCCGGTTTAGAAACCGGTTTGCATTATTTGTTGTCAACCGGTTCTGGGTAAAACCTGTTTAAACCGTACATTTTCTTTCTCAAAACCGGTTTTACGCAAAACTGGTTTTTTACTATTTGACTAAAACCGAAACCGGTTTTAAACTGGTTCGGTTTCAATAAAAAACCGAAATGTGCACCACTACCTTCAGGTATGATTTATTGTTTCTCTATTATGGCAAAATGGGCTGGTCCAAAAGGTTGGATAAGTCAGGACGGGTTCGCGCTAAAACTTTTCTCCTTTAGTTCGAGTTGTGCTTTCAATTTCCATATATACAATTTATGTAGTAATTATGAGTAGACAAACATTATTTTAACAATAATGGTGAACAATGAAGCTGGAGGTAGCATTTATCTTCAACCTGTTTGATCTGCTCCCTGTTTTAAATAAAACACAACCCAAATCGATCCATTTATAAATAAGGGGCGATTTCATGTATCTCCTTCTAAAACCTGAAAACATCATATTTACCCAAATTATGTTTTTTAAGCATTGTACATGATGCATTCAATAGTTGTATATTAGGTATTAAATCAGGATAATAAAGCAATACGTGGCACAATTATAGACTAAACACGTCGGCAGTGTGTGAGCTGTCAAAATGTTAGGCTGAAAGTAGTGGTGGTGACTCACTAAGCGCCACCTCAGCTTTTTCTCTCCTCTCACTTCCACTCACCCTCACTCACCATTAGAGGTGGCAATTTGTGCCCAAACTCAAAAAAATGAGCTAATTGGGCAAAATTTTAAAAGATTTGGGCACATTTGGTCCCCTCCTTTTTTTGAAATGGGCATATATTGCCCATTTAAAAGTTAAATGGGCACAAATGGGCGGAGAACATTACAATTGTTTTTTAAAGAAAAACTTATAGAAATAATATATTTAATTTTTTAAATATAAATGAGGTGTTACGTTTGAGGAATTTACTTCGTCGTTTTGGGTCTTTTCTAAAGCGATTTGTATAAAATGTGCCCGTTTGGCCCGCGCCCGTTTGGCCCGTAGCCCGTTTGAACCGTAGCCCATGCCCGCCCGGCCCGCCCGTTTTGCCACCCCTACTCACCATACATCCGTTTTGGTCACCCTCACTCACCTTTATAAAAATATACCCCACTAAATACCTTATACAAACTCACAAACCAAATATTTAATTATAGAAGTCCTACTTTTTCACACCTCTCAATGTGGTGAGTAACTCACCAAACGAATGCATATTTGAGCTTGAGTAGGACATCCTCAACCTGTTTGATCTGCTTCCCGTTTGAAATAAAACACAATCCAAATCGACCCATTTATAAATAAGGGGCGATTTCATATCTTTCCTTCTAAAACCTTAAAATATCATATTTACCCAAATTATGCTTTTTAAACATTGAACATGATGCATTCAATAGTTGTATTTTGGGTATATATGAAGTTTATGATGAAAAGAGGGGGATATATGAAATTCTTCCTATAAATGGGCAATTTCATATCTCCCATTCTAAATGGTCAAAATTGGCATATCTAACTATATTTTCCTGTCCGCTTGGTTTCCTAAGAATAGATTTTTGCAGATCTTATTATTGCTTGCGGCTCTTGTTGCTGTTCCATGGATGCTTTTCCCCAAACCTTTTATTTTGAGGAAACGTCATGCTGAGGTACTTCCTATTTGCATATACAGGCATATAAGCTAGATACTTAGAATCTTATGATCATTGTTTTTTTAAATTTGATTGTACTATTTTATAGTGATGTTAAAGGTCGAAAGGTCGGAAACTATGGTTACCCCTAAAAAAATTGTCATCAACGTTTAGTTATTGTTTATGTTTTTGCGCAGTACTTCATAAATTACAAGTGATGTTAAATGTCACCAATTTTTAGTTTTTTGGTCTTTCTATACTTTCAGTTTTTTAATGATTTCATCCCTTGACACTTTACAGAGATTTCAAGGTCGTACATATGGGATTCTTAGGTCCACCGAGATGGATATAGATTCTGACCCCGGTTCTGCAAGGCATCATGAGGAGGAATTCAATTTTAGTGAGGTATTTGTGCATCAAATGATACATTCCATAGAGTTTGTACTTGGTTCAGTTTCCAACACTGCTTCTTACCTTCGACTATGGGCTTTGAGGTACAAAATTTATAGACCTTACTTTAGAGTTATTTGGCGTTAATTTATTTTAGTTGACAGTTTATGGTTATTACAGCTTAGCTCACTCAGAGTTGTCCACTGTATTCTATGAGAAAGTTCTCCTCCTTGCTTGGGGGTAAGTTTCTTCTTTCTTTTGCTTATCTGATCAATTTTTTTCTAGAAAATTCTTTTTTTGCACTATTTTAGATATCGATATGGGCGGGTTGGAGAACGGGTCAACATAGCTAACTCTTTAATACCAACCCAAACGGTCGGGTTGGGTCAACCCTTAACACTTCGTTTGTCCTTATCAACAATTAGTATGATAAATAAGATTATAAAATCTAGAGTAAATTACACCGTTGGTCCCTAAAGTTATGCCATATTTCATACGACATCCAAAAACGGGAATTGTTGCTTTTTTAGTCCACGATCTCGAAAATATTACGCCGCTAGTCCAATTTTAACACGATCGTTAGGGTTTCTCGTTATCTCGGACCATACGTGCAAATCACACGAGGGCGTCCTAACACATTTTTTTGTCCTTGTCCTCAATGATTTGCATTGTAGCTTACTGCAGCATCATGTACTTGTTAAGTTTATGGATATAAATTAATATACGTATGACCGGATTCAAACACGAGACTTCGGGATTGCACACATTACGTATGAGTTTCAATGTTTTAATAATTAATATAATAAGTTATGATTTAATTATTAATTTCATAACTAAACACTTAACGGGCGTTAGTATTTAACGAGGTTTAGATAACGGTCGTTAAATATTAAGTTAAGGGACTAGAGATGAAAATACAAGCCAAGAATGATCTAGAATCCCCTTGGGCTTGTGATTTTTGGCCGACCCATAGGGAGGAGGGGTTCTATACCCTAGCTTGGAGAACAAGATTAGTTTACTATAAATACAAGGCCTCTTGTATTCATTATTCACTTAATCTTGATTTCCTTGCAAACCTAATTTCTCTCTTCTCTCCTCTTCTTGTGTCTAGCCGATCGTACCCTTCCCAAACCCTTTGGGAAAATCGATCTAACATTCACAATAAAAGTGTTTGGTTTGTTTGTGGATCTAGAACCTAGCTTTTCTCATTGAAACGCTACTAATACGTGTGTACAAGAACGAAGATCAAGCATACTTTTGCTTGTGTTTTCTTTCCCATTCGACTAGGTGAAGTCGAATATACTAAACCCTAAGCTAGGGTTTATTGGTTCTTGTTTACTCCATTTCTTGTTTTGCTAGAAATCTAAGGTACGCATATTCTTTTATTTTAGTTAATTAATTACAAGTATTAGATCCTATATTCCGCTGCATGCTTTGATGTTTATGTTTTATGTTTTATATAATTGTTATGATATACATATTCCAACAGTGGTATCAAGAGCCGTTAATACTGTGTAATTAATTACTAAAACACATAAAATTGGATCTATATGATTATTACATGTTTATGGTGTTCTAGGGTTTTAAAAATTAGTAAACCCTAATTTTTCTATATATGGGTCGATTACCCTTATAATTTTATAATTAGGGTTTTGTTTTGTAAAACTTGTAGAAACCCTAGGTTTCATGTAATCTTTTTATGTGTTAAATTAATGAGTACTTGATATATGTCATTAATTGATATGCGTACATAGACTTGATTATGTTAATAATAAGTGCTAGTTGAGGAATCCATGACAAAAACATGCATGTTTTGTCATGGAAGTTGAAGTAATATATTACGTGTTTTACATGCTAATTTATGCGATCAGAATTAATTAATTAGGGTTTTAGTAATAAAAGTGTATGGCATGTTTAATTACTAAAAATTAATTAATTAGGTTATTAGTGAAGACTTAAAATTAGGGAAGATCCCATAATAAATCGTATATTAAATCAATTATGTGTGTTATTGTATATACTTATTGTAGGACTTACGCAACCAAGTAATTGGTGTATGTGGTCCATTGGTACCTAGCTCAAAAACTAATGGGAGTCCTAGATCAATATATACATGTTAATTGATTTGCTCAGCATGTACATTATTTAAGTTGTTTATTTCTTATTAATTGCGCATTTGTTTAAATATGTTTGTGACATGATTGTAAGCAAAAGGGTAATTTTCAGAATAGAAAATAAACTGGACTTAATAATGGTGTAATATGATTTTAAGCTATAAAAATCTTAAACTTTTAATTGATTGATGCAACTGTATCAAAATGGTTGAACGACGGACCTAATGTTGACAAACTATAAGGTGGGTATAAGGTTGGTTTCGCATTAAATTGTTGCCTTAAAGAGACTCCATTCTATCTCTCCGCTCGCTTGTGCATCAAATTAGACTTACCAAGTACAACCATTATAAGTACGAAGCATCTTAAGGCAAAGTTGTAAGTTTCTCAACGCCATCAATTAAAACTTTGTTGATTTAAGCTTTGTAAAGAAACAAATGAGTAAAAGTTTTTTACATGAAACATATGATACAAGATGAATGCATGACATCTTTGTACATATTTTTGATTACACACATCAAAATAAAATACCCTTAATTTAAGTTATATGCCATCCAATGAAACGGAAACACCTGAGATTACTAACTCCATTTGTCGTGGGACGAGCATGGATGGTAATCAAAGGGTAAATCTCCATTTGTCGTGGGACGAGCGTGGAAGTATTTGCAGTTTCTTAAGTTGGTTGACTTAATTGAGTTGATAGTAAAATGGACTAGTCACTCAAGGCATAAAGATGGGGATAAAACATGCTTACATTTGCAACTGAGGTTGGCAAAATATGTAAATCCCATAATTCTAGGAATTGCAATTTGAGATTGGCAATTGAGTTCGACTCGTACCTTATTGAGTACTTTCATTACTAGCAGCCTCAGCTGATGTGATGAAACTATGTTAATTTGGATCCTAGTTTTCAGTGAAAATTAAATGGTTAAATGTTATTTACCATGGGTGTTTAATTTTCTTGAAATTTTTTATTATCGGAAGTACTAATTTTTGAACTGAGAGGATTTGGTACACTTGGTAGGATGTTAGTCCTTTGTAACGCGTGTATGTGATACTTTGAGTTAATATGATTAAGTATGCGGAATTTACTTAATCACACTTAGAAGGATATTTGGTTATGGAAATGGAACAGTTAAACTTATGAGATTAACAAAGAACACATAAAGGATATCTCCAAACGATTGAATATTATTAAGAATAATACAAGGGTTCGATATGAAATTGTTGTGTTTGTTCTATGTTCTTAACAGTTATGAATATTGTTTAAGCACTTTGATGATTGTGTTCTATGGATATTCAACTCAGATTACCTCTCTCTTAGCTAAGATCTCTCATTTATAGACCAAGAGAGATCTTTACAATTAAGACAAGTCTTGTCAACTACATGCTTTGTTATGTGTGTCAGTGAATGTCTTTCAAGTTAATCTGATTGTTTCTGATGGTAGCACATGCTCTCAACTTGTTAACTAAACACATATCTAAGATATTATCTACCGTATATAATTGAATATTATACACATAATATCTTTTTCTATACTTATCCAATAAGCAGTAGTATACGCATCTGATCTTCATTCAGCAGCAGAATCTCGCACTAGCAGTAGAATGACACTTAGAGTATTTTCCTTTATGCGCCAGCAGTATCTTCCTAGTGGACATTTAATTCCCAATACTAATCTTCAGAACATTTAATTCCCAACAATCCTCCCCTAAATATGTGATTTCCCTTAATCAACATGTTTTTCTGAATTAAATGAGGATTGTGAAGATCTTTCAAACACTTCTTAGTCAGATCCTTGATCTGAGCTTTCATCTGTTCTGAAAGACTAAATATCTTTCTCAGTAACTCATCTGCCATTTTCTTTTGACTTTAACAATATCAATACCAATCTTCAGGTTTCATTCATGGCCTAAAAGATGGTGCAATTTCCTTGGATGGAGGAATTATAGGAGGCAATGTTGCTGTGTATCTTGGATGCTTGTTCCAAGAAGTCAATTAATCTTTCAGCAAGCCTTTGCAACTGAAATTGAAACTGAAAGAACCTAGATAGAACTTTCTCCATTTGAATGCTTCATCCCTTCTGAATATATATAATACTCCAGAATCTTGGACTTTCTGTTCTTGTCATTTTCAACCTCCATGTCATCATCTTGTATGCTCTTGTCTTTTCCTCCCTTACATTTGGTTAAACTTCCTCCCCTGGGCTTGGAAGATCTCTCACCATGTACCAAAATATTTCCTCCCCTGTTTGGAAGATCTCTTACAATCATCTGAAGTACCATTTAGAACATGTTTTCACACAATATTGTACATGAAACCATCAATTCCTTATGAGTTTAATTTGTTGCCCTCATCACTTCTAGGTGTGTAACCTCCTATGAGTGGTGAATCATGGGGCAATAACTCATAATCCATCATTTGATAGGTTTCTGAGCCATTTTTATTCCAAAATCATTTTTAAGAAACTTTGACTTAGCAATATGTACATGATTTTATTATGAAAAGTCATACTGCTTACAACCATTTTGAAGGGATTAAGTGTAGTTACAGTCACTTAATCAAAATTTCGGCTTAAAGCAACCTCTGGTTGTGTGAGAACCAATGTTTTCAGTTATAAATAACTGCCTGTGTACAGATAAACCCATTCAAAGGGCTTTCCTAATAGGTTTTCCAGCTCGTGGCATTTGTTTCCTCTAACACAAGTGTTAGATTCACTTTTGCTCGCTGTTCTTTCTATCAGATGTCCTTAGACTTGCTCATTATACTTAAAAGTATAAAATGATAGAAAGTGAGTTGTATCAGTTACTATCTGATCAACTAAGCCATTAATTCAATGTGAAACATCATAATTAGGTTTCAAGAAAGAAGTTTTAAAGAAGTTTAAAATTCCCAAACTCTCTCTATCATGAACCTATTATGTCAGCAACTGTATCATCATTCTGCTGCTCACACATTTCACTTGAAACTTCCTTTGTGCTCAAATGTTCATACCTGAAATTGTTAGTCTAAAACCAAAAGAACAAAGTACAAAGTACTTGTCTTATATTAGAACAAAGTATGAATAACACAATTAAAATTTGTACTAATTGATAATACTAGCAGTAGAAATCCATTTCATATATACAAAGACACATAGATTAAAAATTTAAGGATTAAGCATTCCAATACTTGCTACCAAGTACTGAAACCTTCCAACATCAAAAGCTTTTGTGAGAAGATCTGCAAAGTTGTGATCTGAAGCAATTTTCATCACTTGAATTAACTTTTTCTCATTGCAGTCTCTAATAAAATGATGTCTAATTTCAATGTGTTTTGTTTTAGAGTGTTATACTGGATTTTTAATAATGCAAATTGTACTACTATTATCAATATGAATGACAGTGTTCATGAAATTGTACCCATAGTCAAGAAGTTGGTTTTGAAGCCATAGGACTTGACCACAACAACTAGCAGCAGCTACATATTTAGCTTCAGTTGTTGAAGTAGCCACAATTGTTTGCTTCTTACACTGCCATGAGATAAGTCTACACCCAAGGAATTGACATCCTCCAGTTGTTGACTTTCTGTCCAAGCTAACACTAGCATAATCACTGGTGACTCCCTAGAATACCATAGACCTAACCTAGGTTGACCCTTGAGATATCTAAAAATCCTCTTAACAACTGTTACATAGATCTGTATGTGTGTACATCCACATTTTCTCCATCTATATCTTTTAGAAGTGGCTTCTCAGAGTCCATTGGTGTGCTTGCTACTTTTGAATCAGCAAATTAAAATTTTCTAAGAATCTCTGCAACATATTTATCTTGGGAGATAAAAATGCTTTCACTTGATTGCTTAACTTGCAGACCTAAAAAGAATGTAAGTTTCCCCATGGAACTCATGTGAAACTTATTATGCATAAGCTTCTCAAACTCTAAACACATCTCCTTCCTTGTAGATCCAAAGATGATATCATCCACATACACCTGCACTAGCAAAAGATCCTTCTTGTGCTTCTTGATGAATAATGTCTAATCTATCTTGCCTCTTTGAAATCCATTTGAAATTAAATAGGAAGCCAGTGTTTCATACCAAGCTCTTGGTGCCTGATGTAGGCCATAGAGAGCTTTTACTACCTTGTACACTTTGTCTGGATGGTCAGGATCAATGAAACCTGGAGGTTGTGAGACATAAACCTCTTCTTCAATAGTACCATATAAAAAAGCACTCTTGATATCCATTTGGTAAACTATGAAGTTCATAAATGAAGCATAGGCTAAGAAAAGCCTAATTGCCTCAAGTCTTGCTACTGGAGCAAAAACCTCATCATAGTCTATCCCTTCTTCTTGTGTGTACCCTTGGGCTACTAATCTAGCCTTATTCCTAATCACTATGCCCCTTTCATCCCTCTTATTCTAGAAAACCCATTTAGTGCCAATTACCCTTACACCCGTGGGTAAATCTACTAGCACCCAAACCTTCTGAATCTTGAACTGAAAAAGCTCCTCTTGCATAGCTTCTACCCAGCTTGAATAATCTAGGGCTTTAAGAACATTCTTTGGTTCATCTTGTGAGTGAAAACATACGAATAAGTAAGAGTTTGAAAACTCATGCTGCTTTGATGCATAAAGAGCATCAAGAAGCCCTTGTTGGTCTGAAGACATCAGTTGTTGCCTTGTCTTCACACCAGGTTGTAGATCTCCAATCACATTCTCTAGGGAGTGGACTTTGTGAATCCTTATGTGTGGAGTAGAAGGAACTTGATAATCAGGTGGGAGATTGTTCAAATCCACCTCTTCTTCTGAGAATTCTGCTTCTTTTGACTCTGATGGGCCAGCAGTAGGATCATTAGGCCTAGTAGTTGAAAATTTTAGCCTAGCAGTAGAATGCTCTGTCTCAGCAGAAGAAACATTCTCTTGTTCCTTTGTTCCATCTTCCTTGTGTTCACCTTCAATTCCTGCTTTAGTTTCAACTGAAGAAGATTCACCATTTATTGAAGTTGAATCCACACTTGTACTTGACCATATTGGCATCATCACACTTGTACTCTAACCCTGCCTCATTTGTTGTATCATCAGAACCTGCAAAATCATTAGTTTCTGCAACAACAGGCACATAATTCATTTATTGGGTTAGTGACTCAATATCAAATAGCCATTTCGGTCCTTCACCTGCTACATTAGATTTATTCTCTAAAAATTCCACATGCAGGTTTTCCTCTACTTTCATAGTTCTTAAGTTGTATACTCTAAATGCTTTATTATTGAGAGAGTATCTGATGAACTCAAATAAGTACATTTTATTATCGTCATTTATCCTATTTATTTGACTTGTTTTATTATATTATATATGAGAATTGATACGTTAATGTTTACTTTTGTAATTCTCAGGTAAAAACAAGTATTATGTGAAACTTGGCGATTTTGGACCAATTATGGAGCAAAACAAGCAAGATGTTAAGAGTCTACTAAAATGTACAAGATCAAGATCATTCTGCTCCAGATACGCCGCATCATACTTCGTACATACGGCGCATCACTATCAAGATTTCACAAGTTATAATCCAAGACGGAAAAGGACATGCACCGCATAGATAAATGGAGTTACGCCGCATCTTAAGGCGGTGTACGAATATTCCTGAATATATTAATCTTGGACCCCACGCGAAGTTAAGTCAATGCGCCGCATCTACTTATCCTATGCGCCGCATCTAACCCTCAGACAGAAACTATAAATCCCCCAAGGCCAGACGAATTTCGTGACCTTACACACACTAAGCTTTCGAAGACCGAAGAAACCCTAAGGCCGAATTCAGACGTGTTAGCAGCACAAGACACACCCTAAACGAAGATACAAGAGCTGTAAGAAGGTCCTGCATGTATTTAATTCATTAAGTAGTTTCGTTTTATTGTATTAGTACACTTTAATTCATCAAGATTGATGGGCCGATTCCATGTGACTACGGAAAACCATGGGTACCCCTTAAAATTGCTTTCCCATTAATTAAAGTTTATATGTTGATGTCTTTGGTGACTTTTATTAGTGCATTGATAACCTCTGTGTCTAGCTGAGCATTGCTTGGGTCGCCATGCCCCTTCCTCGCCTATCTATTTTAGCGTATACGAAACGTGGGCATCACAAGTGCTCAATATTCTAGGATAGAGGGATAGACATAAGTAATCATTAAGGGTTTACTCGCCGATAAGATTAGAGCCAACGAGAAAGGGTTAATTACATACACTTCATATAAAACTAGCAATAAAACAAGTGACAAGCTACTTAATTATCAGGACAGGTCTTCTTATTGTCTCAAGTATCTATCTGTGTATGTGTGTGCTAATCGCTGATTCGTGCTCATTAGTTTAGTTTTATATTTAATCATAACCAAACCGTGCAGTCTCTCAGGCTGAACCCCCTTGCGTTAGATTAGGTTGTATAGCTAACTTAAGATATTAAAATACTGATTAGAATAACTAGATAATACGTTCCACTCTTAGTGATCGACACTCTACTTACCATTATATTCATACTGACCGGGTACACTGCTCGTTAAAGTGTGTGTTTTATTGATAAGTCGGCTAAATATAAATGTAAAACTTGAGTAGGTATTAATACTGCTAAAACTACAACGACATCACGCACGCACCAAGTCTTTGGAGCCGCTGCCGTGGATATAAAAGAATTAGAGCAATACACACGCAAATCAAGTTTTTGGCGCCGTTGCCGGGGAGTGAATTGTTATTATCTGTTAATTTGATTAGTATTTTAATTAGGTTTTTCTTTTCTTTTTAATTTTTAAAATTCTAACTGCTAACCCTGTTATATATTAGATTAATTGCATTCATTGTATTATTTGCATATTTTCTGTTTTTGTGTGTTTTTATTTCCTTTAATTTTTGTTTCTTTTTGTTTTTCATTTTATTTTTTTTCTGCATTCTGCTATCGTTGTATTGAACTGATACAAACGATACGGCGCATCTATTTTCATAGATACGGCGTATTGCGTTTAATTTTTATAAAATACAACGCGTTTAATAAATTCGATACGACGCATCTTTCCCCAAGATACGGCGTATTCTGTTTTTAATAAGAAATTTTTCTAAACGATAATGCCATACGACGCATCTGTTTTTGCAGATACGGGGTATTTATTATTTTAATTAAAAACAGTTTTTCGAATTATTAAACAGATACGACGCATCGATTTTTATCAATACGGCGCATCTTCTGAATCAAAAATCTTGTATTTTGAAACGTAACGAAAATAAGGCGCATTAACTTCTGTTAATACGACGCATTTAATTCAATAAATATAGTTGATTTTTGATATTCACTTTGATCGTTCCACTACTCTCGTGCACACGTTGGTTTACTTTCAGGATAAATGATGGCTTAAGCATCACTATGGAAGATTACATTCTGAACCTAACCAAGAGACGCTAGCTGGAGTAATCAAACCTTTGATGACTGAAAGGCTGAAATAAAACAAGAGTGGAGGAGAATTCAGTACTGGTAACATTTGAGTATCTTAAAATTATTGAAATAGAATTCCAGGTATCCTCTACATTAATTTACCTAGCCTTATAGAGAGTTCTCTACGAAACCTCTCCCGAATATAATCTTAATTTTGTAAGCTTAAAACGATATTTGCTCATAACCTTGGAGTAAATCATTATCTACTAAACAAGAAGATTATAATCATTAATAAAATGGATATGCTTATTGTTCTTATCTTGAATTTATATATATCATATGGTATACCGTTTTACCTAATTTGATGCATAAGGAAATGCGTTGCGGAGGCCAAGGTACGTTCCCTATTTAAATTTTGTTTACTGGAACAACAATACGCCGGATCTATTACTCTAAGCGCCGTATCTCAGACTTATTAACACTTATTAACCGGTCAACGAATTTAGAAAGATACGGCGCATTACAATTATTCAATACGGGCGATCTATTTGCCCTATAAATATGAAAGGGATGCGCCAGATCTCAATTTCTTACCCAAATTTACACACAGTCAGTACGAAAACCACACACCAGAATCAAACCCTTTGATCCGAAGTGCTTTTCTCGAATCAAACCTCCTTATCCGAACTAAATCCTAATCGTAATATAAGGTGATTATTTTATTTAATTTTGTTTAATTTAATAATTAGGGTTTATGCGATAATATGATTAGAAATTGGACCGAATTTCAATGGAAGATTAGGAGAATTGATTAGAATTTGCGTTAGATGATTTCCCCCGTATTTAATTTGCATAAATCATTGAATTTCTGGCCTAATTTGATTTGTATGTAAATTAGGGTTTTGAATTTGATTTTGAATTTTAGTGGGAAAATGGATTGGTGGTGGTATAATAAACTTTTAGAACTCTTATAATGGGTAAAAGGGACGGTGATGTTAAAGTGGGAGTTTACGTCACGGGTCCAGATTTCTTGGAATGCGTGCCTGACCCTTTTCTATCATACTGATATATCAATAGATGCGGCGCATCTAAGTTAATTGATGCGGCGTAACGACCTATTTCCAATTTAATAAAATTCCATATACGCCGTATTACTTAATTTAGATACGACGCATCTCCATACGCCGTATTCTATTGTGCTTGCTCCGCATCTCTTATATTTTGTGCAGATACGCCGCACTGATTTATCAGATGCGCCGTATCAACCTTATTACAGACTGTTTACTAACCTTAAAGAATTATTGCAGATGGCATTACCTGAAGTTGTACACAGACATCCATGGCTCCGTTTCGAGACCATGGGACTGACAGCAGATACTGAGGCTGAATACGTACGGAGACTGAGAGCGATCTTCTTTAGGAAGATCTTTAGGGTCTCGGTTTTGGGATTTGTGGATGTTGGTTTGATTGATGGGGGGAATGCAGCTGATGGTCTACATGACAGGTTAGAGATGGTAGTTAGAGATGATGATGATGAGGTCGTATTCAGGTCTTATGCTTGGGAGAGGATGTTTAGGATTGATGAGCCTCTGATTAGGGAGCTTATGTTGAAGTTCTTTAGCACAGTTTCCTATAGGGAGACTGATTTGGAGTTGGATACTGCTGACACTCTTGTGTTTAGATTGGGTGGAGAGTTTAGGCAGATGTCGATGAGGCAGTTTATTTTGGCTATGGGCCTGCATACTGAGGAGGAGATTGAGTCTGACGGGTTTACCAGGTACTGGAGTGAGAGCTTGAGGGTGGTTCTTGATAGGGGGTTGCTAGGAGGTTACTGGGAGAGGATATCATCAGGGGGTGATTCCACCATTGGCACCCCATCTTATACATTGATCAGGGAGCCTATGAGGAGGCTGTGCCACAGGATGATAGCATTGACCATAGCTGGGAGGGGTCAGTCACCTGAGAAGGTGACCACTCTTGACCTCTTCCTTCTGAGGAGCATGGACGAGGGGTTGTTGGTGAACATCCCTCACTTTCTGGCACATTTCCTCCACAGAGGAGCATTGGGGAGAGATCGGAGGAGCCAGATGACTGGAGGGCATTTTGTATCTAGACTAGCCCGTCATTTTGGCGTAATTGGTGATGAGATCCCTGCCGGCCTGGAGATTGAGGTGATTAGCCTGCCGGTTATTGGGCAGGATTATTTGGTTAGACTAGGGATCTGTGAGATGATTATGGGAGATTGCTTTTGGGTGGCGTTGGGGCCGAGAGACCAGCAGAGGTAGAGGTAGAGCAGGGAGATCCTCAGGGAGCTCCGGCTGCTGCTCCAGCCCAGGAGGAGGCACCAGCACCCCAGCCACCAGTTGTACGCACTGTGGGGCAGAGAGTTGAGCTAGTTGAGGGGGAGGTTAGAGCTCTGAGGGGCGTTGTTGACGATATGAGGGCCGACCTCACTGTGGTTAGGGAGAGACCTAGGTTGGCTTGTGGAGAGTATGAGTCGGATTATGGATCATCAGGGGATGAGCCATACTCTCCCGGACGGTACTCACGTCGGAGCCATGGCACAATACTCCCGCAGAGTCAGACGGAGGACCGATGGTGCCAGCACTTCCGAGGCTCAGCCGACTACTGGAGATGACCCCCCAGCTACTTGATTTGATATGTTTATTGACATTGTTCCTTGTATATTATCATTATTTTGGATTGTACTCATTATCATGTATTTATTTGATGTTTCAGTTTATATTTATTATTATGCTTGATGAAGACTGGCATTAAGTTCAGCATGAGAGTACGAGAGGACGTGAGAGATAAACCGTGGAACGAGCCATTTTACAACAAACTGTTAACAGTTTGTTTGGTAACTACATGCGCCGAATCTAGTGAAACAGATGCGACACATCCTATCTTTTATTTTATTCTGATTCGTATTTATTCCAGGCTCGATACGGCGTATCTTCTTCCATAAGATACGGCGTATCGACTGACCTGATGATTTTCATTTTAATTTTTTAAGTTTTATTTTTACTAACTACTAATGTATTATGCAAGTTTGAACTTTCTTAACTCAGGTGTGTTAAAGTCTTAATGGTATTATAGATTCCTGCATTCCTGTGGATACATCATTCTTGAAGCTTAAATGTTTTCATCCACAAGAAAGTTGATTTTTGCTCTTATACAAATGGAGGATCATACCGAGCAAATCTCAGGGGAGTTTTTCTGTTCTAATTCTTTTATTTTCCATTTTTTTAACCTTTGATACAAACAACGAGGACGTTGTTTAACTTAAGTGGGGGGATTGGAGAATTAGAACACTTACTTGTCCTAAACTTTTTCAAAATATGCTTAAAATGCGCTTAATATATCAAAATTTAAAATTTTTTAGCATGTTTTTGTTTAAAGTCTAAATTACATAGCTGCACACATAACATTATTTTCAAAAATTGTGAACTTTTCAAAATTCACAAATCTATGAGTGTGCCGGTGACTTGTAAACTTTAGAACTTGGCTTGTATACTATTCGAGACCACCATAATAAGTATTATCTATATAATTGGAATGACTTGTCTAAATTGGCAAATTTCTATATGTTATGTGATATTAACTAACTACATTGGTTAGTTAACCCCCGTATAAACCCTTTTGTTACTATCACTTTTAGAGTAAGATACCCCTAGAAAAACACTCAGAGCCATTCCTTTCGTTTCTTACACCTTTGTTATAATGTTTCGTTACACCCTTACACCTTAGCCTACCCTGTAGATTAAAATCCGTGGTTGGTTAATTGCTTTAGGCAAAGTGTGTTTCCTTACATTACCTGTGTTCGCGTGCGTAATTCATTATCTTTGGTTGAGTCAGGAAATTGCACAATGCAATTGGTATGAAAGTAAATATTGTATATCTTTGAGTTTATTTTTCGTGTGTTTACTACTTTCGCTATTACAGTTATTTCTGAAAGTATGAAAAGTATGGAAAAATTATCCGGAAAGAAAGTGATAGAAAAGTTGTGAAGTTTTATACACATATGTTGATGTCAAAAAAAAAAAAAAAAAAAAAAAAAAAAAAAAAAAAAAAATCGAAAAAAATAGAAAATAAAAAGAAAAAGGAAAAGTTGGATGTTTGTTTTAACCAACTTATGTAAAGTTTTGTATTAAGTGGTCGATATCACCACTATTTGTTGTATATTATATTTATGGTTTGAATGGGAGTTGGCCGTTATGGGAACGCCAACTAAGGTTATTCTTGGATTGAGATCTTGTTGAGTATAATTCGTGTCTACCTAAAGCGTGAGTTATTCAATGATATGAGTCTTATTCATGGGATGGTTGGGATAGTGATTAACCACACTTAGGATTTTAATTTATCCGTTTTGTTTATTTTTCATTTTACACCAATTTGTATCCCAAATATTATCCATACCCTATATCATTCTTTATCCAAACCTTTGATTTATTGAGATTAGGGATTTGAGCAATCTTAAGTATCGTAGTCGTGGATTCGGCTATGTATTTATGATTTTGTCGCCCTTTTTGATATAATATTATTGGTGAAGATTACTTAGTCCTATCTTTAGCCTATTCGAGTTAAGGATTTGAGCAATTGCAAGTATCGTGGTCGTGGATTCGATCACGTATTTGTGATTTTGTCGCCTTTTCTGGAATTTGAGATCGATAGAGATTAAGAAGAATGATTAACCCTTAACCAACAAACCCTTTTTACCGCTTTAGACTTGTTATTCCTTAGCTTTAGTGGGGGAGATGCGTATACTTGCCAAGCTTATGATAGAATATTCGTCACGACTGGACAGTTAAACGATTAGATTTGCTTTTATCAAAATATTTTATTTTATTCTAATTCGTTAAGTGTTTGGTTGTGTGATTATGAAAAAATGAATACATGCTTAAATATAAAAATAAATCCTAATATCTTTTAGGATACATTTTCATAAAATTTATTCTAAGGTTTACTTGGGGACAAGTAAAGTTCAAGTGGGGGGATATTTGATGAACTCAAATAAGTACATTTTATTATCGTCATTTATCCTATTTATTTGACTTGTTTTATTATATTATATATGAGAATTGATACGTTAATGTTTACTTTTGTAATTCTCAGGTAAAAACAAGTATTATGTGAAACTTGGTGATTTTGGACCAATTATGGAGCAAAACAAGCAAGATGTTAAGAGTCTACTGAAATGTACAAGATCAAGATCATTCTGCTCCAGATACGCCGCATCATACTTCGTACATACGGCGCATCACTATCAAGATTTCACAAGTTATAATCCAAGACGGCAAAGGACATGCACCGCATAGATAAATGGAGTTACGCCGCATCTTAAGGCGGTGTACGAATATTCCTGAATATATTAATCTTGGACCCCACGCGAAGTTAAGTCAATGCGCCGTATCTACTTATCCTATGCGCCGCATCTAACCCTCAGACAGAAACTATAAATACCCCAAGGCCAGACGAATTTCGTGACCTTACACACACTAAGCTTTCGAAGACCGAAGAAACCCTAAGGCCGAATTCAGACGTGTTAGCAGCACAAGACACACCCTAAACGAAGATACAAGAGCTGTAAGAAGGTCCTGCATGTATTTAATTCATTAAGTAGTTTCGTTTTATTGTATTAGTACACTTTAATTCATCAAGATTGATGGGCCGATTCCATGTGACTACGGAAAAACCATGGGTACCCCTTAAAATTGCTTTCCCATTAATTAAAGTTTATATGTTGATGTCTTTGGTGACTTTTATTAGTGCATTGATAACCTCTGTGTCTAGCTGAGCATTGCTTGGGTCGCCATGCCCCTTCCTCGCCTATCTATTTTAGCGTATACGAAACGTGGGCATCACAAGTGCTCAATATTCTAGGATAGAGGGATAGACATAAGTAATCATTAAGGGTTTACTCGCCGATAAGATTAGAGCCAACGAGAAAGGGTTAATTACATACACTTCATATAAAACTAGCAATAAAACAAGTGACAAGCTACTTAATTATCAGGACAGGTCTTCTTATTGTCTCAAGTATCTATCTGTGTATGTGTGTGCTAATCGCTGATTCGTGCTCATTAGTTTAGTTTTATATTTAATCATAACCAAACCGTGCAGTCTCTCAGGCTGAACCCCCTTGCGTTAGATTAGGTTGTATAGCTAACTTAAGATATTAAAATACTGATTAGAATAACTAGATAATACGTTCCACTCTTAGTGATCGACACTCTACTTACCATTATATTCATACTGACCGGGTACACTGCTCGTTAAAGTGTGTGTTTTATTGATAAGTCGGCTAAATATAAATGTAAAACTTGAGTAGGTATTAATACTGCTAAAACCACAACGACATCACGCACGCACCAAGTCTTTGGAGCCGCTGCCGTGGATATAAAAGAATTAGAGCAATACACACGCAAATCAAGTTTTTGGCGCCGTTGCCGGGGAGTGAATTGTTATTATCTGTTAATTTGATTAGTATTTTAATTAGGTTTTTCTTTTCTTTTTAATTTTTAAAATTCTAACCGCTAACCCTGTTATATATTAGATTAATTGCATTCATTGTATTATTTGCATATTTTCTGTTTTTGTGTGTTTTTATTTCCTTTAATTTTTGTTTCTTTTTGTTTTTCATTTTATTTTTTTTCTGCATTCTGCTATCGTTGTATTGAACTGATACAAACGATACGGCGCATCTATTTTCATAGATACGGCGTATTGCGTTTAATTTTTATAAAATACAACGCGTTTAATAAATTCGATACGACGCATCTTTCCCCAAGATACGGCGTATTCTGTTTTTAATAAGAAATTTTTCTAAACGATAATGCCATACGACGCATCTGTTTTTGCAGATACGGGGTATTTATTATTTTAATTAAAAACAGTTTTTCGAATTATTAAACAGATACGACGCATCGATTTTTATCGATACGGCGCATCTTCTGAATCAAAAATCTTGTATTTTGAAACGTAACGAAAATACGGCGCATTAACTTCTGTTAATACGACGCATTTAATTCAATAAATATAGTTGATTTTTGATATTCACTTTGATCGTTCCACTACTCTCGTGCACACGTTGGTTTACTTTCAGGATAAATGATGGCTTAAGCATCACTATGGAAGATTACATTCTGAACCTAACCAAGAGACGCTAGCTGGAGTAATCAAACCTTTGATGACTGAAAGGCTGAAATAAAACAAGAGTGGAGGAGAATTCAGTACTGGTAACATTTGAGTATCTTAAAATTATTGAAATAGAATTCCAGGTATCCTCTACATTAATTTACCTAGCCTTATAGAGAGTTCTCTACGAAACCTCTCCCGAATATAATCTTAATTTTGTAAGCTTAAAACGATATTTGCTCATAACCTTGGAGTAAATCATTATCTACTAAACAAGAAGATTATAATCATTAATAAAATGGATATGCTTATTGTTCTTATCTTGAATTTATATATATCATATGGTATACCGTTTTACCTAATTTGATGCATAAGGAAATGCGTTGCGGAGGCCAAGGTACGTTCCCTATTTAAATTTTGTTTACTGGAACAACAATACGCCGGATCTATTACTCTAAGCGCCGTATCTCAGACTTATTAACACTTATTAACCGGTCAACGAATTTAGAAAGATACGGCGCATTACAATTATTCAATACGGGCGATCTATTTGCCCTATAAATATGAAAGGGATGCGCCAGATCTCAATTTCTTACCCAAATTTACACACAGTCAGTACGAAAACCACACACCAGAATCAAACCCTTTGATCCGAAGTGCTTTTCTCGAATCAAACCTCCTTATCCGAACTAAATCCTAATCGTAATATAAGGTGATTATTTTATTTAATTTTGTTTAATTTAATAATTAGGGTTTATGCGATAATATGATTAGAAATTGGACCGAATTTCAATGGAAGATTAGGAGAATTGATTAGAATTTGCGTTAGATGATTTCCCCCGTATTTAATTTGCATAAATCATTGAATTTCTGGCCTAATTTGATTTGTATGTAAATTAGGGTTTTGAATTTGATTTTGAATTTTAGTGGGAAAATGGATTGGTGGTGGTATAATAAACTTTTAGAACTCTTATAATGGGTAAAAGGGACGGTGATGTTAAAGTGGGAGTTTACGTCACGGGTCCAGATTTCTTGGAATGCGTGCCTGACCCTTTTCTATCATACTGATATATCAATAGATGCGGCGCATCTAAGTTAATTGATGCGGCGTAACGACCTATTTCCAATTTAATAAAATTCCATATACGCCGTATTACTTAATTTAGATACGACGCATCTCCATACGCCGTATTCTATTGTGCTTGCTCCGCATCTCTTATATTTTGTGCAGATACGCCGCACTGATTTATCAGATGCGCCGTATCAACCTTATTACAGACTGTTTACTAACCTTAAAGAATTATTGCAGATGGCATTACCTGAAGTTGTACACAGACATCCATGGCTCCGTTTCGAGACCATGGGACTGACAGCAGATACTGAGGCTGAATACGTACGGAGACTGAGAGCGATCTTCTTTAGGAAGATCTTTAGGGTCTCGGTTTTGGGATTTGTGGATGTTGGTTTGATTGATGGGGGGAATGCAGCTGATGGTCTACATGACAGGTTAGAGATGGTAGTTAGAGATGATGATGATGAGGTCGTATTCAGGTCTTATGCTTGGGAGAGGATGTTTAGGATTGATGAGCCTCTGATTAGGGAGCTTATGTTGAAGTTCTTTAGCACAGTTTCCTATAGGGAGACTGATTTGGAGTTGGATACTGCTGACACTCTTGTGTTTAGATTGGGTGGAGAGTTTAGGCAGATGTCGATGAGGCAGTTTATTTTGGCTATGGGCCTGCATACTGAGGAGGAGATTGAGTCTGACGGGTTTACCAGGTACTGGAGTGAGAGCTTGAGGGTGGTTCTTGATAGGGGGTTGCTAGGAGGTTACTGGGAGAGGATATCATCAGGGGGTGATTCCACCATTGGCACCCCATCTTATACATTGATCAGGGAGCCTATGAGGAGGCTGTGCCACAGGATGATAGCATTGACCATAGCTGGGAGGGGTCAGTCACCTGAGAAGGTGACCACTCTTGACCTCTTCCTTCTGAGGAGCATGGACGAGGGGTTGTTGGTGAACATCCCTCACTTTCTGGCACATTTCCTCCACAGAGGAGCATTGGGGAGAGATCGGAGGAGCCAGATGACTGGAGGACATTTTGTATCTAGACTAGCCCGTCATTTTGGCGTGATTGGTGATGAGATCCCTGCCGGCCTGGAGATTGAGGTGATTAGCCTGCCGGTTATTGGGCAGGATTATTTGGTTAGACTAGGGATCTGTGAGATGATTATGGGAGATTGCTTTTGGGTGGCGTTGGGGCCCGAGAGACCAGCAGAGGTAGAGGTGGAGCAGGGAGATCCTCAGGGAGCTCCGGCTGCTGCTCCAGCCCAGGAGGAGGCACCAGCACCCCAGCCACCAGTTGTACGCACTGTGGGGCAGAGAGTTGAGCTAGTTGAGGGGGAGGTTAGAGCTCTGAGGGGCGTTGTTGACGATATGAGGGCCGACCTCACTGTGGTTAGGAGAGACCTAGGTTGGCTTGTGGAGAGTATGAGTCGGATTATGGATCATCAGGGGATGAGCCATACTCTCCCGGACGGTACTCACGTCGGAGCCATGGCCACATACTCCCGCAGAGTCAGACGGAGGACCGATGGTGCCAGCACTTCCGAGGCTCAGCCGACTACTGGAGATGACCCCCCAGCTACTTGATTTGATATGTTTATTGACATTGTTCCTTGTATATTATCATTATTTTGGATTGTACTCATTATCATGTATTTATTTGATGTTTCAGTTTATATTTATTATTATGCTTGATGAAGACTGGCATTAAGTTCAGCATGAGAGTACGAGAGGACGTGAGAGATAAACCGTGGAACGAGCCATTTTACAACAAACTGTTAACAGTTTGTTTGGTAACTACATGCGCCGAATCTAGTGAAACAGATGCGACACATCCTATCTTTTATTTTATTCTGATTCGTATTTATTCCAGGCTCGATACGGCGTATCTTCTTCCATAAGATACGGCGTATCGACTGACCTGATGATTTTCATTTTAATTTTTTAAGTTTTATTTTTACTAACTACTAATGTATTATGCAAGTTTGAACTTTCTTAACTCAGGTGTGTTAAAGTCTTAATGGTATTATAGATTCCTGCATTCCTGTGGATACATCATTCTTGAAGCTTAAACGTTTTCATCCACAAGAAAGTTGATTTTTGCTCTTATACAAATGGAGGATCATACCGAGCAAATCTCAGGGGAGTTTTTCTGTTCTAATTCTTTTATTTTCCATTTTTTTAACCTTTGATACAAACAACGAGGACGTTGTTTAACTTAAGTGGGGAGATTGGAGAATTAGAACACTTACTTGTCCTAAACTTTTTCAAAATATGCTTAAAATGCGCTTAATATATCAAAATTTAAAAATTTTTAGCATGTTTTTGTTTAAAGTCTAAATTACATAGCTGCACACATAACATTATTTTCAAAAATTGTGAACTTTTCAAAATTCACAAATCTATGAGTGTGCCGGTGACTTGTAAACTTTAGAACTTGGCTTGTATACTATTCGAGACCACCATAATAAGTATTATCTATATAATTGGAATGACTTGTCTAAATTGGTAAATTTCTATATGTTATGTGATATTAACTAACTACATTGGTTAGTTAACCCCCGTATAAACCCTTTTGTTACTATCACTTTTAGAGTAAGATACCCCTAGAAAAACACTCAGAGCCATTCCTTTCGTTTCTTACACCTTTGTTATAATGTTTCGTTACACCCTTACACCTTAGCCTACCCTGTAGATTAAAATCCGTGGTTGGTTAATTGCTTTAGGCAAAGTGTGTTTCCTTACATTACCTGTGTTCGCGTGCGTAATTCATTATCTTTGGTTGAGTCAGGAAATTGCACAATGCAATTGGTATGAAAGTAAATATTGTATATCTTTGAGTTTATTTTTCGTGTGTTTACTACTTTCGCTATTACAGTTATTTCTGAAAGTATGAAAAGTATGGAAAAATTATCCGGAAAGAAAGTGATAGAAAAGTTGTGAAGTTTTATACACATATGTTGATGTCAAAAAAAAAAAAAAAAAAAAAAAAAAAAAAAAAAAAAAAATCGAAAAAAATAGAAAATAAAAAGAAAAAGGAAAAGTTGGATGTTTGTTTTAACCAACTTATGTAAAGTTTTGTATTAAGTGGTCGATATCACCACTATTTGTTGTATATTATATTTATGGATTGAATGGGAGTTGGCCGTTATGGGAACGCCAACTAAGGTTATTCTTGGATTGAGATCTTGTTGAGTATAATTCGTGTCTACCTAAAGCGTGAGTTATTCAATGATATGAGTCTTATTCATGGGATGGTTGGGATAGTGATTAACCACACTTAGGATTTTAATTTATCCGTTTTGTTTATTTTTCATTTTACACCAATTTGTATCCCAAATATTATCCATACCCTATATCATTCTTTATCCAAACCTTTGATTTATTGAGATTAGGGATTTGAGCAATCTTAAGTATCGTAGTCGTGGATTCGGCTATGTATTTATGATTTTGTCGCCCTTTTTGATATAATATTATTGGTAAAGATTACTTAGTCCTATCTTTAGCCTATTCGAGTTAAGGATTTGAGCAATTGCAAGTATCGTGGTCGTGGATTCGATCACGTATTTGTGATTTTGTCGCCTTTTCTGGAATTTGAGATCGATAGAGATTAAGAAGAATGATTAACCCTTAACCAACAAACCCTTTTTACCGCTTTAGACTTGTTATTCCTTAGCTTTAGTGGGGGAGATGCGTATACTTGCCAAGCTTATGATAGAATATTCGTCACGACTGGACAGTTAAACGATTAGATTTGCTTTTATCAAAATATTTTATTTTATTCTAATTCGTTAAGTGTTTGGTTGTGTGATTATGAAAAAATGAATACATGCTTAAATATAAAAATAAATCCTAATATCTTTTAGGATACATTTTCATAAAATTTATTCTAAGGTTTACTTGGGGACAAGTAAAGTTCAAGTGGGGGGATATTTGATGAACTCAAATAAGTACATTTTATTATCGTCATTTATCCTATTTATTTGACTTGTTTTATTATATTATATATGAGAATTGATACGTTAATGTTTACTTTTGTAATTCTCAGGTAAAAACAAGTATTATGTGAAACTTGGTGATTTTGGACCAATTATGGAGCAAAACAAGCAAGATGTTAAGAGTCTACTGAAATGTACAAGATCAAGATCATTCTGCTCCAGATACGCCGCATCATACTTCGTACATACGGCGCATCACTATCAAGATTTCACAAGTTATAATCCAAGACGGCAAAGGACATGCACCGCATAGATAAATGGAGTTACGCCGCATCTTAAGGCGGTGTACGAATATTCCTGAATATATTAATCTTGGACCCCACGCGAAGTTAAGTCAATGCGCCGCATCTACTTATCCTATGCGCCGCATCTAACCCTCAGACAGAAACTATAAATACCCCAAGGCCAGACGAATTTCGTGACCTTACACACACTAAGCTTTCGAAGACCGAAGAAACCTAAGGCCGAATTCAGACGTGTTAGCAGCACAAGACACACCCTAAACGAAGATACAAGAGCTGTAAGAATGTCCTGCATGTATTCAATTCATTAAGTAGTTTTGTTTTATTGTATTAGTACACTTTAATTCATCAAGATTGATGGGCCGATTCCATGTGACTACGGAAAACCATGGGCAACCCTTAAAATTGCTTTCCCATTAATTAAAGTTTATATGTTGATGTCTTTGGTGACTTTTATTAGTGCATTGATAACCTCTGTGTCTAGCTGAGCATTGCTTGGGTCGCCATGCCCCTTCCTCGCCTATCTATTTTAGCGTATACGAAACGTGGGCATCACAAGTGCTCAATATTCTAGGATAGAGGGATAGACATAAGTAATCATTAAGGGTTTACTCGCCGATAAGATTAGAGCCAACGAGAAAGGGTTAATTACATACACTTCATATAAAACTAGCAATAAAACAAGTGACAAGCTACTTAATTATCAGGACAGGTCTTCTTATTGTCTCAAGTATCTATCTGTGTACGTGTGTGCTAATCGCTGATTCGTGCTCATTAGTTTAGTTTTATATTTAATCATAACCAAACCATGCCAGTCTCTCAGGCTGAACCCCCCCTTGCGTTAGATTAGGTTGTATAGCTAACTTAAGATATTAAAATACTGATTAGAATAACTAGATAATACGTTCCACTCTTAGTGATCGAAACTCTACTTACCATTATATTCATACTGACCGGGTACACTGCTCGTTAAAGTGTGTGTTTTATTGATAAGTCGGCTAAATATAAATGTAAAACTTGAGTAGGTATTAATACTGCTAAAACCACAACGACATCACGCGCGCACCAAGTCTTTGGAGCCGCTGCCGTGGATATAAAAGAATTAGAGCAATACACACGCACATCAGTATCCAACTAAGAAACCTTCATCTGCTTTACCATCAAACTTTCCTAGATGGTCTAAGGTATTCAGAATTGTCACATGACATCCAAAAGGTCTAAGAAATCCTATTACAGGAGTTCTACCTCTAAAAAGTTCATATGATGTATTATTGTGAGATTTGACAACCAAAACCCTATTTTGAACATAGCAAGCAGTATTTACTGCTTCAGCCCAAAAAGTGATAGGCAACTTAGAGTCGGCTAACATGGTTCTAGCAGCTTATATGAGTGTTCTATTTTTCCTCTCAGCAACACCATTCTGTTGTGGAGTTCTAGCAACACTAAATTCTCTCCTAATACCTTTCTCTTTGCAGAAATCATCCATAACTCTATTCTTAAACTCTGTCCCATTATCACATCTAATGACTTTTACCTTCTTGTCTACTAGGTTTTCTATCTCAGTAATGAATGTCTTAAGAATGCTAGGTGTTTCATCCTTATAGCTTAAAAAGAAAACCCATGTAAATCTGCTATAGTCATCAGTAATAACTAGACAATATCTCTTATGCTGCACACTTCTGACAAAAGTAGGTCCAAATAAGTCCATATGAAGCATAAACAATGATTGATTAATAGAGTTAAAAATCTTGGGCTTGCAAATGGCTTTATGTTGTTTGCCTTTAAGACAAGCTATGCATGTATGGTCATTTTCAAATCGTTTTTGAGGTAAACCTCTTACCAAACCATTCTTAACAATTGTATTTATGGTTTTGAAGTTAATGTGACCAAGCCTCCTATGCCATAACATTGATTCATCCAATGTGGCCTTTGCAACAAAACAAGTTAGAGCCTCTTTAGGAACAATGTTGTTCATATCAACACTGTACATGTTGCCCTTTCTTGGAATTTTAAGAAGTACTTGACTTTCATCAGGCATCTTAAAATCAGACGAAAGCACAAGATATTCAGTGTCAGTAAAAAGACCTTTTTTCTTTTTGTCACACATTTGTGAAACACTAAAAAGATTATACTTAATTTCTTGCACATAGTACACATCTTCAAAATCTAATTTACTGGTTTTGATTATACCTTTACCAGTAATCTTTCCACCAATTCCTCCTCCAAAGGTAACATATCCTCCATCTAATGATTAAAAGTCTGAAAGATAAGACATGTTGCCTGTCATGTGTCTTGAACACCCACTATCTGAATATCCTTGATCTTCATGATCTGTTGGTGAATATCCCCGCACACAAAGAAAGAAATTAGTTTCCTTTGGGAAACCCAAGCCATTACTGACTTGGATTTGCCTCTTGCATCAATGTAATCTAATATTTTGAGAATAGTTGATGCACCATTGGATTTAATAGGTCTCCAAATCAAACATGTTGAGGCCTTAACAACATTTGCCCTGTTTTTCCTAGCAGCAGTATGTATTGCTTGCCTAGCAGCAGAAACTGCTAGTTTTGCAATTGTACTCTTTGGTTTTCAAATTCATTTTTGGACCACTGCTATTAGTTTAATAGGCCTTTGAACAGGTGTTGGTGCATGTTTGTAAGTTGTTTTTGCACCCTTAGCTATTGATTGTGGGTAAGCAGTCTTAAATGGTCTAGCAGCAGGAACTGCTTTTGATCTAGACTTTGATAAAACTGCTCTGGGGTTAGTTTTAGTAAAGTTAGAGTGACTTTTAGGTGTATGCCTTTTTAGATTCACCCTATTTTTTGTATACCCAGATACCCATTGTTTACAGAAAGCTGTAAGATGTTCAAAACTTCTACAAGTGAAACAAGCTTTATTGTAAGATCCAAAGTCATCATTCTGGTGAGACTTGAGGTTATTCCAATTTTTATGGTCACCTCTGGGCTTGTTTGTGGTTCTATATTACTCACAATATCTTACTGGTTGCCTAATTCTAGGCCTAGCAGTATTATCTTTGACTATCTTAGGAACACTTGTTCCTGCTTTCTTAACCACTTCAGGTTAAGACATAACCTGTACTTTCTCATCATCATCAGATGTCTTGTCCTCAATGATTGGACCACTTGATGTCTTACATGAGGATACCTTGTCCTCAGGAAGTGAAGTTTTACTTAAACTCTCACTTACTTTTAAAGGTTCATTAACAACTACATTTAGTTTAGGTTGTACACCATATTTTAACTCAGGTAGTTGAAATTCAGGTAAAACTGAATGCGCTAGGTCTATCCCTGGGGGTTTAGGGATTCCTCTGTATGGAGGTGGGACACTCTTATATCCTATCCCAGACATGGCTTTGTTGATCACTTGACATTCAATTAAGTTTGTTACACCCCTAGAAGCATAATCTAGTGTTTCTACAGTCAAGTGAATGTTTCCATTTTCTGCTTTGATCCTATCATAGGCATCTCTTAAAAGTTTAATTTCAGCATCTCTAAAGAATATGTCTTGACTAATAAGAGCTTTGTCATCTGAAAAAGCTAATTCATTGTCTTTATAGTGTATGATCTGCTTCTCTAGAGATTCTAAACTACATTTATAATCTATAAAGTTTCGATGAGTTTTGCTTAGCTCTTTCTTTTGATCATCATAATGTTTGATTAAAGTTTGTAGTTCTTTAAGAGTAGTGCAAGTATTAGAACAAACTTTATGATTTTGTACCTCAGTAGCAGAAAAAGCCATAAGTGCCATCTGTGAAGAAGCTTTTTCTTCATCTGCCATGAAACTCCAATCAAATCCTAAGCGATCAATAGCTACCATAGCTTTTAAGTTTGGCTCAGAAACCTCCCTTGTATTGGATTTGCTTCCAAAACTTCTATTCTTGCTATCTTGCTGCCTTGGTCTTCGAAGTGCCTCATTATATGGCAGTTATAGCATTTTATATTTGACTTGTCAAAACCAGCAGTATCATTGCTGCTGATTGTGATCTTCTTCCCCGTACTTTGATAGAACTTCTTAGCCCTTATGCTAAGAAGAGAAATTTGCCATTTCAGGTCCATCTCCTCCAAATCATCATCATTGATTTCTTGGAGGTCTTCATGAGTGAGCATTGACCCATCATTCTGGCTTGTGAGAAAAGCACAACATGTTTTCTCATCCAAAATACCCATGGTATTGCTTGATGAACCAGCAGTAAAAACTCCACCATCAACCTCCTCATGTTTAACTGGACTTGAGGTACTAGGATATGACATAAATGGCATGTTCCCAGTACTTGAACTAGTACCTCCAGTTTTCTTCAAATCTTGTTCCACAATCTTAAAGTTGCTATACAAGTCCATAAGTTCCATGGTGTCAATGTCTGGCTTGTTTTTCCAGACAACAACATGTACAGCCCACTCTTCAGGTAAGCTTCTCAGAAATTTTGAGTTTAAATCTTCTTGAGGTATTTCAACCCCAAGAATAGCAAGTTGGCTCATAATTTTCTGTAGCCTGTTAAACATGTGGTCCAAAGATTCATTGTAGGTTGAAGAAAAGTTTTCAAACTGCTGCTTGAGAAGAGTCTTCTGGGTCTTCTTAGTGGCTTCATTCCCACCATACCTTGCAACAATTGCCTCAAACAAAGATTTTGCATCTTTGAACTTGCTGAAGTTTAAAAGTTGATCATTTAGAATGGTCATCATCAACATACTTCTGGCCTTAAGGTCATTCTTCTTCTTTATTCTGTCTTCTTCAGATGTTGGGTGGATCTGCAGAGTTGACACCACCTTGCCCTCAACTGTTGATGTAGTGGTTGTAGGCTTGAAAGAGTTACCATCTTCAATAATTTCCCAAAGTGTGTAGTTTTGCACTTGGAAATATTGCTCTATCCTTAACCTCCACGTGTCAAACTCATTCTGTTTGAGCATTGGCAATTTTGCAACAACATTCATCTGAATAGATTCCACATCCATTTCTGCTTCTTCTTCTTCTAAAATCAAAGATATCAACTTGGCTCTGATACCAATTGAGAGGATTCGGTACACTTGGTAGGATGTTAGTCCTTTGTAACGTGTGTATGTGATACTTTGAGTTAATATGATTAAGTATGCGGAATCTACTTAATCACACTTAGAAGGATATTTGGTTATGGAAATGGAACAGTAAAGCTTATGAGATTAACAAAGAACACAGAAAGGATATCACCAAACGATTGAATATTATTAAGAATAATACAAGGGTTCGATATGAAATTGTTATGTTTGTTCTATGTTCTTAATAGTTATGAATATTGTTTAAGCACTTTGATGATTGTGTTCTATGGATATTCAACTCATATTCCCTCTCTCTCTCTTAGCTAAGATCTCTCATTTATAGACCAAGAGAGATCTTTACAATTAAGACAAGTCTTGTCAACTACATGCTTTGTTATGTGTGTCAGTGAATGTCTTTCAAGTTGTTCTGATTGTTTCTGATGGTAGCACATGCTCTCAACTTGTTAACTAAACACATATCTAAGATATTATCTAATGTATATAATTGACTATTATACACATAATATCTTTTCTATACTTATCCAATAAGCAGTAGTATACGCATCTGATCTTCATTCAACAGCAGTATCTTGCAGCAGCAGAATCACTAACACTAGCAGTAGAATGAATTACACTAGCAGTAGAATGACACTTAAAGTATTTTCCTTTATGCGCCAGCAATATCTTCCTAGTGAACATTTAATTCCCAATACTAATCTTCAGAACATTTAATTCCCAACATGTACTTTTTTCTGTAGAAATGGCTTAAGCCGAAAACACTAATATGAACAACATGAGTTCTGCTTTCAAGCAAATGCTTGAGAGAGATAAGTTGACTGGTACAAAGAATTTCAATGATTGGCACCGTTCTTTGAGAATTTTTCTGCGGATGGCCAAAAGAATTGATTATCTTAGTAAGCCTCTTCCTACTGCTCCTGCTAGTACTGCATCTAATGCAGACCATGAAGCTTATAACATTGATTATGAGAAGCACAATGATGTGGCTTGTATTATGTAATCTGGGATGGACACTCAATTGCAAAAGCAATTTGAGCACTATGGTCCCATGGACATGATCAATGAACTCAAACGTATGTTTGAGAAACCACCTGCTGCAGAATTATATGAGTTGATAGATTCTCTGCACAGTTGTAAGCAGGATGCTAGTAAACCCGTGAGTGCCCATGTATTGGAAATGAAACATTATTTTGACCAATTGGAGCGACTCGGCTATGGTTATGTGCAAGATGTATGTGTTGGCCTCATCAATCGATCCTTTAATGAGGAGTTGTTTGGTGATTTTATGCGCAACTACAATATGCATTGCACGGGGAAGACAATAAGTGAGTTACATGCAATGCTTATTGACTTTGAGAAAGGATTGTCAAAGAAGGCACCTACACCCGCAGTATTAGCAATACAAGGTGGTAGGATTACTAAGCCCAACAACAAACCGCAACACGCGAACAAGAAGGGCAAAGGCAATGCAAAGGGTAAACAAGTTATGACCTACCAGCAAATACCTAAGAAGC
This sequence comes from Artemisia tridentata subsp. tridentata, assembly GCA_021014915.2. NCBI lineage: Eukaryota > Viridiplantae > Streptophyta > Magnoliopsida > Asterales > Asteraceae > Artemisia > Artemisia tridentata. The sequence continues at coordinate 323,352,595 of CP139506.1, read as the reverse complement.
AGAATCCTCCTAAGAAGAAGCAGTATCCCAAGAAGGATTTGGCTGCTTGTCACCACTGCAACACTCCAGGACATTGGAAGAGGAACTGTCCATTGCTTCTAGAGGAGTTGCGTTTGAATAAAAATAAGAAGGCTGGGAATGTCGCGAGCACTTCAGGTATTTTTATGATTGAATTATTTTCTTTTCCTCGTGAGTATAATGCCTGGGTATATGATACAGGATGTGGTACTCATATTTGTAACACATCGCAGGGGCTTAGAGGAGCAAGGAAGCTGGCCTATGGAGAAAGCTACTTGTACGTGGGAAATGGCATACGTGCAGCAGTTGAAGCCATAGGGACATTCGATTTAGTCTTGCCTTCGGGTTTAATTCTAGTTTTGAATAATTGTCATTATGCACCGTCTATTATAAGAGGTGTCATTTCAGTTTCTTTGTTAAAGGATAATGGTTTTGTTCACACATTTACTGATAATGGAATTTCGGTTTCTTTAAATAATGTTTTTTACTTTAATGTAATTCCAATAAATGGTGTGTTTGAAATTGACATGGAGAACCATGTATCCAATAGAAATAATTCTGTGTATAGCATTAGCAATAAGAAAATCAAGTCAGACTTGGATTCATCTTATCTTTGGCACTATCGTCTTGCACATATTGGCAAGAAACGCATGGAAAAGATGCAACATGATGGGCTTTTGCAAAATATCAATGATGAGTCATTTGATAAATGCGAATCTTGCATATCTGGGAAGATGACAAGAAAACCTTTTTCACATCAAATGGAAAGGGCTACAGATCTACTTGGATTAATACATACTGATGTGTGCGGTCCACTTAGACATGTGTCAAAACGCGGTGCTCCCTACTTCTTAACCTTTACGGATGACTACAGTCGTTTTGGTTATGTTTATTTACTTAAACATAAACATGAAGTCTTTGAGACATTCAAGGTTTTTAAAAGTGAAGTAGAATTACAACTCGGTAAGAAGATTAAGGCTCTTCGATCTGATAGAGGTGGTGAATATTTAAGCCAAGAGTTTAAAGATTACTTAGCTGAGTGTGGAATTGTCCAGCAACTCACATCTCCTTATACTCCACAGCAAAATGGTGTATCTGAAAGGAGAAATCATACATTGCTAGATATGGTACGATCTATGTTTAATCTTACAACTCTTCCCTTATCTTTTTGGGACTATGCCCTTGAAACTGCTGTTCTCATATTGAATATAGTTCCAACTAAGAAGGTTGATAAGACTCCATATGAATTATGGACTGGAAAAGCTCCCAACTTGTCTTACTTAAAGGTCTGGGGTTGTGAGGCGTTTGTTAAACGTGACTCACCAGATAAACTCCAACAAAGATCTGTTAAGTGTATCTTCGTAGGATACCCTAAGGAAACAAGGGGTTACTACTTTTACTTTCCACCAGAGAATAAAGTCATTGTGGTTAGGTATGGAGAATTCTTTGAGGAGAATCTCTTATCTCAAGAATTCAGTGGGAGAGTTTATGATCTTGAAAATGATCAAGAAGATACATCACCTTCTGAAAACACTAGCACTTCCTGTGGAACCTGAAAGTCTAGGTCCTCCACCTGACGTTGAAGTGGTTCCCATTCGCAGATCTGCAAGAACTGTGAAAGCTCCTGAACGTTTATGTCTTAACGTAGAGTGTGAGGAAACTATACTAGGGGATCTTGATGAACCTACTAGTTATAGGGCTGCCATTAATAGTCCTGAAAAGGATAAATGGCAGGTTGCTATGAATGGGGAAATGCAATCCATGAGAGACAACGAGGTCTGGATTGAAGTAGACCTTCCTCCCAATGCTAAGGTAGTTGGGAGTAAGTGGCTCTTCAAGAAGAAAACAGACATGGATGGCAATGTGCACACCTATAAATCTCGTTTGGTAGCTAAAGGCTTTACCCAAACATATGGTGTTGACTACGAGGAGACCTTTTCTCCTGTAGCTGACATTAGAGCTATTAGGATTCTCATAGCCATAGCAGCATACTATGACTATGAGATTTGGCAGATGGATGTCAAAACCGCCTTCTTAAATGGTCGCCTAGATGAAGATATCTATATGGCGCAACCTGAGGGGTTTGTGAATCCAGAATTTCCTAAGCGTGTATGCAAGCTTCAAAGATCCATTTATGGATTGGAGTAGGCATCAAGGCAGTGGAATAAGAAATTTGATGAGGAAATCAAAAGGTTTGGATTTACTCAGAATTTTGATGAGCCATATGTATACCACAAAGCTAGTGGGAGTAATACTACTTTTCTTATCCTATATGTCGATGACATATTGATCATGGGAAATCATATACCAAGTCTTAATGAGGTTAAGTCTTATCTGGGTAAATATTTTTCTATGAAGGTTTTAGGAGAAGCAACATACATCCTTGGAATCAAGATCTACAGAGATAGATCAAAGCGGTTGATTGGATTAAGCCAAAGTTCTTACATTGATAAAATATTGAAGAGATTCAATATGCAAAATTCCAAGAAGGGATATTTGTCAATGCAAGTAGAACATGGCTTAAGTAGCAAACTATGTGCTTCAAAACCTGAAGAGGAGGCACACATGAGAAAGGTTCCATATGCTTCGGCAGTAGGATCTATCATGTATGCAGTAAGATACACAAGGCCAGATGTGGCGTTTGCACAGAATTTGACCAGTCGTTATCAACAGAACCCAGGTGAGCTTCACTGGCATGCTGTTAAGAACATTCTTAAGTATTTGAGGAATACAAAAGAGATGTTTCTAGTGTATGGGGGAAATCCAGATGCAGAACTTGGTGTTACAGGTTTCTGCGATGCGTCCTTTCAAACTGATAAAGATGATACAAAGTCTCAGACGGGTTATGTCTTTGTTATTAATGGAGGAGCAGTAGACTGGAAGAGCAAGAAGCAGAGTACAATAGCGATGTATGCAACAGAAGCTGAGTATATTGCTGCATCGGAAGCTGCGATGGAAGCTGTTTAGACAAGGAAATTCATTTCGGGGCTAGGAGTTATGCCATCAATTGAATTACCTATTAATTTGTATTGTGACAATTCTGCCGCAATCACATTCGCCAATGAATCTAGAGTCATGAAGGGCGCCAGACATTTTCCTAGAAGATATCACTATGTTCGAGAACAAGTCGAAATATGTGAAATCAATTTACTCAAAGTTCACACAGATGACAATCTAGCTGATCCCTTTACGAAGGCTTTACCTAAGGAAAAGTTTACTCAACATGCCAATGGCATTGGACTTCGTTTAGCTAGTAGTTTCATGTAACACCCCCTAATTTATTATGTGGCAGCGGAAAAATAATTAGGGTGTTACGGTGAGGATCGAAGTCATAATTTCAGAAAAACGGCTCAAAAGAGGCGTTTTGAAAGTTATATGTCATTCAAATAATATTTTTAATATAAGGGTGAAGTATTTGATCTGAAAATCTCATGAAAAGATGTGATAATTTGGATAGAATGACATATTTGATTTTACACCATTTGATTTATCAGAGTATATAATGCCCGCTGTTGATACAAAAGTTGGGCGTTCCTTGTGAGGGGCTTCTATTCTCGTACCAATTAGATCTTAATGCTTGGTGGAACCTGCGCACTAAGAAAAAAGAGCAGACACCGTTAGGCTTACCGAGGGATTGTCTCCCCCGATTATCCTCCGGCGTGAGAGTAAGTAATCGAATTTAGGGTTTAGTGAAGAGTTAGGGTTTGAATGAAGTCGTACCTTTACCGAGGGCTTGGGTGCCCTTTATATACACATGAAACCCTAGTAGGTTTCTTGTTCCCTACTCCTCGGCGTATTTGCCGACCTTGGATATTTGGTGTATATCCCCTTTATTTAGGAGATATTCCATATCCTATCCGAAAATAGCTTTGGGCTTGGGCCTTGTAGGCCCAAACCGTATAAGTGGTAGTCCATTAATCGCCGTAGCGGCCCATACGTGGTGGGCTTAGATATTAGTATTGTTTACTAATCGGGTCCGTGACCCGGGTGTAGACTATACGTCATCATGTCCCCCCAGTCTAGTGTGCGCAGGGTAAAACCTGCGGATGCTAGACTAAAGTCGTGTCGAAATTATTCCCCACGCGTACGCGGGAAGATTTAAAATATTTACCGCCAACAACGCATGTATGATGTATCTAGTCCAAAAAAGGTGCAATTCGGGTACCTTGGGAAGTGGAGAAGTTATCCACTTGCCCTGTACCGTCAGCTCTCCCATCCACACGATTCGAGTTAGTGGGATACACGTGTCAATCATCTGTGGTGGGTGGAAAACTATATAAGCTACCGCCTCCCTTTACTGTGATATTCACAGTAAAAATCATATTTCCACCATTTTTATACCTGCCAATCTGCTATCAAAGAACGATAATCCGAAGGTAATAGCGCGTGCGCACATTCGAAAACACAAAATGGTTATGCAACTTCAGGATTTTACTTCTGACATCACCGAAGATGAACTGAATTAGTTCACCTCGGATTATTTTATCCCTTATGATCTGCACCCAGAGGTGCCAGGTCCAAATGACACCATCGCTAATTTCCCTGATGGGAAGGTGGGGCTATATACGCGCTTTTTCGAGTGGGCGAATCAGCGCGTACCCATTTCCGTGCTCTTGAGTGATATACTCAATTATTACGAGCTCCACATCTCCCAATTGCACTGTATTGGTGCTGGGAAGATCGCGAATTTTGAGGTGAACTGTCGCTTGTTAGCGATTCACCCGACCCTCCAATTATTCCGCGCATTCTATCACGCGACGTGGTCAAATGGGTGGGTTACTTTCGCGAAGCGCGTAGGCAAGTTACAATGCTATGTGAAGAAGGTGGATAAACTCAAGGACTAGAGGGAGAAATTCTTCTGGATTGACGCCGCCGTCTTTCCTTCCCGCTTTCCATTTTACACCCGTGCCACTCTGTCCAAGGATGAGCGCCCCCCGGAGACGTGGTATAACGTCGATCATGCGGCGCTCATTGATGAGAACCGTATTCCCATCAAACCGTATCCGGAAGCGTTCCTGGTGCATATGGGCATCAGTCGCAACTTCTTCGAGCATGAGACAGAGGTTCCCACATTCTTGAATGCGGATGGCACGGGTGGGTGCTCCTTCTGTCATTATTAATGTAAGCGTTTCTTCGTTTTCCATACTTTATGTAACTTGCTTTTCTTTGTCTACTTTATTGCGCAGAGATGGATCTTTTTGCGGTTGTTAACTTGGAGAATCCGCGTGCCGTAGCAGTGGGGGTGCGTCCTCTGGGGGATGGTGAGCAGACCATTCTGGAGGCAACGGCAGGGCGCGTCGTGGACTTGGTTATCCCAGAGTCTGAGGGCTCCCCTATTGTGGTGGCAGCTGAGCCGCTGCAAGAGGTGGCTCCTCCTGTGCAGCAGGGTCCTGACACTGCGCAGTCTCCTCCCAGCAGAACGCTTATTCATTTAGAGGAGACTGACAGTGAGATGGAGGAGGGCCCCCGACTGACGCGCAAGAGGGCGCTTAGTAGTGGTGGTGAAAGTTCTTCCAAGAGGCCGCGCACTGAGGTTGAGGAGAGCCCATCTTTTACTGAAGTGCAGATGGAGTAAGTATCGTAGTTATTAGTTATGAACTTTTGTCAAGTTATACTTTATTCTAACTTTTGTTCCTTCGTGTCTTCAGTGTGGATGCTGAGAAGTCTGGTGGAGGTACGTCCACGGCTGAGATGGAGAAGGACGTGTCCTCGTCTCCTACCCCCATGTAAGTATTTTTTAGCAATCTCTTAGGATTTTGCGTATACTTGACTGTTATTCGTGCGCTAACCTTGCTGCTTGATCTTTTGTGCAGTGAATAGCCTGTGGAGGACGCTGGCGTTGTAGATGGAAGTGCGCCTCCCGAGGCGACTTCCTCTTTGGATAAGGCGCCTTCTCCCAGGGATATTGGAGAGGAGTTAAGTCCATTTGACTCTGTGATGGAGGAGCTGGCCTCCATTTCTGTGCGCCAATCTGAGCTGGTGGCGCAAGCCAGGGTGTGCCAGTCTGAAGAAGTTTCCAGGCTGCGGGCGCAGTTGGCGTCTGTGCAGGCTGAGTTAGCAAGCTCTAAAGCTGAGCAGCTGAGCTCCAAGGCTAAACTGGAGCGCGCAGAAGCATCTGCGCAAAGGTTGGGGGAGGGGAAGATCTTGGTGATGGCTGAGCTGGAGCAGGAGCGTGCTGCTGCGGACCTTCAGAAGCGAAATTCTTTATGGGCGCTGAAGTACTTGCAACAGAATAGGAGCAAGCACTTTGCCAATATTGAAGAGTTTCGTAGCCGAGTGGAGCTTGCGCTGAAGACGCAAGAAGAGAAGCTCCGCAAGCTCAGCATCGAATATGATGAGGAGCTATACCCTCACATGGTTCAGTCCGTAGCTGAGCGCAGGTACATGCTGCTTTTGTCTCTTTATAACTTGTGTATATTTGAGACCCTTTTTCTTATTAACACTTGTGTTATTTCGTAGGTGGTTGATCAGTCATGGTCTTCGCCTGGCCGCCATGTGTACGCTGGAGCATCCCGAGGTCACCACCTCCTTTGGCAAGGTTGTGGAGTGCGCTATTGCACATGGTAAGACCTTGGCCGCGGACAAACTTGCTGAGGCCAAGTTGTTGACCGTGCCGCTTGCGGAGGTCCCTGGGTACAAGGCGGATGCCCGAGCTGAGCTTGTTGCTGCTATGGAAGATTTAAAAAAGCTTGAGCTTCCGCATATCGCTCGTTTGGAGCGTGATCAGGATCAGCCTATCAGCGTGATCATGGCGGGGCTCACCCTTCCCAGGCATCTGCAGGATGGTGCGGATCAGCAAGTGGACTTCTACTTGAAGCCTGATGTAGCGCAGTTGAAGGTACCCATTTTTGCTCAGCCTCGTGACATTCTGAATCCTTTCCGTATTGAGAAAGAGATTTCTTTGCAAAGGTCGCTAAATGCTCATGCTTCCAGGGTCGCAAGAAAGAAAGGCGTGAAAGGGAAGGCCATTCTATGCGGCATAGGCGCTGCGCATTAGCCTAGATCCGATGGGGTGCCTGTTTCCGTGGCCACTGTTTCCCTTGATGATGCAGGGTTGTTAAAGCGGCTCGAGGATGCGAAGGAAGCGGCTATGAGTGGGGGCTCTAGCCAGCTAAGGCGTACATATAGCATTTAGCTTTTTTTTTTGTACAAGTCTTTTGTAGAAACGTATTTCTATATATAAAAACTTTGCTTTTGTACTTAGTGTTTTTACAACTTCCAAATACTTATGCTTTTGAACTCGTAGTTCATATGTATCTTTGCGTGAAGATATCTTTAATTACCTAAGCGTGCTTAGAAAAGAAAAATTATCATTATGTATGAATTTTCTTAAATAAGGACCGTAGTCGTGTATTAAATTTTCCCAACTTAATGAAAAGGAGAGAGTCATAGTTGTCTATGTATTTTTGTAAGTTTACTTATCGTATTGTACTTTAGGGATTCAAGAGTCTTGATTTCCTGAGTTGTTAAACGCGCACAGTGTGCCCTAGTGCGCATCCATCGTGGGTTGCGTAAGGAACTTGCGCCAACGTCTTGAGCGCAAGGTGTTTAACAAGGATTCGTGATCCAAAGTTGATGGGTTTGCAACCCTCTTACTCAACGAGTTGTTTATTAGGTTTACTCATCCTTTCTGCCATCGTGGGTCTTAGTGTGTGCATGCACGCCATGTAGGCAAAATTATAACAATATTGAAACACGATAATGAAAGATGCAAACAATAGAGTTACATGTGTTATGGAGTTAGCTAGAAACCATAACGTTTTATTAATACTTGCAAGTTTTAAAAGAGAATGCTTATCTAGATAATACTTAAAAAATAAAATTACATGGATCTTTATTGGGGGCACTTTCTAAAGTGCATGAGTGTCCATGTTGGGCCGTAGCCTGCTTTAAAGGTAGCACCGCTTCAGGTTGCGGACGTTCCACGTTCGCTGTAGCTCATGTCCGTCCTTGTCGCGTAACTTGTACGCTCCATTGCCAAGTGCTTCTATGACCTCGTAAGGTCCTTCCCACTTTGGTCCTAGCTTACCAGTGTCGTCTGCGCGGCTTGAGTCATTTTCGCGGTATACGAAGTCACCTGGTCTGAATGACGTGCTGCGTACTTTGGCATCATAGTATCCTTTCATTCTTGACTTGGCTTTCTCTTCACGTATTGCTGCGCGTTCACGTCGCTCTTCCAATAGATCTAAGTCTATGCGCCGCTCATCATCATTGGTTGCCACATTAACTTCCGCAGTGCGGATGGTTGGCATTCCGATTTCAGCTGGTATTACAGCTTCTGTCCCATAGACCAAAGAGAAGGGAGTGTCTCCGTTGCTAACCTTGATGGTTGTTCGGTGCGCCCAGAGAACATGTGATAGTTCTTCTACCCATCTTCCTTTGTGTCTGTCCAGGCGCGCTTTGATTCCTTCGCCTAGGCTTCTATTTGCGCGTTCAACCAGACCATTGGTTTGTGGATGAGTTACTGACGCAAAGTGTTGCGTGATGTTCAGCTGTTCGCACCAATCTTTGAACGGGTTATCACGGAATTGTTTTCCGTTATCTGAGATAATTTCACCAGGTAATCCAAAGCGACACACTATGTTGTCCCACACGAATCGTTTTATCTGGTTACCTGTTATGGTCGCTACTGCCTTTGCTTCGATCCACTTAGTAAAGTAGTCTATTGCTACAATAAGGAATTTCAATCCGCCTGCGGCAATAGGGAAAGGTCCAGCGATGTCGATACCCCATTTGTGGAATGGCCATGGCGATGTAATAGGCGTTAGTTCATGCTGTGGTCGGCGCGGAATGGGTCTGTGAACTTGGCAATCACTGCACTTCCGTACCAAGTCTCGCGCGTCACGGTGCATAGTTGGCCAATAGTATCCAGACCTTAGTGCGCGCGCTACAATGGACCGTGGTCCTGAGTGCATGCTGCATGAGCCTGCGTGGATCTCTCGAAGTACATAGTCTGCCTGAAGAGGTCCAACGCACCTGAGCCATGGTTGCAGGAATGAGCGTCTATATAAGACGTTATCTCTAAGCTCGAATCGCTGCGCTGTGCGGCGGATTCTTCTAGCTTCCTTCTGTTCTTGGGGGAGTATGCCCTTACTAATGAAGTCAATGATTGGTGTCATCCACGTAGGGCCTTCTTCTTCTATCACTGTGGATATTTCCATCTCTTCGATTGACTTATTTTTCAAGGTTTCCACCAATACTTGTTTCGATAAATGTGCGAAACTGGTGGATGCAATCTTGCTCAGCGCATCTGCTTTCCTGTTTTCACCCCTGGGAACCTGCTTGATGGTAAACCTATCGAAGTTCTGGATCAGAGATTTGGTTTTTTCGAGGTATTGGATCATGTGTTCCTCCTTTGCTACATACTCGCCTGACACGTGGTTAGCAACTAGCCGTGAATCGACGTTCGCTTCTAAGTTGCGTGCCCCCATTTGAATTGCGATGCGTAACCCAGCCAGGAGTGCTTCGTATTCTGCCTCGTTGTTCGTGGCTGTGAATTCAAAGCGCAGAGCATATGTGAATTCAGCTCTTTCTGGGTTAGTGAGAATAAGGCCACCTCCTGATCCATCTACGCATGAGGATCCATCAGTGAATAGGATCCATGGTTCTTGAGGTTCCCCCTTGGTTGTCGCAGGTGTAGTGTCAGTATCTGGCTTCTCGATGATGAAGTCGGCCAATATCTGCCCTTTAATTGCAGTGCGCGGTCTGTATGATATGTTATGCTCACCCAGTAAAACGCTCCATTTTTGTAGGCGTCCCGATGCGTCGGGTTTCGAGATAACTTGTTTGATGGGTTGGTCTGTGATAACAGCTACTGGGTGCGCCTGGAAATACCTGCGCAGTCTTTTTGCTGCAAATACTAAGGCTAGGACCAACTTCTCCATTGCAGTGTAGTTAATCTCTGTCTTTTTGAGCGCCTTACTAACAAAATAGATGGGTGTTTGGACAGAGTTCCTGTCTGTCAGTAACACTGCGCTGACTGCTCCCTGGGTCGCAGATAGGTACATGATCAGCTCTTCCCCTGGTCGGGGCGCGACAAGCTTTGGGAGCGCTGCTATGTGCTGTTTGAGCTGTTGGAAGGCTTCTTCTGCTTCCGCGGTCCACCTGAAGTCTCCCTTTTTTGTACACTTCTTGAGTGTTTTGAATAAGGGAAGTGACTTGTCCGCCGATTTAGATAAGAATCGGTTCAGTCCGGCTAGTTTGCCGTTTAGGGACTGAACCTCCTTTAGTGTGCGCGGTGAGGGAAGGTCAATGACTGCTTGAGTCTTTTCTGGGCAAGGCTTGGTTCCATCGGGTTCTATCAGATACCCGAGAAACATGCCTTCTGTAGCGCCAAATGTACACTTCTTGGGGTTCAATTTCATGTTGATTCTCCTCAGTGTTTTGAACGTTTCCTCCATGTCGCGCGCTAGTTCTTCCTCAGTATGGCTTTTTATGACGAGGTCATCGACGTATACTTCCAAATTGCGGCCTACTTGTTTCTCGAACGCAGTGTCTACCAATCGTTGGTATGTTGCTCCTGCGTTCTTTAGGCCAAAGGGCATCTTTGTATAGCAGTAGACCCCTTGACTTGTGTGGAAGGCCGTTTTCTCTTCGTCTTCCTCCGCCATTTGAATTTGATGGTATCCCTTGTATGCGTCCAGGAAGCATTTGAAGGGATATCCACGCAGAGATTCGATCTTCCAGTCTATCTCCGGTAGCGGGTAACAGTCCTGTGGACATGCTTTATTGAGGTCTGTGAAGTCTACGCACATTCTCCAACTGTCATCGCTCTTCTTTACCATTACTGGGTTAGAGAGCCAGTCATGGTAGTACACTTCCCGCATGATGCCAGCGTTTACTAGTTTGTGTACTTCTTCCAGGATGGCTTTTGCGCGGTCTGGGGCTTGTCCGCGCTTTTTCTGTCGTATTGGAGGATATCCTTGTCGGATTTGTAGCTTGTGTTCCGTGATGGAACGTGGCACTCCTGTCATATGCTTTGGTTCCCATGCAAAAATATCTAAGTTGTTTTGCAAGAGTGCGCATATAGCTGATTTGCCTTTGTCAGACAGAGACCCGCCAATAGATACTTGTTGATCCGGGTAGTCAGGGTGAATGGCGACCTTTAGGTTTGGGACTTTGATTGCGCGCTGTTCTGGAACATCGCCTACGTCATTTGTCACTGCGTTGCATTCTTTGGGTGGTATGGTGGTATTATAAAGAGTGACAATACCTCCTTCAACTGGGAACTTGAGCATCCCGTGCGCTGTGGATGGCACGGCGCGGATAGATGATATTCCAGGTCTCCCGATGATGCCATTGTACGGAGAGGGGGATCTGATTACCATGAAGTCCATCCAGGTGACTGTAAAGTGTGGTTTGTCACCAACTTCTACAAATAGACGTAATTGCCCAATGGGCCATATCTTCTCCCCTGTGAAGCCAGTAAGCGACGTCGTGGCTGGGATCAACTGACTCTGTATCTCAGGTCGCAGCTTCTTGAAACAGTGTTCATATATAATATCAGCGGATGCACCTCCATCTATATACATGCGACGGATGTCGTGACCCCCCGTATGTATTTCAATGGTAAGCGGATCCACTACTGCGTTGTTCGCAGTCAGGGAGGGGAAAGAAATTTCATTTCCTTTAGAAAAACGTTGACTGACTCTCTGTCTTGTCGCACGCTGCCATGGCTGTATCATGTAGATGATATATGCCTTTTCTTTTGATGTCTCTTTCTTGGCCCCTGGTTTTTGTTTGTCTTTCCCTTCTCTGATATTTTTTACGAGGTGGTCCATCTTTCCTTCCTTTACCAATTTGTCAATCAATTGGCGCAGTTGGACGCACTCGTTAGTTGTGTGGCCTTTTTGTCCATGGTATTCGCAATAACCATTCCCTGTGCGCCGATCCTCTGGGGTGCGCATTGGTGGTGGTTTTGGGAAGTTCGCCCCTTCTGTTGCGAATATCTCCTTTGGAGTTTTTGTTAATGGGGTATACTTGTCGTTTCCCCTTCCACCGCCTTGATTGCGATAACTCCTATTACGATTGCCGCTCTGGTCATTGGATTGTCTCCTTGACTCTTCTTGTGACCTATGGTTCGAATAGCCTTTCTTGCTATCCGCAGCGGCTTCTTCTCCTTGGACGAAAGACCTCGTGCGCTTCATGAGTTCGTCGAAAGTTAAGGGAACCTTATCGTTTAACTTTTTTATCAAATCTGGGTTATTGATCGCATTCATAAAACCCGATATTTTTAGTATCTCTGGACACGCCTTGACTTTCATACATTCGTCCTTAAAGCGTTCCATGAAAGCACTTGTGGGTTCCCCTTGTCGCTGTTTAACCCTAGCAAGTTCGACAGGGTTTTTGGCGCACTTCTTCCTTTGAGTAAAGTTTAAGCGAAACGCCTTGCGTAACTCCTCAAACCCATCGATGCTTCTACGTGGAAGCTTGCTAAACCAGTTGCGCGCATTCCCTACTAATGTAGAGTTGAACATATGGCACCACACAGGTTGTGGCCAATTTTCGATAGTAGCTGCTGATTCAAAAATTTTTAGGTGATCATCAGGATCACCTGTCCCATCATATGTTTTGACGTTAGCAGGCATGCGCCTTTTCTTATTCTCCGAAAAATCGCTGATGCGCCTAGTGAACGCATCAACCTTTTGGCGACGCCAGGGAAGAGACATGTCTTCGTCTTCCTGGTCGCGGTATTTTCCTCTTGATTTCCAGTGTCCAGTCTCGCTGTCCGAGGAATCTCTTGAAGATGAGCGAACTCTTTTGTGACGCTTGCGTCGACTATCATCAGAGTCTGAGCTTGCTCCTCTGCGGCGCTTGCGCCGACTACCCTCAGAATCAGAGCTTGAGGGGCTTTCACTTGGGGAGCATCGTCGCCCAAGCCTATCTTGGATCCTGCGACTGCCAAGCCTAGTGTGGACATTGGCGCGTCGCTCCCCCTCTTCAGGCTCTTCCAGATGTTGAAGATCGGCTGTTTCATCATCCATAATCCTCCTTCCAATCCTGGTAAACACTGGTTGTTTGCGGCTATCCTTCTCGCGTCTTTCCTTTCGGTAGCGCGTTGGGGACGCCTCGTGTTCAGGGTCGAAGTTGAGTCTGCCGTGCAGACTTTGGCTTGACCTCTTCTTTGCCTCCTCTCGCATGAGCGCAGTCAAGGCTTCGTAATTTTGAGATACAAAGTCGCTTGGCGCCAATTCGGAAGTGACTCCTTCTAGCGCGATGGAGTCTGTTTCCAAGGCAGGATCCTTGTTTCGGATAGGCGCATTGGGAGGTTCAGTGAAGTTCACTTCTGGCATGGTAAGAGGAGTGCGCTCCAGTTCTACCGCGCTAGTACTTGTTGTAATAGCGGGAGTAGTCTTGGTAAGCGATTCCACTGTAGGAAAGACCAGATCGGAATACGCTCCTAAGCTTCTAGGCGTACTGGTTGTCCCAGGGGCCTGCTTAGGGGGCGCATCCGTTTGATGCTTCTTCCCTAGTGGATCATCATGCGCTTTCTTCCCATGCGGACTCTTGTGACTTCCGTGTTTCGTCATTCTAGTTCTTGGTAAAACTCTTAGTGTAGGGTCCCACGGATGGCGCCACTTGTTGATACAAAAGTTGGGCGTTCCTTGTGAGGGGCTTCTATTCTCGTACCAATTAAATCTTAATGCTTGGTGGAACCTGCGCACTAAGAAAAAAGAGCAGACACCGTTAGGCTTACCGAGGGATTGTCTCCCCCGATTATCCTCCGGCGTGAGAGTAAGTAATCGAATTTAGGGTTTAGTGAAGAGTTAGGGTTTGAATGAAGTCGTACCTTTACCGAGGGCTTGGGTGCCCTTTATATACACATGAAACCCTAGTAGGTTTCTTGTTCCCTACTCCTCGGCGTATTCGCCGACCTTGGATATTTGGTGTATATCCCCTTTATTTAGGAGATATTCCATATCCTATCCGAAAATAGCTTTGGGCTTGGGCCTTGTAGGCCCAAACCGTATAAGTGGTAGTCCATTAATCGCCGTAGCGGCCCATACGTGGTGGGCTTAGATATTAGTATTGTTTACTAATCGGGTCCGTGACCCGGGTGTAGACTATACGTCATCACCCGCTCCGTGTCTTGTCCTGCTCCGTTAATTACCTGAGATAAACATGCTTAAAACGTCAACACATAGGTTGGTGAGTTCGTAGAGTTTAATAAGAAAACAGTTTATTTCAACAAATTCAAGAGTAAACAGTGATAATTGAAATAAGTATGAGTACGAGTAATAAATCAGTTTTCCAATGACTTCGAATGTGGTTTAACTTTTAAAAGTAAATGTCATTAACGAGAAAACAAGTAATGAGTTGACCTTATTAGTCACAACTAAGTCACATATGATAACAGTTAAGTTCCAGTATAGGATCCTAATCCTAGCACAAAGTGAAAATAGTGGTATAATGTCTGAATCTATCAAAGTAGAGTGATGGAGTAGTAAATACAGCTGCATCCAAATATATATGAAGGCATATATATTCATAAAGTTATATAGCCCTAAGCCTTATGACACGCAAAACGTTAACAACAGTACCGTGAAACGGCGGGAGTCCACATCAGGATACTGATGGGTTTGGCCCTCGAGTAATAGGGGATTATCCAATTTCCTATTTTTCTCAAATATAGTGCATCGCGACTAAATACGACTAACCACAAAGGTATTTTCGTCCAATATTTAGTGGGATAGGTCGTCAGCCTCCAACAGGTTTCGAAGCTATTCACTATATTCGCGCTCACCGCAGTGATTAATGGCTCATGATAGAGGGACTTTATGGCAATATAGTAACTTAGGCAATATAGGTTTTATGGGGTACATAAAATGTGCGTACTTCAGTTTTGGCAATTATTTCCTAGTGAAATGGTAGAATAATCATAGTAAAGTTAACTGTACATTCAATTGCTATATGAATGCATATAATGAGTCTCAGTATCATGTTACAACAAGTAGTTTGAAAATGTTATTTTTCAATACAGTGTTTAAGCTAAGCAAGCAATTTGCAAGTATAACGAGCATATATTCCTTCCAAAGGGTGATACAAAACATGTAAAGCAGAGTGAATGATTTTTAGTAAATCATTTGAGTTTTCAGAGTATAAAAGTAAACTTAAAACAATTGAAGCATGTATCTCCCCCAAAAGAGTTATTAAAAACAAGTATTAAAAGAGTAGGGGCCACGACTCACCTTAAGCGTTACTGGTGATGGTGAAAGTAAACTCAGGGGTGATTATGGTATTGACTTCAATACAAAACCTGATAAATACAAATGTCTGAGAATCTAACCAAATACTTGTGGTGGATGTGAAATGAGTAGTGAATGATGAATAACGAATGATGAATAACGATCTGATCGTTGAGTGGGAAAGTGTTATGCCTAAAGTGCTTATAATTCAAAAATAATATTATTTCTTCAAAAGAGTTGAAATGCTATGCGATGTTAACTCAAAATGTTGATACTTATAATAAATAACAAACGTTAAATAATACGTAACTAAAAGTATGAGAATGCATATGAAGTGATGGGGTGAAAAAGGAAAATAAAATAAGAATGTCAAGTAAAAACAGTAGGTCCTTGTTCTTTTCCAGATTTTATACTTTTTACTCTAACTGTGCTTGCGTTACGTCGTTAGTCCTTCGTTAGGTCCAAAGTCCATAATAGTCCAAAACTTGTCCATATGTACATATACGGCTTGGCATTCAATAATATGTCCATTTATACCCTCTATGTTCTGTTTTCACAGTCTCAGTCCTTGTATTTCTCAGATTGGCAGTTTCAGTCCTTCTAGGCAATTTGCGTTACATTTTCAGTCCAAAAATGTCAAAAATATGAGGAAAAGGTGGGCGACTTTTTCTGAGGCTTATTTAAGTCCAATGCAACTTATTTTAACTGCTTATTTGGTCTATAGCCTATTTTCCATTTTAATGGACCTTTAACGAGTCATAACTCTAACCCGTTAACTCTTTTTAATTCGTACGTTTTGAGTGAGTTGGGTATATCGAAAAGGTCACTTTTAACGTCTCATTTCATATTTAAGAGTGCCAATATGCCAGCTTATTCCATAGCTTATAAAACAGCTCAATGAGCTATAAAGCCCATCTCGTTATTTTTGTTTCTTTAAAAATGGTTTTTGCGTGATGCCTTGGGCAGTTTTTAGTGGTCGTAATGTGAGTATCGTTACAAGATGTTAATATGAAAAGTGTAGCTTGTCATGTTGTTTAATAGATCGTATAGAAATAGGACATGTTTATTCGTTCGAATCGTGAGTTAATGAGTGATTTAATAGGTGACTTGGGCTGTTTTATGTATACAAACTCTTGAGATAATTCTAAGTGTTTTCAAGTTTTAGTTATACGTGAGAGTTGAGTAGGTAGGCATGCAATGCAAGTATTTAAATGTGAGAGTGGTGTGAGTTGTGACTCTAAGTCTCTTAAGATAGAGATTCGACATACGTTGATGGGTTACACCAACTAAAATGCACGTAAGAAATATACAGAAACAAGTTATACGTTCGAATGTAAAACTATATGATGCATGGATGAAGTGCGTACGTGAGATATAAAAGTAAAGAGAGTTTGTAGACACTTACTACACCTCTAAGGGTGGTGAAGAATCTGTGGGATAGAATGAAACACACGAACAAGGGTAGTATGCTTAGGCAAGCACAACTAGGTTTCCACGTATTCCTTTTATATTCGCTTGCTTCCCAACGAGAGACAGGAGATGTTCTAAGATTTTAAGGTTATAGGTGAGAGTGAAAGAAGTGTATGATAAGTAAGGTAGGCTGCCAAATGAATGGTTGTATATATAGAGATAGATCACACTCGAATATTGACTATTTGACTTCATATCAATCATAGGGCTTTACTGTGGATGACCAGGAGTGGAAAGGACATAGGTGGCATGTTTTCTGACTATAAAATATCTTAGGAAGATATGGAAGAATAGATAAGGCTTATCTTTATTTGTGGGGTTATATATACACACGTTTTGTATATTAACGTGTTCAAAAATAGAACTAGCGAGCCTCATCTTGCTCTTGCTTTCTAATCCTTCTTTTAAACAGCACACTATGTTAAAAATGTCCTTAGAATACCTTAGGAAAAGTCGTGGTTCGAAATGGTTGGGTTTTGGGATTTTTAGTCACACGTATTGGGTAATTATGGGACAAATGGTTTGGCCTTGAAAACCTTAGATGTACTGGATATCTGAATCTGAAAATCAGCACCTATATTGTCTAGTGGGTCGTGATCAAGATGGTGTAAAAATATGGATAGGTCGCGTTTAATATTATGAAGGTATGGTTCATTTTTGTGGGTGTGTTTGTGATCGGGTAGCACAAGAAAGAAAGAAAAGAATGAAAAAGGTTATGGGCTTGTGGTGTTGGACTGTGTGGTGGGCTGAAGAAATGAGGGTCCGGTTGGTTTGTAGCTTGGTTTAATTTAGTGAAGTAATTAGTGAATAAGGTTAGAATTAGTTAAGTGTAATTAAGGAAAGATCATATATGTTTAGTGTGGGTATTACATTAATACTTATTATGATTGTTGAGATTCAAGCTTAGTGAAAATGATGGTGTGTGTATAATCGCGTCTCGAGGTACATGTCATTATTCGGTAATTATCGTGATATCGTGACATGGTAATAATAATAATAAGAGAAAATTTTAAATTCCCCCGTAAAAATGGGTTTTATTAGATGGTAACACCAGATTATTATTAATCAATGAGATTTATTACAATGGATTTTTACAGTATCTTACAGTATCCACCCCTCAATTTTGAACTTCGTCCCGAAGTTCAGTCTGTGACAGATGTTGAGAAATGTGGTGTCCAGAGGGGAGGGAAAATATTACCGAATGGTTTTTATTTGAAAATTTGGGGAACATAATTCTGTTAAACCTATACGTACTGGATGAGGTAAATTTAAATGTTTGGTCAATTAATGAATTCAACGGTCGTGAACAGTAAAATAACGGCTAGTTTTTCCCTATATACACCCAATTTAACTTCTCCTTTTTCCTTCCCCAACTCTATCTCTCTCATTCCACTTCTCCCAAAAAAAATGCCGCCGCTTGCCATCATTTTCGCAACCGTGTACATCGTCCTTGTCGCCGCTTATTTGGCTTTCTTCCCCGACGAAAATTCCGGTTACTTGGTCGCGATCCTGCTGTTCGTCGTACCCCTCACAGTTTTGGCTATTACTGTGGATAAGTTTTTGGGGTGAGAGTCTCGAGCTAGTGTTGTTAGGATGTATCTTTGTTGTGCGTCGATGTAATCCTTGATAAATGTGGAATAAAACTCGTTTGTCTTTATGTTTAATTATTGTTTTTAATGGTTCGTTTTTATTTGTCTTCCAGAATAATCAGGGTGCTTCATCCTATGGTGGCTCTTGTTATCGTAGTGTTGGTGGGAGTTCTTGTCGTTATGGCGGGTCAACCCCTTGAAGATTCTATGCCTTTTATTGTAATCATTGTAATATTAGTACTTCCGTTGCTAATTATGTCGTTATGCATGAATTTTTGCGATTAATATAATTTATGCTATTTGTGTTTTCCTTAAATCTCTGTGAATTCTTAGGGTTTTAATGTCTGTAACTTTGCCGTTATTTTATCATAAAAGTGATGGGTAGTAAGCGCATATATTTATTGGGGTTTGCCAAAAGTGATGTTTATGAACAATTTATTTTGTCTCCAGATTTTGCTTTTGAATGAAAATTGTTATTAAAGACTCTGAAAAGATAATTGTTCCTTTTATAACATGATTCTTCCTAAATTATACATAGGTAGCTAGGCTATGTATAATTGAGGACCAAATGATGTGATGCTTGGCTCAGTCACTATGATATTTATGTTTCTTCAAGGAATTTTATATGGTTCAATTATAATGGTTCCGTCACAAAGTCGGACACCCTCTGATTATTTTCAAAAGGATTAGGAAATTTTTGTTCATACTCCGAGGATAAGTCAGGAATTTCAAAGGTGGTACTAGGATATCCTTGGTATAAACTTAGGATTTTAGGTGAGGATTTCTTACAAAGTGGTAATAGTCTACTGTTTGGTCAGAAAAGGGTGTTTAGTCAAATTCCTAAGGTGATATCAGGGTGTTGTTACGTATCAACTATGAATAGGGAAAGTGGAATAGAAATTGAAATAGACGTAGATTACGTCGATTACTGAAATATTACAAGGTAGAGATTCATACGGCAGAAAGATAGTTGTTGCACTTAGGTTACATCCATCGTACCTAAGGCAAAGTACATAAGGGAATACAACTTAGGAAATCTTAAACTAGGGTTTATTTTTATTACAGCAGGAATTTATTCTTCTGCTTAACATAGGTGTCATTTCTCAACACTGTTGGGGTCTTTTAACGAGTCTTCATTCTTTTGCACCAATCTTGGCCTTCCAATTGACATTGTAGTTTGGGCAATGACTCTTGTAATGCTCTATTCCACCACATCCGTGGCATTTTAGGGATGATGGCTGTTCCCTTCCGTCCGTAGCTTTGCAATCTCTTGTCTTGTGGCCTGTCTTTCTGCATCTCCCGCACTTAGCAGTACAAAGCCCGGTGTGATGCATCTTACATCTTTGGCACAGAGGTTGCTTTCCACGGTATTTGTTTTCGTTATAAGGGCTATTTTCGGAGGTGATGCAAAGTTCAAGGGTTATGCTTGTAGTCAAGAAAGGATTTTTTCCTTCAAATTTGTTTTGAAGTTTAATACTGCTGGGCCACTCGTAGAGTTGACAAGATGTTTGCGTGCGCACGCCCAAGATCTATCTGGAATACGTTCAGATGATTTGGTAATCTTGATCAATTATAAATAACGAGAAACAGAATAGTTAATTATGGAATGACTTAGATCCATATCAATATTAACGTGGTATTAGAAACAAAAGGATAAGTATGATGATGATTCATCAAAAGGTTTTTTCCAGGAAACCACTCTCAGGGTCGTTCTGGGGGCATTGGGGTGTTATGCTAGACTAACCAATGTCATTACTATATTAATGCATATCCAAGTGGGAGCTGTTAAGTTTATGGATATAAATTAATATACGTATGACCGGATTCGAACACGAGACTTCAGGATTGCACACATTACGTATGAGTTTCAATGTTTTAATAATTAATATAATAAGTTATGATTTAATTATTAATTTCACAAATAAACACTTAACGGGCGTTAGTATTTAACGAGGTTTAGATAATGGTCTTTAAATATTAAGTTAAGGGACTAGAGATGAAAATACAAGCCAAGAAGGATCTAGAATCCCCTTGGGCTTGTGATTTTCGGCCGACCCATAGGGAGGAGGGGTTCTATACCCTAGCTTGGAGAACAATATTAGTTTACTATAAATACAAGGCCTCTTGTATTCATTATTCACTTAATCTTGATTCCCTTGCAAATCTAATTTCTCTCTTCTCTCCTCTTATTGTGTCTAGCCGATCGTACCCTTCCCAAACCCTTTGGGAAAATCGATCTAACATTCACAATAAAAGTGTTTGGTTTGTTTGTGGATCTAGAACGTAGCTTTTCTCATTGAAACGCTACTAATACATGTGTAAAAGAACGAAGATCAAGCATACTTTTGCTTGTGTTTTCTTTCCCATTCGACTAGGTAAAGTCGAATATACTAAACCCTAAGCTAGGGTTTATTGGTTCTTGTTTACTCGATTTCTTGTTTTGCTAGAAATCTAAGGTACGCATATTCTTTTATTTTAGTTAATTAATTACAAGTATTAGATCCTATATTCCGCTGCATGCTTTGATGTTTATATTTTATGTTTTATATAATTGTTATGATATACATATTCCAACAGTACTTTTGTACTTTTAAACTTGCATTTTGTACTTTCACTAAACTAAAAGCACATGCATCCTTTTTTTTTCTACACTTTTTTTGTCATTTTTTTTTACTTTTCTCTACCTTGACATCTCGTATACTTCCATTTTTTTACAATGACATTCTTAATAGTTTATTTTTTTTCTTTACAATTTTTGTGTCCTTTCCCATTTTCAACTTCACATTCATCTTCCTCCAATTTGTTCTTGATTTTTTTATTTTATTTAATATGTTCATGAATACTTTAAGTTTTTTGCTAAACACAAATCAAACAACACAAATATATTATAATTCAAACATAAATCATATAACAAAAATATATTTTGATTCATTATCAACTTAAAAGATTAACAAGAGCAAACAATCATACTTAATGGTTCAAGAACAAAAATCACCATCTTTATTAAAATCACTATATCAAAACATCAATGTTTTTTTTGGTTTTTTTTGTTTTTTGGCAAAAAAGAAAATATATTGATGAAATGATCAAAAAGATCTCACAAGGATTATACTGTAACACCCCAACCCGACAAGGGTCAAAATGCCACATTATGGTGTTAATCAGAACATACAAACGCAAGCGGAAGACTTATAAACATAATGGTTACAAAGGTTTTCTAATGATAGTAACGAAATACTAACTCTATACATAATGAGTTCCAAAAACTAAAATACAAATCCAAGCCAAATCTAACTGAAGGTAAATCCAAGTCTAATCCAAAATCAATTGGGTATCTATCATCAGGGTGGTCCACTAAGAGCTCCTATGCACTATTCACTCAATCCCAGCTTCCAACCTAAAACCTGCCGCAGGAAAAAAAAATGCGGCTGAGCTTTAAAAGCCTAGTGAACAGATATAAAGCAAAATGAATAATCGAACATATATAAGTATAGGGAAAAGGAACATAAGCTCCTACTGAATGAAAATCATCTGTCAAACGAATAAGAGATCAATGATCAACTAAACAAAATATCATATATCATAAGTAGCAGATCATAGCGAAACATAAGGAGATCATAATGAAGTCAAAGGAATCAATCAGAGAATCATAATCATATAACAGAACAGAAATGCCCATCGAGCTCAGAAAGCATGCCACATGCTTAATCACATAATCACATCATATCATATCCATATATCCGTCAAATCATAAGTTATATAAGGAGGGGAGACCTCTCAAGTACTATAACAACCCGTAATTTTTCAGACTATTATTCTAATAGTAAAAATATTTGTCTTATATTTTCTGACATTTACTGATGATTAAAATTTATAAACGAGAGGTTATCTCGCTTTTCATGAAAAACAACCACACACGCGTACCGACACTCAATTAGTTATGGCAGTAATTAAATAAACTCATGTTCGAGTTCGTATATTTATGTTTTTATAATAGTTATATAAAAACGCTCCCAAAAATGTGTTTTATACATTTTTACTTGTTAGTGTCAAACCGGGACATTGCGACTCACATTTAAACTTAACGGGACATGAAATACACATTAAATATTAAAATGCTTTCCCTCTTTTATATCTTTGGTGTTGCCGCACCTAAACTCACAACAT
Source organism: Artemisia tridentata subsp. tridentata (assembly GCA_021014915.2). Taxonomy (NCBI): domain Eukaryota; kingdom Viridiplantae; phylum Streptophyta; class Magnoliopsida; order Asterales; family Asteraceae; genus Artemisia; species Artemisia tridentata. The sequence goes on along the minus strand of CP139506.1, from coordinate 323,330,166 downwards.
ATGACAAATTATAATAAACCATACCTTGACTTAAACTAGAAACATTTGACTTCACAAACCCTTGGACAAACCTTTTAACCAAAACATATTTTCTTTATAAGACATCTACAAGTACAAAACACACTGCCCATGGTCCTTGTGATCGACTGCCAATTCGAACCACACCCAAAGCCATTTGCATTTTTGCTTGTTTCTACTAAACTACCTTGGTTAGTAGCATAGTTTGGTGAACATAGTACTATTACATTTAATGAATGGCTATTAACCTACGCATAAACCTAAACTATTATCTTCCTTGTGTCTTTATAACCGAGCCAAACGAACACACTCTTATTTTCACCTCCACTTTCATATATCACAAAGTACTAATAGTCTTTCAATGTTCCCTCCTAGCCATCTATGCCTAGTGTGTAAACCTTAAAACCAACATGTAGTCAACTAGTATGGAATTCTCCCCCTCCTTTAGTCTAATCGGCTGCAAAACAACCATAGAACCACACCATCTTTTGTTTGTATTAATCTAAAACCACCTAGTTATAAGTATAATCATGTACATGTTTCAAGACTAAACATAATCTATTGGTCCTTAGATCTAAAATTCCTCTTCCCTTGGTTCATATAAACCAACGACACACACACTTTTACTTGCATAATTTACTTTCAAATCTCACTAAAAACTACAAGTGTATTCAAAGTTTGAAGCTTGGAATAATCTTGTGTAATTTGGAGTAAGCTTTGGAGCTTTTGGGTTATTAAGCTTGGGGTAAAAAATCCTTGCTCTTGTTCTTGCATTTCATTTGACTCACACACTCAACCCTTTCCAACACCCACTGTAAGATGTCGAGTAACTTTAACACTTGTGTTTCTTTAGTGCTTGTTATACCTAAACTTGAGTTTACACTTGAAACTTTCATGTCTAAATGAATATGTTAAGTTATGAAAAGTAAAATGTGCTTTTATATATGTTTCATGGTTACACTCACTCGACATACACATATGACTAGGTTGTGTTGCTTGAAACTTGTGTGGTAATGTTGGCTAAGATTAAACACCAATAAGCTTATGGAAATAAGCTAGTGCTTATTTATTAACATTCGACATACTTACACACTTTGTGACTTGTTTAAAGGATTTTGTACTTAAGACAACTAATTAAAACATGAAACCAAAGTAAAACTATGTATTGGCTCACTTGGACAAAACTGCTTATTTGTTTATTCGTAGCTTATTGCTTATTTTCAGCTTACGAGCCTATTTTCCTAGCTTTTTGGGTTGTTATTTGTTGCTGCTTATTTTGTGCTTATTAGGTTTCATAAACCAACCAAGTACTCATTTAGACATTTGAGCTTGTTAAAAAAATCACAACAATTCGTTTTAAAGGAAACAAGAATCGAAACAATCACAAACGCAAAGCACACTGTTAAGGTATTATCAAATTAAATCACTGTTCAAAAGTCATTTAAATATCAAACTTAAGTAAAACATACACCAAAAGAAGCTGCATTCCAGTGGTCAATGCATGCTAACTTCCTTTCCACCTGACCAGGGTTCGAACCCCACTCCAGTCGTCACTGTTCTGGTTATTTGTTTTGGATAAATTGCTTCACTAATATTTTAGTTTATGGAATGAAGTTTAATATTTCTAGTCACCGAATGATTAAAGTGTAAACCTCTAAGCCACATACTCATTTGTAATATAATTAGACACAACAAACTTATTTTGGAATTTGACGGGCTCGTAAGCCCAATGAAACTTCAAGTCGACCTAATTAATATTAAACGTATATATTTTGTTAAGTGAAATAGAATGTGCACATATTGACATGTTGGGAGCATTTTGCAAACACTTAATAAATGTGGGAAAACTAATATTTACAAAAGTATCGTGCCCGATTTTTGTCAAACTTATATACTCAGTATACTTTACTAAAACCCGACTAAAAGACGAAAACTAAATACCATGAAGATATTTATAACAAATGTAATATAAATATTTTCTAACTTATAATCCACTAACTTAATATATTAACACGTATATATACCGTACAATGTAAATATTTTATAAATATCCAGCGTAAGTATATAATATTTTACTGACAACACTTATCTTTCACAAACGCTTTACTTGTGAATACTTTCCGTATTAAGTCTTTCGGTTACTCTCGAACCGGAGACTTATTCGTCTTGAATACTTTTATATACTTATAAACTTGTACACTTTTCCAAGGGCCAATACTTATAAACACTTTGAAATGATTTAAACGTAAACTCTGCCACACAAGCAACATTAAACACAACCACTTGAGGACATTTAAATTTATTTAAATACTTTGAGTCATTAGTACACAAAACTATAAATTAAGACTTGCCATACTAGTCTAGGTCGCGTGTCGGTGCCGCCCACTTATACTATTTGACTTTACTCTAATCAGACTGCTTTACTGAGGTGAGTATTCACGGACCCTTTTTTTTTTTTAACTATTTAAATCGTTTTGGGGTGGAATGCATGAATTATAATTGAACTAAATTGATAACTATTTTATGACCTTATTGAACTCTCGGTTCACTACTTATGCTTGTGAGTATTCACAGTCTCCTTTTTACCGCTTTACTTATTTTGGGGTGAAATGCATGACTTGTATTTTTATTTGAACTTATGTCTTATATTTTTACTTGAACTCTTTGAAATTGATTTTGGACCTTAGGATACATCTTGAACTTATGAATTGTTTTGAACTTGTGATGTGCCGTATGCACTCAAATTTTAAGTCTCCTTGTTCGGAGCAGTCTTGATTTAATAGTATATAATAGTTGTTATGATGTACTGTTCGTACATTCGCATTGTTAGTCTCCAATTGGTTTGTCGTTCGCACACCATTTATACGTACCGTTCGTACGGCTCCCTTGTGCGGAGCAGTAGATAGTATGGATAGCGCTATTAGAGATCAGCCAACCTCTCGTTCCCTTGTCTATGGAATGCATATTATATGTTTTTTTGGGGCATTGCCGCATACTTTATTATATACGAGGTGTTATTATTGTGAACTGTTATGACCACGTGTGTATTGACTACCAGGAGTACTACTTTTATTATGGAAATGTATGTGAACTTATATGTTACAAGTCTTGTATGGGCGGGACTCGTAACATGGTGAGTTGACAGGACATTTGCTAGGCGGACTTTCTCAAAAATGGTTTTCGCACTATATAAAACCTGTATACTCACCAACTATTTTCATAGTTGACCCGTTTCCTCATGCACTTCAGGTGATCGCCAGTAAGCATATTTTATGAAGACTTTTGTATAAAGGAGTCCTCACGTGTCATCTTTGGTCATTGTGTAATAAAACGCTATCTTTTGGAAACCAAACTTTATGTTTCAATTTCCGGGATCGGGTAGAACAATATTGTAATCGTGTACTATTTCCTTAAATCTTAATTATGGTGTTGTACTATATCTCTTTGCGATAGGGGTGAGCAAAACCGACCGACGACCGACAACCGATCCCAACCGATCCCGACCGACCCCGACCGACACAAACCGAACTTAACTCGGGTCGGGATTCGGGCTGAAGTTTCCGGCTATTCGGGACTCGGGTCGGGTCGGGATTCGGTTTTGCTCAAGCCCGATCGAGAAATTACAAAGTGTAACAACCGTGATTTTAGCAGGTTAGTTTGACTAATAGTCTCAACCTATTTAACTTTTATGTTGTGTGTACTATGTGCTTAGATGTGGTATATGTGCGGTTTGTGGGTAATAAGTACTGTGTTAGCACTAAATCCCTTGGTGTGATATTTTCTTCATGAGTTGAGTAGTGTGAATTTTGGGATAAGTTCATTTTGATCGCCTTTGTGGTGTAGAAATGACTTGTGTAATTTTGGTGTTTTGTGGTTTTGCGTAACAAGTCTCCGTTCAAATATTTGAGCGTTAGTAAGTTACGTGGAGGTTATTTTTATGGGTTATATTAAATACAAGTGTGAAATTTCTATTTTTGGAAACTTTATTTTGAAAATGATATTTTTCCGGATTGTCGTAAAAACGAAGGTTTATCGCGTAAAGTGTTAATTTAAGTATAGGGTTTTTATAAAATATAAAGAGTACAAGGTTTTTAGTGTAATAATTAAATTTAATAAAAATATAAATAATATATATATATATATATATATATATATATATATATATATATATATATATATATATATATATATATATATATATATATATATATATATATATATATATAATTTCGGTCGATTAGGGCTAGGAAAAAAAAAGGAAACCAAATTGTATTCTAATGGCAAAACTTGGAGGAAAAGATATCTAGAATAATCTTTAGACCACTATAAATACAAAACCAAAACCCTCATTCCTCCCTAATGAGAATTTCGACCAAAGCAAAGGGAAAAGAGAAGAAGAATATTTTTTTAGGGTTTTCATCTTTCAATAATCAAGGTAAATTTATAATTCTTATGTTTAATTAATTTTTATAATTCATGTAGCAATAATATGATGGATTAGGGTTTATATTTAGATCTGTAAATTAATGATATTAAATATGTTGGGATCATTAATTAATAATATTATGGTGATTCGTGAAAAGATTAGGGTTTAAAACATGATAATTAATGAGTTAGGGTTTTGACAGATTTGTAAGGCTGTAAAGATACGATGAGATCTAATAGATGAAGATGAGTTAGATCACGAATTTTATGTCTAAATTGTAGTTCAAATAAATAGCTTTCCAAAAAGTCCAACCACGATCAATTTTGAGGTCGGGAGGTCAGTCAAACGAATTTTGTAAGTTAAGGTGTCAAAACTATTAAACCGGGACATAATTAGGGTAAAAGTATTGAGGTCAATGGTGACTTTTAAAGTGTAATTAGGGTTAGGCCTTCTGTGGGAATTGATTTCTATATTATGTTTGACTTCCACACGAAAATTAGGCGATAATAAGTTGTGCGAGTAGGTCTACGAGGTCAAAACTTTTTGATGTCCGATCAGATCCGAATCTGGACAGTTGTCATGTTTGATTTTTCATTGAGTACTTGTGTATGTTTTTAGTGCATGGCCTTCTGGGACAAGCTTGTATGCTTATGAAGGATCATGGTGGATTTTTGGTGTGAGTTGTGAAGCGTTATTCGCTGTGATTTTATGTGGGTGAAAGTACCCTACAAATCTGTCTTTTTAAAAGTTTTATTTAAGGGATTTAGTGAGTGTAAAGTATTGGGGGATGATTAGTATGGAGTCTAGGTAATCCATAGTGGGTTATATGAACCTTAGACATCCATCATATATATGTGTTACATGGACTATAGCTTTTAGCTTGGTCGCGTGTAATGTGGTATTGTTTGTTTGTATAGATTTGTGTGTGGATGATGAACTCAAATAAGTACATTTTATTACCATCATTTATCCTATTTATTTGACTTGTTTTATTATATTATCTGTGAGAATTGATACGTTAATGTTTACTTTTGTAATTCTCAGGTAAAAACAAGTATTATGTGAAACTTGGCGATTTTGGACTAATTATGGAGCAAAACAAGCAAGAAGTTAAGAGTCTAATGAAATGTACAAGATCAAGATCATTCTGCTCCAGATACGCCGCATCCTACTTATTACATACGGCGCATCACTATCAAGATTTCACAAGTTATAATCCAAGACGGCAAAGGACATGCGCCGCATACAAGAATGGAGTTACGCCGCATCTTCTGGCGGTGTACGAATATTCCTGAATATATTAATCTTGGACCCCACGCGAAGTTAAGTCAATGCGCCGCATCTAACCCTCAGACAGAAACTATAAATACCCCAAAGTCAGACGAATTTTGTGTGCGATATACGGAGTACGAAACTTAGCGAAAGACAGAAACCCTAAGCCGAATTCAGACGAAGTAGCAGCACAAGACACACCCTAAACGAAGATACAAGAGCTGTAAGAAGGTCCTGCATGTATTCAATTCATTAAGTAGTTTTGTTTTATTGTATTAGTACACTTTAATTTATCAGGATTGATGGGCTTGTGTCATTGATTTAATCATGCACTTCAACTCCCCTTAAAATTGCTTTCCCATTAATTAAAGTTTATATGTTGATGTCTTTGGTGACTTTTATTAGTGCATTGATAACCTCTGTGTCTAGCTGAGCATTGCTTGGGTCGCCATGCCCCTTCCTCGCCTATTTGTTTCAACGTCTCTTTAATAAATAGGATAGACATAAGTAATTATTAAGGGTTTACTCGCCGATAAGATTAGAGCCAACGAGAAAGGGTTAATTATATACACTTCATATAAAACTAGCAATAAAACAAGTGACAAGCTACTTAACTATCAGGACAGGTCTTCTTATTGTCTCAAGTATCTATCTGTGTACGTGTGTGCTAATCGCTGATTCGTGCTTATTAGTTTAGTTTATTATTTAATCATAACCAAACCGTGCCAGTCTCTCAGGCTGAACCCCCTTGCGTTAGATTAGGTTGTATAGCTAACTTAAGATATTAAAATACTGATTAGAACAACTAGATAATACGTTCCACTCTTAGTGATCGACACTCTACTTACCATTATATGCATACTGACCGGGTACACTGCTCGTTAAAGTGTGTGTGTTATTGATAAGTCGGCTAAATATAAATTTAAAACTTGAATACTGCTAAAACCACAACGACACACCGTGGATATAAAAATTAGAGCTACACACGCACCACATCAAGTTTTTGGCGCCGCTGCCGGGGAGTGAATTGTTATTATCTGTTAATTTGATTAGTATTTTAATTAGGTTTTTTTTTTAATTTTTAAGTTTTAACCGCTAACCTGTTATATATTAGTTAAATTGCATTCATTGTATTATTTGCATATTTTCTGTTTTTGTGTGTTTTTATTTTCTTTTATTTTTGTTTCTTTTCGTTTTTTTTATTTTTGTTTTGTTTTTTTTTTTTTTTTTTTTTTCTGTATTCTGCTATCGTTGTACTGAGCTAATTCAAACGATACGGCACATCTATTTTCATAGATACGGCGTATTGCGTTTACTTTTTATAAAATACAACGCGTTTAATTAATTCGATACGACGCATCTTTCCCCAAGATACGGCGTATCCTGTTTTTAATAAAAAAAATTTTCTAAACGATAACGCCATACGACGCATCTGTTTTAACAGATAAGGCGTATTTATTATTTTAATTAAAAAAACAGTTTTCGAATTATTAAACAGATACGACGCATCGATTTTTATCGATACGGCGCATCTTCTGAATCAAAAATCTTGTATTTTGAAACGTAACGAAAATACGGCGCATTAACTTTTGTTAATACGACGCATTTAATTTTAATTAGATACGTTGATTTTTGAAATTTAAACTGATACGACGCATTCTAAGATTCTAAGCAGCGTATCTGCTTTCTGAATAAAAGTCTGATTAAATTTTAACGTAATTAGATACGGAGTATCCAACTTTTTGGATACGGCGCATCGTCTGCATATATCAGTAACTTTTATTTTTCGTATTCCGTTTTTCGTTATTAATTTTCTGATATATTACTTTCTTGAACATACCCTACTGATGCTTTTGTGATAGTTTCAGGAAGTGCATGACCAGGAGTTCGACTAAGAACTTGATTACCCCTTTCGAAGATCCTGAACGAGCCCTACATTCGCTAAAAAGGCTTTTCAACACAAAAAGCTTTGAAATTTCAAGTTCATTCGAGCTTGATTACTTTTCTGAAGAGAAAGAGGAAGAAGAAACAGAAACAATGACGGAACACACTACTATGGAGGAATACATGAACAATACTCGTGCTGATTACAGTTCAGGAGTTGCTAGACCAAAGTTTGATGATAAGTCAAAATTTGAGTTGAAGGGTCAGTTTCTCAAGGAGCTAAGATAAAATGCTTTCAGTGGAACAAAACATGAAGATGCTAATGAACATGTTGAAAAGGTCCTCGAGATTGCAGATTTGTTTACTACAGAAGGAGTCACTGACGATCAACTTATGCTAAGAATCTTTCCAATCTCGCTTAAAGGAGCTGCTAATAAGTGGCTAAGGAATGAACCTGCTAGTTCAATCACAACATGGGAAGATTTGAAGAGCAAATTCCTGAAAAGATATTGTCCACCTGCTAAAACTGCTAAAAAGATGGAGGCTATCAACAGTTTCATGCAAGAGCCTGATGAAACTCTTTATCAAGCTTGGGAACGATTTAAAGACTTACTGGTGAAATGTCCTCAACACTATCTAACCCCAATGCAGGAGATAATATTGTTCTATCAAGGATTGGACGTGCCTACTAGACAGATTTTGGATGCTAAGGGAGCTGTGCCTCAAATGAGTGCAGCTAATGCTAGAAAAGCTATCCAAGAAGCTGCTGATCATTCTCAAAAATGGCACGACGGAACCTCTACTAGATCTAAGAGCAGCACTAATTTTGACGGGTTTGCTGCAATTCAAGCTCAATTGGATAAAATTAGTAGAGAGATGAAGAAGCGTGATGAGAAAGTGTATGCTGCCCAAGTTGGATGTGAAAAATGCGAAGGACCTCACTACACTAAAGATTGCCCTAATAAGAATGAAAGTGAGACTTTTGAAGAAGCATACTACACACAATTTGGACAACCATTCCGACCTTCAGGAAGATTTAGGGAAGCTACTCCAGGATACTATCAAAAGAACAATTTTAATCCCACTTATCAAGAAAGGAGGCAGACTTTGGATGACACTTTAAAGCAAATTATGGCCGATGCTGCTAAAAGACATGAAGAGAACACTGCTATGATCAAAGAAATCCGAGCTTCAACGGATACTATTACAAGAAATCAAGGAGCTTCGATCAAAGCATTGGAACAACAAATTGGACAAATGAGCAAAGTTCTTCAAGAAAGGGGATACGGAAGTTTACCAAGCTCAACTGAAACCAACCCAAGAGATCATGTCAAGGCCATAACCACCACTGAAGAAGTCACGCCTAACATTCCTTTTCCTAGAAGATTGATGAATGGTAATGATGCTGCAAAGCCCGAATTTTTCTTTAATTCTTCAATCAGTTTAAGGAGACTACTAAAAGAGAAGACAAAGATTGAAGAGGAGATCAAGGCTACAATGAAAGAGGAGAGCTCTGCAACCGACTTACATGCCTTGCCTCATAAAGAAAAGGACCCAGGAAGTTTTACTTTACCTTGTTCAATTAATGATATATCTTTCAATAATGTGTTAGCTGACTTAGGAGCTAGCGTTAGTGTTATGCCCCTTAAGACATTCACTACCCTAGGACTAGGAAAATTAGCACCAACTAAGTTGCTTATTGAATTGGCTGATAAAACGGTAAAACGACCTGAAGGGATTGCTAACAATGTGCTAGTTAAGATTGAGAAGTTTGTTTTCCCCGTAGACTTTGTTATATTAGATATGCCCGAGGATGTTAAGATTCCTTTAATCCTTGGAAGACCTTTCTTGTCTACTGCCCATGCTAAGATTGATGTGTTTAAAAGAAAAATCTCATTAAGGGTAGGGAATAATAAACTAGTCTATAAATGCCAAAATCCTGCTAAAAGCATAATTAGAGGCGTCTATGTGCTAGGATTAAGAGAACGTATGGACCTCGATCTAGAAGCTAGGCTTATGGGAGAAACATTGATTCAAAACAACTCGACTAATCCTAATCATGAGAACTTCGAGGAATTTATTGACCTTAATGTGCCTACCGAACTTAGGCGCGATATTATTAATGATTCTGATGATGAGTGGCATGATTGCATAGTAATTAACAAACGTAGGAGAATAGTTGAGAATACAAATTTGAATAATGATGTGTTTATTGAACTACCACCCCACCTTGCATATTTATGCCTATATAATAATAAGAATTTCCCGTCTATCATTTTGTCATCTCTGCCCGAAAGGGACAGGACTTTGTTTATACAGATATTAAAAAAGAATGGCGTGGAAATTAAGGACGAGCAAGGAGTGTTCAATATTTCTGGACTGGCGATGAGGGAGCGCGATGCTTCCGACTCTTTCAATGATCGGTATTAAGAGCTGAACGTGAGTCTAACTTGAAGACTCTGGAATAAAGACAAGTGCTGACCGGGAGACAACCCGTAGAATTTTTACTATTCTGTTCTGTGTCGAGTCAGTCAGGCCTGCAGAGGATACGGCGCATCTCAATCCTAAGATGCGACGCATCTCCTGCGCTGGTCATATCATATCTTATTTAATTTTCTGCATTTTTATTTTTGACTTTAAAACTTTTTGTCAGTTTATTTTAATGCGGCGCATCCTTGGTTAAGGATGCGACGCATCTTTTATTCTGATTCGTATTTATTCCAGGCTCGATACGGCGTATCTTCTTCCATAAGATACGGCGTATCGACTGACCGGGTGATTTTCATTTTAATTTTTTAAGTTTTATTTTTACCAACTACTAATGTATTATGCAAGTTTGAACTTTCTTAACTCAGGTGTGTTTAAGTCTTGATGGTATTATAGATTCCTGCATTTCCTGTGGATACATCAAATATGAAGCTTAAACGTTATCATCCACAAGAAAGTTGATTTTTGCTCTTATACAAATAATGGAGGATCATACCGAGCAAATCTCAGGGGAGTTTTTCTGTTCTAATTCTTTTTATTTTCCAGTTTTTAATCTTTGATACAAACAATGAGGACGTTGTTTAACTTAAGTGGGGGGATTGGAGAATTAGAACACTTACTTGTCCTAAACTTTTTCAAAATATGCTTAAAATGTGCTTAATATATCAAAATTAAAAATTTTTAGCATGTTTTTGTTTAAAGTCTAAATTACATAGCTGCACACATAACATTATTTTCAAAAATTGTGAACTTTTCAAAATTCATAAATCTATGAGTGTGCCGGTGACTTGTAAACTTTAGAACTTGGCTTGTATACTATTCGAGACCACCATAATAAGTATTATTTATATAATTGGAATGACTTGTCTAAATTGGTAAATTTCTAAGATTACACCCAAATAGCCTTTATATGTTATATGATATTAACTAACTACATTGGTTAGTTAACCCCCGTATAAACCCTTTGTTATTCTCACTTTTAGAGTAAGATACCCCTAGAAAAACACTCAGAGCCATTCCTTTCGTTTCTTACACCTTTGTTATAATGTTTCGTTACACCCTTACACCTTAGCCTACCCTGTAGATTAAAATCCGTGGTTGGTTAATTGCTTTAGGCAAAATGTGTTTCCTTACATTACCTGTGTTCGCGTGCGTAATTCATTATCTTTGGTTGAGTCAGGAAATTGCACAATGCAATTGGTATGAAAGTAAATATTGTATATCTTTGAGTTTATTTTTCGTGTGTTTACTACTTTTGCTATTACAGTTATTTCTGAAAGTATGAAAAGTGTGGAAAAATTATCCGGAAAGAAAGTGATAGAAAAGTTGTGAAATTCTACACATTTATTAAGTTAAAAAAAAAAAAAAAAGAAATCGAAAAAAAAATAGAAAAGAAAAAGAAAAAGAAGAGTTGGATGTTTGTTTAACCAACTTATGTAAAGTTTTGTATTAACTGGTCGATATCATCACTATTTGTTGTATATTATATTTATGGATTGAATGGGAGTTGGACGTTATGGGAACGCCAACTAAGGTTTATTCTTTGATTGAGATTTTTGTAGGGTATTCACAATGCAAGAAACACTTGTTTGAGGCTTGATTAAGGATCGAATGAACAAGAAGCTAGAGAGAGAGAGATGGGAACTTCTAGTGAGAGAAAACTATGTGTATTAGCTTGAATGTAATGAGAGTTCCAACCCTTCCCTTGTGTGGGAAGGGGTATTTATACTTACAACATAATATGCCCCTAGCGGGCTGTAGAGTGAGCTGACAGAGGGTAAAGACCCGACCCACTCCACAATACTAATAATAATAACTAAGCTACTAATAATATTACTGATAATCCTATGAGCTATGATGTACTAATAATTACTCGGGGTGACCGAGTCTTCAGCTGAATATTCATATTCCTAACAATCTCCCCCTAAGGGAGGTCACCCCAGAAGTAATGTTCTGAATTTCAGCACTTCTTCCTTGGATCTTGACATCATAGCTCGTAATCATTGATTCTTCAATGTCGTAGAATGTTGTGCAAACATCAGTGATCTGAAGATGACTTCTCTTTTGTATTGGATGAACTTTGAGTAATCTTTGAAAGTATCATCCCACTTGAGTCTCCAAGTCATCCTTTAGTAGTAGGTCTCCATGTGATGAAATATACTTAGAACCGACATGCTCACACTAATCAGGGTCATGATTTTCAGCATCAGAGTTAGCAGAAGCTGTGTTGAAGGTCTTTTGGTTGATCATGACTTCTTTGATGATGATGTGGTAGAGTGAACATGTGGTGATGGATTGGCATCTTTTCTGCAACCAGCTACAACAGCAACCAGCTACAGCATTCCACTGCTACAACCGCCAGAGATTCCTGCAAACGACAGTTAGCAATAATTCGACCGGTACTTACAAGTTTGGACATCGAGATAGTCAACAGCATAGTGTGAAAACTCTCTCTAATCCTTACCATGACCGTTCCTAATCGAAAACCCACAGAGGGTTTTTTAAGATTTTACCGTAGTAAATCAACGATTAGGTGAGTCGCTGGAGATCACTCCACGACTGTAGACCGGTTGAAACCGCCGCGACCACTAAGCGTAATCCACGAGGAATTACCGAAGTGACCTGCTTTCAGGGCTGCTTGATGTTGACCCTGGCAGGAATTTCCATTCAATCATTGAGAATTACATTTGTAAATTCTCTCATGAATGTTCTGGCAGATTGCTAAGATCTGCGTAGGACTCATGAGTTTACAACTGGTGTCCTTAATGTTGAACAACCAGTGTAGAAATAATTCGTGTCCCTATGAGATCTTATTATGCATCTCGTGGCTCTAGACTCGATAGTGCGATTTGATTTAGTGAGCGGAGGCTGGAGAGGACTGCCACCTTTTCAATATCATCTAACTCGGAGTGAGAGAGATGATAGAAATGTATTGAACTCCGTGACAATTGAAACAAGAGTCCTTTGAGGGACCTTGAGTGGCTAGGGAGGGTTGTGCAGCGTATCACTGGGTCCATGATACTTTGTCTTCAATGCCAGCAATCAACTAAGTGATTCTGACAGCATATGTATTGACCCGGTTTCTGCCTAAGTTGTAAGGAGGGCTATTTCTTTTCACCCTTTCTCTTTACAATTCTTTTTCATTCTTCAACCCCTTCAGTGCATACCGAGACTTCATAACTAACACCTTGTTGGGTTTGTTCCAGTGTTAGCTCCATCTCAGTCGGCACTATTCCCTCATTCTCTTTTCTCCTTTTTAATCATACCTAAGGACTTCTACACTAACTAGTGGATTGTCCCTGGGTAGATCCCTCCGGCTCTGGCGGGATCGTGGGAACTTGTACCTAACCTTACCATCCTTATAACTTCATTATATGAAATACAATGGTCGGTCTTTGGTGTTCTTCCACAATTGCCAAACCAAATCTTTGAAAAATCTCTCAAAGTGTTCATGATTTCGAAACACATTTTTGCAAACACTTGAGAGTTTTATATTTTTCAAATGCTCCCCCTCAACATGTGCTCGAGTGATATTTTTATAAATTTGCACATGTTAGGTAGAGCTCGCACTTTTTGAATTGATCCACTATCAGTGAACATGACCGATTCGAGACACGCTTACATCACTAGTTAGACTAGCTTGAAATTATTACCCGGCCTGGTCAAGTCCACAGAAAGTTTCTCGAAGTGGTACACTCTACTCAGATACATCTTTTTCGAGACACGCTTACATCACTGGTTAGACCAGCTTGAAATTATTACCCGGCCAAGACGTATCCTTTCGATTGATGACAGTTCAAGTTTCGTCAATTCATTGGTGAAGTCTGAGCCTTGCTCACATAAGATGCATGCCAAATCCTTTGCTCCCCCTCAATATGTGCATCGATATACGAAAAGATTTTAGCACATATGGTAGAGCTTGCTTTTTATGACCAAAACATTTTGCTCCCCCTCAATATGTGCCTGGATATACAAACTGGTTTAGCACATACGGGAAAGCTTACCTTAACTTCCAAATCATCACATTTTATCAGAATTTCATATTTAAATCACATTCTCTCCCCCGATCAAAAATTTCAAACCATTTGAGATTTGTGATCCCAATTGATTTAAATAAGTTTAGAAAATTTGGGAGAAAATGTGGTCAGGTTTAAATGTATTCTGATTTTGAAGCATACTATGCTTCCCTTGAAACAGCGAGAGAGTGTCACTGCTGATGTTGCAAAATTGGCAAGGTGTCGGAATTTGACAAATATGTCCCCCTCAATTAAGACCGTTTTCCATTAAAGGCTGAGTCTTTCATTGAGCACGATTTTGAAAATTTTATTCATTACACTTGTGAAATAGTCCTTGAAGATCAACAAAATAAGTCTGATGTAAAGAAGATTCTCTTCTTATACACGAATGACGCACTGAAAGTACATCAAGTCGGGGAACATGGATATAAAGTAATATGCCAGGTGAACATCACCATTTGGAGGAACAGCTGTCTTTTTGGCGACATGCTTTCCCATTGAACAGCGGGTTGCAGTATGAATAACTGAAGCCATTAAGACAGTTTTAACTGATTAGTATAATTTGCTCGAGCTTCATTAAGGATCCGTGCATTATTGAATGACATTTCTAGATCCGTAAATGTTATCGATAAACAGAAGACTGCCTAGAGGGACTATTTTTTTTTGGTATTCTGTTTATTTTTGATTTTTGGTTTTTATAGGTCTTTAGATTTTGTTAATGTTTTCTTTGATTTAAGTATTTAATATGTCAAGGTATTTGAAGTAATTTTGTATTTTCTCTTTGATTACATTCCTTGTAAGTTAGGGACATCTTTACTTTTGAAGGATCATTCAGGTTTAGAGTCATGCTTTTCATGCCAGGGTGGGAGATAAACTGAAACCTTTCTCTTGAGAGGGCCTTGGTGAAGATGTCAGCTAACTGAAACTCTGTCCTTACGAAGTATAGTTCCACAATTCCTTTTTCCACCTGTTCCCTGATGAAGTGATGCCTGATGTCGATGTGTTTAGACCTGGAGTGCTGAACATTGTTACAACAAAGAGCAATGGCGCTTTTGTTGTCACAATATAGGGGAATTTTGTTGTATGAGAATCCATAGTCCGAAAGTTGTGATCGCATCCAAAGGATTTGTGCACAACAAGCGGACATGGCAATGTACTCAGCTTCAGTAGATGATATGGAAGTACTCATCTGCTTCTTAGAAGATCAACTAACCAACTTTTCCCCTAAAAACTGAGCTCCTCCTGAAGTACTTCGACGAGTGTCTTGACATCCCGCATGATCAGCATCCGCGTAAGCCGTTAACTCCATTGCAGTGTCCTTAGGATACCAGAGACCCATATGAACCGTGCCTTGAAGATATCGGAAGATCCTTTTCACTGCTTCAACATGCTTCTTGGTTGGTCTGGATTGATACCGAGCACACATACACACAGCAAACAGTAGATCTGGTCTGCTAGCCGTGATGTACATCAAAGATCCAATCATGCTTCGATACTTTGTTATATCTACTGGAATCCCTGAAGGATCTTCATCCAGCTTCGTTCTATCAACCATGGGAGTGTCAACAGGTTCACTTGAATAGAATCCAAACTTTTTCAAGATCTCGTTGGCGTATTTGGATTGATTAATGAATATGCCTCCGGGACTTTGAGAAACTTGTAATCCCAAGAAGAATGACATTTGTCCCATCATGGACATTTGGAACTTGGAATTCATCTCCTTTGAAAAACTATCACATTCACCAGGATCTGTTGAAGCAAAGATGATATCATCTACATAGATCTGAACTAGTAGTAGATGGTTTCTTGACTTCCTGGTGAATAGTGTGGGATCAACAACACCCTTGGAGAATCCGTTCACTAGGAGGAACTTGGACAATGTATCGTACCATGCCCTTGGCGCCTATTTTAACCCATAAAGAGCCTTCTTCAGGCGGTAAACATGAGTAGGATGTTCAGCATCCACGAATCCTTCTGGTTGACTCACATAAACTTCTTCCTTTAAGTCACCATTCAAGAATGCCGCTTTGACATCCATCTGGTAGACTATCATATTACGACTAGCAGCATTTGCCAGAAAGATTCTTATAGCTTCAATTCTAGCAACCGGAGCAAACGATTCTTCAAAATCAATGCCCTCTTCTTGTCTAAACCCTTTAGCAACTAGCCGTGCCTTGTTCTTTAAGACATCACCATACTCATCAAGCTTCACTTTGAAGATCCACTTTAAAGCAATGATCATTGCAAGCTCTGGAGGAGGCACTAATTCCCATACTTCAAGTCGATCAAATTCATGGATTTCATCCTGCATAGCCTGGAACCAGCAATCTTTAGTCATTGCTTCTTTGGCATCTTTTGGTTCGACTTTGGACAGTACGGAATTGAAGAAGCACCATAGTGCATCAGTGGCTAGTTGATTATGTGTGGATACTGGACGTACGGGATTGCCTATGATGTTGTCGATTGGATGATCACTGGTCCATTTCCTGAGATGGTCGTGAGGTTGAGGGTTATTAATAGACGTAGCAGTGCTGTGTTCTTCAAGAGAGGGTGTGTCTGATGAATGTTCAGGAGCAAATATGTTTTCAAAAGGAACCTCATCAACAGGAGCAAAAGGATTAACTTCCGAAGAATGATTATTTGAAGATTCTTGCATTACTGGAGAAGATAGAGCGTTTGATGACGAAGGCGATTGACTGGCAGCTGGAGCATTGTGACTGACTGATACTGAAGCTGTAGGGCCTTCTGAACCTTGTGGGGCTGGAACCTCAGCCATAGGAAGTATAGCAGGTTCACTCGGGATGTTTCCATTCGCTGGCTCAAAGTATTCATCAAACATAGGATCGAATAACTTCTTCAACTCCTCACATGTAGGTGGCACATAAGAATATGCAGGCGTGGAATTCTGTACAAGTCCTGAACTAATGGGTCCAGGTGACAAAAGGTTAAGATCGGGTCCAGAACTAATTTGTCCTGAAGCAGGTTGCTCACTCAGCTCATCGAACGTAACATGAATGGTTTCCATGATTTTACGGGTTCTCTTATTGTAGATTCGATACCCTTTACTGTCTGGTGCGTATCCAACAAAAATACCTACATCTGCTTTAGCTCTTAACTTTCCCAAGTCTTGACTATCGTTAGTTGGATAGCAAAGTGCACCAAACACACGGAGAAAAGAGAGATCTGGTTTCTTGTTATGAATTAACTCGAAGGGAGTCCTCTCATGAACAGGATGAATTAGGGATCGGTTTTGAGTGTAACATGCTGTTGCAATAGCCTCTGCCCAGAGAAACATCGGTGCCTTTGAAAATATAAGCATAGTTCTTGCAGCTTCTACCAAAGTACGGTTCCTTCGTTCAACCACTCCGTTCTGTTGAGGAGTGCGAGGAATGCTTTTCTGATGCGTGATGCCAATACTTTCATAGAAATTACGGAGTTGTTGGTTAACAAACTCAGTACCATTATCAGTGCGGATGATTCTGACAGTTTTATCGAGCCTTACTTGCAGCTGTTTTATCAGTTTAATGATAACTTCTGGAGTTTCGTCCTTGGTTCTCAAAAACTTTACCCATGTGAACCGAGAATAATCATCTACTATCACCAGAATGTACTTCTTTCCATTTATGGTTTGTATTCTCATTGGACCGCACAAGTCCATGTGGAGGGTATGAAGAACTTCCAAGTTGGTGTTGATGGTTTTAGGCTTGTGGGTTTGTTTCTTGCTTTTACCCAGTTGACATGCAGAGCAGAGATGATCTTTCTCATATTTCAGTCTGGGCATCCCTCTAACAAGATCTTTACGAGAAAGATTATTTATGGTACCGAAGTTCAAGTGGTTCAAACGACGATGCCACAGCCATGATTTTGTTTTAGAGGCTTTAGAAAGCAAGCATATGGGAGAGGACTTCAACATTTCTTCAATCGATATGGTGTATAGATTGGTGCCCCGACTGCCCTTGAGGAGATCTATACCATCCAATTCTCTGACGAAACATGTATGCTTTCTGAAAGCCACTTCCAGATCTGAATCACAAAATTGACCCACAGAAAACAGATTGTGTCCTAGTCCTTCCACATAATATACCCTTGAGATTACACTATCACCAAACACATAATCTCCATAACCCATAATAGCACCAAAGTGGTCGTTCCCAAATCTAACTGTCTCGATAAACTTTTTCACGAAGTTCTTGAGCCGCGAGCGATCCCCAGTCATATGTTTTGAGCAGCCTGAGTCCAAATACCACAGGACGATTTGTACGACCTGCATTTGAAACCAGACAACAATGGATAACTGAAAAATGTGGATCCCCAAGTGCAATTGGGGTCCGTTTGGTCAGCACACACATATTCAGGAACCACAGATATCCCAGATGCTACTGTCTTTACTGAGGAGACAGAACTAGAGGCAGGACAAGACCTAGATGGAAGGCATTGTGACTCTAAAGACAGGATTCTACCAGTTGGTCTCCATTCCTTATTCATCACAATTTTATGCATATTCATTTTAGGAAATGATCTCTGTTTTCCTAAATTGAATTTCCTTCCAGTGGGTCTCCATTCCTTAACTTTCACAATTTTATGCTTATTCATTTTAGGTAACGTGCACTGTTTTCCTAAATTGAATTTCCTTCCAGTGGGTCTCCATTGATAGCCTATGCTAGCAAATGTTTTTCCTGTTGCTTTCCAAACCTTTTTGCATGCTTCAGTTATCCTACCATTCTTAACATGGGATGATGCAGAAGACATCAAGAAAGACACAACACATTCATCATGATTAGCAGAAATTAAACAATTGTCGCATGTTTTACAGATAGCATTAGAATTCGAATTAATTACAGTACTTTTGATACTAGAATCAACACGATTCCTCCTACTCATTGCAAACTTATTGTTCCTAGGTTGGGCTTCTACATTCTTCAAGTGATCATTCTTAGCTGGCGCAGTCCTATCCTTTCTTGCATTTCCTCTAGACCTTGACCCGCTAGCTTGGGTGTCACTTTTTACTCCTGTAGAAGCATCGAAGGTCACATTAGTTTGTTTTTCTGTCACATGCCTTCCTGATAATGATGTGTTGGGTTCTGATGTTTTAGGTGGTAGATCACAGGCTACATGCTTGTTCTCAACATTGGATGATGATGCAACAAATCTATCTCTGTGGCAGCTAAACTTAGGAATTGAGCCTATGGCATATTCTAAGTTTTCCTGAATCCTTTTCGTGAGTTTGCAAGCATAGACAATTGCCCTATCAAGTGGCTTATCAGTCCTATCCTCTTCAACTACCTCACGAAGTGTGTCAAGGCCCTCTCTAAGATGATCGAGATATGTTTGATGGGCAAAGCTGTTATTTCTAAGCTTAAACGGAATACGCCCAACATCAACATCATACTTTTTACTATCAGTAGCCTTTGGTGCATCACAATTACAAGTGGTGCATGGCATTTTACCTTTCACCCGAACCTTCAGATTCTCAATTTCATTTGTCAAAGAGGTTATTTGATCATTGTGATTGCTTCTTGTAACTTTAATAGAATCATATAACTCTTTGAAATGTTGTTTAACCTTTGAATTTTCTTCTCGATAACACTCATTTTCATAATGTAACTTATTTATGGTGTTTTGATATTGAAAATTCTGAGAATCTGAAGACGAAGGTTTATTGGTGCCATATACTTCACACTTGTTGGATTTCAATTGGGCAATTTGTGCCCTCAGCAGTCGAATCGTGTTCGTGTGAGCTTGAATTGTCTCATCTCGTTTGCTTAATTCAAAATAAGTATCAAATTCAGGAGCATCCAAGGATGTCTTGTCATTTGATATTTTATGTTTTTCATTTAAATGTTGATATTTCAATTGCAAATTAAGATATTCAACTTCCAATTTTGAAAAGCGTTTAACCATATTATCATGGTCATCATTTTGAATTTTTTCAAGCAATTTTAAATTCTCCCCCTCAAGCTCAACAACACGATTCTGGGTGACATTTAACGCAATAGCATACTCATTAAATTGACAAGCAGACAATGCAGAATCAGTAACAGTGTAAAATACATCTTGTGCAATACATTTAGCAATCAAGTTGTCGTTAGTAATGAGTATGTTTTTTCTTTCAATCTCTCGACTCTTAAGTTCTATTGCATGTTCATTCACCTCATTTTCCATATCTTTAAACACTACTTCCATTTCTTTTATTTCGGCTTTAAGAGCAGTTTGCAAGCCTTCAAAATGTTCTTTAAGTAGTTTAAAGAATGGCATGACCTCAGTTAAGTAACACCTTTTTGCATGTTCAAAACACCTCTCCCCCTCAGTAATGCCAGTGGGTGTGATTCTCTTCTTACATGTTTTATCGAAATCAGCAAACAGTTGCCAAAGCACATATAAGCTAATAAAGGTTTTGCATTCAGTGGGAAGAGACAAAGGCACCAGATTCCTAGGTGTATTGGGAGGATACACCGTTATGGACGCAACTTTTCTAATGAGGGGGGTGTTGGCCTTAAGTTTGTCTACCTTAAGTTTTTCATTATCTTGTTTCCAAAATATCTGTTCAGGTGTTAACTTCTTTTGAGGAGCAAACACAGTCAAACGATTTTCCTCATAATAATCATGGGGTTTGATTATTATTCGTCTGGCTATGCACTCGGGATCCCTCATTTTCTCATTCATTTTTTCCCTCGTTCTATCACTTATCTCATCCTCTTCATTTGTGTAGATATGCTCAGGTTGGTCATGAATAGGCATAAGCATCACATTACCATCATATAGGGCTGGTTGAAGTACTTTCATGTCCCTAAGGATGGTTGACTTAGGTTCACCTATCATGATTTTACTATGCTTATCACTCAACTTTCTGTGCTTATGAATCATTTGAGCAGTTTGTATGGTTTGATTTTGTGTGTACAACTTATCTTCAAGCTTATTTTTTAACGTCTTGAGTCTAGAGAAATCATTTAAAAGAGTTGTTTCTTTTTGTTTGAATTCTTGCTTAAGTGTAGTTACACACTTTTGTGCTTCCTGTTTCTGTTTGACAGACTGTTCTAGCTGACTTTTCAAAGAACTCAACTCTAATTTTAATGTTTCTTCTCGCACTCTAGACTCTTTAATAAGTGTACTCATTTGACCTTCTAATTTCTGCTCACGATCATTAAGCTCAAACTTAGCACGCTGTTCATACATAGCAACTTGTTCTTTATAGATGTTTAGTCTAGTGATCAAGTTATCATCAGGGACAGGCAATTTGTTCTCATGGTACACACATGCATTATCTATATTACCCGCATTATCTAAGGCACATACATTACTCATAACACACACATCATTATTGACAAAAGATTCACCATTTGGTACATCAGGCGAGTTGTTGTGATGCAAATACTGTTCATATGAAATAATATTGCTATTTTCCATGTCAACATTACTTGAGTCAGAAACATCTACCTGATGTACTTCTTCGGGATTCTTTTGTCCCTCGACAATATTATATGTGTCATAAATTTTGAGTACCTCAGATATCACGGATGCATTAGAAGGACCAGCTTGACGGGGAGATGAAACCAGGGAAGACAAGTTAGCCATGAAGATTGTTTGAGCCGTAGGTTCATCATCTACATCAGAGTCATATGCATCACAGTCATCTGCCTTGAAGATGTTAGGATCATTAAGTGCTAGATCCTGAACAGGTTTCTCATCCACATCTTCATCAAAAGTATTTCCTCCATCTCCTGCCAAGAACAATAACTCTTCCTCATCCAATACAGCTCCATTCTCTTGAGCTTGCATTAACAGCATCTTGTCTTTGAAATAATCTGAGTTCTGCGGACGTTTAGGTTGATTGCAGTTTCTAGCAATGTGTCCAAGCCCCCCACAATTATAACACTTGATCTGTTTTCCTTGACCCTGATTGCCATTCCCTGCTCTATTCTGCACATAACCTCGACCCATGTTTCTACCTGCTCTCCCTTGCACATTCTGAACCACAATTTTCCCATCCTCCACCATTGCTAGATTGCGTGGATTGGATGAATTCCTTAACTGATTGTTGGTCTGAGGGAGTGATGCTTGAAACTGTTGAACCAGTAATGATACTTGATTGGTGAGGTTGTCAATCATTTTGTCAGTCTGAGAGTAGCCTGAGTCAAGTTGAGAACTCATAGCAGGTACATGTGAGTGAAGTTGATGATAGCTTGGGTTGGAAGATGATTGGATTGTCGGTTGAACATTTGTCATGAACGCCAGTGGATCATTTGTAGTTGAAGGATTAAACTTTTCTCTCAGCACCCGATCGTAGACCGCATGCTTCTCATGTAGTTGCAGGTAAGCATACAGCTGTTCATAGTTGGTATCCCTTAAACCTTTGTTGAGTTTGACAGCAGTAACAAATCTGTCCCATTCAGGAGTCATGTTGTTCACAAACTTTGAGTTAAGTTGGATATTGGGCATAGTCATTCTGATCATCCTCATATCATTCACCAACTTATGAAATCTCACATAGTAGTCTGTGATATTCTCTCCTGGGTTCATTTTGAAATGCTCGAACTCATCATACAGCTGTGACTCACGATCTTCCTTTGTGAGTTCTGACCCTGCCAACAACATTTTAACGTTGTCCCACAAAGCCTTGGCTTCAGTGTTGAAATTGATGAGCTTGTATACATCCTTTGGAAGACCTTGAATGACTATGTTTGAGGCTCTAATATCAGCATCATACCTCTTCTTTTCTTCTTCATTAAGATCATTGTAGTTTCTAGGTCTGTCGATGCCCCAAGTTACAGTCCCATCTTCACCAGTTGTAACAACGTCTCTGGTGGTACCCATCTGATAAGGTCCTTCGTCAATTGACTTAAGAATGTTAACACCATTGTCTTTTCCCAAGCAGTAAAGTCTTATTCGTTGTGCCCAAGACTCATAATCCGTCCTATCTAGCATAGGTGGACGAGTGTCAGATCCTGCTGCTTGAATATCATCTGATGATGTGCTTGATGTGGTAGCCATAGTAACTACGGGATTTTACAGATCTTGTGATTTAACCGAGAAATTGAATCTTTCGCGGGAATTTCTAAAATCACCAAGACACAAACCGCATACAAGTCTGAGAGACAAACCGTGTATACACAAACCGACTACATGCTGCAGAGACAACTCAAGTAGACACAAACCGAGTGCACGCTGCTGGAACAAACTGTTAGCATTTAAATTAATGCTACTTTGAAGTGATGGTCATTTTGGCAATTAGACTTAAGTGTGTCATGTAATATGTTGTAAAGTGGGCTTGTAGCATTAGAACAATAAGTGTTTAAATTGTATAAGTGTAGTGCAAGATACAAAGCCCACATGAAGTCCAAAGTCAAGCCCACCAAATACCCATTTGGTTGGCTGTGAATTCGTATAACACACACACTCTTGCTTTGTAATTGTGTGCCTCATTTTAGATAAGAAAAAGAGTGTGTGTGTGTGAAAGCAACAACCTTCTAGTCATTGTATTATTTTCCCTTTATGAATATAATCATTTGACTAGTAAATTATCCACATATCTCTTCATGTTCTTAATATGATTGTGAGTGTCATCGAGTCTTTGTTTGTATGATAAAGAAGTGATTCGTGGTTTACAAGTGGTATACATAGAGCAAGGTTTCAAGGTAGGACTATCTTTATTTTTGTATGATCCTTCAAGAGTAAAAAACATCCTTTGTCATTTTTCTTTCACTAGGAAAATTACAACCTATGTTTTTTCTTCTAATCGATCTATACAAGATTCAAGGTTAAGTTTGTTTTGTGTTTATTCGAACTTGGGTACTCAAAGTTTCCAGTTTTTCTACTTGTTTAAAGCTTGTGGAATCTTGGTTTTGGTCTATTATTCACTTCTGTGTTCGTATGAATCATTAACAATTCTTGTATAAGAATTGTTTTGATTATTTTAGTGATAGATTTAATTATTGAAGTGGGTAAAGTAAGTGAAAAGTTGGCAGTGAAAGGTCAGAGAAGTATGGGGAATTGCATGGCCTAGTAGCTAGAAGTCAAAAAGTTGGTAATAGTTGGTGAAAAAGTCGTGTTATCGCATTTGGATTGCTTCAGCGTTTTGTCGCAATTCACCTGATCTTATCGCAATTGAGTAATCGCATTTCTTGTATTAGAATTGCGATAAGTGTCGCAATTGGCTATCGCAGTTGACACATCTAATCGCTATTGAGATTTGTCCGTTTTTATCGCAGTTCAAGTCCTTATCGCAGTTGTCAACTCTGAAAATTTATCGCAATTGCAATTGCGATAGTTATCGCAATTGGCAATTTGTAGCCTTATCGCAGTTGATCTTTACACAGTGTCATCCGAGATCCTTGGCCTCGTCAGATATCGGACAAAGAAGACTTCTAGGATATCGGACAACAAAGAGTTTTCACCAGTTTTCAGAATTTGCATTTTCAGTCCCTGTACTTTCTAGCAGCCTTTGGGAACTTCCAGATTTGGCAGTTTTGGCCCTCGTACTTCTGTGAAACTTCAAACGATCATAACTTTTGAACCGTAACTCCGTTTTCAGCGAAACACCTGTCAAAACGACCGTGAAATTATTGAGGTTTTAAGTTTCCGGACCAAAATTTCCACCGTAACAAAGCTTCACAACAACAACAATCAAGTTTAACCGTCATCAACAACATCTCCTACTTTGTTGCAAAGATCCTAAATCCACTTTATCATACACAATATTTTAAAGATGACTACACAACAAGACATTCATGCCGCAGGTTCAGAAAACCGACCTCCAATGTTAGAAAAGGGTGGTTACCTTCCATGGACGAGTCGTATGCTTCGATATATGAGATCCAAACCAAATGGACAAGGTATACTCTTGGTTAACTCTGTCAAAAAAGGTCCATTCCAGCCTGGTGAGATTGAAGAAACAGCTGGAAACCCTACTGCAGAACCTCCCGTCGATCCAACGTACCGACCCAAAGAGGAATCGGATTACACTGAAGCAGATTGGAAGCAGATTGAAGCCGATCACCTAGCAATGCATCTAATCCAACTCGGTCTACCACAAGAAATATTTTGTGCTGTAGATAGCTGTGAAACTGCCAAAGAAATGTGGGATCGAGTTAGACGTCTTTGTCATGGTACAGAAATTGGCATTCAAGAAATGGAAAACAAGCTCCTGACAGAATGGGAGAAGTTCACAGCAACACCAGCTGAACAGATTGAATCTTACTACACACGGTTTTGTACTCTAATGAATGAGTTGATCAGAAACAATTTGGCACCTAAGCAAATTGTTCAAAACATTAAGTTCATCAACAACCTTCCAGAAGAATAGGGACGATATGTTACTATTGTCAACCAAACTAAGAATCTTCATGATGTGAACTACGATAAACTCTATGACTTTCTTAAACAAAACCAAGCAGAGGCAAATGAAGTCAGAAAAGAGAAGCAAGCAAAACAACAAGATCCTCTTGCACTCATAGTCCAATCACCTTCACCTGCAACAGTCAGTGCACAACCATCATCATCATCATCCACTCAGCAATTCATGCAACAACAGTATATTCCACAATCACCATTCTACCCACAACAACAACATGTAATCCCACAACAACAATACCCACAACACCCAGATCAAGACGATCAGGATGAGTCAACTGCTGCTTTGACTCAAGCTTTTGCTTACCTATCAAAAGCATTCCAAGGACGTTACTCCACACCCACCAACAACAATCAACGAATCTCATCGAACACTCGCAACAAACAGATTGCACAGCCGAGTTTCAACATGGGACAGCAAGGACAGATGGTTGGGGGATATGGGAATCAGCAGGGATATGCTCCAAGATTTCAGATGGGTAATCAGAATGCAGGGCAGTATGTTGGTAATCAGATGGGTCAGTTTGCAGGGAATCAGATGGGTAATGCTGTTGGTAATCAAAGGGTACAGAATGCTGGGAATCAGTTTGGGAATGTTGCTCAGGGAGCTGGGAATAGGAATCAGGGTAATATGATGAAGTGCTTCAACTGTCAGGGTATTGGTCACATGGCTAGGAACTGTCCAGACAAGCCGAATAAGAGGGATCCAGCTTACTTGCAGAAAGCATTAATGTTGGCAAACAAGGAAACGGCTGGACTTCAGTTGAGTGCAGAAGAGAATGACTTCATGGCCATTATGGATGCTTCAGAAGATCAAGAGGACATCGATGCAAACTGCATTTTTATGGCAAATCTCCAGGAAGCAAAGTACGACACGGACTCAGAAGCACCTCCTGCTTTTGATACTAATGCGGTTTCTGAGGTACAACCATATGCTACATGTCACAATAATGAAATGTTTGATATGTCACCTCAAAATGAACAGCATCCTGAGACTCCTAATCTCATTTATGATACATACATGGACGAACCAAGTTGTAGTAATACTAATTTGGAAACTCCAGATATGGATCCTAATGAAGAATTCGAGTCACAGCATACTGATAATGATGAGGAAACACGTGCTATGTTTGAATCATTATTGCAAAATTGTAGTGTAGAAATAGAAAAGGTCAAAAAGGTCAATCGCGATGTTAAGGCCGCGAATGAAAAATTGACCACTGAGCTTGAGAGATATAAGGTGAATGCAAGAGCTTATGATTTTCATAACAAAAAACAGTCGGAACTTGAGGTTAGTTTAAAAGATTCTGAGTTAAGAGAAAAACGTTTACAAATCAAATTTAACACTCTAGATGTTAATTTGAACAATCAAATCAAATCTCTAAACAAGGAAATTTCTGAACTAACCAACCAACTTTCAAAACAAAAATCAACTTATTCCAATCTTGAAAAAGAACAGAAGGAGTTGAATGAAAGGTTTTTAAAACGTGAAAAGGATCTTCTTAAAGAGATCAATGACAAAAAGGAAACCATTGCAAAGTTGGATAAGTTGCTTGTAAAAACGGGTCATTCTGCACAAACAGTTAACTTGTTAATAAATGATCCAAACCCGATTTTACATACAATAAAGAAAGTGGCTATCGGTTATGAAAACCCTTGTAATCTCAAGAAAGCTCAGAGTGTACAGAATGTGTTATATGATGGTAGTGTGCTAAATGATAAACATGATCCGATTGAAATTTATGATTCGGATGAAACGATTGAGCGTACTGAAAAGAGACGAGTCAAAATGAGACAAATGAACCCAGAAATTAAACCAATTGATTATAACAAGCTTAATAAAGATTCTGGTGTTCATCTTATTAAAAAAGAGTCACAATTGTTTTTTCAAAGACCAGTGGTCTTCACAAAACAAAAAGCAGTTTCAAAACATCTGCCTAACATCGAACAAATGGCATCTAAAAACACTTATGATTCAAGTGCAGCTAGACTATATTTGGTCGATCTTAAACAGAGAATTGAGAAACTTCAACGTATTGTGGCTTCCAAAATTAACAATAACAAGTTTGAATGGTTTCCGGGTGTTCAGGATGAACTGAAAAAGATTTTTGCAAAGGAAATTAATCCACATGTTGCTGCAATCTATGCGGTTGTTCAAAATGTGGAAAATAATCTTTTAAAAGAGTCTGCAGAATTTGTTAAGGACCACAAATCCTTAGTGAAGGAAGCAAATGAATACTTGGAACGAATAAAGGTTTTGGAACGTCAAAATGACTCTCTCTCTTTCGAAGCTCTCTCGACTGATATTATGTCCATTATTTTCCAAACATATTCTATTGAGGATGATGAAACACTTCGAGCTGAGACTTCTCAAATTGTTGAAAAATATGAAAAGGCGCTTTTGAAACTCGAAAAACAAAACTGCACATATTTTAAACAACTTGATACTAAAAAGGAAGAATGCAAGTATGACAAACTGTCGTATGAGCGTTCTTACAAACAGTTGAAAGAACAAATTGATATTTTGAAGTCTCAGCTTGAATGTCAAAAAGGGAAGGGTGAGGAAACTACGGGTATTGCACCATTAACCCCCTTGCCTAATGAGAAACAAAAAGAGAAAGCTGTTGTCAAGAACACTAATGTTATAGCACCTGGCCTTTATAGGATTAGTCCCACTACTGCGTCTGCCTCTACATCTAAAACATATAGGGTGATAGACAAAAGTAAGAAAGATACTCCAAATGAGTCTAGGAATGCTACTACAACATCTCAGGACAACAACAAAAATTCTAATGAGTGTGCCTTACCTTCTACAGGAATAGAAAGCAACTCTAGGAGCAAAAGACAGTCTAGGAGCCATAACAAGAAACCTAGTGTCTCGTCTGTTTCTGAGAGTGCAAGCAAGAAAGTAGAAGAACACCCTAGGAATTTATCGCTTTCCAAGAAGAAACATGTATCATCTAGTTGTAATGATAAGACTCCTGTTTCTAATGCATGTAATGATTCTGATTGTTTAATGCAAAAGAAAACTTTGTCTGTAAATGCTTGTGATGATAATGTTTCTAATGATGTGAAAAAGAATGATATGCCTGAACAGAAAAAGGTTCCTTTAGTAACTAAGGCTAAGTCTAGATATATTCGAAGACTTATTGCAAAAGCTAGAAAAACCACTAGCAGCCTATTGCCTAAGGATCACTCTAAGTTTTGTGCATGGAAACCAACGGGTAGAATGTTCACACTTATGAATGGCACATTAGAAATAGTTCCCAATGCATCTCAGGAAACCAGTTCTAAGTGTAATTCACCTGTTACATCTAACCCCTTGGAACCAAATGTTACACACGGTTTCCGTATACAAATTCTTCTGTTCTTCTCAGGTCATTGAAATCTGTCTTTGGATCGTCGACTCGGGTTGCTCCAAGCACATGACCGGGAATCTGAAGCTGCTGATCAATTTTGTGTGGCAGTTCATGGGGACTGTACGGTTTGGGAATGATCATGTTGCAGCTATTCTGGGTTATGGTGATCTTCAGTTTGGAAATTACTTGATCACACGGGTTTACTATGTCGAAGGGTTGGGACACAATCTGTTCTCTGTCGGACAGTTTTGTGATGCAGATTTAGAGGTTGCTTTTAGGAGAAACACTTGTTTTGTCAGGAATTTGGTGGGGAATGATCTCTTAATTGGGAATCGTGGCACCAATCTCTATGCAATTGACATAAACCAAATGGCCTCTTCATCTCCTATTTGTCTCATGACCAGGGCAGGTGAAACAAAATCCTGGTTATGGCATAGACGTTTGTCCCATCTGAACTTTGACACGATCAACAAGCTTGCCAAAGACAACATAGTCTCCGGTCTTCCTAAATTTAAATACACCAAAGAACACCTATGTCCATCATGTGAGCAAGGAAAGAGCAAAAGAGCAACATTTAAACCTAAACCCGTACCTAGTTCGGTTGACAGGTTGCATTTGTTGCATATGGACTTATGTGGCCCGATGAGAGTTCAAAGCATAAATGGGAAGAAGTATATTCTTGTAATTGTTGACGACTATTCAAGATATACATGGGTAAAGTTTTTGAGATCAAAAGATGAAGCCCCAAGCACCATCATCGCCTTTCTGAAGCGGATACAAGTTCTACTTCAAGCTCCAGTTAGGATAGTACGAACGGATAATGGCACGGAATTTGTCAATCAGGAGTTAAGAACATTCTTTGAAGAAACTGGTATTACTCACCAGACATCAGCTGTTAGAACTCCGCAGCAGAATGGAGTAGTTGAAAGAAGGAATCGAACCCTTCTAGAAGCTGCTCGCACAATGCTGATTTATTCCAGTGCTCCGTTATTCCTATGGGCTGATGCTGTTTCTACTGCTTGTTTTACTCAAAACCGATCCCTAATCCATCCAAGATTCAATAAAACCCCATACGAACTTGTCAACAACCGAAAACCGGATATTTCTTATCTTCATGTATTTGGCGCTTTATGCTATCCTACAAATGACAGGGAAGATCTGGGAAAGTTGAAGGCTAAGGGTGATATTGGAATCTTCATTGGTTATTCTGAAAACTCGAGGGCATTCAGGGTGTATAACAGGAGAACGAAAAAGATAATGGAGACGATGAATGTGAAGTTTGATGAAATTTCACAAATGGCTTCTGAGAGACTCGCTCTAGAACCCGCGCTTAAACCGATGACTTCCGGACATATCAGTTCGGGACTCGCACCTCAAGGAGCTCAATCAATTCATGTCGAACAACCCACAACTCAAGAATTGGATAATTTCTTCGAGTTCATGTACGATGAATACTATGGTGGCGCTTCGAAAAATGCATCTAACCAACATTCCGCTGCATCCACTCAACATCAACCACCATCACCACCACATCCAGATGCATCCACAACATTCGAAGCTGGCGCACCACCTCCCTCACCATCAACATCATCTACATCTACTCCTGCAACTCCATTCATTGAAATTGTTCTACCAAGAATTGATGAGCAAGAACAGAATAATGCTGTGTTAGACGAAGAAGTCTTTGAAAACCCGTTTGGAACGGAATCTGGTGAATCATCTTCCAGATTACATGAACCGACTAACACGCAGTTATTCAGTCCAAGGTATCCTTCAACATTACAGTGGACAAAAGACCATCCGATTGAACAGGTTATTGGTGAACCCTCAAGACCAATTCAGACGAGAAAACAACTGCATACCGATTGCGACATGTGCATCTATGTCTGCTCAGTCAGTCTCATAGAACCTAAGAACATTCGGGAAGCAATGGCAGATAATGCCTGGATTGAAGCGATGCAGGAAGAACTTCTTCAATTTCAAATCCATGACACCTGGGATTTAGTTCCAAGACCAATTGACAAACTAGTCATTGATCTTAAGTGGTTATGGAAAAATAAAAAGGATGAAGAAATGACTGTGATTCGCAACAAGGCTCGTCTGGTGGCAAAGGGATTCCGACAAGAAGAAGGGATAGATTTTGAAGAGTCATTCGCACCGGTTGCAAGGCTTGAAGCAGTCAGGATTTTCTTAGCTTATGCCGCTCACAAGAACATCACGGTTTATCAGATGGACATCAAGACGGCGTTCTTGAATGGAACTCTGAAAGAAGAAGTGTATGTGAGTCAACCAGACGGTTTCGTCGACAAAGATCATCCGGAATACGTCTACAAGCTTAAGAAGGCAATCTATGGTTTGAAACAAGCCCCACGGGCGTGGTATGACGAGTTGTCATCTTTCTTATTGTCAAATAATTTCACCAAAGGAACAATTGATCCGACCTTGTTTACAAGAAAATACAAAAATGATATCTTGATTGTTCAGATTTATGTGGACGACATAATTTTTGGGTCCACTAATCCGACACATTCAAAACATTTTGAAAATCTCATGAAAAGCAAATTCGAAATGTCCATGATGGGTGAATTAAAATTCTTTTTAGGTTTACAAATTCATCAATCCCCACGTGGAATTTTTCTTAATCAAGCTAAATATACAATTGAGATTTTGAAAAAACATGGTATGGAAAATTGTGACTCTGTTGGTACTCCTATGGTCACTTCACCAAAAATTGGCGCTGACCTATATGGGAAACCCATGGATCCGAAGAAATATCGGAGCATGATTGGTTCTCTCATGTACCTAACTGCAAGCCGACCAGATATTCATTTTGCTGTTTGCTTACTTGCACGGTTTCAGGCAAGGCCTACCGAACTTCACCTCCAAGAGGTTAAACGGATCTTTCGATACCTTCGAAGAACCATTAACATGGGTCTTTGGTATCCGAAGGATTCGGAGTTTACACTAATTGCCTTTTCAGATGCCGATCATGCTGGATGCCAAGTAACAGCGAAAAGTACATCAGGCGGAGCGCAATTTCTGGGAGAAAAGCTAGTAGGCTGGTCGTCAAGAAAACAAGATTGCACTGCTTTATCAACAGCAGAGGCCGAGTATGTGTCTCTATCTGCGTGTTGTGCTCAAGTCCTTTGGATGAGAACTCAACTCACAGATTATGGTTTCTCTTTCAACCGCATTCCTTTGTATTGCGATTCAAAAAGTGCCATAGCCATCTCGTGCAACCCAGTGCAACACTCAAAGACCAAGCATATTAGAGTCCGCTACCACTTCATAAAAGAGCATGTTGAAGAGGGTACTGTTGAATTGTTTTTCGTGAAGACAGAATACCAGCTCGCCGATCTATTTACTAAGGCCCTCCCAAAAGAGCGGTTTGAAAACTTAGTTCGTCGAATTGGAATGCGAAGCCTAACTCCCGCAGAGTTAGAAAGTCTTCTCGAATCTCATTGATTTACTTCATAAAGCTTCGCATGTAAATATTTCTGTAAATATTTTGGTAAACATTTTTTGTAAATATTTATGTATATATTTTTGGTAAATATATACATACCTTTTAAAAAATCAAAATATAAAAATAGAAAATTTGAAAAAGCCATAAAAAATATAAAACATCAAAAACCAAAAATATTCTTCTCACGACATGTCTCTCGTCTAATCAATATTCTGTACGTACTTAGAAATGTCATTCAACAATGATACGGGTGTTTACAGATGCTTGAGCGAGAGTTATTTTTTATGTTTTTCTAAAACATGTCGTTTCTCAAAATTTTCTTCATTATGGCTTTCGTGCATTTCAGTACGGAACCCGTTCTTAAACGTGAAATCTTTTAAATGTAGCTCGGGTATGCCGGAAAAGGTTTCAAATAAACGCTACATTGAATGACTTCTGATTATTTCCGATCAGAACTCGCAATGTTAATGGCGAAAAGCTAAAACCAGTGAGCACTTAATCAAAATTGTTTCAAAAGATTTTTCAAAATCTTTTTATAAATTTTGTGCTCACAACAACTCCCTCTAAGACCTCTAAATGCTTTTAAACTCAAGAGTTTAACCATTTGCTCTGATTAAGGGGGAGTATAAAAAGAAAATGTTCCATTTTTCATGCTAAAATCAGTCCGTCTCTCCACAAAAAGTTTCATTTTAATCAACTGTTTTCAAAAATACCACTTCATGCTATTTTTGAGGGGGAGATTAGGTGTTTATTATAAATATGGGGGAGAGGACGTGATTAAAATGTGATCTAAAAGAAGTTTTGTCGTTTGAATCTCAAAACGAGTTCTTCAAAAAGACTCAGCATGAACCCTCGAATTGACGAAACTAAATGTTCGTTCTCGAAAAGACATGTCCTGGACGGGTAATAATTTCAAGCTGGTTTTCCAGTGATGTAAGCGTGTCTCGCAAAGGACTTGTCTGAGTAGAATGTACCAATTCGAGAGATGATCTTTGAATATGACCAGGACGGGTAATAATTTCAAGCTAGTTTAACTAGTGATGTAAGCGTGTCTCGCGAAGGTCATGTTCATTGAAAATCGATCATTTTAAATGTGCGAACTCTACCCAACATGTGCAAGTTATTTCAAAATGCATGAGCACATGTGAAGGGGGAGTGTTTCAAAAATGTAAAACTCTCGATGTGTTAACAAAATGTGTTTTCTCATAAACACGTTGAGAGATTTTCACAAGGTTTAATGGCATGTGACAAATAATCTAGGTTAATCATGGAGTAATAAGGTGATTATGGTTAGGTTATGTCCAATGATCCGCCAGAACCGGAGGGATCTACCCAAGGACTATTCCAATAGCTTAGCATTAGAAGTCCATAGGTATGATTGAAAAAAAGGAGTATAATGAGAAAGGAGAAAGAAGGGGTTGAAGAATGAAAAAGAAAAGTTTTTGTAAGGGTGAAAAGAAATAGCCCTCCATGAAAACTTAGGTCAGAAACCGGGTCAATACATCTGCTATCGGAACTCACTAAGGTGATACTGATATTGAAGACAAGACGTCATGGACCCAGTGACGCATTTGCACCACCCCTCCTATCCACTCAGATATCTCTTAAAAGATATTTGTTTCATTTCTCACGGAGAACACTACGTAATCTATCGACCTCTCACTCCGAGATGTGTTGATATTGAAAAGGTGGCAATCTGCTCCATGCCTCCGATGACTTAAACCAAAACGCACATTATTGAGTCTAGAGACATGAGATTCATCAAAAGATCTCTTAGGAACACTTCCTATGAAATGCTCTTGTGTTCACTCAAAAGGATACAAGTTGTATGAGTCTTAATGAGATCTAAAAGATCTTGTCTCACGACATGATGGCCGAAGGACGATTTATTGCTAACTGTTTCTTGCAGGTACCGACGAAAGTCCATTCACCATCATCATCTACAACGGCGAAGCAGCTGAACTGAAGATGTAGATCAAGGCAAGGAAGACCACAAGACGACTCTATGAAGATCACAGCGCATGAAGGAACATTGAATGAAGAAGATTACACATTGACACACGAAGTTCAAGATGTCAAAAGCTAAAGACCAATCAAGGGAGCATCATTTGAAATGACCATCCCTTAGGGGGAGATTGTTAGCATTTAAATTAATGCTACTTTGAAGTGATGGTCATTTTGGCAATTAGACTTAAGTGTGTCATGTAATATGTTGTAAAGTGGGCTTGTAGCATTAGAACAATAAGTATTTAAATTGTATAAGTGTAGTGCAAGATACAAAGCCCACATGAAGTCCAAAGTCAAGCCCACCAAATACCCATTTGGTTGGCTGTGAATTCGTATAACACACACACTCTTGCTTTGTAATTGTGTGCCTCATTTTAGATAAGAAAAAGAGTATGTGTGTGTGAAAGCAACAACCTTCTAGTCATTGTATTATTTTCCCTTTATGAATATAATCATTTGACTAGTAAATTATCCACATATCTCTTCATGTTCTTAATATGATTGTGAGTGTCATCGAGTCTTTGTTTGTATGATAAAGAAGTGATTCGTGGTTTACACAAACCGAGTAGATACAAACCGAGTTCACGCTGCAGAGACAAATCGAGTAGACACAAACCGAGTAAACTCCTCAGAGACAAACCGCGTCTACACAAACCGAGTACACGCTGGAGGGACAAATCGAGTAGACACAAACCGAGTAAATTCCTCAGAGACAAACCGAGTCTACACAAACCGAGTACACGCTGGAGGGACAAATCGAGTAGGCACAAACCGAGTACACGCAGCAGGGACAAACCGAGTAGACACAAACTCCCAAGCACGTCGCTTTCACTGCCTTTTGTCTTTTTGCCTAAACAAGTAATAAGACAAACCGTATCTACGAAGTGACACAAACCGAGTCCAAGAACATGTCCCAAGGACATAAACCGCTGTGAAGAACACAACAATAAACACCCACGAATTACCCCAAAATCACCACACCGTTCTTAGATCTGTGAATCCAAACACCAAATACCACTCTAATACTATTCTTAAGCTAGAAAGTACAAGGTATAACAACTTCTAATCACTAAACAAAGCACAAAATGGAATTTATGCTACTTATCAAATCGAACCAAAAAACCTCAAAAACTACACAAATCCGTGAATACCAACTCTCATGGACCTAACTATGGCTCTTGATACCAATTGTAGGGTATTCACAATGCAAGAAACACTTGTTTGAGGCTTGATTAAGGATCGAATGAACAAGAAGCTAGAGAGAGAGAGATGGGAGCTTCTAGTAAGAGAAAACTATGTGTATTAGCTTGAATGTAATGAGAGTTCCAACCCTTCCCTTGCGTGGGAAGGGGTATTTATACTTACAACATAATATGCCCCTAGCGGGCTGTAGAGTGAGCTGACAGAGGGTAAAGACCCGACCCACTCCACAATACTAATAATAATAACTAAGCTACTAATAATATTACTGATAATCCTATGAGCTATGATGTACTAATAATTACTCGGGGTGACCGAGTCTTCAGCTGAATATTCATGTTCCTAACAATTTTGTTGAGTATAATTCGTGTCTACCTAAAGCGTGTGTTTCAAGTGTTAAAGCGTGAGTTATTCAATGATATGAGTCTTATTCATGGGATGGTTGGGATAGTGATTAA
Organism: Artemisia tridentata subsp. tridentata; assembly: GCA_021014915.2. Classification (NCBI taxonomy): domain Eukaryota; kingdom Viridiplantae; phylum Streptophyta; class Magnoliopsida; order Asterales; family Asteraceae; genus Artemisia; species Artemisia tridentata. Next base: position 323,294,227 of record CP139506.1, on the reverse strand, counting down.
CCACACTTAGGATTTTAATTTATCTGTTTAGTTTATTTTTCATTTTACACCAATTTGTATCCCAAATATTATCCATACCCTATATTATTCTTTATCCAAACCTTTGATTTATTGAGATTAGGGATTTGAGCAATCTTAAGTATCGTAGTCGTGGATTCGGCTATGTATTTATGATTTTGTCGCCCTTTTTGATATAATATTATTGGTAAAGATTACTTGGTCCTATCTTTAGCCTATTCGAGTTAAGGATTTGAGCAATTGCAAGTATCGTGTTCGTGGATTCGATCATGTATTTGTGATTTTGTCACCTTTTCTGGAATTTGAGATCAATAGAGATTAAGAAGAATAATTAACCCTTAACCAACAAACCCTTTTTACCGCTTTAGACTTGTTATTCCTTAGCTTTAGTGGGGGAGATGCGTATACTTGCCAAGCTTATGATAGAATATTCGTCACGACTGGACAGTTAAACGATTAGATTTGCTTTTATCAAAATATTTTATTTTATTCTAATTCGTTAAGTGTTTGGTTGTGCAATTATGACAAAACGAATACATGCTTAAATATAAAAATAAATCCTAATATCTTTTAGGATACATTTTCATAAGATTAATTCTAAGGTTTACTTGGGGACAAGTAAAGTTCAAGTGGGGGGATATTTGATGAACTCAAATAAGTACATTTTATTACCATCATTTATCCTATTTATTTGACTTGTTTTATTATATTAGCTGTGAGAATTGATACGTTAATGTTTACTTTTGTAATTCTCAGGTAAAAACAAGTATTATGTGAAACTTGGCGATTTTGGACTAATTATGGAGCAAAACAAGCAAGAAGTTAAGAGTCTACTGAAATGTACAAGATCAAGATCATTCTGCTCCAGATACGCCGCATCCTACTTCTTACATACGGCGCATCACTATCAAGATTTCACAAGTTATAATCCAAGACGGCAAAGGACATGCGCCGCATACAAGAATGGAGTTACGCCGCATCTTCTGGCGGTGTACGAATATTCCTGAATATATTAATCTTGGACCCCACGCGAAGTTAAGTCAATGCGCCGCATCTAACCCTCAGACAGAAACTATAAATACCCCAAAGTCAGACGAATTTTGTGTGCAATATACGGAGTACGAAACTTAGCGAAAGACAGAAACCCTAAGCCGAATTCAGACGAAGTAGCAGCACAAGACACACCCTAAACGAAGATACAAGAGCTGTAAGAAGGTCCTGCATGTATTCAATTCATTAAGTAGTTTTGTTTTATTGTATTAGTACACTTTAATTCATCAGGATTGATGGGCTTGTGTCATTGATTTAATCATGCACTTCAACTCCCCTTAAAATTGCTTTCCCATTAATTAAAGTTTATATGTTGATGTCTTTGGTGACTTTTATTAGTGCATTGATAACCTCTGTGTCTAGCTGAGCATTGCTTGGGTCGCCATGCCCCTTCCTCGCCTATTTGTTTCAGCGTCTCTTTAATAAATAGGATAGACATAAGTAATCATTAAGGGTTTACTCGCCGATAAGATTAGAGCCAACGAGAAAGGGTTAATTACATACACTTCATATAAAACTAGCAATAAAACAAGTGACAAGCTACTTAACTATCAGGACAGGTCTTCTTATTGTCTCAAGTATTTATCTGTGTACGTGTGTGCTAATCGCTGATTCGTGCTTATTAGTTTAGTTTATTATTTAATCATAACCAAACCGTGCCAGTCTCTCAGGCTGAACCCCCTTGCGTTAGATTAGGTTGTATAGCTAACTTAAGATATTAAAATACTGATTAGAATAACTAGATAATACGTTCCACTCTTAGTGATCGACACTCTACTTACCATTATATTCATACTGACCGGGTACACTGCTCGTTAAAGTGTGTGTTATTGATAAGTCGGCTAAATATAAATTTAAAACTTGAATACTGCTAAAACCACAACGACACACCGTGGATATAAAAATTAGAGCTACACACGCACCACATCAGTGGATTATTTGGAAGCTGCGGAATTTTGGTGAGTTCATAGTCCCAATTTTTACTTTGTTTTAAACTTGGGATGGAGATGATGCTTGTTAAAATTGTTTTTGAGTTACTGTGATTATGTGTTGTTAAAATGCATGGATTTGTAATGGTTATTGTATGTATACTGCATGTTATTGTGGTGTTTAATTGTGGTGATTATTTGAGTGGGAAAGTCCTAGTGGCTCTACTCATTATAATTATCTTGGATCGGTGGGCACGTTCCGTCCCAATTGTGGTGGTATTTGGATCGGTGGGCACGTTCCGTCCCAATTTATACTTGGATCGGTGGGCACGTTCCGTCCCGTAAGCTGTGATTGCATGTTAGTTGTATGATAACTATATTTTTACTGTCCTGCTATATTTTATAATCACAGTGAACTGATAATTGAGGTATATTGTGTATCTTAAACCTATGAATCTCACCAACAATATGTTGACGTTTTTAAGCATCATTTTCAGGTGAGCATTCTAAGGCTAAGATAGAAGGGCGCGATTAGAAGAGACCTAGTTTGCATTGAGGATGGCTTATCTTTGAATTTAGTTTGATTAAGCGAACTTTGTTTGTGATACTCGAATGTTTTTTTCATTATTACTTTATGTTTTAATGGAGACACATTGGAGTTTGTTTTTTGGTTATTTTATTTTGGGGTATCGTTATGACACTTTGTGTCTGTTCTTTACTCTTTATATTTGCATATAGTAATTCTCTATATAGACGCCATGTGTTGTGATGATATCCATGATGTTGCACTCGCGTTTCCGCCATCGGCGAGGTGTGACAGATTGGTATCAGAGCCTTGGTTATAGAGAAGTAGGTGGTTGAACCTAGACTATAACCTAGGAGTCCCTCATATAGTTGCATTTAGGGCCTATGTGTGAGTATGGTATTTTACGTGTTTATTTTTCTTGAGTTTATGAGTAGTTTCATCGAGTTTCGGACGCCGATTGAACCCCCATACTTAGTATTGTATACGTCGATTATAGTATGTCACCTCCCTCGCGTAAGAAGTTTCGTTGGGCTATCGTTTTGCTACCAGTTGTAAGGGAAGTGTTAGGATGAAGCGGACTAACCGCAGAATCCGAGTTCCCGCTAGCATAAATTTATGTTCGGACAAAGGACGGGATGTATATGGAAAACATTGATGGATAAGAAGTGGAGAGGTTTGCAACCACGGTGACTGTTGGAGATGGGGACGTTACCAAGTACTCTGGGAAGTGTCCTCACTTCTCATATGCAGGAAAGGTGGTTCTGTCTAAACCTCGTGAGTTGTATGTACTGGTGGATCATGCAGAATTGGAAGAAAGAAACGGGAATGGGTGGTTGAGTAAAGATGAAGGGGAGTTAGGATGGAATGACGTGGACTCGGATCTGGAGTCCGCAGCAAGTAGTGAGTTTAATCGATCTGAGTGGGGAGGGAAGTGCGAGAGCGGAGCTTGAGCCATTTTGCGACGTCTTTTGTTTGTCTTATAATTCTTATATTGTCTTTTGCCGTCTGGAGCCATATTGGAGCACGATTACTCCTGAATATTGGAGCATTTTTATCCAAGTGATTTTGATTATAGAGTTAAAGTGATCGTTGGAATTGTTCCATGATCGTTGGAATTGTTCCAAGTGAGATGGTTGTTTGCATGAAGTGTGGTCATAGGCGGAAGTACACTTGTGAAAGGGGGCATAGATAATTATGGTGGCCAACATAATTATACATGCGTCACAACACAAGTGGACTTGCAAGTATGATAGCATGGATTGTGTTGTGTATTAGGTGCTATGTGCTGTATGTGCGTTATCATTGAGATGTGTGGTTTTGGAAGCAAGTATGCGTGTGGAATAGGCCTTATAACTATGGTCGCGAACATAATTATAAGGGTATCACACACGTGGACTTGTGACCATGATTACATTGATTGATGTTTGTTGTTATATGTTGTGGTAGGTGTTATGTGATATCATGTTGATGATGGTTGTATGGTTAGAGATGTATTCTCTTAACCGTTTGGGAAATCGTTGTATGTGGGAGTGTGTGGGTGGTAGGATTCCATTCTACCTAACATATGCTGATACCTCGATTATCCGATGGTGCTAATGTTGTGATATTTAAGTTGGTTCGTTTGCTAGACTATTGAATGTTGGACCTAGTGAGCTTAGACCTAGTATTGTGATTGAAATAGCTAGCGGTAGGGAAGTAGAAGTTGACAAGGTTATTCGTGGGTGCACGATAGTGTTAGAGGGCATTCCATTTATGATTGACTTGATACCTTTTGGGCATGGGAGTTTCGATGTGGTAATAGGGATGAGCTGGTTGTCTAAGCATAGAGCCGAAGTTATATGCCATGAGAAGGTAGTGCGTATACCTTTAGGGAATGGTAGTATCCTTCGGATACAAGGAGAATGCGTAGGGAAGGACGTGAAAACCCTTAAGACTGCAAAGGCTAAAGAACGTAAGATAGAGGAGATTCCTGTGGTATGTGAGTTTCTTGGTGTGTTTCCTGAAGACTTGTCTGGATTGCCTCCAATCCGTCAAGTTGAATTTCGTATTGAGTTGATTCCTGGAGCGGCCCCTGTGGCGAAATCCCCATATCGTTTGGCACCTTCTGAGATGCAGGAGTTGGCGGAGCAGCTGCAAGAACTTCAGGATAAGGGATTTATTCGGCCTAGTCATTCTCCGTGAGGAGCGCCGGTGTTATTCGTTAAGAAGAAGGATGGTTCATTCCGGATGTGTATTGACTATCGGGAATTGAACAAGTTGACGGTTAAGAATAGATATCCTCTTCCTAGGATTGATGATCTTTTTGACCAACTACAAGGAGCTCGGTTTTTCTCGAAGATTGATCTACGTTCTGGGTATCATCAGCTGAGAGTGCATGAGGAGGATATTCCGAAGACTGCTTTTAGGATGCGTTATGGACACTTTGAGTTCACGGTTATGTCATTTGGGCTGACAAATGCACCCGCAGTATTCATGGATTTAATGAATCGCGTTTGCAATCCGTACTTGGATAAATTCGTGATTATGTTCATAGACGACATTCTAATTTATTCTAAGTCGAAGGAGGAGCATGGAGAACATTTTAGGTTGATCCTTGGATTACTGGAGAAAGAGAAGTTGTACGCCAAGTTCTCAAAATGTGAGTTTTGGCTTGAGGAGGTTCATTTTCTTGGACATGTGGTGAATAGTGAAGGAATACATGTGGACCCTAGTATGATAGAAGCGGTCAAGAACTGGAAGGCTCCTACGACGCCGTCCGAGATACGCTCATTCCTAGGATTGGCAGGGTATTACCGAAGATTTATAGCGAATTTTTCAAAGATTGCTAAACCCCTCACTTTGTTGACTCAGAAGAACAAGAAGTATGTTTGGGGAGAAGAGCAGGAGGTGGCTTTTCAGTCACTAAAGGATAGTTTGTGCAATGCACCTATTCTGACGTTACCTGATGGGCCGGATGACTTTGTTGTATATTGTGATGCGTCAAATCAAGGATTTGGGTGTGTGCTAATGCAAAGGGGTAAGGTGATAGCTTACGCATCTCGACAGCTCAAGATTCATGAGAAGAATTATACCACTCATGATTTGGAGCTTGGTGCGGTAGTATTTGCTCTTAAGAATTGGAGACATTATTTGTATGGCACGAAGAGTGTTGTTTATACAGATCATAAGAGTCTTCAACATATTTTCAGTCAGAAGGAACTGAATATGCGACAAAGAAGGTGGATTGAATTATTTAGTGATTATGATTGTGAGATTCGCTACCATCCTGGAAAGGCGAATGTGGTAGCTAATGCTTTAAGTAGAAAGGAGCGGATTAAGCCTAAGCGTGTGCGAGCAATGTGTATGACGTTACATTCGGGAATTAAGGGTAAGATATTGGCAGCACAAGAGGAAGCTCTTAGGAATGAGAATGCGACTGCTGAGATGCTGCGTGGATTGGATCAGTAAATGGAGAAAAAGGAGGATGGTGGACTGTATTTCTTAGATAGAATATAGGTTCCATCGGTAGGAGGTGTAAGGGAGTTGATAATGGATGAGGCTCATAAGTCGAGATACTCGATTCATCCGAGATCGGACAAGATGTATTATGATCTTAGAGATGCTTACTGGTGGCCGGGAATGAAGAGGGAAATAGCTGAATATGTTAGCCAATGTTTGACTTGTTTGAAAGTTAAGGCTGAGCATCAGAAACCCTCAGGATTGTTACAATAGCCGCCGATTCCTGAGTGGAAATGGGAGAGAATAAAAATGGATTTTATTACTAAGTTGCCTAGAACAAGTAATGGATATGAGACGATATGGGTCATAGTGGACAGACTGACGAAGTCTGCACATTTTCTGGCCATTCGTGAGGATTATAAGATGGAGAAGCTGGCTAGAATTTATATTAATGAGATCGTGGCGAGACATGGTGTGCCTGTGTCGATTATCTCTGATCGCGATAGTAGGTTTACCTCGCGATTCTGGCAATCGTTGCAAAAGGCGTTGGATACGCGTTTGGATATGAGCACTGCTTATCATCCACAGACTGATGGGCAAAGTGAGCGAACGATTCAGACCTTGGAGGATTTACTTAGAGCGTGTGCTATTGATTTTGGAGGAAGCTGGGATACTCATTTGCCTTTGGCGGAGTTTTCCTATAATAACAGCTATCATTCCAGTATTAGATGTGCACCATTTGAGATGTTATATGGGAGGAAGTGTAGATCACCTATTTCATAGGTAGAGGTTGGAACAAGCCAACTAATTCGTCTTGAATTAGTGCAAGAGACAACGGATAAGGTGTTTCAGATTAAGGAAAGAACTAAGGCAGCAAGAGATCGCCAAAAGAGCTATGCGGATAATCGCCGTAAGCCTTTGGAGTTTAGTGTGGGTGATTTTGTGATGTTGAAAGTGTCTCCTTGGAAAGGTGTTGTGCGTTTTGGTAAGAAAGGCAAGTTAGCACCAAGATATGTAGGACGGTTTGAGATTACGGAAAGAATCGGGCCGGTGGCATATCGGTTGAGATTGCCGGAAGAGTTAAGTAGTGTGCATGATACGTTTCACGTATCTAATCTGAAGAAATGTTTGGCGGATGCTAGTTTGCATGTGCCATTGGATGAAATTAAGATTGATAAGACTCTTCACTTTGTTGAGGAACCTGTTGAGATTATGGATTGAGAGGTCAAGAGTATGAAGCGTGGTAAGATAGCGTTGGTGAAGGTACGTTGGAATTCCAAGCGTGGTCCTGAGTTTACTTGGGAACGTGAAGATCAGATGAGGTCCAAGTACCCGAAATTGTTTGCTGAGAAGGTTGATGAGACGAGCTGTTAAATCTCGGGACGCGATTTCCCTAAGTGGGGGATGATGTAACAACCGTGATTTTAGCAGGTTAGTTTGACTAATAGTCTCAACCTATTTAACTTTTATGTGGTGTGTACTATGTGCTTAGATGTGGTATATGTGCGGTTTGTGGGTAATAAGTACGTGTGTTACCACTAAATCCCTTGGTGTGATATTTTCTTCATGAGTTGAGTAGTGTGAATTTTGGGATAAGTTCATTTTGATCGCCTTTGTGGTGTAGAAATGACTTGTGTAATTTTGGTGTTTTGTGGTTTTGCGTAACAAGTCTCCGTTCAAATATTTGAGCGTTAGTAAGTTACGTGGAGGTTATTTTTATGGGTTATATTAAATATAAGTGTGAAATTTCTATTTTTGGAAACTTTATTTTGAAAATGATATTTTTCCGGATTGTCGTAAAAACGAAGGTTTATCGCGTAAAGTGTTAATTTGAGTATAGGGTTTTTATAACATATAAAGAGTACAAGGTTTTTAGTGTAATAATTAAAATTAATAAAAAAAAATAAAAATAAATATATATATATATATATATATATATATATATATATATATTATATATATATATATATATATATATATATATATATATATATATATATATATATATATATATAATTTCGGTCGATTAGGGCTAGGAAAAAAAAAGGAAACCAAATTGTATTCTAATTGCAAAACTTGGAGGAAAAGATATCTAGAATAATCTTTAGACCACTATAAATACAAAACCAAAACCCTCATTCCTCCCTAATGAGAATTTCGACCAAAGCAAAGGGAAAAGAGAAGAAGAATATTTTTTTAGGGTTTTCATCTTTCAATAATCAAGGTAAATTTATAATACTTATGTTTAATTAATTTTTATAATTCATGTAGCAATAATATGATGGATTAGGGTTTATATTTAGATCTGTAAATTAATGATATTAAACATGTTGGGATCATTAATTAATAATATTATGGTGATTGGTGAAAAGATTAGGGTTTAAAACATGATAATTAATGAGTTAGGGTTTTGACAGATTTGTAAGGCTGTAAAGATACGATGAGATCTAATAGATGAAGATGAGTTAGATCACGAATTTTATGTCTAAATTGTAGTTCAGAGAAAGAGCTTTCCAAAAAGTCCAACCACGATCAATTTTGAGGTCGGGAGGCCAGTCAAACGGATTTTGTAAATTAAGGTGTCAAAACTGTTAAACCGGGACAGAATTAGGGTAAAAGTATTGAGGTCAATGGTGACTTTTAAAGTGTAATTAGGGTTAGGCCTTCTGTGGGAATTGAGTTCTATATTATGTTTGACTTCCACGTGAAAATTAGGCGATAATAAGTTGTGCGAGTAGGTCTACGAGGTCAAATTTTTTTGATGTCCGATCAGATCCGAATGTGGACAGTTGTCATGTTTGATTTTTCATTGAGTACTTGTGTGTGTTTTTAGTGCATGGTCTTCTGGGACAAGCTTTTATGCTTATGAAGGATCATGGTGGATTTTTGGAGTGAGTTGTGAAGCGTTATTCGCTTTAATTTTATGTGGGTGAAAGTACCCTACAAATCTGTGTTTTTAAAAGTTTTATTTAAGGGATTTAGTGAGTGTAAAGTATTGGGGGATGATTAGTATGGAGTCTAGGTAATCCATAGTGGGTTATATGAACCTTAGACATCCATCATATATATGTGTTACATGGACTATAGCTTTTAGCTTGGCCGCGTGTAATGTGGTATTGTTTGTTTGTATAGATTTGTGTGTGGATTATTTGGAAGCTGCGGAATTGAGGTGAGTTCATAGTCCCAAATTTTACTTTGTTTTAAACTTGGGATGGAGATGATGCTTGTTAAATTTGTTTTTGAGTTACTGTGATTATGTGTTGTTAAAATTCATGGACTTGTAATGGTTATTGTATGTATACTGCATGTTATTGTGGTGTTTAATTGTGGTGATTATTTGAGTGGGAAAGTCCTAGTGGCTCTACTCATTATAATTATCTTGGATCGGTGGGCACGTTCCGTCCCAATTGTGGTGGTATTTGGATCGGTGGGCACGTTCCGTCCCAATTTATACTTGGATCGGTGGGCACGTTCCGTCCCAATTTATACTTGGATCGGTGGGCACGTTCCGTCCCGTAAGCTGTGATTGCATGTTAGTTGTATGATAACTATATTTTTACTGTCCTCCTATATTTTATAATCACAGTGAACTGATAATGGAGGTATATTGTGTGTCTTAAACCTATGAATCTCACCAACAATATGTTGACGTTTTTAAGCATCATTTTCAGGTGAGCATTCTAAGGCTAAGATAGAAGGGCGCGATTAGAAGAGACCTAGTTTGCATTGAGGATGGCTTATCTTTGAATTTAGTTTGATTAAGTGAACTTTGTTTGTGATACTCAAATGTTTTTTCATTATTACTTTATGTTTTAATGGACACACATTGGAGTTTGTTTTTTGGTTATTTTATTTTGGGGTATCGTTATGACACTTTGTGTCTGTTCTTTACTCTTTATATTTGCATATAGTAATTCTCTATATAGAAGCCATGTGTTGTGATGATATCCATGATGTTGCACTCGCGTTTCCGCCATCGGCGAGGTGTGACACAAAGGAACCGACAAAAACGAGGTGATTTCGGGACTATTCGGTTCGTGAGTCGGGTTGGGTGTTTGAGGTAATCGGTTTCGGGACTATTCGGTATCTGGTCGGGACGGGTCGGTTCCGGCCCGATGCTCACCCCTAATTATGGTGTTGTACTATATCTCTTTGCGATGTATATTAATTTGGTTGCACCTTGCGTTTCCGCCTTCGGCGGTGTGTGACAAGTACCAAATGGAGTAGCTAGCTCCCAGAAGTGAAATGGGGTGCATGGCACGCACAAACCAATCACTAATCATATCCAAAACAGAACATAACATAACCTAGGATGCATCGATATGCCCCCTACAAAACAAATCATATATATACACCTGCTCATGACAGGCATATACACATATCATAATGGCCAATGTGCACAAATATCATAACAGAACAGAAGGGGACGCCGTGGATCAATCACACTTCCACAGAAAGTGTCATGCCATTGGTGCTTCAATGACATGGCCATGGTACCTCCATGGATAGGAATACAGATACAGAAGGTCGGGCAATATAACAGAACAAAACATATCATATCAAGCCATCATATCATATCTAATCAGAGCATATCAAACTAAACGGAATCATATCATAGAAAATGGATAGCAAACGAATATCATATCAATGAATAGTAAAACGAATATCAATCCAAAGGATCATATCAAGGGAATCATAGCAAAGGCTCATATCAAACGGAATCATATCAAACGGAATCATATCAAATAGAATCATATCAAACGGAATCATAACAGAGCAAATGATCAAAGTCAAGGATCGAGAAGTCATGAGAGAAAACAACCTTACTGAGAAAGGGTAGAATATCTGTACCTCAAACCGTGATTGAAACCACATCAGAAAACACAAGTATCAGGAGTTACTCCTTCTTTATCGAATCTACACGAATTAATGACCGTCTTAATATTTAAGAACCATTTCATAAGTTATTACCGATTCCATACTTATTGTTGTTCAGATTGTCATATTAGGTTTTCCTGCTATTTATAGCAACTTCCCAAATTTAGTAACTTTTCATATTTAGAAACTTTCCAGATTAAGTAACTTTCCAGATTAAGTAACTTTCCAGATTTAGCAAGTTTCTATAAATAGTAAGTTTCCATAATTAGTAATTTTCCGTACTTAGTAACTTAGGGTAAGACTCAAAATTAGTCAAATTAGGTTTTCCTTATCAAAATTAGGTTAACATATAACCAATTATATCACAATTATTACTTAAATACCTTTTAGGGCTCAAACACATCAAATGGTATGAATATCACCACAAACTTAGCTTCTTAACAAATTTCTGATTTTAGTATATTTTAGCCTTCACTTTATGAATTTTCAACCATATCTATACTCTAATCCAGAAGCTACAATAATTTACACAAGTACCCATATTTCTTATGAGTTCACATGAATTTTCTCAGAATTTATTACCAAGTGTAACCACCATTCCAAAAATCATCTATCCAAACATGTCCAGAAAGTGAACTGCAGAAACACCCCGAAAGTTTACATTTAATTTACCCATTTAGACATTTCAGAAAAATCCAAAAAAATTTCAGGAACTCACACATAACTTAGATATCATCCCACTAAAAGGTGATCTCTTAACTCCCTGTGGTTTGAAAACTAAAAATAAAAAACATCGACCAATTTTTAGAATCGATTTCTCAGCTTTGAAACTAAATCTCCCAAAAATCAAAAGACTACTCTACCGACCTCCAATGACCACGAAATTTATATTTCCAGTAAGTACACTGATTGAACTTATGTTTAGACTCAAAAATTACCCAAAAACACATTGGAAACATCAGTTTAGACATCCATCAATCCGACCCAATTTCTGGACAGCATCACAAACTAAACCCTAACCCTAACCAACGCAAGATAAAACCTGTAACACATCCCTAATTACATTTTAATGATCAAACATGTGTATTTACTGAAATTTTAATAAACCCCAATCATATACATCAATTATAGTTACATGAAAAAAGTTAAAAACAAAAGATGTTTAAGAAAATAGGTGATTAATCACACCAAACCTTCGCAGGATTATCACGAATCTTGATCTTGAGTTCTTGATGACAAACAATTATGGAGGCTAGGGTTTTTTTCTTTCTTTCTGTATTTCATTTATGGGAAGGGGGGGGGGGGGAACAAACCAATTTTTGTTCTTTTGTTTAATGGATTTATCAAATTCTAGTTGGGCATGGGGTGTATGGGTTTAAATTAGAAAACTAAGTCCAAAACTTTTTTTAAACCAATTTGCCCAATGTTATATTTATATTACTATTTATTTATTTAACTTATGGTATAATTAAAGTAGATAATTAAAAAGTCAATCCGAGATCTAGGGCATTATAACTCTTCCCCTCTAAAAAGAAATTTTCGTCCTCGAAATTGAAGTAGAAAGATCAAATGGAAACGTATCAAATCACGAAAAGAAATGAAATTAAACAGCCTCACGCTCAGAGAGGTTCTTCTAAAAGAATCTTCACAAACGGAATAGTTTTATTTCTCATGACTCGATTCCGATAATTAGGATAGCCCCAGGCTCTCGAGTAGAACACAAATCATAACAAATTTGATCCAACGAATACAAAAAAAATACGTAGCAGATGACAGATGTAATCTTACAAAGAGATACATGAAACACATATACACACGAGGCAAATACGGAGGTAGTGCTAAACGATAAATACCTTATTTATAAAAATTCTAAGATCCAGCTAAGCCCATATCATATCCACTACAAGCCCAGTCCACAACATATAAACCGGATCCCCACTTAACCCGAATCCAACCCCAGGTCAAAACAATTAATACCCGAGTTAAACTAAAGAAAAAAGGCGGGTAAAGAAAAAAGTACTGTTCATCCTTGTTCTTCCCTTTTACCCCGACTTTCAGGAATTACCCAACTTAAGTACTATTACCTCTTCTAGAAGGATGACTAGGCTGAGATAGGAGCTCATTAATTGTCCACCAAGGCAATTCCCAAGCATCCTATTGGTGGAAGCTATGTGGCATTCGATCAAAGGGCTGTGATTGAAAAAAGGTGTCGACATCATGGATTTAAGGGCTGGGATTTGTTGATAGAAACCCTAGAAGGCTCCTGGAAATCTTATAAATACAAGGCTCTTCACCAAGCATTGAGAGTTTTTTTAGTTTTTGTCTTATTTTTCAGTCGTTGTAGCTTAATTACTCCTTATTTTAGGTCTTAATTTCAGCTTTGTAATAGTTTTTTTTTTTTATTAATAAAATTCAGTTTACATTATTGCTTTGTCTTTTTTACTTTTGTGTTAAAATACTTTTAAGTTGTTAAAATAAGCTCTCAATAAGCTCTTTACTTAAATACTGATTAGAACTCAAATAAGCTGTTCCATAGCTTGTTTTGAGCTTCTATTATTATTACTTGAATTGTACTCCATTGGATTCAAATTACCCTAACTTAAGGAAGGAATAAGCATTTGGAAGATAAGCCGGATTGGGAAGGGCTTATTGGATTTTACCAGCTTGTTTTTAACAAGCTGGAGTTTGTAGATTAGCTCTTGGAGCATTTATAAGTCCTTGTTTGAGCAAAGGACAAAGTGAGTTCCATTTTACCTATTTTAGCTTTTCAAACTGCTTATTATTTCATTACTGCTTATTTTATGCTTATTTGTGTTCATTTGTCTTATATATGCTTATTTAAAGTGGATCTATTGTTTTGTTGGCTTATTTCATAGTGATACATCTATTTGTGCTTAATGGTGATTTTGTGGTCATAATAGCCAATAAGCTTAGCTTATTAGCTAAGTGCTTAATTCCTTCAAATTTTGGCTTAAAATCCTTCAAATAGACTTAATATTGATCTGTTTTCAACAAAACTTGAGTTTTGCATCTTAAATCAGCCTAAAAATCAGTTTAGGACATTTAAAGGGGTGTTTGGATACAGGTTTAAGATCTGTAAAAAAGAGTGTGTTCATGAGTTTTGGTAATTGGTCCATTTTGTTTTGGCTCTAATTAAGTCAAATAAGTTGAATTTAAGGTGTTTAAAGATTTTCTAAGCAGATTTGTAGGTTTTAGAGTTGTATCAAGTTTTTAAGGTCTAAATTAATAGTCTTAGCTTAATTTGATTAGATCAGTGATAAGGTCTTGTAGTTGTAGTTTTTTGAGTCTAATCAGTGTTTAAAGTTGGTTTTCATATGTTGGTTAAGTTTCACTTGGTTTTGAGTCTAGTTTTCACTTTTCAATTCTCATATCAGTTTCAAAAAAATCAAATAAAAATAGTCTGAGTAGGGCATTGATTAGGTCATCTTTAGTGCTTATTTTTAGTTCAAAGTGTTTGAAATTCATTTTACAAGTTGTTTAGTTGTTGCTTAATGCTGTTTTCTAGTTCTTAGTTCAATACACAGCTTTTTGTTAGCTTATTTGTAGTCTTAAAAGTGGTGCTTCAATGCTGATCTCTATTACACTAGTTCTTCATTGTCTGACTAGCCTCCTTATCAGCTTATTATTAAGTACTAAATAAGCTCTTTTAGGTCTGAAATTTGGCCAATAAGTTCTTTGGTTGTTGTGCTTTATCTGTTTTGAGTTTTTTGTGGAATAGCTTATTGCATAAGTGCTTATTTAGAAGCTCAAAGTTGTCCCAGTAGGCTGTTTGGATTAGCAGCCTATCCTTATTTCTCAGTTCATTCTTGTTTAGCTTTTTGCTTATCTGGCTTATTTGCTACCTTAATTTTACTTTTAGCCTTAATTTTATTGTCATTACTTGTAGTTGCTATTTGATTAGTTTAAATTTTATTTAGTTAAAATAGTTTTTTTTTTAAATCTCTAAAAACCAAACCAAAAATATTCGACAATCAAGCATATTAAAACGAAAAACAAAAACGTAATTTTTAATTCAAATCTCCTCGAGGAATACGACTCCGGAAGTTCAACTGTCATTTGTCCTCAAGTGACTTTAGTTCTAACGGGAATACAAATATTAAAACTGCCCCGTGCTTACAATCGAATCAGATTTTGGCGCCGCTGCCGGGGAGGTTTGACCGACTGTTACGTTGTGTTTGGCGTTCGTGCCTTGAAGATCCTTTCTTTGGAAAGTTTATTTTGTTAAAAATTTAAAAAACCAAAAAATTAAAAAAAAAAAATACAAAAATCCAAAAATATATATTTCCTTCTAAAATTCATAAAAAGCCAAAAATATTTTTCTTTTTCTAAATTTTTTTTATAAAAAATCCAAAAATATTTTTCTTTTCAAAATATTTTTCAAAAATCTCAAAAATATTTCTCTCTTATTTCTTTTTAGTGCATGAGCACACGATCTTCTTCCAACGAACTAAATTCTCCTCTTTCAAATCCCGAAAGATTAATTCGACAAAGAAATCGTTGTGAACCGTCACTTATTAATATGAATAATCAAAACCAAAATCAGGGACCGCCTCCTGCGGGACCCATTCCTCAAAATCCGTCTCCCGATCTCCGAACGATGGAGGAGCTGTGCCAGCCAACTATGAATGGACGGGGCGGACCGATCGCTCCCGTTAACATTCAAGCTACGGATTTCGGACTTAAGAATCATATGATTCAACAAGTCCAACAGAGTTGTCAATACCATGGTTTACCGGGTGACGATGCTAATAAGCATATTGACAAATTCTTGACCGTTACTCAGAGTATGAAGTAAAATGGCGTCCAGCATGACGTCTTTCGCTTGAATCTCTTTCCATACTCTTTGACACATCATGCCACCGCTTAGTTTGATCGTCTTCCAAAGAATTCTATCCATAGCTGGGAGGAGATGGTTTCTAAATTTCTATCTAAATACTTCCCTCCTTCTATGGTCACAAAATTAAGAAACGATATCAGTAACTTCTGACAGCTTCCAGACGAATCTTTATTCGAAGCTTTGTAACCACTGTGAAAATCCCACTTTAAGATAAGCTAGCACTCAGAATATTTACCCTTTTCTACGTGTAAAATTTTTTTATTTTATTTATTTGAATGTATCTCTCATCTTATGTGACGTAGATCACATCATTGATAAACGTGCTCCCACAAGACCTGGATAACAAACCTAATGTTTATTTCATAAACATAACAATATTACAGAATACCATTTACCACTTTACGATAAAATTCTTAACAAAACATTCACTATCTGTATAGAGTTTCTAGGAAACCCTAAAATTTACCACAACACCAAATATGAACAACTAAACATCATAACATAAAAATACAATATATCTGAGTTAATGTACAAGTTCTTAAAGCATCAAAAACCCTAATTCTATTTTATTCCCGATAAAACCCTAATTTCACATAAGTGTTATTTTATGCATTCATTTCATAAACCCTAATTTATTTCTAGAATATTTTTGTAAAATATAAAGTTTACAAGTTATTTAAGCTATAGTACAAGTCAATTATGCATAGAAACATTTATTTGCAAAATCTTTATTTAAATTCCAATTATATTATTTTCAAAGCATAACTAACAAACCATTTATGCATAACTTTTATAAATGATATTTTCTAAACTCCTTAAATATTTTTACAAGTCTTTTAGCCCAGAGTACAAGTGCCTAATGCACAAAGATCATAAATTCCATTTAATTACCTTTTAACTTAATAAAAAGTTACAAATAATTTTTATTACTTAAGTAATTATTAAAACTATATTTTTCTAATTTTCTAAACTTATGTACAACTCATTTAAGCATGTTTTACAATATTCTTAAGCTCATCATATTTTTCCTTCATTTCCTAAATATTTCGATTCATAACAATAACTAAAAGATCATAAATATTTTCTAAGTAATAAAACTCATAAACAAACTAAATCATCCCTCCTCCATAACCTTCCATACAACTCTCTAAAACTCATTGTACAACAACCAAAGCTCACACGCCCCTCCTCTTCCATTTCTAGTTCGATCCCAACTATAACCTAACTAAGCTTACACCCTAAGTATACAGTGAACCTAGTCTTCTTCAAGCCCTCTCCTAAGAACACCTCCACTTGTACACCTTCACCTTCAAGAAGCTATTCCATTGGTAGATAGAAACATTGGACATAAACCGGCCACATCACCCTCTACTTCTCCCTCCTCCTCCACCTATCCATGTGGCATAACTCACCATTTCTGTCAGCCTTTCCATGCATAACATGTCCCCTTATCACCTTCCTACTTAACCCTAATTACCACTACTATAAATAGCAACATAAACTCTCTTCACACTTCACATCCAATCGAACCCAATAACAGAAACAATCCCAAACCACTTCTGTCCTAGCCTCAACTTTAAAACAACCTCACAATAAACCTTGGAAGAACCAGAGAGGAGGAGGAATACTGAGAAACAAGGATCGAACCAACTCAACCTCATAAACCCTAATCGGCTAAACCCTAAGTAAGTCACTTAACTCTCATTTAAATTCAGTCTTACTTACCTTGTATTACTTAAAAAGTATTAATATGTAATCTATAATAACAACCATAATTAAAAACATCAAGTTTTTATTTCATTTCTTTGTTACTGTTACATCAATAAGCTAACACTCTCAAAATGTTCGAACTTTAGTTAAAACAAATCAATAACGAGTAAAATATGTTAAAACTTATCACACAATGTTATAATATACGTAAAAACCTTAGTCAAAAACCCTAGAAACCCTAAAACCCTATCGGGTGGGTTTTGTCTGTGTTTCAGTCGAACCAAGAACGCCCCACAGCCCTACTTTTGGTCTATAAACTGACATACAAACAACTCTGTTAAGTTCTAGTTTTTGGTATTTAAAAAGTCCACCCAGCTAGCTTTATCTGGGAAAAAGAATCAATGAAAACGGTCGAGTACTCATTAAGATATCGAGTCTTGAAATTTGTCTATTATCGCTAAAACTAGAAAACAAGTATCAGTTATTTATTTCTCATTATTTACTCGACCAGTCACTCAACTTCTAGCCTATAGATCGACCACTTAGGGACCATGATAAATTCTAGTTTTTCGTATTTAAGAAGACCACCTAGCTAGCTTTATTTAGAAATAAAAATCAACGAAAATGAATTGTTTTTCAAAGAGATATCGAGTCAAGAATTTGGCTCCATATCGCTAGAGTTAAAAAGAAAAAACCCAGTTATTTATACTCCCATTTTAGTCGACCCAACTTACCATGTTCTAACCTAGATTTCGACCCTTATTAGATCTTTATAAATTCTGAGTTTTTGGCAAACAAAAGTTCATATAGTGAACTATTTTTAGAAAGAAGTACTTTGAAAAACCGTCAAGTGAATCAAAAGTTATTCAAGTTCAAAACTGGTCGTTCGCTAGTCTAGAACCTATTTTCAGAATTTCATTTAAAACCATGTTTCATCACTCGACTTTTGGACTGTTTGTCGAATATCAAACTAACTTTATAAATTATGATTTTCGACATATCTAGAGTCGACCTAGCTGCCTTTTTATAGAAACTGAGAACACGAAAAATCGTTTAGTATTCGTTAAGTTATTCGCGTCCAAAGATCTAGCTAAGTCCAATAATTTCATAAGTATGATTTTTGTTAAATTAAAGTTTTTAGGGTTAATTTTATAAATAAATACTATCAAGGGTATTTTCTGTCAATAACAAATAAAAAGAGGTGAGATTGTCATTTTTGAAATTTAAGGGTAGAAACTGTCATTTTCCAAAAGTCCGGGGTATAAACTGTCATTTGACCAAACCTTAGGGATTAAAGAGTAACTTTTCAAAACCATTATTTTTATCATTCCTATTTTTATTTTTGTTTCCCGATCTAATATTAACGTAATACGTTTATTATATTGACGAATGAATAGAGGAATATATTAAACAAACGAAAGATAATTTTAACGAACAAACAAACAAATATAAGAACGAAAGAAGTAAACAACGAAACGAAACGAATAAAAGAATTATAATCATCAGAAATGATTACTAAATATTGACATAACAACCCAGGTTACTTGTCCGGAGACGTTTATCAACTTTCTGTCATTTTGATTTTCATCCAGACTGCTCAGGTGAGTTCATAGTCCCACTTTTTACTACGTTTTTCTAAACTTGTGGGGAGATACATGCTACTAAAACCGAACACAAGTATTTTTCCGTATGTTTTCCTGATTTATATTGCATAAGTTTAACTGTTGCCTATTTAAAAGTCCCTTTATCATGAATCATTAATCACTTTCGGGTGAGCGCGAATATTATGAATAGATCTATTGGATTGACAATCCCGTTGTGTTGCTGGATAAGTAACCCAATGCATATTATTTGAAAACATTTAATAAAGAGTTTAGGCAGACTCCTACTCGAGGGCATAATTGCTACATTTAATTATGTAGTGATTTACGTCATAGCTTATAACTATGATGTCCATCGTGTTAACGTCTTGCGATTCATGAGACTTAGATGCAATATATAATGATTTACGATATTAACGATTTACGTTTTACTTAGCTTGTGTTCAAATCGATTATTTAACGTTAAACGCTATGGATTCACTCAACCTTTGTGTTGACTTTTTAGCATGTTTATCTCAGGTAACTGGAAGTATGATTTGGCACGGAGTGGCGGTGGACTTTCTTTTAAAAGAGTGTCTGTTTTGTTATCATTCAAATGAATAATATATCATTTATAACGTATTTCGAAACCTCCTGCTGGGACCTTTACATGTAAACTCTGATTTTAATAAATGAATGATAACAAATTATTTAAAACGTCTCTTTTTGAGTCGTTTTCTATTATCATGACTGTAAACTATGAAGTAGCACCCCAAACTTATATTCCGCTGCGTATCTCGAAAATGGGGGTGTTACAGAGTGGTATCAGAGCTCATGGTTATAGAGAACCAAATGTTTTCAAACATTGGACTATAACCGCTTTTCGCAAAAACTTAACCCAAAAGTCCTCCGTGCCACAACGCCACTGAAACGTTACTATTATATGTTTAGTTCTAATTATTTAGCTGCATAGTAACATGTTTATAATTACTGGGTGGTTACAGAACCCTGCCTTTCCTTACCCATTCTATTCCTCTTATGTCGGACTCGGATATTGAAAAATATCTCGACAGTACCGGACATCATGATATTACCTACATCCCCGTCACCTCTACCACGTCCACTTTCCTACATATATGCCGTCAGTTCCTACATCTTTACCTCCGTCTCACTATCATCTATAAGTTTCTATTCCTCATCTGTTCCGTTTAAACTTAGTGAAGAAACTAGGATCATTATCACCCGATATCATGCCTTACCCCGATTACCTACTCTCGACATTCCTACTCCGCTACGAGTATTTGAAGATGGAAGAAAGTTCGCAATCAGCACAGGAGTGACAGCCGACACGACAAGAAGAACAGATTGAGACTGCTTAGGTCATTACGACAAGCTGCCTCTAGAATGCATCGAGGGTATAAAATAAAGAGTTGAAGATTTAGAGGCCATGAAGCAAAAGATGGACGAGAATTGTGAGAGGACAGAGGACCGTCATGAGCAGCTGAGACGAGAAATACCTATGACAAATTGAAGATGTTAGAAGAGAAGAAATGAAGAGAAGAAATGAAGAACTGACGACAGACGAAGACTACTCTTTTGGAGAAAATAGTAGGCAAGAAAGATATTAATAGTAAATACATATCCTCGTCAGCATGATCATCAAACTGAAAAGTTGACTCGGAGGAGTTCTGGTGACCACTCAATCAGATTTATATCTACCAGCTTTTGTACAATATCTTGACCATGAGATATGTAGCATAAATATGACGCTTGTACTAATTTTGTTATATATAACAAGTTAGCAAGTTATTTATGACTATATGTGGTTTTGATTTTGTTGTATTTTGCTGTGTACGGTATCGGTTGACGTGGACCAGTGATGATCATCTTACCTCCGCGTATGATAGTGTTTGGACATGTTATGACCGTATGATTATCATGAGTTTTACCTTGATAATCTCACATGTACAAAATATAAACGTATGTTTTATTATGGTTTTAATAGAAATATGCCTCGCACTTCCCCTGAACCACCCATGTCCCAAGCTGCTATTCGAAAGCTTGTTGCAGACAGTATTGCTGCAGCCTTAGAGAGTCAAGTAGCAGAAATTGCTCGTACTGGAAGCTCAAGCCGACCCAATGGAGATAGTGAGTCAGCTAATGCTCACAAGTGCACCTACAAAGACTTCATGAACTGTAAACCAACTTTCTTTAAGGGAACAGAAGGAGCTACTGAATTAGCTCGTTGGTTTGAACGTACGGAAGTAGTCTTTGTAAGAAGCGGGTGTACCAATGACTGCAAAGTTGCTTTTGCTACGGGAACTTTATTGGAGGATGCCTTGTCTTGGTGGTCTGCTACTTCCCAAACCATGGGAATTGAAGCAGCTCACCAACTGACTTGGGAAGATCTCAAGAAGAAGATGTTGAAGAAGTATTGTCCCCGTACTGAAATTAAGAAGCTGGAGGATGAATTCCACCAACTGGTTGTGAAGGGAATGGATATCAGGACATACAATAGAAGGTTTCAGGAACTTGCTCTCCTGTGTCCAACTGTTGTACCTGATCTCGAGAAATTGCTGGAGAAGTATACGGAAGGATTACCTCGGTGTGTGGAAGGAAATGTTACGGTGTCAAAGCCTCAGTCTTTAGAGGAGGCCATGTCTGTAGCTCAGCAATTAATAGAACGGGAGATAAAGTGCAATTCTATTCAAGGAAATGATGATCACAAGCGAAAGCTTGATGATAGAAGGACCACCCATCACCACAACAAATACCAGCACAACCGTAACCACCATCAACAGAATCACCGACAGGAGACTGCTAAAGCCTATACCGCCACACCTGCTGAGAGGAGTGGGTATGTTGGAAGAAAACCGTCATGTAATCTATGCCTGTTGCACCACTATGGTCCGTGCACTGTTAAGTGTGCAAGGTGTCAGAGGATTGGACATCAGACCAAAGACTGTAGAGCAACAGGAGCCAACCTACAGCCGGTAACTGTAACTTGCTTCGGATGCGGTGAAAAGGGGCATTATAAGAGCCGGTGCCCGAAATCAAAAGACGACCAGAACAATGGTGCCCGCGGAAGAGCGTATGTGTTAGGAGATGGGAACGCACAGCCGAACCAAGACTAGTGCAGGAGAATGAAGACTCGTTAAGATTCCGCCAACGTCAAGTAATGATATCCCTATTTAAGCAGAAGATAAACCTCCGTTAAAGCTAAATAAATCATATCGTAAAACTTTCTAAGCCTATTTCCTATTGTACTCTACCTTAGCTGCGATGGTGTAACGACTATCCGTCTATCGTATGAAATCCTTACCTTGTAATATTTCCGTAATAATCACAATCTACGTTTCTATTCCATTTGATCTGTTCGTAGTCACTACACTGTCATCTTACTAGAAATTCGGTTAACATTAGTTTTGATTATTCCGTAAGAATTCCACTCGAACCCTAGAAATCCCTGACTTATCACTGTAGTATGAACAATAATTTTCTTATTTTTGTGAAAAACAATTATGTTATTATTCTACAAAAACAAAACGTTGATCACTATCTAAAAGTTTTGAAGAAAAATAAGTATCACCATACCTGGACCAAATATCACATCATTCAGTCCTTAGTTATGCATAGCCTGGCCAACTATGTATAATTTAGGAAGAATCATGTCATAAGTGGAACAGTTAACTTTTCAGATTTTCCAATAACAATTTTCATTCAAAAGTAAAATTTTGAGACAAAACAAATTGTTCATACTAATCCCATTTGAGCAACCACAATAGATATCTACAATTGCTACCCATCACCTCTAAGATAAGAAAATCAAGATCGGACAAAATACCCGAACCTTTTCCCACACACCACGACCAACACAGACTGAATCTCGGGACGAGATTCTCTTAACGGGGGGTGACTGTAACCACTGTGAAAATCCCACTTTAAGATAAGCTAGCACTCAGAATATTTACCCTTTTCTACGTGTAAATTTTATTTATTTATTTATTTATTTGAATGTATCTCTCATCTTATGTGACGTAGATCACATCATTGATAAACGTGCTCCCACAAGACCTGGATAACAAACCTAATGTTTATTTCATAAACATAACGATATTACAGAATACCACTTACCACTTTACGATAAAATTCTTAACAAAACATTCACTATCTGTATAGAGTTTCTAGGAAACCCTAAAATTTACCACAACACCAAATATGAACAACTAAACATCATAACATAAAAATACAATATATCTGAGTTAATGTACAAGTTCTTAAAGCATCAGAAACCCTAATTCTATTTTGTTCCCGATAAAACCCTAATTTCACATAAGTGTTATTTTATGCATTCATTTCATAAACCCTAATTTATTTCTAGAATATTTTTGTAAAATATAAAGTTTACAAGTTATTTAAGCTATAGTACAAGTCAATTATGCATAGAAACATTCATTTACAAAATCTTTATTTAAATTCCAATTATATTATTTTCAAAGCATAACTAACAAACCATTTATGCATAACTTTTATAAATGATATTTTCTAAACTCCTTAAATATTTTTACAAGTCTTTTAGCCCAGAGTACAAGTGCCTAATGCACAAAGATCATAAATTCCATTTAATTACCTTTTAACTTAATAAAAAGTTACAAATAATTTTTATTACTTAAGTAATTATTAAAACTATATTCTTCTAATTTTCTAAACTTATGTACAACTCATTTAAGCATGTTTTACAATATTCTTAAGCTCATCATATTTTTCCTTCATTTCCTAAATATTTCGATTCATAACAATAACTAAAAGATCATAAATATTTTCTAAGTAATAAAACTCATAAACAAACTAAATCATCCCTCCTCCATAACCTTCCATACAACTCTCTAAAACTCATTGTACAACAACCAAAGCTCACACGCCCCTCCTCTTCCATTTCTAGTTCGATCCCAACTATAACCTAACTAAGCTTACACCCTAAGTATACAATGAACCTAGTCTTCTTCAAGCCCTCTCCTAAGAACACCTCCACTTGTACACCTTCACCTTCAAGAAGCTATTCCATTGGTAGATAGAAACATTGGACATAAACCGGCCACATCACCCTCTACTTCTCCCTCCTCCTCCACCTATCCATGTGGCATAACTCACCATTTCTGTCAGCCTTTCCATGCATAACATATCCCCTTATCACCTTCCTACTTAACCCTAATTACCACTACTATAAATAGCAACATAAACTCTCTTCACACTTCACATCCAATCGAACCCAATAACAGAAACAATCCCAAACCACTTCTGTCCTAGCCTCAACTTTAAAACAACCTCACAATAAACCTTAGAAGAACCAGAGAGGAGGAGGAATACTGAGAAACAAGGATCGAACCAACTCAACCTCATAAACCCTAATCGGCTAAACCCTAAGTAAGTCACTTAACTCTCATTTAAATTCAGTCTTACTTACCTTGTATTACTTAAAAAGTATTAATATGTAATCTATAATAACAACCATAATAAAAAACATCAAGTTTTTATTTCATTTCTTTGTTACTGTTACATCAGTAAGCTAACACTCTCAAAATGTTCGAACTTTAGTTAAAACAAATCAATAACGAGTAAAATATGTTAAAACTTATCACACAATGTTATAATATACGTAAAAACCTTAGTCAAAAACCCTAGAAACCCTAAAACCCTATCGGGTGGGTTTTGTCTGTGTTTCAGTCGAACCAAGAACGCCCCACAGCCCTACTTTTGGTCTATAAACCGACATACAAACAACTCTGTTAAGTTCTAGTTTTTGGTATTTAAAAAGTCCACCCAGCTAGCTTTATCTGGGAAAAAGAATCAATGAAAACGGTCGAGTACTCATTAAGATATCGAGTCTTGAAATTTGTCTATTATCGCTAAAACTAGAAAACAAGTATCAGTTATTTATTTCTCATTATTTACTCGACCAGTCACTCAACTTCTAGCCTATAGATCGACCACTTAGGGACCATGATAAATTCTAGTTTTTCGTATTTAAGAAGACCACCTAGCTAGCTTTATTTAGAAATAAAAATCAACGAAAATGAATTGTTTTTCAAAGAGATATCGAGTCATGAATTTGGCTCCATATCGCTAGAGTTAAAAAGAAAAACCCAGTTATTTATACTCCCATTTTAGTCGACCCAACTTACCATGTTCTAACCTAGATTTCGACCCTTATTAGATCTTTATAAATTCTGAGTTTTTGGCAAACAAAAGTTCATATAGTGAACTATTTTTAGAAAGAAGTACTTTGAAAAACCGTCAAGTGAATCAAAAGTTATTCAAGTTCAAAACTGGTCGTTCGCTAGTCTAGAACCTATTTTCAGAATTTCATTTAAAACCATGTTTCATCACTCGACTTTTGGACTGTTTTTTTTCGAATATCAAACTAACTTTATAAATTATGATTTTCGACATATCTAGAGTCGACCTAGCTGTCTTTTTATAGAAACTGAGAACACGAAAAATCGTTTAGTATTCGTTAAGTTATTCGCGTCCAAAGATCTAGCTAAGTCCAATAATTTCATAAGTATGATTTTTGTTAAATTAAAGTTTTTAGGGTTAATTTTATAAATAAATACTATCAAGGGTATTTTCTGTCAATAACAAATAAAAAGAGGTGAGATTGTCATTTTTGAAACTTAAGGGTAGAAACTGTCATTTTCCAAAAGTCCGGGGTATAAACTGTCATTTGACCAAACCTTAGGGATTAAAGAGTAACTTTTCAAAACCATTATTTTTATCATTCCTATTTTTATTTTTGTTTCCCGATCTAATATTAACGTAATACGTTTATTATATTGACGAATGAATAGAGGAATATATTAAACAAACGAAAGATAATTTTAACGAACAAACAAACAAATATAAGAACGAAAGAAGTAAACAACGAAACGAAACGAATAAAAGAATTATAATCATCAGAAATGATTACTAAATATTGACATAACAACCCAGGTTACTTGTCCGGAGACGTTTATCAACTTTCTGTCATTTTGATTTTCATCCAGACTGCTCAGGTGAGTTCATAGTCCCACTTTTTACTACGTTTTTCTAAACTTGTGGGGAGATACATGCTACTAAACCGAACACAAGTATTTTTCCGTATGTTTTCCTGATTTATATTGCATAAGTTTAACTGTTGCCTATTTAAAAGTCCCTCTATCATGAATCATTAATCACTTTCGGGTGAGCGCGAATATTATGAATAGATCTATTGGATTGACAATCCCGTTGTGTTGCTGGATAAGTAACCCAATGCATATTATTTGAAAACGTTTAATAAAGAGTTTAGGCAGACTCCTACTCGAGGGCATAATTGCTACATTTAATTATGTAGTGATTTACGTCATAGCTTATAACTATGATGTCCATCGTGTTAACGTCTTGCGATTCATGAGACTTAGATGCAATATATAATGATTTACGATATTAACGATTTACGTTTTACTTAGCTTGTGTTCAAATCGATTATTTAACGTTAAACGCTATGGATTCACTCAACCTTTGTGTTGACTTTTTAGCATGTTTATCTCAGGTAACTGGAAGTATGATTTGGCACGGAGTGGCGGTGGACTTTCTTTTAAAAGAGTGTCTGTTTTGTTATCATTCAAATGAATAATATATCATTTATAACGTATTTCGAAACCTCCTGCTGGGACCTTTACATGTAAACTCTGATTTTAATAAATGAATGATAACAAATTATTTAAAACGTCTCTTTTTGAGTCGTTTTCTATTATCATGACTGTAAACTATGAAGTAGCACCCCAAACTTATATTCCGCTACGTATCTCGAAAATGGGGTTTTACAAGCTTAGGAACGTTACAAAGTTTCGATTGACCGGTGTCCTAACCACAATATGTTACCCGTTACAATCATAGATACATTCTATAACGGGTTAACTTTGAGACACTGAGATACAATCAATGCAGCTGCTGGAGGCACCTTTATGAAAAGGCGGCCCGAAGAGTGTTACGATTTTATCGAAAATATGACCGCTCACCACAATGACTGGGATACCTCAGCTCAAAGGGGCGAGTCATCTAGATCTATCACTTCTTCTCCTGAACTAGCAGCCATGGCTAAGCAAATTGAAGAAATGAACAAAATTTTTCTAAGAATGAGCCAAATTAATCAGCAAGCTTATGTTATCAATCCCGGTTGTGAGACTTGTGGTGGTCCACATCATTATTCCGAGTGTCAAGCCGCCTGTGGCTTCACTCAAGGAGACGTATATGCTGCTACGGGATTCTTTAATGTGGGAGGTAATTCTTACAAACCATAAGCTCAACTTGATAAGCTTATAAGCCAAAAAAAAGTAAGCTTATGATGGCTTTACTGAATTTACATAAGCACAGTAGATAAGCCAACACAAACACGCCCTAAATATCATCCTTGCTCAAATCCACAAAGCTAATTAATTCCAAACTTCCAATCATTCAAATACAAATGATCACTTACTTTCAAAATGCATATCCACAAAGCTAATTAATTCCAAACTTCCAATCATTCCAAACATACCTTTCTTTTAACCATAAAACAGCGTCGAATCGGTCCAACATCACTAAACGTCTCTTCCAGCTGCAAAATTTCAATTTTATTATTCAAACAACTACTGATTAATTTTCACACAATTACACCTACATATGTAAACTAACATACAGTTATATCAATTAGTACTAAACATAGCGACACTGTGTTACCTGTGAATTAGTGAAAGTGTAGGGCAGGTTGTTAACGAATACGGTGGCCGGACTGTGTTCACCGGCGTCGTGCTTCTTATTCTTCCCCATTAATTTTGGTTTGGTTTGACCTAATTATTTGACCTAATTTTGGTTTGGTTTGACCTAATTATGTTATCAATCCCGGTTGTGAGACTTGTGGTGGTCCACATCATTATTCCGAGTGTCAAGCCGCCTGTGGCTTCACTCAAGGAGACGTATATGCTGCTATGGGATTCTTTAATATGGGAGGTAATTCTTACAAACCACAAGGAAACCGTAATCTCTTAAGCTATCGTTCCAACAATTATCTTGGACCACCCGGTTTCAATCAAGCTGATAACTCTAATCTGAACAATCAAAATTTTCAAAACAGAAATAACCAAAATCAGTTTCAAAATCGTTCTAATCAAGGGTTTAATCAAAACAACCGGGGACAAAATTTTAACCAAGGTTATAACTTCAATCAAAATCAAGGATTTAATCAAAATTAAGGTCAAAATTTCAACTAAAATCAAGCTCAGACGCATTTTAACCAAGCTCCAAATACTCCATCTACGGATGAGTTATTAAGACAACATATGATTGCGTCTGAGGCTAAGTTTCAATGATTAGCAAATCAATTGACAAAAAATGGAAAAGGCTTTAAATGAAAGTCCTCAAGGTGGGCTTCCTAGCAACACCATCACAAATCCTAGGGAAGACCTTAAAGTAATTACCACACAGAGTGGTCTTACTTTGGCTGGACCCTCAGTTCCACCACCTACTCCTTCTTCTTCTTCTAAGGAGGTGGAACGAGACCCGGAGACGACCATGGACCAGGTGCACATTTCAAATCCAGAAAGTACTGCACGAGTCCCACTTCCGGTAATCCAGCTGACTCCCGTTTCTAAACCAAAAGAGATCCTTGAGCGAAACCCTCATCAACCTCCCATTCCTTATCCTTCGAGGTTGAACAAGGAAAAGCTACAAGACAAATCTGATATCCAAATACACAAGTTCTTGCAAATGTTCAAGAAACTTCACATCAATATCAGTTTTGCCGAGGCTTTAGCTCAGATGCCAAAATACGCTAAAATGTTGAAAGTTCTCCTTACGAATAAGGAGAAACTTCTAGAATTGGCTAATACTCATCTTAATGAGAATTGTTCAACGGTCCTCCTTAAAAAATTACCCAAGAAACTTGGAGACCATGGGAAATTCCTCATTCCTTGTGATTTTGGCGAGCTTGAGGGATGCATGGCCCTATCCGATCTAGGTGCCAGCATCAATTTGATGCCTCTTTCTGTATGGGAAAAGCTAAAGCTTGGTGAACTGAAACCCACTCGAATGACCTTCGAACTAGCTAATCGATCGGTTGCTTACCCGGTTGGTATAGCTGAGGACGTCTTCGTACAAGTGGGAAAGTTCACATTCCCTGCTGACTTCGTTGTTGTAGACTATGAAGTCGATCCTCGTGTTCCCCTTATCTTAGGGAGACCTTTCTTGAGGACGGCTCGTGCTTTAATTGATGTCTACGAAGAAGAAATAACTATAAGAGTCGGTGATGAAAAGTTGGTCTTAAATATTGGGAATACTTTGAAATATCCTAATAAGCATGAGTCAATCCATCGGATTGATACCATTGACACGACATGCGAGGATCATTTCCATGAAGTGTTAAATGTTCAAAGATCAATTAATCCATTGAGTGGCAGTCCCACTCCTTCCACTGTTTTTGTTGTCGCGTCTCTCTCCCCGTCTCTTACCCCCTTCGGGGATAGTGATTTTCTCTTGGAGGAGACCGACACTTTCACTACAAAAAAACAGGCTTTCAGAGACTGAAAAATCAGTCTCCGATACACCATGATCAGTTACGGATGGTCTATCAAGGACTGATTTTGCTAGTCACTAATCAGTTATAGAAGCTTAGTTACGGAAAGTGACGTTATCAACTGAAATTCAGTCCTTGTTGTATCGAACCAACGAGGACCAGAGATCAGTCACCAAAATAAAAAAGTCAGTCCTTATTTCTATGGGTTGGTATCATGTTATTTCAGTCCCCAATGCATATTATCGGCGACTGAAAAGTCAGTCGCCAATACTATGTTTGATCAGTTACTAACACATGGATTTAGGGACTGAAAATTAGTCCATAAACATTGTTTATAGTCCCTAATACGTTTCGTTGTTTTATAGATTACCGTACCAAATCAGTCTCTAATAATAGGATTTAAAAACTGATTAGTCTCCGATGAAAGGCTTTAAATACTGATTGTTAGTCACAAAAAATAGATGAATTAGTCCTTAATTTGTTTTTCTAGTGACTGAAAATTAGTTTCAAAATATATGTTAATCGATAACAGTTGTAATCTGGACGAAAAAATAATTGGATTTCAATATAAATACCATCATGCGGCCTCTTGCAAGTTATACAGACCAATTATATTGGAAAAGTGTTGCAAGAAACACTTGAATATTATAAGAACTGATACAAAACAAACTTTAGATCAATCTATGGCCATTGGAGTGATTCTTCTTTTTGCTGGCTTACTTGCAGAGAGTACTTGTTGATGCTTGTTTTACGTTCGGTTTCTCTGTTGAAGTCACTAAACTTAGTCTTGCCGGTTCTTCTCGTGGTTTATCTGTTTCCATTTCCTGAGTATCAGAAGCATTATTAACAATGTCTTTCTCTTTTCCAATCTCTTCTGTTATTTCCTTGCTGACCATATTATCAACTGCCATAGTTTTCTGATCTGCTGCAACTTGCTTATCGCCTGACGAGAATATAGCAAAATGACATAAATAACATATTTGAATAGAAAAAAGGCAAACAATATCTAATGTAAGAGCTTAGAAACAAGAAAAGGAACCTGAAAAAGAGACGGGTACTCCCAGTTCAGTGTCTCAAATTCTACAAGTGTACAATAACCGTCCTGGGAAGACAACGCCAAGAACTTGGCTGTGGGTGACCTGTATTGCACAAATTTGTAGGATGGTATTAATACAAAAAGGCATTTTGATGTCCAACAAAAAGATCTTTTTAATTGCCCATCAACATCATTGGTACAAAAAAATTTACTGATGCAGCCTATTACTTATATTATCTTATCTGCAGGAAGGCAAGTCTTTACTGAGATCATTTTGATCATATGTACCAAGATAGCCCAAACGATCTAGAGTAGAAACGCTAAAGCTGGTTTCTTCTATTTCCAGAGGACGCAGAATATTTATTAGATAGCAGTGGATTATAAGCAAAAGTGCATAAGAGATTTTATACCATTACCTGGTACAAGTAGCATCGATTAAAAGTATAAACTACCATTACCTCAAGCATGAGCTGGCAGAAACCATTTGCTTCCAATATTCGTATATCAGTGTCTCTATGTTCATGAAAAAGGCTGGTAATGTGTCAATAAGGCCTTCAACAAGGATTCGGAGTATCTTGTCAAGCAGGAGCTTACAACCAGCAGACACCTGCAATCAAGGTTCCATCTTAATAAATTCATTTGCGAACACATCAGAACTTTTTTTTTAATGTTACCCGAAAATTTGGACATGCATATAAAGAATGCCCATAATATGGAAGTACTAAAGCCTCTGAACGACCAGCATAAGTTTAAAAGGTCTGAGAAAAGCATCAATTTCAGAAAAGTATTACCAGATGTAATCATCTGTGGTAGAATCCGACATATTGTTAAGGTTTGCAGATTGATGGTCACACTTTTGAGCATGAGCCTCACGGCCTTGGTTTCTACACTTGATCCTTAGTCTCATAGGCATTATCTGCAATTACAAAACAAATTGAATCCAGCGTATGTATCTTTCATGATTTGAAACACGCATTAGAGAAAAAAACAATAAAACTGCAATGATGATGCACAACAGAAAGATTTGTTTTACATTAAGTGATTCAGCTTGGTGTTCTATCAGTCAGCACAAATGTAACTTAAAACTCTAGATACAGATGGAAAAAGAACTAAAAAAATTAACTTAGAAAGTCCAAATCAGGTTATAGATTAAAGATATTTCTGAAAGATCCACAATAGTACAATATATATGAAGCAGTTTCTATTCAATAAATTAACATGGTCCTAATATCATTACTTGATATAGTAAAGATTTGTTGAGGTCAATAAGATAGTCATCACTACATGTTTGAAACTTTTAAAAATTGACTTTAGCAGCTCATATTGAAAGAAGAGCGAGCTTTGACTAACAGAAACAACCTGGAAGGCCCTAAAAATTTTCAAATATAGCTTTGAACTCTCCCCATTTACATAAAACTCATGGTTATTATGACCAAAGTTTCCTGCTGATCAAATAATACCTGCATAAGAGTCAGATCCAGCACCTTTGGATACCAGTGTTCTGATGACCTGTTGCAAAGGTGAAATATAAGCCACTAAAACTGTGGGTATAGTGGTATACATGGATCAGAGAGAACATTTACACAGAACCTTTCTTGAAATCCCTTCGGCTACTCTCATTCTAGTGAAATCAGAAGGATCAGATCGAACGCCCGGTCCATGTGAAAAAGCCACCTCGTAAGGTCCAAAAAAGTCAGTTGGTGTCATGAAGTTGCCAGCATTTTATCAACCAAAGAGTGATATATATGAATTAGTATAGTGTCATGTCAGTTACTTCTTTTCACATTCCATCAAAAACTCAATTTGATGGACTAGAGCTTATAGCTTATTAAGTCCATAAACTCAAGTTGATATGCCCATTCCATCAAAAAGGCGGCCTTAATCCGCGTTTTCAAATCCTTATAAGCCAATAGGCCCATTAAAAAAGCTAATCCAGCACTAAGTGGAATTCAAATTTGAAATAACTTAATATCTTAAAAAATCATTAACAAACCCAAGATAACACTCTTTTGCACCAGTAACAGCACCATACATGCTATATAGCTCCTATTTATTCCAATATTATCCTATATATCCGAAATAATATCATAATAAAATTGAACTATAATTATATAGGAGCTTCATATTCAAGTCCACATGATAAACACTAATAAAGATCAAATTTGACATTTTCACATCGACCCATACAGACTTCAGCGACTAAATTCAACTTCCAAGTCTTTTGGGAATAAGCTATTACAGGCTTCTCTCTCGCACAGAAAACTTATCGCAGAGCTTAATATTTATCTGTGCTGCCAAATATGGACAAAAGAGAAATTGGTTGCTAAGCCATAAAAATGATAAATTTGACTAAAACCAAGTGATGCATCATGCAGGGAGTAATAAAATGACAGGGGAGAAGAGGTATAATAAACAAAGAATACCACAAAAGACACAAATAGGTAAGTGCATGCCCATGTGTTTGAAACTTTGAATATGTGTGGGTGTTGTCAGCAAGTCTAGGATGACGTCAACCGGTGAATTATAGATTATAAGCTTCTTTCCGACAGCTATCTTAATTTAATTCTGAAGTGAATGAAAAAATCTCAACCATGTATGCAGTTACTGGATCTCGTCTTTTTGACTTTTTATACGAGTGTTTTGTTTAAAAGTCCCATGATTTAGCACGCGTGATGTCATGATGCTTCCCAGCAAAACACGTCATAACTGCTACATATGTATCTCATCTAATTGTTTATAGTTTCTTCATTCTTAATAGTCTACTTGAATCTCAAATGCATGTTACTCAATAAGTGATCACAATGGTTTGCCTAATTTACTAATGTCATTTTAAGGCTTAAACCAACACAAGGTAGAGCTAAATGAAACTGAGATTTTCATCTTCAGTTGCTTTCTTGCGATTTTTGTAATCACGGCGTTCATGCATAAGGTTATTGGATGATCCTATGATGTATTCTAGGTCTAAGACATAACATTGCAAAGTGTATAACGCAAAGACAAAACACAAAACAGTATTACAGGTATAACAGAAAGACCACAATAACTTACGGGTAAAGGCAAATGTGAGTATCACATTCAGAAGGAAGTGTACCTTATTAGCACAGTCTACTCACGCCATTAATATAATCCCTGGATGAGCAGCATTAGGTCCATTAAAAATTCTAGCAACCTTTTCATACTGGGGCTGCAAGATTAAAGTTAAAACGATAAGCAACACAACAAAACCATGAGTCATGGTGAATGAATAAAATATGAAATACCTTATAATTTCTGCAAGCTGGGCACCTACAAAAAAGTAATAATCACAAATAATTAGAGCTATAAATAGACATTGGGGAATCCAATTACACTACAATCAAACCAGATATAATATGTATCACTCAAAGCAGACATGGACACAATATGGCTGAATATGTTATAATCACCCGAGTCCAAGAGCCAGCATATACTTTAAGCCATCCTACATAATATCAAACTTAAACACATAATGTGGGGAATACATCTAAAATTATTCGTGCTTATGTATGTTTTGAAAAGCTCATAAGCTCACTTTCTTTGGCTTGTGAACTTATCAAGTTGAGCTTAGCTTATTTAAAACCATAAGCTCAACTTGATAAGCTTATAAGCCAAAAAAAAGTAAGCTTATGATGGCTTTACTGAATTTACATAAGCACAGTAGATAAGCCAACACAAACACGCCCTAAATATCATCCTTGCTCAAATCCACAAAGCTAATTAATTCCAAACTTCCAATCATTCAAATACAAATGATCACTTACTTTCAAAATGCATATCCACAAAGCTAATTAATTCCAAACTTCCAATCATTCCAAACATACCTTTCTTTGTAACCATAAAACAGCGTCGAATCGGTCCGACATCACTAAACGTCTCTTCCAGCTGCAAAATTTCAATTTTATTATTCAAACAACTACTGATTAATTTTCACACAATTACACCTACATATGTAAACTAACACACAGTTATATCAATTAGTACTACACATAGAGACACTGTGTCACCTGTGAATTAGTGAAAGTGTAGGGCAGGTTGTTAACGAATACGGTGGGCGGACTGTGTTCACCGGCGTCGTGCTTCTTATTCTTCCCCATTAATTTTGGTTTGGTTTGACCTAATTATTGGGGCGGGATATAATGAAAATATTTTTGGGGGAAAAGGATGAGTGTGATTGAAATCTAAAAAACTGATTTTGATTTTTGGGTTAAAATTGGGGCGGGATATAATGAAAACATTTAGGAGGAAGTAATGAAAATATTTAGGAATTTAGGAGGAAGACTAGTCGGAGAATTGGAGGGATTAAAAAAGTGATTTTGATTTTTGGTGAAAATTGGGGCGGGATATAATGAAAATATTTTGGGGGAAGATTTTTTTAAAACTAATTTAAGGAATAAAATGTATGATCACAAAATGTGTGACTATATGTACTGGATTTTGGCTACACTTTAATAATGTGTGACAAAACTTTTAGTGTGACCATATAGCTATTTGGTCACACTGTTTGGTCACATTGTTGAAGTGTGTGACATATATTTGTCACTTCTAAATGCATATCGTGACTAATGCTTCAAACTTACTTTTCAGTTGTGACACATTTCAAATTCATGTGTGGCTAAATTTTCAACAAAAACTAGCAGTCACGTTTAAATAATGTGTGACAAGCTTGAGTATATGATTTAGCCACATACACAATTACTTCGTGTGACCATATATGGATTTTGGTCACACTTTTCAATTTTGTGACGTATATTTGTCACATATGTATATATATAGTGTGACTAACGTTTTAAACTTATTTGTATCTGTCACACGTCCCAAATTATAAGTGACTAAAAAATAAAACTAAAAATTACCAGATATGTATAGTCACGAAAATATTCAAATGTGTGGCTGTAGCCTCAGATGTAATTCCGAAATGGTCACACAAGTCGGATCAAGTGTGGCTGTTTATTTTATTCTGGTACATTTAGTCACACAAATAAGTTATTGTGTGGCCGTTCAAAATACCACATGTGTGACCGTAGGCTAAATCTGTACTAGTGTCATATGCGTTGGGTTATAGTTGCTTAGAGTGTCATGTCATGACAAATCCATGACTGTTGACAATGGGTAATTAACATGGGTAATGGGTCATGTGCATTAGGTTGTAGTGGCTTATAGTGTCATGCTATCGACCAATACATGACTGGTGATCGACAATGGGTAATTAACATGGGTCATGGGTCATGCGCATTGGGTTATAGTGGCTTATAGTGGAATGGAACCCATGCATGACCGGTGACAATGGGTAATTAACATGGGTCATAGGTCATGTGCATTGAGTTGTAGTGACTTATAGTGTCATGTTATCGACTAATACATGACTGGTGATCGACAATGGGTAATTAACATGGGTCATGGATCATGTGCATTGGGTTGTAGTGGCGCTTATAGTGTAATGGAACTCATGCATGACAGGTGATAATGCCTAATTCACATAGGTCATGGGTCATGTGCGTTAGGTTTTGTAACTAAGACAAATACTATACAACATTTTTATACGTTTTGTATTTTTTTTTTAATGTTTTCATCCGTTTTGTTAGTGCAAGCAGTCTCGTTGGGGAGATTGCTAGTGCAAGCAATCTCGTTTGTTTTGATTGATGACAAACATATAACTTGATACATAACGTAAAATGTACAAGTTACTTGTAATCATATCTTGTCTCAACATACATTCAACACCTCTCAAGTCCTCATATGATACAACACAGGTTCGTACATGTTTGTTATGTAGCATTATGATCAAACCCTTAACAAACCATTTAGAATGTTTAAAATACGGTTAGGTAATTAAGTATTTTAAAAAGGCTAATCATTCTACTTAGAACCTCATTTTACATGTTACATGATCTCTAGGATACATGTTACATACATATACACATTACAAAGTTCACTAGGAATAACATATACAAGTTTACATGTTTATTTCTTAAAATGGAAACTTTATTAGTTAAATATTAGGATGACATCATGGCATGCATCATGAATGATATCTTGGATAGATTTTGTAATATCTTGTTTAGATTCTCAAGTTACATAGTTGACATTTGAAGATTTCATAAGATTTGGCTAGATATGCAAGATATGGAAAGATACATCAAAATCTATTAGCTGTCATTTTGACGGATCCAAATTAATACAAAGACGGATCCCTTTTTAGGGATCCGCCGGATCCGTGGGGTGATTTGCTTGTTTTCCTATAATTAGTAAACACATGGTTTTACACACATGGTTTTAGTCTTACACATGGTTTTAGTTGTACACATGGTTTTAGTTTTACACATGGTTTTACACATGGTTTTGCACATGGTTTTGTACATGGTTTTACACATAGTTTTACTATAAATAGTAGCCATGGTTTTACACATTGATCATCAAACTAGAACATACATTCCCTCACTCATTACACACATTTAGATCAGTAGCAAACCATGTAGATTCATACATTAATCACCCATTACATAATGATCATAATGTTACTAACTTTCATTATGTTGTAAGCATACATTGTTAATGATCCTGTGAAGCAAGCTCAAGATCATGAGACATCATCCATAGCATACTTCATGATCCACCAAGAAGATCTTAGTTGCATATATGAAGATCCATCACAACAAGTTTAGGGAGCTTGTGATCTTCATACATTGAAGGCTTCCGATCAATGGAAGTTCATATAGTGTAGGCATTCATATCCATGATATACTTATGTCATGGATCATTGTTGTAACCATCATTGTATCATTTAGATCAGTAGAGTGTGGTTAGTGCTTTAGTCCTTAAAGCACAAAGAGAGTAGGGAGTGGTTGTACCCGTGTAAAGAACTCGACATCTAGCTTAGTGTCGGTAAAGTAATTAGGCGACGTCAGGTTGGTTCTACCTTGTGAAAGAACCCGGTGTTTAGCTTAGTACCGAAAAAGGAAGTAAGCGACGTGTAAAGGTTTTCTCCGCCTAAGAAAGGGAGCTTGTTGATCTAGTGAAGTAACTCTCGAGTTGGGTACTCGGGGAGTGGAGTAGGGCGGAGAGGAGCTCCGTGACCGAACCACTATAAATCATCGTGTTCGGTTTGCGCTTTCTTTTACTTATCTCTTTACTTTTATATTTGCATTATGTGATTGCTTGTGTTGTGATTATGTGATAATACTTGTGTGACAACTTGGTAGACATAAACTACAACAGACAGTGTTCATATTAGAACTAGCCGAATTGGAAATTTGATACAACAAGTTTTAAGTTTTAAAATGGTAAACGTATTCACCCCCCCTCTACGTTTTCACACGTTTGTAACGTTTTTCGTCATGTGCATTAGGTAAGGAAGCCTGAATGTGGAGTTCCCAAGGCAGGATATGTTGCTTGGGATTAGCTTGATCCATTTCGAGAAACTGGTATAGTATTTATAAGGAGACCTTTAGGGGTGTGAGAACCCGTAAAGGCAATATGATGGTCCACGTGGTGTGTAAAGTAGAGTGCGTTGATTGGCTATATGCCTATATGCAACTTTCTTGTTATTATCTTGAATGGAAGTGGTGTGTATAGTATAGTGGATTGACGATTGCTATAGGCACCACGACTTCTTATATATGGTAAGAACGTAATAGTCGTTTCTTTAAAAGGGATGTCGCGCTCGATGAAGCAATTGATTGATGTCATTATCCCGATTACACGTCTTAAATTGTCAACACTCAAAATGAAAGCCATCGGTGAATACTAAAGATGTTATGAACGTCTGAAACTTGAATTCTGCTAGAGTTCCCATGTCACGGGGGTATAAACCGAGGTTTCGTGCGTGAACCCCTAAGTGTTACACATAAATAGCAATCTGTAAATAGGTTTATATACAAACTTACAATTACTAACAATGATACAAATATATGTAGGTCTTAAAAACAAGTGTAGTACATTACAATATATAGAACCGTATATTCTGTCGGTAACCCATTTTCGTCCGTTTTTGTCAGTTTTTATCTGTTTTTGTCCGTTTTTATACGTTTTCGTCTGTTTTTTACATTTTCATCCGTTTTCATACATTTTCGTCCCTTTTTTACGTTTTTATACTTTTTTGTCCATTTTTTTACGTTTTCGTCCGTTTTTTACGTTTTCGTCCATTTTTTTACGTTTTTATATATTTTCATCCATTTTAGTCCGCTTTTTTTACGTTTTTATATGTTTTCATCCATTTCGTCCGTTTGTATACGATTTCATCCGTATTTTTATGTTTTCATCAGTTTTTGTCTGTTATATTTTAACGTTTTTATACATTTTCATCCGTTTTAGTCCTTTTTTTTACGTTTACGTCCATTTTTATACGTTTTCATCCGTTTTTTACGTTTTCGTCTGATTTTAAATGCTTTCGTCCGTTTTTAAACGTTTTAGTCCGTTTTAATCTATTTTTATACATTTTAGTCTTAGCTATGATGTCCATGTATTAGGGACTGAGTTGTAATTCAAATTCAGTCACTAACAAATTTCCCTCCAAACTTTTTTTATTGCGCAAACATATTTGTAACTGAATTTTAGTCTTAGGTATGATGTCCATGTAATAGGGACGCAGCTATGACTGAAATTCAGTCACTAAAAAATTTCCCTCCAAACCTTTTTATTGTGTAGACATATTTGTAACTGAAACTTAGTCTTAGCTATGATCTCCATGTATTAGGGACCGAACTGTGACTATAATTCAGTCACTAACAAATTTTCCGCCAAAATTTTTTATTGCGCAAATATATTTGTAACTGAAATTTAGTTTTAGATATGATGTACATGTACTAGGGACTGAATTGTCACCCTTATTCAGTCACTAACAAATTTGCCTCCAAATTTTTTTCCCGTACAGGCATATTAGTAACTGAAATTTAGTCTCAGATATGGGGTCACTGAATCGAGGACTGATTTTTAGTCGCCTCAATCAGTCAATAAAAGGTCAGTCCTTAAAAGTATCAGTAACTGATGTTTCAGTTACCGATGCTATGTATCAGCGACTGATATATCAGTCCCTAGAAATTCAATCTCTGAAAGCCTTTTTTTTTTGTAATGTTTTCTTGCTCTTGATGATTCAATTTCTCCGGAAATTGATAATGGAATTTATGATTCAGAGGGAGATATTCTTTTTCTTGAACAATTGTTAAATGATGATTTGACAAAAGATCTCCCTCCGAAAGAGCTTGAAAATGACGAGACCAAAAAGGCTAAATCTTCCGTTGAAGAGCCTCCTGAAGTAGAACTTAAAGACTTACCTTCCTTCTCGAGTACGCGTTTTTAGAGGGAACTTCAAAGTTACCTGAATTATCGCTAAAGACTTGAGGGTGAGGAAAAGGACGAGCTTATTAAGGTTTTAAAGTCACAAAACGAGCAATTGCTGGAAAATATCTGACATCAGGGGCATTGATCTAATTTTGCACCCACAAAATATTGATGGAAGATGACTTTAAACCTGCTGTCCAGCACCAGAGAAGGGTAAATCCAAAATTCATGAAGTCATTAAAGAAGAAGTTATCAAACTTCTCGATGCTGGATTGATTTACCCTATCTCGGATAGTTCTTGGGTTAGTCCTGTGCACGTCGTACCCAAGAAGGGGGGTATGACGGTGGTTACTAATGATAATAATGAGTTAATTCCGACCAGATTGGTCACGGGTTGGCGTGTTTTGTACGATTATCAAATTAAATGATGCCACCCGTAAAGACCATTTTCTCTTCCTTTCATGGACCAATGCTAGAACGTTTAGCTAGGAATGAATTCTATTGTTTTCTTGATGGTTTTTCTGTTACTTTCAAATTCCTATCGATCCAAGACCAAGAAAAGACACATTCACCTGCTTTAGGGACATTTGCATACCGTAGGATGCCTTTCGGCCTTTGCAATGCCGGGAACTTTTCAAGGTGTATGGTCGCAATCTTCATGATATGATTGTGGAAACTCGTTTAGACCTTCTTCCCTGTACTAAAACTAGTTACGTGATCGTTTATAGGCTCTAGGCTGTTAAGCCTTTGATCTAGGATTTAACTATGACAAGTATATGATAATATTGACGAAATATTCTATGAACGAATACAATACTATCACAACAAGGTTTTGCCAAACTTTCTCTTTGTTATTAAACTCAGCCCCAATACTACTTGATCATTAGTAATACGGTTACACTCTAACAGGGATCAATGATCCTTGAGGCTTAACAAACCTAAACAACATTAGACCCCATGTCTAACGTTCCCACACACACTCTTTAAGTGCTCTTACATTTTAACACAACTTTGTGTTGTTGTAATTTGAGAGTACGAAGCACTTTGGTGTTGATTGTTTCAATCACAACCAAGACACACTTTTATCTAAGGGGTAAGATCTTCCTTTTATAACATAAGGAAAGATCTTTTACAACTTGATAAGCTTAGTCATCCACTTGCTTTAACATGTGTCAAGTCAATAAGATACAACTTGTATCTTGAGTGTTCAACTTGATGACTTGATAAAATATCTAGATATTATATTTGTATAAACATGACTCATACAAAATAATATCTTCTTCGTTCTTATCTTTGTAGCAGCAGAGTGACTCATTGATTCAGCAGCAGACTCTTTGCACTAGCAGCAGCTTGTTGTACTGGCAGTATCTTCATATACTAGCAGTACCAGCAGTACCTTGCTCTGAACCAGCAGTACCTTGTTGCACTAGCAGTACCTTCCATTTTGAACTGGCAGTACCTTGCTTGAACTAACAGTACCTTTAAAATACACTAGCAGTACCTTGTTAACACTAGCAGCAGGTTGTTTATGCCTAGCAGCAGTTTGATACTTAGCGTATTTTGCTTATCATTTCAGTATAGTATATGTTTCATTCTTCTTGTTTGTGATCATCAAATCTATGGAATATTTAATTCCTTACAATCTTCCCCTATTTGATGATTACAAAACAAACACATTCTTGTACGAATTTCCCTAGACGAAGTAGAGAAATTGAGATAACTAAATCTCACCATGAATGAAACTATACTGTCTTCCCCTTAATCTATGCTATCCACCACGTCTCTTCCCCTTTTTGTTATCAACAAAATAGAAAAAGTATACAAATATGATTTTTACAACTACAAACTAATACTAATCAATAGTAGTAAGAATCAATAACTTTCCCTTGTGGTGTTGCACAA
This sequence comes from Artemisia tridentata subsp. tridentata, assembly GCA_021014915.2. Taxonomy (NCBI): domain Eukaryota; kingdom Viridiplantae; phylum Streptophyta; class Magnoliopsida; order Asterales; family Asteraceae; genus Artemisia; species Artemisia tridentata. Next base: position 323,252,438 of record CP139506.1, on the reverse strand, counting down.
ATACAATAAATGGTTATACATCTAAACATTTAAGCTTCCCCTGAAACCCATATGTTAACCATTTCTTGATTCTTCAAATCTGTAGGCTTTTATGACTGATGAAGAAAAACCAACCATTACTAACTTGTTGATGAAGCTGAATAAACCAACCTTGTGTCTTATATCTTGTACTAAATCTGACTTTGAACTTATACTAACACCATATAAGTAGATCGAAATCTCTTGATAAAATCCTCATCTTCAATGAGACACTGAGCACTACAAAGTAACTCCTTTAAGTGATAGTTAACTAGGTCTTCGTCCATCCTCCCCTTGACCTATGAAAACTAGATTTAACAAGTCATCGCCATAATTATTGAAGCACAAACAAGTTATCTTTTCTTCCAAAGATATGACAAAACACAATCTTGAAAAATTCAACCTCAACTTCAAATAAGCAACAAATGACCTTTTTCACCAATAATAATTTGATAAACAAGCCTTTATATCTTTTAAGAACCAACTCTCTTCTGTGTGTGATTCTTCCCCTTTGTGTGTGTAAACCAAGAAAGAAAAACTAAAAATTCGACCATACCTCAACTATTTCTGCAGTAGTTTTCAACGATGCATATCTTGCAACCTAAGGCTCATATTGAAGATCCCTCCGGTGAGAATCTACCTTGATATACCAAGAACCTTCAACAAAAATTTCAGCCCGATCCAACGGTTAACGAAGGAGCTATAGCCTTTGCAAAACTGCTCTGCAGAAAGCTGCGAAAAATTTAAGCAAAAACGAATTTTTCTTCTTTCTTCTATAAAACCTTTTCTTTTCCTAGATCCAGAGCCCCCCGGCTCTGATACCAACTATGGAAAATCGTTTTAGTCCTAACTAACTAACAACTAAGTTTCGTTGATCGTTTATGGGCTCTAGGGTTTTAAGCCTTTGACCTAGGATTTCTGCGTTTAAAGAACAATGATAATATTGGCGGAATATTCAATGAAGAATACAATACTATCACAACAAGGTTTTGTCAAACTTCACTGTTTGTTATTACTCTTAAGCCCCAATGCTATGTGATCAAATATAGCACGATTACACTCTAATCAGGGATCAAAGATCCTTGAGGCTAAACAAACCTAACAACATTAGACCCCATGTCTAACGTTCCCACACACACTCTTTAAGTGCTCTTATATTTTAACACAACTTTGTGTTGTTGTAATTTGAGAGTACGAAGCACTTTGGTGTTGATTGTTTCAATCACAACCAAGACACACTTTTGATGTTCACTTTGTTTCACTGTGAAGCATCATGGTGTTGATTGTCTAATCTACAACCAAGACACACTTTTGATGTTCACTTTGTTTCACTGTGAAGCATCATGGTGTTGATTGTCTAATCTACAACCAAGACACACTTTTGATGTTCACTTTGTTTCACTGTGAAGCATCATGGTGTTATGATTGAGAAAACCATGGAAGTTTTCATGGATGATTTTTCGGTCTTCGGGGATTCGTTCTCTTCTTGCCTCTCCTGTGACGAATCTTAATTCTAGGTCATATTCCAAACCTAGACAATTTACTATTCACGAGGTTACTATTCACCATTTCACTATTTATCATTTTTGAAGTTAGTTTGCGACTTTGAGAAATTTTTAAAAATTTTACTATTCATGAAACACTATTCATTCCCAGAAGAAAATCACTATTCATGGTCACTATTCATCAGTACGTAAACTAGGTTTACGGGTATTAAAAATTCGCGTAACCGTTAGGGTTCAGCTGCGAATTCATGAAACATCATTAAGGACACGTCGTATAGACTAGAGTAGTCTACATATCATCAGTAACATCATCTGCATATTAGGTCATGCACGGGTTTGCATAATTTCAATTTACGTATGTTCATTTACTAAATACGCGTTACCACTCAGTCTTTACTACGAATAATATACCCGACACTCCCGACTATGATCCTAATATATTTTCATATTCATTATAATGATATAAAAATTATATTATTAATTTACCCGGTGTTTTGAAACCATTTGCCATATTTTCCAGTAAATGCTTATAACTACGTCGGATCACGATATCTCAACACAACAATTATTTTAACACCCGATTCTTATCAGAAATGTGATTTCATAATTTTTACAACGTCGTCATATTTTATTTTGTACCGTTAAAATTCATTTCTAGCTAACTCGGTACCCGGTATCCTTTAAAACTCTAAATATCTTGCAAAATCTTACAATAAGTTAACAAAATCTTACACACAACCCACCCTCCATCCCTTGCCGCCCCCCCCCCCCCCCCACCACACTCCAATCATCTTACAACTTTGAAAACAATACTAACTCTCATTAATGAATTTGTACTATTTATCCAACAAAATTTCCAATCTATATTTTATATACATAACACTTCAATAATATATCAAACTAACTAGCTACAAAAAAAAAATCATACTCTCTTCCTCTCCATCTCATATGCTCGGCCAAGACAAGAAGAACAAGAAGATTTCACAAAATTTTTACAAGATCAAGATCATCTAGTTTCATTGTGTTCCTAGTTTAGGTTTTGAAATAAAAACCTCAAGGTTTCCTTAAGCATTTTCACCCAAAACTCATCAATACTTCAAGCAAGTATCTAAATAAATTTCTCTACTTTTCATACTTTCATTTACTATATTTTTATGTTCTAGTAACTAGTCATGCAAATATATATAAGTGTTAGATACCACTTAATGATTATTTTCTCTCTAAAAGATAGATCTATGGATTTTCACTTGTAATCTCATGAGATCCACCATTTTTAGTGATGATTAGGAACCCATGACACCCTAATAAGGTGTATGGTAGGCTTAGACTAGTTGTGGTGTTGATTGGAAGTGATACAAACAAGCCTTGAACTAGAAAGATTGATTTTTACAAACTATATAAAAGGTTCTGTCCATTTTCATGAAATCTGGAAAACTCAGTAAACATTGGACTATTTTGGCTTAAATATTTAGAAAATACTTTCAAAAACGAAACCGTGGGCGTTGGAATGAGCAAAAACGAGCTTACGACGAGAAAGATACGTTAATTTCAATTTTTGCGACGAAAAACCATTTTCTGAAAATTGTACATGCTGTTTTCCGAGATTCAACGGATAAAACGAGGCGTAAGACACGATCTAGAAGAGCCGACCTACTGAAAATATGTTAGTTCATATTAATACGAAACCGTGGATATAAAGAACGTAGAAAACGAGATTATAACGACCGAGATACACGTGTTTGAAGCCCGACGAGTTCAACATGTTTCCATCAGCTTTTCACTAAAATATTTCTAAGTATAAGAACAGATTTTTTTCAAGTAACCATATTGAGAGCCGATTTTCTCATTGATCGAGACGCGTATGATCAAAATGACAAAGATACGAATTTAAGATAATGTTATAAGGTTTCTAAAAACGTCAAGCTTATGTCTTAACACTCAACGTACACCCTTTTATGGCTAGTTTTGCGAGGCCATTTGGTTATATTTTCAAATAATGAAAAATGCTAATTTTTACGACGAAAACACAATATTCACCGATAGACCACCAAACGAGGATCGTGGAGTATCGTTTCAACATATTTGCACGAAAAGTAGTTTATAACTTGACGAGACGTCAAAAATATATTTTTCGACGATAAACGTTATTTTCAAAATTAACGAGTGGTATCGATAACATACGTATTTGCGTGTGTAACATTATTTCATTGCTTACATTAGATCATATCATTCATATTAGGTTGCGGTTAGAGACCGAGCCTCATTCCAGCATATTCACTATTGTCATTGTTGCTATTGCATCAGGTGAGTTTTCATAGCCCCGTTTTAATTTATTATGGCATTTCTAAACTCTCGGGGGAGAATACATTGCACCATTTTTCATACGGACCAAAGTATCAACTCATTTACATTGCTTAAGTTACATCATTGCCCAGATTAAAGTCCCCTATTAGATATCATGAACCGTTAATTGTGAGCAAGCGTCAGTGAGTGAATAGATCTATTGAGGGTGACTCCTCCGTTCGGGTTGGTAGCGCCAACTAGTCATACGAACGCATTTCATTTGAATCATATTAGAGTGACTGGCACACACTCAGATGGGGCATTTCATTTCAGTCTAGCTTCGGGGTCATGAGCTTAAGAGCTAATGCATTATTTTTATGTGACATTTTTGTCATACACTTTATACTTGTGGTTACCGTAGAAACATTTTATTTACATAAACCTATGAATCTCACCAACATTATTGTTGACCATTTTTAGCAATGTATTTTTAGGTAAATAAGGTAATCGCATGTTGGCCTGCATATGGACATACTATGGAGTCGCGGTGACGACGCGTCTCACTTTATTTTTATGCACTTTAATTATCGTTTGATTGTAACAAACTTATTTTCCGCAACTTGAAACACCTTTTGGGACCTTGCTTTTGTAAACTCTGAATATTTTAAGTAATCAAACGATGTATTTTCTAAACGACACTTTAGGTCGTTCGATATAACTGTAACTGTGGTGCTATGGCAGTCACGCCCCTGAAATTCCATTCCGCTGCCAGTCAGGTATTTGGGGGTGTGACAGATTGGTACCAGAGTAAAGGTTATAGCGAACTAGGTTGTCCATAATACCCTAGACTATAAGTACATCATCATAGCATCTCATCATTGTAGCATAAGTGCATATTCATTATACATGCGATTTCATACGTATATCATTTCATCATAACCCGCATAATGGAAATGGTTATTTACTTTTATTTCACGTCGATTGTCACAGAGATGTCTACAGATACACATCCCATTGTCTTTTCCTTAGACTCTGACACAGACGAGGTCTCATCACCACCCACTATAGTACTAGAGTCGGTTGTTTCATCACCACCCACCATTATCCTATCATTAGTGGCCCTACTTGATGGATCGACCTCCTTGATAGATCTTTGAGCCGGTAGAATGCTTATGTAATCACAAACACTCTACGAGAAACTCTAACAATGAAACTTATGTTTATGCGGAAACTAAACACAAGAGTTGAAGAAGAATATAACTAATAAAACTTTGATCCTCTATGGATCTTTTATTCACTAATAAAGTTGTTATCCAAAGCGTACAAGGATCATAGCCGTCTTGTTTCCTTTATACTACAAGAAACCCTAATTCGGCATTCACTAGAAAACGTGTAAAAGATATGCCAAATCTATTCCTAATATATCTCATGCATGTCCATACCATCTAATAATACGGGTTTAACTATTACTACTACCTGCAGGAACAAAACTAACAGCAGAAACGAAATAATACTACCAGCAGGAACCAATACCAGCAGGAACTACATACCTGCCAGCAGGAACCATACTACTACCAGCAGCAATGAACTAAATACTATTTTAATAATTCCTAACAATCCTCCCCTAAACTTGAATTTGACTGGGTTAACTTCAAGTTTCTTGATAGATCTTTGACTTCCATAACATGAGGATTGAACTTGATCTTCAGCAGCAACAAGAAGCAACCAGCTGCAACTGAATAGAACCAGCAGCAACAAGAAATCACCATTAAGAACAAGTTTCTAGCAGCAACTTCTAAGTAATAGCAGCAACAGGAAACCACAACATCATAATCTTGTCACCATCTGATATACAATGCACTTGATCTTTACTGCAACCACGACTATTTGTACATCAAAACTTTTAAGTTTCATACTATTCTCATCACTTCCAGGTGTGTTAACTCCTGTGAGAGGTGAATCATTGAAAATTAATGGATTTGATGTCTCTTTACCAATAGCCATTAACTACTGGAGTAGCCAATGTTTTGGTGTGTAAGACCATGGTACATTGATAACCATATGATTTTTAGTAAACCATCAACTATCAACGGATTTGCTTTGTCTTTACCTGTAGCCGTTTGCTCAGGACTAGTCAATTCTTAGGTTGAAGATAACCTTGGTGAATTGATTACTGTTGGGAATTAAATATTCAAGAAGTTTAATATCGGATTCTATTCAAGAAGAAAAACGTTAAAGTGTGATTCTGCTGCTAGATCATTTGATTCTGCTGTTAGCGATAAATGATTCTGCTGCTAGGCTTAACATTCTGCTGCTAGTGTACTTGTTCCTGCTGCTAGCGATAACTCATTGCTGCTGCTAATGTACATTCTGCTGCTAAGTGGATAAGTATGAAAAGATATTATTTGTATTTTGGTCAACAATATACGGTAGATAATATCTTACCCCATGTGCTTAGTTAACAAGTTGTGTACACAGATACATGTTGTATCTTATGTACTGACACACTCAAGATAAGTTAACAAGTAGTTCGGCTAGACTTTTAGCAATATTGTAAAGATCTTCTTGGACTATAAAAGAAGATCTTAGTCTCGATATTATGTGTCGATAAGTTATTCTGATATTGAAAACACTTAGAACTTTCATAACTGTTAGAACTAGAACAAACACAACAATATCAAGAACATAGAAACTTAAGATTCAAGGTTGTAACCCTAGTGATATCTCAAGATCACTCGTATTATTATCATTAATAATATTGAATCGTTTTGGTGAAAAGCTTTCATTGTTCTTTGTTCAATAACAAACATAACCGTTCCATTTCCATAACACAAACAACCCTTTTAAGTGTGATTAAGTAGATTCCGCATTCTTAATCATATTAACTAAATATATCATACACACAAAGTACAAAAGGTTTAACCACCTTAACCGTGTGTCGAATCCTAACAAGTGGTATCAAAGCGTCAGGCTGATATTATTGATTTAGAAGAAGAAGAGGCTGAAGAAATGGACGTTGAATCTACTCAGACAAATGTTGCTGCAAAGATTCCCATGCTCAAACAGAATGAGTTTGAGATGTGGAGGCTGAGGATAGAGCAATATTTCCATGTGCAAGATTATGCACTTTGGGAAATCATTGAAGATGGAAACTCTTACCAGCCTACCACCACTACATCAATAGTGGACGGCAAAGTTGTGTCAACTCTGCAGACAAAGCCATCATCTGCAGAAGATAGAATAAAGAAGAAAAATGACTTGAAGGCAAGAAGCATGCTGATGATGACCATTCCAAATGATCAATTTCTAAACTTCAGCAAGTTTAAAGATGCCAAGTCATTATTTGAAGCTATTATTGCCAGGTATGGTGGAAATGAAGCCACCAAGAAAACCTACAAGACACTGCTCAAGCAGCAGTTTGAAAACTTCTCCTCTACATACAATGAATCTCTTGACCACATGTTTAATAGGCTTCAGAATATTGTGAGCCAACTTGCTATTCTTGGGATTGAAATGCCTCAAGAAGATTTGAACTCAAAATTTCTGAGAAGCTTACCAGAAGAGTGGGCTATGCATGTTGTTGTCTGGAAGAACAAGCCAGACTTAGGAACCATGGAATTGATGGACTTGTATAGCAACTTCAAGATTGTGGAGCAAGATTTGAAGAAGAATGGAGGTGCTAGTTCTAATACTGGGAACAAGGCATTTATGTCAACTCCTAGTACCTCAAAATCAAGTGAAGAGGTGAAAGTTGTTGATGATGTTGGTGCTGCTAGTTCATCAAGTAGTACCATAAGTATTTTGGATGAAAAGACTTGTTGTGCCTTTCTTACAAGTCAAAACAATGGGTCCATGCTCTCCTATGAAGACCTCCAAGAGATCCATGAAGATGATCTGGAGGAAATGGATCTAAAATGGAAAATTTCTCTTCTTAGCATGAGAGCCAAGAAGTTCTATCACAAGACGGGGAAGAAGCTCATAATCAGCAACACTGATGCTGCTGGTTTTGATAAGTCAAAGATAGAGTGCTATAACTGCCACATGATGGGTCATTTCTCAAGAGATTGCAGAAGAACAAGGCAACAAGATAGCAAGAATAGAGGTTTTGGAAGCAAATCTAAAACAGAGGAGGTTATTGAGCCAAAAGCTATGGTAGCTATTGATGGCTTAGGTTTTGATTGGAGCTTCATGGCAGATGAAGAAGAAACTCCTACTCAGATGGCACTTATGGCTTTTTCTGCTACTGAGGTACAAAATCATAAAGCTTGTTCTAATACTTGCACTGCTCTTAATGCTCTACAGGTTTTAATGAAACAATTTGATGATCAAAAGAAAGAGCTAAGCAGCACTTTTCAAAACTTTATAAACTATAAGTGTGGATTAGAAAAGGTAGAGAAACAAATCACACACTATAAGGAAAATGAATTAGCTTTTTCTGATGACAAAGCTCTCCTAAGACAGGACATATTCTTTAAAGATGCTGAAATTAAGCTTTTGAGAGAAGCTTATGATAGGGTCAAAAAGGAAAATGAAAATATTCACTTGACTACACAGGCACTAGAACATGCTTCTAGAGGTGTGCACAACATAGTAGAATGTCAGGTGATTAATAGAGCTAAGTCAGGAGTAGGATATAAGAGTGTCCCACCTCCTTATAGAGGCATCCCAAAACCCCCAGGGATTGACCTAGTGAATTCAGGTTTACCTGAGTTTCAAGAACCAATCATGGAATATGGTTCTAAGGCTAGCAAGAGCCTTAAGTTAGAAAAAGTAAGTAAAAGTTTAGATAAAACTTTACTTTATCAGGACAAGGTGTCCTTTGTTAAGAAATTAGATGCTATAGTTGTTGAAGATTGCACAACTGATAGTGATGATGAAGAAGAACAGGTTATGTCTAAACCTGAAGTGGTTAAGAAAGTAGGAACAAGTGTTCCTAAGATAGTCAAACACAATACTGATAGGCCTAAATCAAACATTAAGCATGTTAGGCAACCAGTTAGATATTGTGAGCAATATAGAACCACCAACAAGCCCAGAGGTAACCAAAGGAATTGGAACAACCTCAAGTCTAACCAATTAGGTGATGACTTTGCTTTTTATAACAAAGCTTGTTACACATGTGGTAGTTTTGACCATCTTGCAGCTTTCTGCAACCATTGGGTAACTGGGTATGAAAACAATAGAGTGAACCACAAAAGGCAAACACCTAAAACTCACTTTCACTCTAGTTCTAGTGTTAATAGAACAAAACCCAGAACAGTCTCAAAAACAGATCCTGCTGCTAGACAAGTTCATTCTGCTGCTAAACCATTAATGACTGTTAACCCAAAATCAACAGCTAAGGGTGCAAAAACATTTTTCAAACATGCACCAAAGACTGTTCTAAGGCCCATTCAAACAAAAGCAGTGGTTCAAAAACAAGTTTGGAAACCAAAGGGTAGAACTGAAAAGTTAGCAGTTCCTGCTGCTAAGCAATCAGTTCATTCTGCTGCTAAGGGAAACAGGGCAAATGCTGTTAAGGCCTCAGCATGTTGGATTCTTAAATCCAATGTTGCATCAACTGTCCTTAAAAGATTCAATTACATTGATGCAAGAGGCAGATCCAAGTCAGTAATGGCTTGGGTCCCCAAAAGAAACTAATACTTCTCATTTATGTGCAGGAACATTCAAATGATCAACAAGAGGATCAAGGATACTCAGATAGTGGATGTTCAAGGCACATGACAGGCAACAAGTCTTATCTCTCAGATTTTCAATCAATAGATGGAGGCTATGTTACCTTTAGAGGAGGTGTTGGTTGCAAAATTTTCGGTAAAGGTACCATTAAAACTGGAAATTTAGATTTTGAAGATGTGTTCTATGTAAAAGAGCTAAATTATAATCTTTTTAGTGTCTCACAAATGTGTGGCAAAAAGAACAATGTTCTTTTCAGTGAGACTGAATGTCTTGTACTTTCTCCTGATTTTAAGATGCCTGATGAAAGTCAAGTACTTCTTAGAATTCCTAGAAAAGGCAATATGTACAGTGTAGACATGAAGAACATTGTTCCTAAAAAGAATTTAACTTGTCTTGTTGCAAAGGCCACATTGGATGAATCAATAAAAGGGCATAGAAGGCTTGGTCATATTAACTTCAAGACCATAAATAAAATTGTTAAGAATGGTTTGGTAAGAGGTTTACCTCACAAAAGATTTGAAAATGATCAAACATGCATTGCTTGTCTTAAAGGCAAACAACACAAAGCCACTTGTAAGCCCAAGAGTTTTAACTCTATCAATCAATCATTGTTTATGCTGCATATGGACTTATTTGGACCTGTTTCAGTAAGTAGTATAATGCATAAGAGATATTGTCTTGTTATAATTGATGACTATACTAGATTTACAAGGGTTTTCTTTCTATCTACTAAGGATGAGACTACAAGCATCCTTAAGACTTTCATTACACAGATAGAAAACCAAGTAGACAAGAAAGTGAAAGTCATTAGATGTGATAATGGGACAGAGTTTAAGAATAGAGTTATGGATGATTTCTGCAAACAAAAAGGTATTAAGAGAGAATTTAGTGTTGCTAGAACACCACAACAGAATGGTGTTGTTGAGAGAAAGAATAGAACACTAATTGAAGTTGCTAAAACAATGTTAGCTGATTCTAAGCTACCTATAACCTTTTGGGCTGAAGCAGTCAACACTGCTTGCTATGTCCAAAATAGAGTTTTAGTTATACAGCCTCACAATAAGACATCATATGAACTTTTTAGAGGTAGAACTCCTGCAATAGGATTTCTTAGAACTTTTGGATGTCATGTGACAATTCTCAATACCTTAGACCATTTAGGAAAATTCGATGGTAAAGCAGATGAAGGATTCTTTGTTGGATATTTTCTTAATAGCAAAGCATTTAGAGTATACAACAAAAGAACTATGATTGTAGAAGAAAACCTACATGTGGAGTTTTTAGAAGATAAATCCAATGTAGAAGGTCAAGGACCAAAATGGCTATTTGATCTTGAATCTCTAACCAAATCAATGAATTATGTGCCTGTTATTGCAGAAACTAATGAATTTTCAGGTTCACAAGCAACAGATGAGGCAAGGTTAGAAAAGGAGACAAACCAAGATCATGTTTGGATGCCAATATGGTCAAGTACAAGTGTGGAATCAACTTCAACAACTGATGAATCTTCTTCTAGGAAAACTAAAGAAGGTGTTGAAGATGAAAGAAAAGAAGGTGGAACTCAGGAACAACAAATTGTTTCTGCTGGTGATTCTGCTGCTAAGCTTACTGTTCCTGCTGCTAGGCCAACTGATTCTGCTGCTGGCCCTTCAGAAACGAAAGAAGCAGAATTCTCTGATAATGAGGTGGATTTCAACAATCTTCCATCAAATTATCAAGTTCCTTCTACTCCACAAACAAGAATTCACAAAGTCCACTCCCGAGATAATGTGATTGGAGATGTACAATCAGGTGTGAAGACAAGACAACAATTGATGTCTTCAGACCAACAAGGGCTTCTTGATGCCCTTTATGCTTCAAAGCAGCATGAGTTTTCAAACTCTTGCTTGTTTGTATGTTTTCTCTCACAAGCTGAACCAAAGAACATTCTGAAATCCTTAGATGATTCAAGCTGGGTAGAAGCTATGCAAGAGGAGCTTCTTCAGTTCAAGATTCAGAAAGTATGGGTGCTAGTTGATTTACCTAGGAATGCAAAAGTAATTGGCACTAGATGGGTTTTCAAGAAGAAAAGGGATGAAAGGGGAATAGTGATTCGAAATAAGGCTAGATTAGTAGCTCAAGGGTACACACAAGAAGAAGGAATAGACTATGATGAGGTTTATGCTCCAGTAGCAAGGATTGAGGCAATTAGGTTTTTCTTAGCTTATGCTTCATTTTTAGGCTTCACAGTCTACCAAATGGATGTCAAGAGTGCATTTTTATATGGTAAAATTGAAGAAGAGGTGTATGTTACACAACCTCCAGGCTTCATTGACCCTGACCATCCAGACAAAGTGTACAGAGTAGTTAAAGCTCTCTATGGCCTTCATCAGGCACCAAGAGCTTGGTATGCAACACTAGCTTCCTACTTATTAGAAAATGGATTTCAAAGAGGAAAGATTGATCAAACACTTTTCATCAAACAGCACAAGAAGGATCTTCTGTTAGTGCAGGTGTATGTGGATGACATTATCTTTTGATCTACTAGGAAGGAGATGTGTTTAGAGTTTGAGAAGCTTATGCATGATAAGTTTCAGATGAGTTCTATGGGAGAACTCACATTCTTTTTGGGTTTGCAAGCTAAGCAATCATCTGAAGGCATATTTATTAGTCAAGACAAGTATGTTGCAGAGATACTTAGAAAATTTCAATTTGCTGATTCAAAAATAGTAAGCACACCAATGGACTCTGAGAAGCACCTTCTGAAAGATGAAGATGGAGAGAGTGTAGATGTACACACTTACAGATCTATGATAGGTTCTTTGATGTATCTTACATCATCTAGACCTGATATCATGTTCCCTGTTTGTGTTTGTGCAAGATTTCAAGTTACTCCAAAGGTTTCTCATTTAACTGCAGTCAAGAGAATTTTTAGTTATCTCAAAGGTCAACCAAGGTTGGGTATATGGTATTCTAGGGAATCTCATTTTGACTTGGTAGCATTTTCGGATAGTGATTATGCTGGTGCTAGCTTGGACAGAAAGTCAACAACTGGAGGATGTCAATTCCTTGGGTGTAGACTTGTCTCATGGCAGTGTAAGAAGCAAACAAGTGTGGAAAATTCAACAACTGAAGCTGAATATATAGCTGCTGCAAGTTGCTGTGGTCAGGTTCTATGGCTTCAAAACCAACTCCTTAACTATGGGTACAATTTCTTAAACACTGTTATTCATATTGATAATAGTAGTACAATTTGTATTATTAAAAATCCAGTGCAACATTCTAAAACAAAACACATTGAAATTAGACATCACTTTATAAGAGACTGCAATGAGAAAAGATTAATTCAAGTACTTAAAATTGCTTCAGAATTTAATTTTGCAGATCTGCTAACCAAAGCTTTTGATGTTGGAAGGTTTCAGTACTTGGTAGCAAGTATTGGAATGCTTAATCCTCAATGATTTTAAACTTTGTGTTTTTGTAAATAATTTTTGATTCTGCTGCTGGATTTACAAGATACTACTGCTATTACAAAAGTTTGTACTTCTAGTACAAATTTTAAATTGTGTTATTCATACAGTTAGTCCTATGATTATTCTAATACAAGACAAGTACTTTGTACATTGTTCTTTTGGTTTTAGACTAACAATTTCAGGTATGATCATGTGAACACAAAAGGATGTTTCAAGTGAAATGGAAGCAGCAGAATTGAGATATCAGTTGCTACATATTAGGTTTATGATGGACTGAGTTTGGGAATTCAAAACTCCTTAAAACTTCTTTCTTGAAACCTAAGTATGAAATTTCACATTGAATTGATGACTTAGTTGATCAGATAGTAACTGATGCAACTCACTTTCTATCATTTTATACTTTCAAGTATAATGAGCAAGTCTAAGGACATCTGATAGAAAGAATAGCTAGTAAAAGTGAATCTAACACTTGTGTTAGAGGTAACAATTACTATGAGCTGGAAACCCTGTCAGGAAAACTCTTTGAATGAGTTTATCTGCACACAGGCAGTTATTTATAACTGAAAACATTGGTTCTCACACAACCAGAGGTTGCTTTAAACCGAAATTTTGATTAAGTGTCTGTTACACACTTAATTCCTTCAAAATGGTTGAAAGCGGTATGATTTTTCAATTCTAAAATCATGAACATACTGCTAAGACAAAAGTTTCTTAAAAGGATTTTTAAAGAGACTCACTAAAACCATCCATTGATGGACCATGAGTCAAATGTCCACTGATTCACCTCTCATAGGAGTTAACACACCTAGAAGTGATGAGGGCAGTAACTTAAACTCTTAAGGAATTGATGGCTTCATGTACAACATTGTCTGAAAACAAGTTCACATTGGTAGATCAGATAATGATGGGATGATGGTGAGAGATCTTCCAAACAGGGGAGGATAAAATTTTATTTGCTTCAGGGGAGGAAATAAAAGCCCAAGAAAGGAAGAAAAACCCAATGTAAGGGAGGAAAAGACAAGAGCATACAAGATGATGACATGGAGGTTGAAAATGACAAGAACATTCCAAAGGAGAAAGTTCTATCTAGGTCAAACGAAGAAAAGTTTCAATTTTAGTTTACCACGTTTGTTCATCACTTGCAAAGACATGCTGCTAGATGATTTCACTTGTTGAAACAAGCATCCAAGATACACAACATCATTGCCTCTTATAATTCCTCCATCCAAGGAAATTGCACCATCTTTTAGTCCAAGATTGGAGCAATGTGTTGATATTGTTAAAGTCAAAGAACAAAGCAGATGAATTACTGAGAAAGATATTCAATCTTGAAGAACAGAAGTGTTTGAAAGATCTTCACAATCCATAATTTAATTCAGAAACATGTTGAAATGGATTCACATGTTTAGGGGAGGATTGTTGGGAATTAAATATTCAAGAAGTTTAATATCGGATTCTATTCAAAGAAAAATGTTAAAGTGTGATTCTGCTGCTAGATCATTTGATTCTGCTGTTAGCGATAAATGATTCTGCTGCTAGGCTTAACATTCTGCTGCTGTTGATTCTGCTGCTAGTGTACTTGTTCCTGCTGCTAGCGATAACTCATTGCTGCTGCTAATGTACATTCTGCTGCTAAGTGGATAAGTATGAAAAGATATTATTTGTATTTTGGTCAACAATATACGGTAGATAATATCTTACCCCATGTGCTTAGTTAACAAGTTGTGTACACAGATACATGTTGTATCTTATGTACTGACACACTCAAGATAAGTTAACAAGTAGTTCGGCTAGACTTTTAGCAATATTGTAAAGATCTTCTTGGACTATAAAAGAAGATCTTAGTCTCGATATTATGTGTCGATAAGTTATTTTGATATTGAAAACACTTAGAACTTTCATAACTGTTAGAACTAGAACAAACACAACAATATCAAGAACATAGAAACTTAAGATTCAAGGTTGTAACCCTAGTGATATTTCAAGATCACTCGTATTATTATCATTAATAATATTGAATCGTTTTGGTGAAAAGCTTTCATTGTTCTTTGTTCAATAACAAACATAACCGTTCCATTTCCATAACACAAACAACCCTTCTAAGTGTGATTAAGTAGATTCCGCATTCTTAATCATATTAACTCAATATATCATACACACAAAGTACAAAAGGTTTAACCACCTTAACCGTGTGTCGAATCCTAACAATTACCCAATATGGTTTTCCACTGCCTTTACCACAAGCCATACACTGGTGGGCTAGCCAATTCTTCGAAACCCCAAAGGGTAACATCCATGGCGAATTGAGAACCATTTCAACTCTCAGTAAAGAAACATGGGTGAGTTGAAGACCCTATAGTTTTGAGCAAACTATTACAGCTGTCAACAGATTTGATAATCACACCAGAGCCGTACCCTCATGGTGATTCAACTCTTTCTTGTCTGTAAGACATGGTGAGTTGATTACCATTTGTTGTGAGGTAAAGAAACTGTAACACCCCAACCCGACAAGGGCAAAGATGTCACAAATATATGGTTTCATATCAGATACAAGCATTCAAGAAATAAAATAGCGGAAGCCTTAACATTAAAATTCAAAGGAAAATAAGTCAACACGACTTATATCAAGTGCAAGACAGAAATAACGAAGTACAAAACAGAATCCAAATGCCCAAACAATGGCATAACAGAAATAATATCCAAATGGTCACACTAGAATGACAAGGTCTAAACTTCACACAAGTTGCTCTCATCCCAAAGCCAAACCCAGCTTCCTAGCTTAAATACCTGCCGCAGGAAAAGAAATGCGGCTGAGCTACGAGAGCTCAGTGAACAGATATAACGGAAACAAAGCAGTAGTAACGGAATAATAAAGTAAAAGAAATAATACCAGGAGTAACAAGAGTCAGGAAAAGGAATACAAGAGAGTTATGCAGACATACCAGGAACTAAGAATGGTTACAATGGTAAATGTAAATGAAACCAGAATCCACCACAATCCCTAGTTAAATCAAGTCAGGTCAAATATCAGGTCAAGTATCAGGTCATAAGGTTACAAGGTTTCAGGGAAACAGAAATCCTCTACGAGCCCAAACATATCAAATCAAATCAAATCATATATCAGGGTGTATGGAGGGGTGACCTCAGCATACCAGGAACAGGGTGAGGGGATACCTCCAGGGGTTGGAGTTGTAAGCTCCCAGGGTTTGTGAAAGACGTGTATCGCACACACTCATCAGTCACCAGGTATAACAGGTAATGTAACAAATCAGGACAGGTCTAGGATGCATCCATGCGCCCCCGCAGGCCACAGGGTCTTCCTCTACATAACAAATCAAATCAGATCGGGGACGGTGTAACCAAATCACTAGGGCTACACACTAGTCATGCCGGTGGTGCATCACAGACATGGACATGAAACCCTCATGCCTAGTGGATGGCTCGTAGTCTCAAACTGTGGGTCAAGGTCAAGTATCAAGTCTCGGGTATCAAGTGTCAAGTCTCAGGTATCAAATGTCAGGTATAATATCAGGGTTCATATCAGGGTTCAAGACAGGAGATAAATGCAGGAGTTCATTATCAGGAGGTCAATATCAGGAAGGTCAAATACTAGAAGGTTCATAATAGTTTATTCAAGAAATCCTTTTTACATGGTTTGAATAAAATGATCGTAGAACAGTTTCATAATAAAAAGTCTTTTAAGGAAATGTTCAAAAACCTCTTCATATACAATTTAAAAAGTAGTTATAAAATCCTATGAACCTTCAAGTACCCAAGGTCTTAATTATTCAGGTTACCAGTGGTGAACAAGTCAGGTCAAGTATCGGAAGAAAACATAGCAGGGTTCAGGTCAGAGGTTCAAGGCAAGAGTTCAAGTAGAGGTTCAAGTCAAATGGTTCGTAATCAAGTGTATCAAGGTTCAAGTTCAGGTTTATGAAAAGGTTCAAGACAAAGGTTAAAGCAAAGGTTCAAATCTACTGTTCACAATACCAGGAAAACATAGCCATAAATCAGGAATCAGAAATGAGACGAAGGCTCCTTACAAGAAGAGCAGAATATCTGTACCTTATTCAAATAGCAAGCACAAACACAAGAGTAGCTGACAGGGATCAAGATCACTCCCTCCTCGAACCTAAAGGAGTAGAAGACAGAGATACGAAAAGGGGTTCAGTTATCTTCCCATTATAAGTAACTTCTATTTTTAGTAACTTTCTATTTTTAGCCGGTTTTCATAATTAGTAAGTTACTACATTTAGCAAGATTCAAGTGATATAATTCAAGTCAAGTCTTTAATTAGCTTATTATGGAAGTAACATTCATTTTAACAAGTTACACAAGTTTAGGGTTAATTATGACAAGTTTTTCATAGTTCAGGGTTATAAGTGTAAATATACCAAGGATGAGGGTTTAAAATGAAAATATCACCATTAACTCATTCAACTCTCAAGTTATCCAGAATTACACCTTTAGTCCTTTAGTTTTCATACTTTACATTTTATACCCTTGTACTTACATAAATTACATTTTAAACCTTATAACTTTTATAATTACTCATCAAACCCTTATTTATCCAATTTTACACAATATACATTGATTTTGACATATTATACGAACACACCCTTGAGTATTTATAATTTACACATCAAGTCCCTCAAGTTATCAAAGTTACATATTAAGCCCTTTAATTTACCATTTCAACCTTTAATTATTAATAATTACATATTAAGCCATTAAATTACCAAAATTACACATAACCCCCTGAATATAATTTATTACTCAATTCGACCCTAACTTTCCAGAAATTACATATTTAGTCCCTCAATTTTAATTATTTTTAATTCGACTTATAATTTATGTAATTAAACATTTTAATCCTTTTAATTACAAAAATTACACATGACACCCTCAAGTTATATTTTATACGAATTATAAACAGTCCAAATAAAGTTATAAGAATAGCCCTAGAGTTTTAAAAGTTACAAAACACACCCAAAACATTTTATTTCAAATCGGTAATTACAAAACATTAACAAAATCAAACCCTAATAATCCCAATCATTTGGCCATCATTCTATCATCATTATTCATCAATTATTACCAGATTTCATCCATTAAAAACCCTAGGTCGATCGGTTTATAATTTTTCCCACAATTCCCCTTTTTGTTCTAAAATCCGATTATAACCATAAATCCATAAATCACGATTTCGACTCAAACAAATCGAATGACTATTTTTCTCATGTTATATGATGATTATAGAAGCCACGAAAATTAATAACCTGGTCCAGAAAAATCGCATACATGATTTATAGATTTAATTCGATTTTAGGGTTTCAAAACACATAATTTCCATACGATCAATATATGGTGCATGGTTCGATTTCAATAATTTTTACATGTTATATATGATTAAGAGAGGGTTAGAAAAATACCAGAAAAATTATAGATCAAAGGATTCACACGTTGTGATTTTATGAGGCTCGGTACAAGTTTTTCGACCCAATTAATTCACCACGACCAAACGAGCACTCCCAGAACTATGTAGCTATTTTTCCCACCTTCTTGGCACTATGAAGAACTCCAGAAAAATGCCTCTTTGCTTCAGAAAATTCAGATGTGGTGTGTGGGATTTTTAAGAGTGGCGGCTATTTAGTTTTAGGGTTTAATGGGAGAGAAATAATTTATGGATTTATATAAATGTGATTGACCGAATTTTTGGGGAGGAATAAAAGGCTAGGAACCGGCCTTCATAGCCCAAGGAATCAATTTACCTTAATTAACACATTTCTTAATTTAATTGTAGCTTACATGTGTTTTTAAAACAAAATAAATATTATAACTTTTTGTAACATTCGGCCAATGTATTTTTGTGGTGAAATAATACATTTTTTGTACTTTGAAAAATATTAGGGCTTGCCTCCAAATTATCTTGCTTGATTTGTAGTTCGTTTCCAGAGATTCAGGATTAATTCGGAACTTTAATTAAGCTTTAATTAAATTTTAAAGTTTCAGGGGCATTTTGGTAATTTTTGCATGTTTTAGATTTTCGGGTTTTACAGAAACCAACACTGTACCTGCAACCAAGTTAATAGACAACTCTATATATATATATATATATATATATATATATATATATATTTTTTTTTTTTTTTTTTTTTAACTAAGAAAAGAAAATAAACTAAACATAAAGAAAAGAAACATGAAAGAAAATGAAAAAGATGAAAAATGTACAACAATAAGCTTAAAGAGTACCATGATCAAGCAGATGAGACGCTGGCATCAACAAGTTGATTTCTAATGAACCTAACCAATTGCTCAACTGTGGTCAAGTCATTACCCACCACAGTCTTGTCAACCTTCAACTTATGTCTGAGCATCCTTTCCATAAGCCCAACTGATAACGGATAGGGCACATCCACAAACATGTAGAACACTTGTCCATGATTATGGGTGTTTGGTCATGGTCTCAATTCCTAATATCATTTGTAAGAACCTAGGGTACATTAGGAATTTATGTTTGGTATCTCCTATGTTCTTAATCATCTCCTCAAAAATGTACCTGGAAAAGTTATAAACTCTTCCATCAGAGAGGCAGATGATACCAGAGGCAAGAGAGCTGGAAAATTGATCCCAACCTCCTGACTTGGGACTGATGCATTGAAGAAGGGTGTGAATAAGAAATCTCCATTTAGGGCAAAATCGCTTTTTCCAAAAGGTAAAAGTGCCATCAGTTGGATATCCAAGATTAGCCATACCCTCTAGAATGTCTTGCTCAGTAAAACCAAATAATCCTCCCTCATCATCTAATTGAAGCTTAGTCCGTACAGAGGACTCTGTAATAACATATTCCCTACCATCAATAGTGGCCACAATCTCTTTGGGTGAACCCTCAAGAGTTCTGACAGAAGCTGTGGCCCAGAATTGCTTGACTAAAGATTCATAAACTACTGAAGGGCAATATGTCAGAGCATACCGTATTTTAGACCGGTTCAAGAAATCAACCATGGGATGAAACAGCTCACTTCCTTTCATTTTCCCTAAAAATGCAACCTTGTTATGATCGCCTTTGAACTGAAGTGTCGCCATAGTGAATGATCAGTGAAAGAGTTGGTGAAATGAGTAGCAATGAAATGGGTTTAAGAGAAAATGGTTATTTTGGGTGTGGGATGAGTAAGTTAGGGCATTTATACGGGTACCCAAGTTAACAACTTAAATTGCATAAATCTCGCGGAATCTTTGACCAATTTGAAATTGAGTCAATCCCAAAATAAATACCCAAATTCATCAATATCAGCAGCAACCATAGGTCAACCAGCAGAAATACCCAGTCAACCAGCAGGAACAAAGTGCCTTTGACCAAAATTCACAATTATGCATCGAATTTGGTAAAACCCTCAAAAATCACCATAATTAAACCCATTCCTGCAGAGTATTTATTCCAAATACCAATCCAACATTAAATTGCCTTAAGCCTCCATTGGGTCTATAAAAGGCCTCACATCTGCAACACTAACACATCTCAAACTTCAAACCATATAACAACAATCCAACCACAAGTATGAGTTCCTCCAAACCAAACGTCGTAGAAATTTCTTCTGATTCATCTGACGCATCAAGTGAAGGGTGGAACAATTACTTTCCACCAAACTACTCGACTCAGACCAGCAGGAACCAAAAAGGAAAAGCAAAGGCTGAACCAGTATCCTCTGATGAACTTCCAACTCCCCCATCCTATGTGGACGATTCATCCTCCTCTTCTGACTCATCTGATGATGATGATATCCAAGTGCTATCAATCTTACTTACAAGCGAGATTGAAAAGGCTGCGTCATCAATGAGTATGATCCCTGTGCCTGTGAAGAAGCAATCTCGTCCAAAGCCAAGTACACAAGTGCTAGGACTCCCTAGTCCTAAGGTATGGAATTTGATCGATGGGGTAGGAGTTCACAAGACCATGCCGGATTTCAAAGGAAAAGGGATGAGGAAGATAGAGTAGGTGTGATGGTGTCTGGGTTTGAGGAATTGGCATCTGGGTGTTGATGTTGTTTATGGTTAGGGAAAAACTCTGCTTAATGGATCTGTAATCTCACCGTTTATAATGAATAAGATTTTTATGTTTCTTGTTTACTTGAGATTCTATACTTATTATTTGTGCTTGAACTCAAAACCTGCAAAAGGATTAGAAGACACAATATACAAAGAATATACAAATATATAATATCTGCAAGATAAAGTTAGTGAACATTAATCAAACTTAAAAAAATGTTAGTTAATACACACTATACATCATTAAGCCTCCCCTTAGACTTATGCCTCCCTTCAACAACAGCAATGAGGATAATTCTACAACATAAGAAAATTACAACAACATTAGATACATGGGAGACCCAAGCCATCACTGACTTGGGCCTGCCTAGTGGATCAATAATAAGTAAACCATGGAGATTGATGAGATCCACCATTGTTCTTGGACCCCATTCTCATATATTGGCCATTGTGTCTCCAAGAACAACCTGCTGAGGGCTTAACAGCAGTTTCCCATCTTGCCCCCCCTTTTGCATAGAGTCAAAATAAACAGGCCTAAAATCATTTTGAAAGTAAGTGCTTGTAGGTCTGTAGAAAGGTCTAGCAGCATTTCTTTTCCAACCAGCAGGAATAGGATTACCAGCTGGAACTGGTGTTCCTGCAGGAAATGGCTTACCAGCAGGAACTGGCTTACCAGCAGGAACTAGTTTACCAGCAGCAACTGGTTTACCAGCAGGAACTGGTCTACCAGCAGGAAAAGTAGCTCGACAAGAGCTTATTTTTGCTGCTTGTGGAACAAATGGGGGTATTTTATCTACAATGTTCCATAATGGCCTAGATTGCTGTTGACCAGCACACATACCCATCCTATTCTCATAAAAGTCATAATCTTTGATAAGATGAGCATAACTACCACACACAAAACACGATTTCTTTCTAAAAGATTTATTCTTAACCTGACTTTTCTTATTGCACATAGAGTTATCACAACCAAAACATGAAACAGAATTGTTCTTAACAAAATTAAAACTAGAAACATCAATGCTTTTAACAGAATCAAAAGACATGTCTTCAAAAGCAGCTGTCTTTGAATTAGATTCATCATCAGTTATTTTTGAGGAGAAATCTTCAGACTTGGTTGTGGTAGACTTGTCACTTGAATCACATGAGGCAAAGTCATTGGTCTTGATTTCTGAGGACTTGTCACTATTAGAACAAGAGACAAAATCATTAGATTCACAATCAAGATCAGGCAAGTCATTTGACTTTTTGCCATATGTCATTTGTGATTCATCAAAGTCTGTGTGGGGAGAGGTAGGCTTAAAGACTCCGGTTATATGTGGAGGAACAACATTCATTCCTCCTTCTTTAATAAACTTAACAGGAATTTGATAATTTACAGGTTCAGGGTCAAAATGGCTTGGCTCATTAGGGTCATACACTTCATCTGGCCCTATATAGTCTCCAAACCCCAATCCAAGTTTAGCTTTCACAAACATAGAACTATCAATTAACTTGTTTAGGTTTTTAGATGTTTCTTTCCATTTATTAAACCTAGCCAAGGTATCTTCTAGCTTAGTCTGCAAATCCTGTTTTTCTGTAGACACCTTATCATGTTCTCTTTCAGAATGTTTTATCAAATTAGTAGTATTTACCAAATCTCTTTCTAACACCCTTATCTTTTCTTCATATGCTAATTCATTATTTTGGTACCAATCCTTTTGTTTTTCTAAAGTTTTGAGTGAATTACTATAAGCTTGAACCTTAACATAATAATCTTTATACTGAGACTCTATATCATCAAATTCTTTCTTAAGTTCAGCATACATATTATGACAACCAAAAGGACAATTTTGTACCTGTGATGAGTAACCCATCAAAGCAAATTCCTCATCCACATCTGTCTCCCTTCCAGCAAGCATTCCATACACCTGAGCAACTCCTCTTTCCTCAGCATCAACCTCATGCTTTGACCAGTCCACCATGGAATCAACAGATAGCAAGGCTTTGGGCTCCTCTGAGTCCAATTCTTTGATCTTGAAAGCAGAATATCTTGTGTTATCATCTGCCTTCTTTTCTTTGCATTCTCTTGCAAAGTGACCTAGTTGTGAGCAGTTATAACATTTAACCTTCCCTTTATTAAACCTTGCTCCATCCTTCCTGTTGAACTGAATCTTCCTCCCAGCCTTCTTTTCAAACCTGTTCACCTTCAATGAAAGCATAGCCATCTGCCACTTGATGTCCAATTCTTCCAAATCCAGCTTATCAATCTGGTCAAAGTCTTCATATGTAAGTTGCTGTTGTGGAACAGTTTCAGCAACAAACGAATGAAGCACATCTTCCATCACATTCCCAGACTTTGAGTGTGTTCTTGGTGTAGCAGGGGTATAGGATGAAGATGATGAGGTTGGACTTTCAACATAAGACAACTTGTTATTAGTACTGGTAGTACTAACAAAAGCTGAGTGAGTTGGAGCAGAGGAATAGCTCGAACCTCCCTTGATATCAATCTCCAGAGTCCTAAGCTTGTTGTACAGATCATCAAAGCTTAAGTAATCAAGACCACCCTTTGTCTTGAGTGTGATTGATACCTGAGACCAGGAAGGAGGCAATGCCCTCAAGAACTTGGTGTTGCAGTCTTCATTGTCTGGCCTTGCCTGCAACTGATTGAGTTGGCTCAGTATTTTATGGAACCTGTCATACCCTTTATGCAGTCCTTCTGCCTCAGTGATCTTGAACTCTTGGAACTCCTGCTTCAGCATGGACTTCCTCATTTTTTTACACTCATCATTCCCACCAAATCTGGCTTTTACAGCTAACCAGATGTCCCTTGCATCATCTAGGTGATGAAAATCACCCATGTGGTCTTCTGGGAGAGACTGAAGCAGCAAAGTTCTTGCTTTAGTCTCCCTCTGAACTGCAATATGTTCATCAGCAGTAACAGGAGGAAGAATAATGATGTTCCCTCTTTCATCTCTTCCAGTTTTCTTCTTGCTGTTAGCATTCAGAATGATGTTCCAGAGATTATGGTCACTGTTTGAGATCCAGTACTCCATCTTCATGGCCCAGATCTCATATTCATCCTTCTTGAGGTAAGGGAATTTAGCATTGCTGTTAGAGACTGTGGTTGTAAGGATTTGTTGGACGTTTTGTGTTTGGGGTTTTTCATTATTTATAACAGACTCATCAGTTCCGGATGCAGCCATTGAATAAGGGTTTAAGAGATTTGTTTGACAAGTTTTCTTCTTCGACAGAGACTCTAACCAGGCTCTGATACCACTTGATGGATCGACCTCCTTGATACATCTTTGAGCCGGTAGAATGCTTATGTAATCACAAACAATCTAAGAGAATCTCTAACAATGAAACTTATGTTTATGCGGAAACTAAACACAAGAGTTGAAGAAGAATATAACTAATAAAACTTTGATCCTCTATGGATCTTTTATTCACTAATAAAGTTGTTATACAAAGCGTACAATGATCATAGCCGTCTTGTTTCTTTTATACTACAAGAAACCCTAATTCGGCATTCACTAGAAAACGTATAAAAGATATGCCAAATCTATTCCTAATATATCTCATGCATATCCATACCATCTAATAATACGGGTTTAACTATTACTACTACCCGCTGGAACAAAACTAACAGCAGAAACGAAATAATACTACCAGCAGGAACCAATACCAGCAGGAACTACATACCTGCCAGCAGGAACCATACTACTACCAGCAGCAATGAACTAAATACTATTTTAATAATTCCTAACATTAGTGGCCCTACTCCACAGTCATCACCTGTACTATCTGAGGCTGAGACCGAACCCTTCGAGGAGGGTGAAGTCGCACCTACACCACCTTTGTTGCCACCGATTCGTCATGGGCCTAGAGTTGTTCCTGTTATTCAGCCAGGGGAGTTCATACCTTTTGGTCGGGTGTACCGACTACGTCCTGATAGACCGCGCATGAAGCGTACTGCTGCTAAGCGGGTTCATCGTCTTACTATCAGATCACCAGCTGCATTTGTACCATTACCACCACCATCATCACTTGACCCTATCCCTGGAGGTCATCCCATGGTGTTTACTCCATCCTACCCTCTCAGACATCGCGCGACAGCGCGAAAGAGAGTGGCATTCCGTAGACCATTATCACCATCATCACCATTCTCTTTATCATCATTATCCCCATCCTTACCATCCTTATCACCATCTGAGGTACCATCAGCACCACCTCATCCTAGAGACCCTACTCCTATGTCTGATTTACCGCTCAAGACGTGGGCACGGCTTGACATCTCATCACCAGCCACTACAGAGACATCAGAGACTGCACCACCTCGCAGGTTTGAGATTGGCGAGAGTTATAGAGCTTCATCATAAAGACAGTCTACTACTTCTGCATGGGAGACACGAGTGGATCAGCATCAGGAGCAGATTAAGAGGGCATTGGGTCAGCTAGCAGAGATTTCGTTGAGTAGAGTTGAGACTATAGAGGAGGAGATTGAGGGACTAGTTTTAGGCAGGGTTTCTATCGATGTTTCATATCAGGGCTTAGAGGCCAGGCAACAGGAGAGTTCTGAGCGCATCACCCAGTTGAGACAGGAGATACCGGAGTTATTTGACAGGGCACAGATGTCCCAGGATGAGCATCACCGTCAGGCAGGAGAGTTAGCTTCAGCTCATGCTAGGATTTCTGCTTCCGAGAGCAGGGAGGCCGATTTTCAGCTTCGAGTTCAGCATTTGGAGGAGATTGTGGTCGCTATGTCTAGAGAGATCCGAGAGCTTAGGCGTGGATCAGGTGGAGCACCAGGAGGTGCCTAGTATTAGACTCTTATCAAGTAGCTTGTACTATTATTATCCTAGTCCCGGGGTGTGGGACATAGTTTAAAGAACTTGTTGTCTTTTTGGTTGTTGTACAAACAAAACGTATCAAGTATGACTCTACTATGCAGGAATAGTTGTGCTATATATGATATCGGTCCACGTAGGCCGAATTTTTCATGTATTATATTCATGTGTGGTGATTATATTTATGATATTTCGTGGTTGTTTCTCGTTGTGATTTCATTGTATTTATACATGTTTTGGTTGTATTTATACGTGTTGTGGATGTATATACATGTTGTGGTTGTATATATTGTGTATGATGATCGTTTCTATTATGAGTTCTCATTGTTGTTATCTTTTGTGATTATGAAGAATCATGCCGCCAAAAAGAGCTACTACATCAGTGACACCAGCTGAGATCAATAAGCTTGTTGCCGACAGTATAGCGGCAGCACTAGAAACTGAAAGAGCTGTCGTAGCTGCAGCTGCTGCTGAAGCCGCCTCTCGGGCAGAAACAGCAAAAGCTACTGGGATGACTGCTAATTGTACTAATGGTCATAAATGTACATACAAGGAATTCAAGAGTGGACATCCCCCAAAATTCAAAGGCACTGAAGGAGCCACTGCTATGATCCGTTGGTTTGAAAAGATAGAATCTGTGTTTCTTCTATGTAACTGCCCAGATGACAGCAAGGTGAAGTTTGCTGCTATTACACTCATTGATGAAGCTATGTCATTATGGAATTCTTATGCATAGCCTATTGGTATGGATAATGCTCACAAGCTTACGTGGGATGAATTCAAGAAGTTGCTGACTAAGAAGTTTTGTACACGCACTGAAGTGAAGAAGTTGGAAACAGAGCATTATGAGCTAGTGACAGCAGGTAATGATATTGAGGCATATATCAGGAGGTTTCAAGAGTTCGCAGCGCTATGTCCAACTATGGTTCCAGATAATGAGAAGCTGTTAGAAAATTTCATTGGTGGACTACCTCACATCATCCGTGGTGATGTGATTTCTTTTGACCCACAAACACTGGATGAGGCAATCAGGATGTCTCTGAAGCTTATGGCTCAGGTAGTAAAGAAAGGAACGACTGCAAACAACAACAACAACACCAACAGTAACCATAACTGCAACAACAACTCCAACAACTACCGAAACAACAGCAACAATAATAGCAACCGAAACAATACCAACCATAACAACAACAACAACAAAAGAAAGTGGGACAATAATCAGAGTGGCAATGCTACTCAGCAACCACCCAAGAGACAAGAAACTACAAAGGTCTATGTTGCAGGCCCAGCTGAAAAAAAGGGTTACAATGGTACCTTACCCAAGTGCAACAAATGTCAAACTCATCATAACCCTGGAAATTGTCCAAATCCTTGTGGTAACTGCAAGAAGGTTGGTCATTCGACCAGAGATTGCAAGATTCCGATTGTGGCTGATAATCAGAGACCCCCAGTGACATGTTTTGGTTGTGGAGAGAAAGGACACTTCAAAAGTAACTGTCCAAAAGGGAAGAATCAAGGAAACGGGAACCAAGGAGGAACAGCTAGGGGAAGAGCTTATGTTTTGGGAGGAGAAGATGTCAAGGAGGACCCGAATGTCGTTACGGGTACGTTCCTCATCAATAATCGTTATGCATCCATTTTATTTGATTCAGGAGCCGATAGAAGTTTTGTTTCTACTGCATTTGCACCTTTACTCAACATCGAACCAACCACACTAGACATTCCTTACCATATTGAACTAGCTAACGGTAACTTAGTTGGCACCAACACCATTGTCAGTGGTTGCACTCTCAATTTCCTAAATCACCCATTCAATATAGATCTTATGCCCGTAGAACTTGGAAGTTTCGACGTCATTATCGGTATGGACTGGTTATCTAGACATCATGCAAGAATCATTTGTGATGAAAAAGTTGTTCATCTTCCTTACGACGGCGAAACTTTGGTCATTCGTGGTGAACGAAGTGGAACTAGACTCAGTATCATATCATGCATCAAAACCGAGAAGTACATAAAGAAGGGTTGTTATGCTTTCTTGGCACATATAACAGAAAAGAAGTCGGATGAGAAATGACTTGAAGATGTACCAACTGTTAAAGATTTTCCAGAAGTCTTTCCTGAAGACTTACCAGGACTTCCACCTACTCGGCAAGTAGAATTTCAGATTGATTTGGTGCCGGGAGATGCACCAGTCGCGCGAGCACCTTATCGACTAGTACCTTCAGAAATGCAAGAGTTGTCGAACCAGTTGCAAGAACTCTTAGACAAAGGATTCATTAGGCCGAGTTCCTCGCCTTGGGGAGCACCGGTCTTGTTTGTGAAGAAGAAAGATGGAACTTTCAGGATGTGTATAGACTATCGAGAGTTAAACAAGTTAACGGTGAAGAATCGTTACCCACTTCCCAGGATCGGCGATTTGTTTGACCAATTGCAAGGCTCTTGTTATTACTCAAAGATCGACTTAAGATCCGGTTACCATCAGCTTAGAGTTCGGGAGGGAGATATCCCGAAGACAGCATTTAGAACTCGTTATGGTCATTATGAGTTTCAGGTAATGCCGTTCAGACTAACCAACGCACCTGCAGTATTCATGGATATCATGAATAGGGTGTGCAAGCCATATCTGGATAAGTTTGTGATTGTATTCATTGACGATATCTTGATTTACTCGAAGAGTGAAGAAGAGCATAGAGAACACCTCAGAACGATCTTAGAACTGCTCAAGAAGGATAAACTGTACGCCAAATTTTCGAAGTGTGATTTTTGGATCCGAAGAATACAATTTCTTGGTCATGTCATTGATAGTCAAAGATTACAGGTTGACCCTACAAAGATCGAGGCTGTTTAAGATTGGGCGACGCCCGAGACTCCTACAGAGATTCATCAATTCTTAGGACTTGCCGGATATTATAGAAGGTTCATTGAAGGGTTTTCTAAGATAGCTAAGTCGTTGACCAAGTTAACACAAAAGAACCAGAAGTACGAGTGGGGAAAGAAACAAGAGTCCGCTTTTCAGTTATTAAAGCAGAAGCTTTGCAGCGCACCAATTTTGGCACTACCCAAAGGAACCGATAACATCGTGGTATACTGTGACGCATCACATAAAGGACTTGGAGCCGTGTTAATGCAGAACGAGAAGGTGATAGCATATGCATCTCGACAACTTAAGACACATGAGAAGAATTACACCACTCACGACTTAGAGTTGGGTGCCGTGGTTTTTGCACTCAAGATTTCGAGGCACTACCTTTACGGTACTAAGTGTGTAGTATTTACAGACCACAAGAGCTTACAGTACATACTTAATCAGAAAGAACTAAATATAGGGCAACGTCGTTGGTTGGAACTGCTTAGTGATTACGACTGTGAAATTCGATATCACCCGGGAAAAGCCAATGTTGTGGCAGATGCCCTCAGCCGGAAAGAACGACTCAAGCCTTTGAGGGTCAGATCGTTGGGAATGACGATCATTTCACCTCTACCATAAAAAATCCTCGAGGCTCAAATAGAGGCACTTAAGGAAGAAAACCGACCAAGTGAGAAACTTAATGGGATGCCAGAAAATGCAAATGGTTTTATAAGGAGAGCAGACGGAGTATTATGCTTCAAGGATAGAAGCTGGATACCTCTATATGGCGGGATACGAGAGTTGATTATGCACGAATCGCACAAGTCGAAGTACTCCATTCACCCAGGTTCTGATAAGATGTATCAGGATCTCAAGAGACTTTATTGGTGGCCGAATATGAAAGCAGAGATAGCTACGTATGTGATGCGTGCGCGTGTCATTGCGGTTTAGCAGTATTAATGCCTACTCAAGTTTTAAATTTATATTTAGCCGACTTATCAATAACACACACACTTAACGAGCAGTGTACCCGGTCAGTATGAATATAATGGTAAGTAGAGTGTCGATCACTAAGAGTGGAACATATTATCTAGTTATTCTAATTAGTATTTTAATATCCTAAGTTAGCTATACAACCTAATCTAACGCAAGGGGGGGTTCAGCCTGAGAGACTGGCACGGTTTGGTTATGATTAAATAGTAAACTAAACTAATGAGCACGAATCAGCGATTAGCACACACGTACACAGATAGATACTTGAGACAATAAGAAGACCTGTCCTGATAATTAAGTAGCTTGTCACTTGTTTTATTGCTAGTTTTATATGAAGTGTATATAATTAACCCTTTCTCGTTGGCTCTAATCTTATCGGCGAGTAAACCCTTAATGATCATTTATGTCTATCCCACTATCCTAGAAACAATAGAATAAATAGGCGAGGAAGGGGCATGGCGACCCAAGCAATGCTCAGCTAGACACAGAGGTTATCAATGCACTAATAAAAGTCACCAAAGACATCAACATATAAACTTTAATTAATGGGAAAGCAATTTTAAGGGGTGCGCATGATTTTCCGTAGTCACATGACATCAGCCCATCAATCCTGATGAATTAAAGTGTACTAATACAATAAAACAAAACTACTTAATGAATTGAATACATGCAGGACCTTCTTACAGCTCTTGTATCTTCGTTCAGGGTGTGTCTTGTGCTGCTAATACATCTGAATTCGTCTCTGGTTTGGTACTCGTACGTATGGTATCTTGCACTGTCCAACTCTCAAATTCGTCTGACTTTGGGGTATTTATAGTTTCTGTCTGAGGGTTAGATGCGGCGCATAGGATAAGTAGATGCGGCGAATTGACTTAACTTCGCGTGGGGTCCAAGATTAATATATTCAGGAATATTCGTACACCGCCTTAAGATGTGGCGTAACTCCATTTCTCTATGCGGCGCATGTCCTTTACTGTCTTGGATTGTAACTTGTGAAATCTTGATAGTGATACGCCGTATGTAAGAAGTATGTTGCGGCGTATCTGGAGCAGAATGATCTTGATCTTGTACATTTCAGTAGACTCTTAACATTTTGCTTGTTTTGCTCTATAATTAGTCCAAAATCAACAAGTTTCACATAATACTTGTTTTTACCTGAGAATTACAAAAGTAAATATTAACGTATCAATTCTCATATATAATATAATAAAACAAGTCAAATAAATAGGATAAATGATGATAATAAAATGTACTTATTTGAGTTCATCAAATATCCCCCCACTTGAACTTTACTTGTCCCCAAGTAAACCTTAGAATAAATCTTATGAAAATGTATCCTAAAAGATATTAGGATTTATTTTTATATTTAAGCATGTATTCGTTTTGTCATAATTGCACAACCAAACACTTAACGAATTAGAAATAAAATAAAATATTTCGATAAAAGCAAATCTAATCGTTTAACTGTCCAGTCGTGACGAATATTCTATCATAAGCTTGGCAAGTATACGCATCTCCCCCACTAAAGCTAAGGAATAACAAGTCTAAAGTGGTAAAAAGGGTTTGTTGGTTAAGGGTTAATCATTCTTCTTAATCTCTATCGATCTCACATTCCAGAAAAGGCGAAAAAATCACAAATACATGATCGAATCCACGACCACGATACTTGCAATTGCTCAAATCCTTAACTCGAATAGGCTAAAGATAGGACCAAGTAATCTTCACCAATAATATTATATCAAAAAGGGCGACAAAATCATAAATACATAGCCGAATCCACGACTACGATACTTAAGATTGCTCAAATCCCTAATCTCAATAAATCAAAGGTTTGGATAAAGAATGATGTAGGGTATGGATAATATTTGGGATACAAATTGGTGTAAAATGAAAAATAAACAAAACAGATAAATTAAAATCCTAAGTGTGGTAAATTACTTTCCCAACCATCCCATGAATAAGACTCATATCATTGAATAACTCACGCTTTCACACTTGAAACACACGCTTTAGGTAGACACGAATTATACTCAACAAGATCTCAATCAAAGAATAACCTTAGTTGGCGTTCCCATAACGGCCAACTCCCATTCAATCCATAAATATAATATACAACAAATAGTGGTGATATCGCCCACTTAATACAAAACTTTACATAAGTTGGTTAAAACAAACTTCCAACTTTTCCTTTTTCTTTTTCTTTTCTATTTTTTCGATTTTTTTTTTTTTTTTTTTTTTTTTTTTTTTTTTTTTTTTTTTTTTTTTTTGTGTGTGTAAAATTTCACAACTTTTGTATCACTATTTTTCCGGATAATTTTTCCATACTCTTCATACTTTCAGAAATAACTGTAATAGTGAAAGTAGCAAACACACGAAAAATAAACTAAAAGATATACAATATTTACTTTCATACCAATTGCATTATGCAATTTCCCGACCTAACCAAAGATAATGAATTACGCACGCGAACACATGTAATGTAAGGAAACACACTTTGCCTAAAGCAATTAACCACGGATTTTAATCTACAGGGTAGGCTAAGGTGTAAAGGTGTATCGAAACATTATAACAAAGGTGTAAGAAATGAAAGGAATGGCTCTGAGTGTTTTTCTAGGGGTATCTTACTCTAAAAGTGAGAGTAACAAAGGGTTTATACGGGGGTTAACTAACCAGTGTAGTTAGTTAATATCACATAACATATAAAGGCTATTTGGGTGTAATCCTAGAAATTTACCAATTTAGACAAGTCATTCCAGTTATATAGATAATACTTATTATGGTGGTCTCGAATAGTATATAAGCCCAGTTCTAAAGTTTACAAGTCACCGGCACACTCATAGATTTGTGAATTTTGATAAGTTCACAATTTTTGGAAATAATGTTATGTGTGCAGCTATGTAATTTAGACTTTAAACAAAAACAAGCTAAAAAATTTTAAATTTTGATATATTAAGCGCATTTTAAGCATATTTTGAAAAAGTTTAGGACAAGTAAGTGTTCTAATTCTCCAATCTCCCCACTTAAGTTAAACAACGTCCTCGTTGTTTGTGTCAAAGGTTAAAAACTGGAAAATAAAAGAATTAGAACAGAAAAACTCCCCTAAGATTTGCTCGGTATGATCCTCCATTATTCGTATAAGAGCAAAAATCAACTTTCTTGTGGATTAGAACGTTTAAGCTTCATAGATGATGTATCCATAGAAAATGCAGGAATCTATAATACCATTCAGACTTTAACACACCTGAGTTAAGAAGGTTCAAACTTGCATAATACATTAGTAGTTAGTAAAAATAAAACATAAAAATTAAACTATAAATCATCAGGTCAGTCGATACGCCGTATCTTATGGAAAAAGATACGCCGTATCGAGCCTGGAATAATTACGAATCAGAATAAAAGATGCGTCGCATCCTTAACCAGGGATGCGCCGCATTAAAATACTGACAGAAAGTTTTAAAGTCAAAAATAAAAATGCAGAAAATAAAATAAGATATGACCAGTGCAGGTGATGCGTCGCATCTTAGGATGGAGATGCGCCGCATCTTCTGCAGGTCTGACAGACTCGACACAAAACAGAAAAGTAAAAATTTTCAATCCGGGTTGTCTCCCGGTCAGCACTTGTCTTTATTCCAGAGTCTTCAAGTTAGACTCACGTTCGGCTCCTTATTTTGTTCTTGTTACGTGCCATCCTTCTTCTTTCATCCGAAAGATGTTCCCGTATAGCTCCGCAACATTTTCTTCCGTTCGACTTAATCTAATATATTTTTTGGTCTTCGTCGCGACATATTCCTCATCAGGTCCCAAAGAGTATTTGATGATTTTAAATTTTTCAGAAATTATCATGGGTGGGTCATTATAAGTGATTCCAAGTAGTCGACATTTTCTCTTGATGAATTCTTCTTCGTCTTTATCAACAAACTTGAAATAAGGATCCTTATTCAAATAGTCATCAAGTTCATCAATCAATTCTCCTTGCGACTCATCGTTATTATCATAGGGATCATAATTAACCACGTTAAAGGATTGATAATAATCTTGAATCTCATCCCACTCTCTTTTCAATTCCCATTGCAAGCGTCGACTAAGCTTTGTGTAATCATCAAATTGTCCATGCACCCATTCCCAGAAAGTAGTGTCCGATGCTCCCTTAAGTTCTTTTAAGTACTTGATTCTACCTTTTTCTTGCAAAGCCTCTGCTCTACGTGGGCAGTCTTCAACTTTTTCATACCAATCATCGTCTTCAAAGTATACATCGTTTCTAACCCGTTTCATTCCAATTATACTTCCCCCATTACAGGTTCCATCATTCTTATAATCACAGGTTGGCCATTCACTAAATCCATCCTTGAAGCGGAAAGGTTTACAAGTGTGATCAATATGCTCAAATTCCCATGGTTTATCCCAAACCCATGGTATTTGGTCATTCCATTCGTAGTACCAGGTGTTTTTGAACTCATCATAAGTTTTGAACCCCGGTAGATCTCCAGTTAGCACATCAGCGTCGACTTGAAGAAGGTAAGTAAATTCTTTGAACTATTCGCACAAGGGTGTCTCATAATTGAGCAGATCAATGTCTATGCTGAATAATTCTTCAATGCCTTCCTTGATTGTTGAATTGTCATCTGACGATCCATTGTTGCTCTCTACTTCCTCATCTTCCCCTCTCATCCAATATACCCATAACACATCTTTAGTAGCTCGGTCCATGCTCTTATGGTTATTGAACTTACTAGCTAACCAATTTGAAAAATCAACATTGTTAGGATCGTGGTTAACGTCAAAGCTAGTGTTACCAATCATGTTCCTTCTTATCTCCATGAACTCATTAAATTGTTCTTTAAAACTTCGTGTCAACCATGAGGTCACAATCCGTTTGACTTCATTCATAGGAGCAAATTTGGGATCGCCGTATTTAAGTTCAAGCCACTCTTCTAAAGAGATATCCATCAACCTTACCAACTTTCCATGAAATAGTATCTCCGATTCAGCATACATTCTTTCGTTATCCAGATAGCTTTTATCTAATCCCCAATACTGTTCGGAATAAGGCATATAAGAAGTTTGTATAGGTTGGACTTCATAGCTTTTGTTGCTCGATTTGTTGACTGCATTTGCTGAGTTCATGTATTCAATTTGGAATTTCCCATCTTTTTCTTCGATAGTAGTCCAAGTTAATCCTTTAGATTCAATGATGGGCCATAAGAGTAACAATTCATCTTCAGTGTAGCTCACTAGTAAATCATAAGAGAATATCCCATCTTCAATATTGCATAAGCGTTTGAATTCCTTATAAGTAGCTTCAAGAGGGTCTCCCAAGAGAATAAATCGGCATCAATCATGAGCACATTGAAGTTGACATCTTCAAAAACTTCCACTGAGTAGCAGGGCAGGTTGGTTTGAGATAGTAAAGCATCGATCGTAGGTAAGTTGCAAGTAATAGCATTGAAACCTTCGAATGAATCCGAAAGCAAGAGTTCCTTTTCCAATTCTGAGCTTTTAGTAATGCTTAATGCTGGGAACTTGCTCAAGCTAACTTCATAGTTATCACACTCCTTATCACTTTCCAGAATTAACGGCTTTTTGGTGCGGGACTTTTCATTGTGCTTATCATCCATAAGTTCCTTAGCAAGATATCCGTTCACTGACATGTCTTCCATAGAAAAACCTGTCATCATAGGTAAAATCGTCAGTAGGATTTGTTCGCTAGAAGAGAAATTAATGAATTTAGAAACGGATATAAAAATAACTGATATCTGCAAGCGATGCGCCGTATCCAAAAAGTTGGATACGCCATATCTTATAATCGTTAAAATTTAATCAGACTTTTATTCAGAAAGCAGATACGCCGCTTATGAATTAGAATGCGCCGTATCAGTTTTAAATTATCAAAAATCGTTTATATTTATTAGAATTAAATGCGTCGTATTAACAAAAGCTAATGCGCCGTATTTTCGTTACGTTTCAAAATACAAGATTTTTGATTTAGAAGATGCGCCGTATCGATAGAGATCGATGCGTCGTATCTGTTTAATAATTCGAAAACTGTTTTTAATTTAAATCGAAAATACGCCGTATCTGTGAAAACAGATGCGTCGTATAGCGTTAGGGTTTAGAAAAATTTCTTATTAAAAACAGAATACGCCGTACCTTGGGAAAGATGCGCCGTACTCGAATTTATTAAACGCGTTGTATTTTATAAAAATTAAACGCAATACGCCGTATCTGTGAAAACAGATGCGCCGTATCGTTTGTATCAGCTCAATACAACGATAGCAGAATGCAGAAAAATAGAAAAAGAAAAACAAAAAATAAAAACAAACAAAAAGAAACAAAAATTAAAGAAAATAAAAACACACAAAAACAGAAAATATGCAAATAATACAATAAATGCAATTTATCTAATATATAACAGGGTTAGTGGTTAGAATCTAAAAAAAATTAAAAAGAAAAACCTAATTAAAATACTAATCAAATTAACAGATAATAACAATTCACTCCCCGACAGCGGCGCCAAAAACTTGATGCGTGCACGTGTCGTTGCGGTTTAGCAGTATTAATGCCTACTCAAGTTTTAAATTTATATTTAGCCGACTTATCAATAACACACACACTTAACGAGCAGTGTACCCGGTCAGTATGAATATAATGGTAAGTAGAGTGTCGATCACTAAGAGTGGAACGTATTATCTAGTTATTCTAATCAGTATTTTAATATCCTAAGTTAGCTATACAACCTAATCTAACGCAAGGGGGGGTTCAGCCTGAGAGACTGGCACGGTTTGGTTATGATTAAATAGTAAACTAAACTAATGAGCACGAATCAGGGATTAGCACACACGTACACAGATAGATACTTGAGACAATAAGAAGACCTGTCTTGATAATTAAGTAGCTTGTCACTTGTTTTATTGCTAGTTTTATATGAAGTGTATATAATTAACCCTTTCTCGTTGGCTCTAATCTTATCGGCGAGTAAACCTGTTGACATAAATAATGCCTAAAAACATTATTCATATCTCTATGTTTTAATGATCACAAAATATAAACTCATTAAACATAAACTTATCAAATAAACAAGTATTTAGTTGTAAATATTCATTTCTACAACTTAATCACTTAAGGTATGAATAAACAAGTGCTTAATGCATTATATGATCAAAGGAACATTTTCTTAATAATTAGATTTTTTATATAAAACATCAAAAACATTTTATATATTTTTGAAAAACATTTTTGGCATTAAATAAATATGTTTAATCTTTTATAAAAATATGAATTCAAACTTTTAACCAAAATCAGTTAAAATGTTCCAGAAAAACCTTCCCCACAAAAGGACAAAATTGGCCAACGGACAGAAGGGGCGGCCCCCTTAATTTTACTAGGCGGCCCCCTTAATTATTAAGGGGACCGCCCCCTATTTAAGGGGACCGCCCCCGCTCCAGTAGACCTCCAGCTGTCCAATTTTTCTCCTATAAATACCAGCCTTCTCCTGGACTTTTACTCACCTTTTGCACACTAAAACTTTCTGTTTTAAATCACATTTCATATCTTCAAAAACCCTTTGATCATATAATCTTAAGCTTTGGTTTCTAAGTGATCCAAGCTTCCTCCATTCAAGTGCAAAAGAAGAATACTCCTTCAACAACTAGAGAAGAAGTATTGCAACTTAGCTACCTAAGTTGTTTGTGTCATCATACATTTGTTTATAAGTTGTGTATTGTTGTTAGATAGTTGTGTGTAAGTAGAGAAGTTGTGTTGTTAAGGTGTGTAAGTAGTGAAGGTGTGAAGAAGTAGTAGTGAACATAGGTTGTGCTTAGTCGTGAAGTGTCGTGAAGAAGTCGTGAAGAAGTCGTGAAGAAGTTGTGAAGAAGTCGTGAAGTAGTCGTGAAGAAGACGGTGTGATTAAGTCGTGTTTAAGTTGTGAGATTGGTTCTAGCTACGATTAGAACTCGACATCTAGCTTTGTGTCGTTAAGCCGGTGTAAGCTAAAGTTGTGTAAAGGTTTTCTCCGCCATAAGGGAGCTTGTTGACATAGTGAAGAAAACTCTCGAGTTAGGTGCTCGGGGAGTGGAGTAGGGCAAGGAAGGTGTCCTTGTAGCCGAACCACTATAAATCTCTTGTCTCTCGGTTAGATCTTTCCATCTCTAGCTTTTATTTCATTTTATTACCTTACTTGCATTACTTATTTATATTTGTTTATATACATATTGTTCATATTGTTCAAGAAGTTGAGATCACATAAATTCAAATCTAAGTTTTAAAAAGAAAAATAAAGTTTTCATAATAAATTTTAAAAGGACATAAAACTATTCAACCCCCCTTCTAGTTTTCCACAATTGGTATCAAGAGCCACGTCAAACAAGATTTTTAAAATTAACTATATTTTAAAACTTGAAACGATCTGTGGAATCTTTAAAATATTTAGAAGGGCAATCTATGCAAAGACCACCACTATTTGAAAGTGATGGTTTTCTTTATTGGAAAAATAGATTCGAAACTTATGTGAAATCAAAGGATCTTGATCTTTGGCATGTTATTACCTATGGTGATTTCCCCCTATTCAATATAATATCCTAACTAAAATAGATGAAATTGTACCTTTTGAAAAACAAAATGATGATTTAAAAAAGAAACTAGCAAAAAATAATGAAGCTAAAATGGTTATTTATAATGCGTTACCACGCAAAGAATATGAAAGAATTTTTATGTGTCAAACCGCAAAAGAGATTTGGGATTCTTTACTAATCACTCACCAAGGTAATAGTCAAGTCAAAGATAATAAAATAGATCTTCTTGTGCAACAATATGAACAATTTACAATTCCTGAAGAGGAATCTATTGATAATGCATTTGCTAAATTTAACACAATCATCACAAGTTTAAAAGCACTTGATGAGACTTTTTCTAGCAAAAATTGTGTAAGGAAATTTCTTAGGGCATTACATCCAAAATGGCGCGCGAAGGTCACGGCGATTGAAGAATCAAAGAACTTGATGACGTTATCACTTGATGAGCTTATTGGCAACTTAAAGGTTCATGAAGAAATTATAAAAAGGGACTCGGAAACGGTCAAGAGCAAGAAAGATCAAATCAAGTCTCTCGCACTAAAAGTCAAAAAGGAACTTAGTGATGACGATGATTCAAGTTACGAGAGTGAAGACGAAGAATATGCAATGGCCGTTAGAGAATTCAAGAAATTCTTCAAGAGACGAGGAAGATTCACGAGACAACCGCGAGATGAAAGAAGATCGCTACAAAGAAATAGAAATGATAACTACGGGAAAAGAAAGTGCTTTAGATGTGGAAGTCAAAACAATCTCATTGGCGAATGTTCAAATCCACCAGGTTATGATTACGAAAGCGCATTTGTTAGTGGAACATGGAGCGATAGCGACAAAGATGAAGCGGACAAAGCAAAAGACGAAAAGTGCCTTGTAGCTCAAGCCACCGATGAAATATGTCTAGGAATAAATTTGGAGCCCGACGAATGGATTAAGGATAGTGGATGCTCGAAGCACATGACGGGAAACCGGAAGCTATTCTCCTCCTACAAGGCATACAACGGAGGTAACGTTATTTTTGGTAGTGATTTTCGTGGAAAAATCATTGGCAAAGGTACGATCTCTCAAGACTCCCTAACTATTGAAAATGTTGAGCATGTAGATAACTTAACATATAATTTGCTTAGTATAGGACAAATATGCGATAATAAGTGTAGGGTTACTTTTACAAGTAAAGATAGCGAAATATTTAAGGATGGAAAGGTCATAGGTAGAGGAGTTAGGAAAGGTGGCGTATATGTTATGAAACTAGGAAATAAACCGGAAGATAAGATGTGTCTAGCAACCTTAGATGAAAACTCTACATTGTGGCATAGAAGATTAGGTCACGCAAATATGCAACAAATACAATCCCTAGCCTCTAAAGAATTAGTTAGAAACTTGCCTAACCTAAGATATGACCAACACTTTTGCGATGCATGTAAAATAGGAAAGCAAGCACATGCGAGTCACAAAGCTAAGAATATAGTCTCCACTACTAGATGCCTAGAATTATTACACATGGACCTTTTTGGTCCAACCGCTGTGCGGAGTTACGGAGGTAATCGTTATACCTTAGTAATTGTAGATGACTATTCACGATACACGTGGACTAGTTTTTTAAGTGATAAAACCGAAGCCTTTAATAAATTTGAAATATTTAGTAAAATGATTCAAAATAAATTAGGATGTTCTATAGTATCAATTAGGACGGACCATGGTCGGGAATTTGATAATGAAGTGCAATTCGGAAAATATTGTGATTTAAATGGGATATCTCACAATTTCTCCGCTCCTCGCACTCCACAATCAAATGGGGTAGTAGAAAGAAAGAATCGAACCTTACAAGAAATGAGTAGAACAATGCTAAATGAACAATCTATCCCACAAAAATTTTGGTGACATGCCGTAGATACATCAACATATATAATAAATAGAGTCTCAATTAGGAGAATATTAGGAAAAACCCCATATGAGTTATTAAGAGGTAGAAAACCTAATCTAAACTACTTTAGGGTATTCGGGAGCAAATGTTTTGTTCTCAATACAAAAGATTACCTTACTAAGTTTGATCCTAAGTCGTACGAAGGAATCTTTCTAGGGTATTCACAAAATAGTAAAGCATACATAATACTTAATAAACACACTATGAAAGTAGAAGAGTCCTTAAATGTAACATTTGATGAAACTCCACCACCACCTAAGACATTGCCCCTAGAAGATGATGACCTAGTTGAAGAAGAAGCTATTGAGGTTAGTAAAATTAAACCCTTAGGTAATGATAATGAAGACATAATATTAGGTGAAGACGAAATAGTAAATGTTAAGGAATCTAAATCACACCCATTAGATAATATAATAGGAAACTTAAATCAAAGAACCCTTAGATCACAAGCTCAAGATAAAAATAACTTCTTTTGTTTCCTATCAACTATAGAACCTAAAAATATAAATGAGGCATTAAAAGATGAAAGTTGGGTTATGGCTATGCAAGAAGAACTAAATCAATTTAAGACTAATGACGTTTGTGTAGGTCACTAGAATGATCTCAACAACACACACATACTCGTTAATGAATTAAACAAACACGTACGATCTACTACTTATCTAAATATGAAGCTACGTATGGAGATATAGATAAGCTAAATACGAATAAGCTAGAAATAAGAGAAATAAGAAGATAAGAATAAGATGGAAGGTTTTCACTTAATTCGATTCACACACTAGCAAAGCTTCCGCACATACACTTGAAAACCAACAATGAGAATGACTCCCTTGCCTTGTATTTATAGGCATTGGGAGGGGAATATTCTTTAGGAATATTCCCTTTACATGTGATAAGGATTTAATTAATTAACATGACCGGTCCAAGGACTACTATTGAACCGGTCCAAAAATACAAACAATATAGTCCTAATTGTGCAACATTAATTAAATGAACAAGACTTGTAAAATGTTTAAAACGTGTTCCTAACAATCTCCCCCTAAGTCTTGATCATCAATGTTGCCCGACGTCTTCTTTGCTTCTTAGGCTTCCGACGTCTTTATAATCTTTGGTTCTTTGTTCTTGTGTAATGATGATGTGATGTTGTCTCTATCTGCCAATCTCCAACGTCTTCTCGTCTTCTCCATCATGCTCATATATCTTTGACTTGTTATCTGCAATATGTTCTCACTTTTCAATCTTTAAACTTGTGAAAAAGGTTGAGATGCTTGAACTTTTGACTTTACTATAGCTTGTGTTGAACTTCTGTAATAACTGAGTCATTAAGAGAACATTTCTTCAAAATATAAGCATGATGGAGTCTTGATGGTCGAACTCCAGCTCCTCAGCAGCAGCAATAGCAATAGCAGCAACAGCACGTACCAACCGGTACTTACAGGCTCAGACTTGAGATCATCAACAGCATAGTGTGAAGACTTTCTCAAATCTTAACCCAGACCGTTCTGAACCGGATTCCCCCGAAAGGGATTACACGGACACACCGAAGTGCACCCACGATTCAGTGAGTCGCTGGAGATCACCCCACGACTGTAGACCATTTGGAGCAAAACACTAAGCGTAACCCACAAGGAGTTACCGAAGTGACCTGCTGACAGAGTTGTTTGATGTTGCTCTGGCAGGATTTCCATTCAATCATTGATAATCACAATTGTGATTTTTCTCATGAATGTTCTTGGCAGATTGCTAAGATCTGCGAAGGACACTTTTCCTAATTTACACCTGATGCCCATGATGTAGAACACCAGAGTAATTCTAAGTGTACCTAAGAGATCTTTTGATGAATCTCATGGCTCTAGACTCAATAAGTGCACATTTGTTTGGTCATCGGAGGCGTGGAGCAGATTGCCTCCTTTTCAATATCAACAATCTCGTAATGAGATGTCGATAGATTATGAAGGGTTCTCCGTGTGAATGAAACAAATGTCTTTTGAGAGACACTTGAGTGGCTTAGAAGGTTTTTTAGTGCGTCACTGGGTCCATGACGTCTTTGGTCTTCAATACCGGTGATGCTCATCAACCAGTAGATTATGAATTGAACCCGGTGTCTGCCCTAAGGTTGAACAAATGGAGGGCTATTTCTTTTCACCCTTTTCTTTGCTTTTCTTTTTAATTCTTCAACCCCTTCTTTCTCCGTACATTCATTTTCTCCTTTTTTATATCATACCTAGGACTTTCTAGTCTAAGCTATTGGTATTGTCCTTGGGTAGATCCCTCCGGTTCTGGCGGATCATAGGACGATTTTTCCTAACCTTAGTCACCTTGTAACTCCATGACTATCCTAATGATGCCATAAGACCAAATCCATTGAAAATCTCTCAAGGTGTCGATAATTGTAAATACATTTTGTTGACACCTTGAGAGTTTGATGATTTTCAGAAGTACTCCCCCTTAACATGTGCGCATTAGTAATGAATTTGAAATTTGCACATGCCGGAAAGAGTTGGCACTTTTGAATTGATTGATTTTCAATGAACCTGATCGTTGCGAGACACGCTTACATCACCAGTTAGACTGGCTTGAAATTATTACCCGTCCAGATCAGATTCAAAGATTATCGCTCGAAATCGGTACTTTCTACTCAGACACGTCCTTTGCGAGACACGCTTACATCACCAGATAAACTGGCTTGAAATTATTACCCGTCCGGGACATGTCCTTTCGACTACTGACTTTCCTATTCGTCAATTCGAGGGTCAATTCTGAGTTTGAGCACACGAGATTCCAGCAAATGAGACATCATATTTTAATCATTTGTTTCTTCTCCCCCTCAAAAATAGCATACTCATGATGTTTTTGGAAAAACGTTTATGATTAAAATATGCTGTTTTTGAGTTTTAGGGAAGAAGTTTCAAGAACTTTGATACTTCTTTTTGAACAAAGATTATATTTTTCAAATACTCCCCCTGGACGAGGGAATACTTGTCCTTATGAGCAGAATGTTTGAAAAACGTTGTAAAACATTCTGATTTTAATTCTGCTCATAAGTAAGAAGCGTTCGCTCCTTTTTCAGGATTGAGGCACTGAAGCGTACCTCAGGGTCCTTTCTTTGGGGTCCGGGTTGTACACTGTTATGTGTGCACAAGCCGTAGTCATATTTACAGTCATTTATAAGTAAGAATATTGAATGAATATTGAATATTGAAATCAAATTCTTACAAATTAACCGCCTTTGCCAAAAGTGGTGAATTTTGGATCTGTTCTCTGGAATAATCTGATGGCAAATGGAGGACGACCACCAACATAAGTTTCCAATCTCCTCATCTGATCCCTTCGATAGAGCCTTTCTTCGATTGACCCGATAAAATTCTTGACCTGCCTGAGCTGCTGATGATTCCATTTCTTGTGCTTCTTCAATATTTGATCCTGAACCCGTGTGACTAACCCATCTCGAACATTCTTAAGAGTGTCGTCACAGAACTTGTGAATCTCTTTATGAGGCATGAAACGGTTGGTGTTTGTGGCACTTCTGTAGACGAATCCGAAGACATGGTCGGTCTTGAGCAAGTACTGAGGCTCCTTGTTATCAGTGAGAGTAAACATGGGATCCTCAAGATTCAGTTTCTTCTGATAACTTTCAACTCCAAGTTGAAGATCTTCTACACGTTCTTTGATCACTGTTCTTCTGATGAAGTGGCATATAGCAGTGCTAAATGCATACAGAAGAGTAGGATTGAGATGATTCAGCTTCCCTTGAACTTTCATTAAATACAAATCTTCAATGTCGTTGAGACTGAGTTCAGGAAAATCTGCTTCATTGAACGTGTAAATAAGATTATCTTGTCTGCGAACCGTGACTTCAGAGATGAATGTGTAACCAAGCTTTTGAGATCCTTTAGCATCAATCACTGCCTTGATACGAAGATCACTGTACACCTTTTCACGAGATGCCATGAGGGCTAGCTTGTACTTGTACCATGATTTACGTTTGTCAAACCAATGATGAATGCCAAGTTCAGCATCATGATCATATTTAACCCTTTTGTTGATGAAGAGTTTGCGACGTCTAGCTTCTTCTTCAATGGCAGGATTGGTGTAATTCGCAGCAGGAGTGAACGTTATTGAGGTAGCATACTTGATTTCACTAGAAGCCCCATGCACAAGTAGTTCCAGATCTTGGTTGAAGAAGAATGCAAATGGAATTTCGGACATTCCATGATAAGGTCGTATCACAGGAAGTGGTTTTGTCCAGTCCGTGATGTATGGACGTTTCTTGCTGTCAAGTCCACCTTCCCTGTATACATCTGGATTTGTCCAATCGAAGTCTTTTGATAATGCTCTAGCAATATTCTCCAGATGATATTCCAACTCAGCAGCACTTGCAGACTTATCTTTTAAAAGATTGAACGCATCATTCTTGATTCTACGAAGCTCTCTTTTAGTCATCTTCT
This sequence comes from Artemisia tridentata subsp. tridentata, assembly GCA_021014915.2. Lineage (NCBI taxonomy): Eukaryota > Viridiplantae > Streptophyta > Magnoliopsida > Asterales > Asteraceae > Artemisia > Artemisia tridentata. Next base: position 323,207,855 of record CP139506.1, on the reverse strand, counting down.
TAATGTTGAAAGCATGTTTGACTTTCTGATTGAATTCAAACGTGCTATCTTCTATTTTTGAAGCTTCGTCGTCGATGATCTGAGCCTGTGCAAGTTGATCGAACCAATTGTTTCCATGTAAGTCTTCGTCAGTATCTAACCATGTAAGCACAGCTGGTTCTTCAGAAGACTTTTTACTGCTGGATGGTTTGGCTTTTGCTGGTTTAGGAGGTGATTGAGGTGGATCATCTTGAGGAGGGTCATCTTGAGGTTGAAACTCAACGTCATCATTGATGAAATGTTCAAAGTGATGCTCAGTTTCCTTAGGACCAGATTCTTGATGATTAGGAGATGGTGGAGAAGTTGTCTGTACTGGTGGTGCCTGAATGTGAATACCAGATCCACTTACAGTCTTTTGTTTCTTTTGTGTGGCATTTGGATCTGGATCCTCAGTGTCGTCATCACGAATCCTCTTTCCTTTATCAGCAGCAACCTTGCAAGAAACCTTCTCAATATGTGCTGCAATAGACTTCATAAGACTAATATCTTCAGGAGAAGGAGATGTCATAGTGTGGAATCTGTTGAGAAGCTCAATTTTGAGTTCTTCTGTAGTGAAGTCTTTGAGCTGCTTGAAGCCAGAATTGAGAATGATTGCTTCTTTGACCTTGAGATCAAGCTGAGTGTTGACATTCTCGTTAATGTTCTTCTGTAGATCAGCGGTAAAACGTTTGACATAATGTCTTGTTTTAATTTTGATATTGTCTTCTATATCAAAAGAAAGAAACTCATCCATGTTCTTCTTTGTTTCTTGCATCTCCTTGACTTGTTCAGATAGACCCTTGATGAGAATTTGCATTTCTGACATCTGTTCTTGCATCTTGCTCTCTCTTCTTGCTTGAGCAAGTTTTGCTGCTTTCTTGATTTGCCTAGATATAGGTGAGAGAACTTCAACTCTTGTGACTTTGGCGATTTTATTGACTTGTTTGCCCTTCATGACTGTTCTGATTCTTTCTGCCAATGTTGCTTTGCCTTTGTTTGATGGTGACCTTGATGGTGATGGAGTGAGTGATGGAATAGATGATGATGAATTAGGAGAAGCAGAATCCTTGTGAGATGAGGGTGAAGGTTTTGGAGATCTTCTTGATGATTCTGGAGGAGTTGGAAGCTTGGGAGGTGACTTAGGAGGTGAGATAGGTTTGGGAGAAGGAATGGGAGGAGTTTGATCACGTGGTTGTTGTGGAGGAGATTTGAATGGATCATTCAATGGAGAGACAATGTAGTTATCTGCTTCCTCATCCTCCTTTTGTTTCCTATCTATTTCTTCCTTCCTTTTCCTTTCTGCTTCAGCAAGTTCTTCCTCCAGTTCATTAGCAGCTTTAGTAGTCTTTAATCCAGTAATCTCCTTCTCTTCCTCAGAATCTCCCCATTCCTCAATGTTATCTTGATGATGTTCTTCCTCTTGATGTGTGATGTCATCAAACATTGAATCTGAAATTTCATTTTCTGTGAAGACAATCTTTTCTGATTCAGATTGTGGTGGATTTTCCAAGTCGGGTTGATTAACCGAGCTTGATGGAGGAGGAGGAACTGTAGATGAAGCCATAGCGGGTTGAATAACCGTATTTGGCTGAACTGTGGAAGTTTGTAATACACCGGGTTGATTAACCGGATTAGAAGATAAAACTGGTGCTGGAGTGACTCCTGATCCTCCTGCTCCCTTAGCAATCTCTTCCTTCTTCTTTGCTTCCAATTCTCTCAAGACTTGCTTTTGTAGTTCTGCTCTTCTTTCTGCTCTTCTTTCTTCATCAATTCTTTTCTGTTTAATACTTGCCTTAGTAGCATTCTCTAAATCAATCTCTGTTTGAAACTCGGCTTCTTGATCATTGAGTATTTCTATTTCTGGTTCAGTGTCTTCAGAGGATTCAGAGGTTTCATCACGAATACCAATTTCTTCAACTTTTGGTTTCGGAGCTGTCTTAATGATTCTCCTCTTGCTTGTGGTTGGTTTCTTTGGAGCACTTGATGCACTTCCAGTTTTGCTAGCTCTACTGCTTTTGGAACGAGTCTTGGAAGAACCTATTCCCTCAGTCATTTTCGTGATACCAACAAGCTTCTTCTCATAAGCTTGAATGTAATCAGCGTAAGCAGAAGTTTCCTTGACCTCTTCAGTAAGTAGAACATCAAACAGCTTAAGACCTTGTTTGTGAGTGCTTTCCTTTGGAAAGTATACTGATTTGAAGTCTGTGTCCATCTTGATCACATGTCTTTCTCTGTCTTCGGGTCGATTAGAGATATCATGATCTTTATCAAGAAGAAGACTGATCAGCAACTTGGTGTAACGTACGAATGGGATTTTAGTCAAGGGTTTTTTGAGTACACCATGCATTTGATGCATAAGGTCTTCCCAGATAAGAGCAGCAAAATCAAGGTTGTGTTTGGTAACAAAACCCCAGAAGAGTTGTGCATGAGAGAGTCTTGGATGTTCGTGTCCACTGTCTCTTCCAGACACTGATCGAATCAGAATATAGTACATTGCTCTCCATGGTTGAGGAATGGATTTGGCATTGATATTTGAGAGGATGTTGAGTGGAAGATCTGGATCAACATCATATCCAAGGCCAATGAGAAAGTTGAGAATGTCTTGTTCAGTGGGTGCAGGCCAGTATCGTCTTGAGGGCTCCGGTGGATCTGGTAGAGATAAAGCTTCACGTAGATGTGCAAGAGTGACCTTGACTTGTTTCCTGTCAAGAGTGCAGGTGAAGAATTTGTTGTTGTCATCTGGTTTGATAGTGCTCCACATCTGATGAATGTAGATCTCTGGAATACTATCTGAATCTTCCAAGATACTCCTGCATTCATGTCTTTTGAGGATTTCGATGACAATTCGACAACTTGGTTCAGCACATTTGATGTTATCGAAGACCACTCTTGAATTGTTCTTGCCATACTTAGCCTTGAATCCTTGTGGGAATAACTCCTCTTTGGTGATAGGTGGAAGTGGTTGTTGTTGTTGTGAAGACATTGTGGATGATCTGAAATAGCATTATGACACCAATTTGCAGGATATATGTGTGTTAGCATTAGTTGAAATTGAGTGTTTGCACATAACATCCTTTCTGATATGATTGAGCAATCGTTAATCTGTGAATTGATCATTTGAATTTGCAAGAGAAAAAATTTCCAATTGCAAGAAACATTTCCAATTACAAGAAAAAATTTCCAATTGCAAGAACAATTTCCAATTGCGAGAAAAATTTCCAATTGCGAGAAAAATTTCCAATTGCGAGAAAAATTTCCAATTGCGAGAAAAATTTCCAATTGCGATAAACATTCCAATTGCGGGAAAAAAATTCTAATTGCGAGAAAAGGTTTTTCAATTGCGAGAGCACTTAACCAATTGCGATAGCAATCACCAATTGCGAGAGCAATGGCAATTGCGAAAGCAACTGACAATTGCGAGAGCAATTGCAATTTCGAGAATATCTTATACAAGAAATTCCGAACCCGTTTTGACGATGATTCATTCACAAACATTTTGCAATTCACAGATTAATGATTCCTCATCAATTGCAATAGGTTCACTAAGCTATTTAACACATTTTGTCCAATTTATAACACTTTTTAACCACAAAATCTATAAGATCAAACTGCTAGTGCAACGTGTTCTTGATAAACCCTAAATCTCAATCAATGATCATCTAATGTTTCTGGGCTTAATCTGAGGCAACAACTATTCAATTCGAGTCAAAATAACACTATAACAACACTTTAATCACACCAAATCATTCACATTCGATTTTCCCCAAATTATGAACTTAAACCCTAAATGTCGAATAATCATTCAGTTGAGTTTCTGGAACAATTAATCACGCATTTAAGTTACATAATCAAGATCTAAGTATAACATTACAAGCATTATTACGTAAAACACATAGGAATAAAAAAATCCCAAATCTACGCAAACCCTAGAAATTCGTCTAATTATTTTACACAAATTCCACCGTTAGATCTTTAATTCCTTGAAAACCATGTGTTATAATCACTTAATGATCATGAAAATACTCACAAATTTGTTAGATCTTGAACAGATGATCAGATTTAATGATAACCGTTGATTGTGGTTGTTGGGTGGTAGTAAATGCGAGAGACAAGATTTCAGAAATAGTAAATGATTTGTTCAGTTGTTACAGTTTTGTATTTAATCCTTTTACTATTATCTTTTTATCCTATTTTCACATTTAGTCCCTTAACCTCAAGTTTTGTAGCACACTAAATCCTAACCAAATGATTTTCAATAATTAGCACTTTTAGTCCTCTAACAATTAGGAACCATCAAATTCCTAATAAACCTTAGGATATCTCATCAAAGCCAATTCAAAGCAACATTGTGACAGAAAATATGCAAGTACAAATTTGTAAAAAATTTGTAAAATTTTGTGTCTCCCCCTCAACATTTGTGCAGAAGTGAATAAAGACCGTTTTAAAAAAAAAAAATGAACAAAATGTTGAAAGAGGATTTGTACTTGCATACACACACACACATTTTTTTTTTTTTTTTTTTTTTTTTTTTTTTTTTTTTTTTTTTTTTTAAGATGATATTTACAAGATAGTTTGGATGTTTGACTCATGTATTAGTTTTTGAGAAAATTTGACAATTCCTGAGGAGTCAAACATCGCATTCCAATTTGGTGAACCAATTTCACAAAACGTTCATGAGGTAAAGCCTTCGTGAAAAGATCCGCCAATTGGTGTTCCGTTCCCACGAAATACAATTCAACGGTACCTTGCTCCACATGCTCCTTGATGAAGTGATATCTTAGAGCGATGTGTTTGGACTTGGAGTGTTGGACAGTGTTGCACGAGATAGCAATAGCACTTTTGGAGTCGCAGTACATCGGGATTTTGTTGAATATGTAACCATAATCCATCAGTTGTGATCGCATCCAAATGATTTGAGCACAACAGGCAGACATAGCTACATATTCTGATTCCGTTGATGATAGAGACGTACAATCTTGTTTCTTTGACTGCCAGGACACCAGCTTATCACCGAGAAATTGAACACCACCAGATGTGCTCTTCCTTGTATCAATACATCCCGCATGATCCGCATCTGAAAAAGCAGTTAGTGCAAAACCAGAATCCTTTGGATACCAGATCCCCAAATTAATGGTTCCCTTGATGTATCTAAGGATTCTTTTAACAGCAGATAAATGTCTTTCTGTTGGGTTAGATTGATAGCGTGAACACAGGTATGTGGCAAATACAACATCCGGTCTGCTAGCTGTGAGATACATAAGAGACCCAATTATACTACGATAATTTGTAGGATCAGTGGGTTTCCCATGTAACTCAGCATCTAGCTTCGGGGATGAGGAGGCCATTGGGGTGTTATAGGTGTCACTAGTTGTCATGCCATGCTTCTTTAATATCTCTTGTGCATATTTAGACTGACTCAAGAATATACCACGAGGTGACTGGTGAACTTGTAATCCTAGAAAAAAGTTTAATTCACCGATCATGGACATCTCAAAGTTTTGTTTTATTAGTTTTGCAAAAGCGTTTGAGTACTTTTTATGGGTAGACCCAAAAATGATGTCATCCACATAAATTTGTACGATGAGAATGTCCTCCCCGTGTTTTTGTATAAACAGAGTCGGGTCCACAGATCCTTTAGTAAAATGATTAGCAAGCAAGAATGCAGCAAGTTTATCGTACCATGCCCTCGGGGCTTGTTTAAGGCCGTAGAGAGCTTTCTTAAGCCTGTAAACATGTTGTGGATGTTCTGGATCAACGAAGCCCTCTGGTTGTGAAACATACACCTCTTCACGAAGTTGTCCGTTCAAGAATGCAGTCTTCACGTCCATTTGATAAACTGTGATGTTCTTATGAGCCGCGTATGCCAGAAACATTCTCACTGCCTCTAGCCTAGCCACTGGTGCAAAGGATTCCTCGAAGTCAATTCCCTCTTCTTGGCTATACCCTTTAGCAACCAACCGAGACTTGTTCCGAATAACCGTTCCTTCTGCATCCAGCTTATTTTTCCAAATCCATTTTAATCCCACAACATAAACTCCATCTGGTCTTTCAACGAGTTCCCAAACTTCTAATCTCTTGAATTGATCCAACTCTTCTTGCATTGATTCAATCCAATTGTCGTAAGTTAAGGCCTCTTTGATATTCTTCGGTTCAGATTGACAAACGGTGAGAGCGTAAATGCATGTTTCACCATCTGTGTGGAGTTTCTGTCGTGTCATAACTGGTTTATCTGGATTGCCAATCACATTTACTAATGGATGATCCCTTGTCCATTTATGAGTTGATGGGTAGTGTTGAACGTTGTGATGATGATATGACGGGTCCATGTTGCTCGAGGATGATTCTCCGGAATCTGGAACAGTTGGTGGTGGAGCAAATGGATTAAAGAAGGCGTTCCCGTCATATCCTGTTGGTGGTGGAACATTGTTAGAAATGGGGGATGAATCTTCAACTGCTGGTTGAGGTGTTTTCTCCATTGATGATGATGATTCAGGTTGTGGTGCATCATCAACAGCTACTGTAGATGTAGATGCTGATGGATCAGGTGCTTGATACGGAAGTTGTTGAGCAGCGGAATTGGTGGAAGCATCTGATGCACTAGTAACATGAACGTCATCAAACATTGGTGCAAACAAATCTTCCAGATCCTTCCTGTTGAAAGGTAGGGGTGCAGATGAAGATTCAGGAAAGTTCAGACGGTTGTGTGCGGGTTCTAAGCGGTCTTGCTCAGAAGCCATTTCGGTGAGTTCATCAAAATTAGCATGTATGGTCTCTTGAATATCCCCAGTCCGACGATTCCAAATACGATATCCCTTGGAGTTCTCACAGTATCCAACAAAGATCCCAATATCTGCTTTAGCCTTAAGTTTACCAAGATCATCCTTATCATTCTTCGGATAACACAAAGCTCCAAAGACGTGAAAATGGTTGATGTTTGGTTTTCTCCCTTGTATAATCTCATATGGTGTTTTGGTGTGTCTTTTGGTGATCATGGCACGGTTCTGAGTATAACAAGCAGTGTTGACCGCTTCAGCCCAAAGATAATCCGGTAATTGAGCATTGATCAACATAGTTCGAGCTGCTTCCACGAGCGTTCGGTTTCGTCTTTCAACTACACCATTTTGTTCCGGAGTGCGAGCTATAGAAGTCTGATGAACAATCCCATGTTTCTCTGTGAAATCCCGAATGATTTGATTCTTAAATTCAGTCCCGTTGTCTGTTCTGATGATTCGGACGGTGTTACGGACTTGAACTTGAATCTTGGTGAGAAACGTGATGAGGATAGAAGGAACTTGATCTTTAGTCCGAAGAAAATAGACCCAAGTCCATCTTGAATAATCATCTACTATTACCAGAATATACTTCTTCCCGTTAATACTCTGAACGCGCATCGGACCACACAAATCCATATGAAGCAGTTGTAGGACATGGTCGGTGCTGTGTTCTGTTTTGGGAGGAAAATGGGCACGATGACTTTTCCCTTGTTCACAAGCAGAACACAAGTGATCCTTGGCATATCTGAACTTTGGTAAACCGTCAACTAATTTCTTCTTGGCAAGATCAGTCATGGTTTTAAAATTTAGATGAGACAATCTTTTGTGCCATAACCAAGCTTTCGTGGGATGAGCCTTGGAGAGTAAACAAATAGGAGAAGAAGCTGTCATGCCGTCAAAGGAGATGGAATACAGACTTGTTCCGCGTTTCCCTTTCATAAGGTCGTTCCCTTGAAGATCACGAATAAAGCATGTTTTCTCCCTGAATGCTACTTCCAAATCTCCATCGCAGAATTGTCCCACGAGAGAACAAATTATGACCGAGACCTTCAACATAATACACACGGCTGATTTCGATGTTCCCATTAATATAATCCCCATAGCCCATAATTGCAGCGAAGTGATCATTCCCGAATCTGACCGTTCCGATAAACTTTGCAATAAAGTTCTGTAGAAGTTTGAGATTGCCGGTCATATGTCGGGAGCACCCGCTATCAACAATCCAAAGGACGATTTGAATCACCTGCATCACAAACATCGGAAACAGGTGGAGAATTGATAACGGTTGGATCCGCTGGGTTAGTGACACAAGAGGTTAGTATTTTAGGTACCCATTTAAACTCAAAAGTGTTCTGTAACCAGCGTTGCCAGGTCCAACTAGTCTCTGCCTTTTTCCTAAGGTATGCACTAGGTGACTTTTTGGTCTTGGATTTGGGCTGTTCTATTTTCTCCTCAGAAACATCTAGTGGAGGCATCCCTAAAATGGATTTTGCAATGGTTTTAAGCCTAGAGGAAGCGCCACTAGTTCGTTTCTTTCTCTTAGTCAGCAAAGTTTTAGCAACACATTTTGTATGATCACCAGATAGTATGCTATGACGACAAAAGACACAAGTAGCATCAACCAAAACATCTTCATTAATAGTTAAAGAGTTTTCATCTGTTACATCATTCTTAGAACTAGACTCAGATAAGTGCAATTCTATTTCTGATGTTACATTTGTCTTATTCAAACTACGTTCTTGAACTTCTTCGGACTTAGATACTTCCTTCCTAGATTTCTTGACTCTATTCTTCCTCTGTTTCTTGTGAGTCTTGGAATGGTTGATCTTAGAGGTGGTTTCTAGTCCTGTGGAAGTACAAGTAGCTGAATCAGTGGTTGTGTCAGATGCATGGGTATGTTCTTTGTCCACTACATACATTCCTGGAGCAATCTTATGAATGTTTGCTTTGCTCTTGTCTAAAACTCTGATCTTCTTCTTCAAATCAATAATGATGTGTTGGAACTCTTGATTTTGTGAATCTAATTTCCTATTTAGGTAGACTGTGTCATTTCTATTTTGAATAACTTCATCCAGGTCTTTGTCATTTTGAAACAGTTTAACTTTTAAGAAAGCCTTTGTTTCTTTGTTTTGTTCATGACTGTTTTGAAATGATAGAGATCCCATGAGATTTTGAAATTTGATTTCAAATTCAAGACTTCGTTTTTGACACCAGTCCAACCTTTTTTGAAGATTAAAAACTTTGTTTTCCACATCACAATTGATTTGTCGAAGATTCTCATTTTCATGTATCATATTATCAATCTCCATATGCAACATCTTAATATCCACAGCATGATCATTCACAATTAAAGCATTACCAGATTCATAGAGCGAATTCATAATCACAGAGACAATGTCATAACACAAGACTTTTTGCAAGAGTCGATCATTTTCGTTTGCTAAAAATTTCTTTTGAAGTTTTTGACGTTGAACCTTGTCATCTTTAGCTTTGAAAATGGATTTCATAGATGCTAATTCCGTATGTAACTCCTCTTCCCATCTTGTTGCACCCTTTTTCAGATTTCTGACATGAGGAAGAATTTTCTTTTGAAGAATCTCCTTCTTTTCTTTCTGAACAGGAGAAAGAAAAGACGAGATAGGAATTTGAGAACTGAACTCAATTTCACTCTCCAAACGAGAAATGTCATCCATAAATGTCTGAAAATATCGAAGAACCCGACATTCTTTAGGCATTTGTGGATCAACAAGATCTTCTGTCAAACAATCTTTAAGTTGTACACCAGTCATAGGATCAGAAGTTATAGACGAGGGAGCACTTATGCTTGTGTATGTTAACGTTTGTTCTGGATGATCCTTAGGAGGAACAAATGATTTGCTCAAATGAGGTCGTGCATTATAATCGTAATGTACATTTGAAAACTTTGTTTGTGACTTTGATCGACCCTCAATCTTGTTTTCAAGAAAATCAGTTTCTTCATCAACAGAATACATAACAACACGTTGAAAGGAATCATCTAACAGAAATGTTGCATTGTACAACTTAGGATTTTCTTTGAGTGCTTTGTGTAAATTGCGGGGTGTGTCACTGCCAAGTGCAAAACTTACTCCTTTAGGACTTGGTTTTACAACATTCTTTTGAATTTGCGTTACAGAATTACCCGTTTTATACACAACATTTTGAAAGTCTTTAAGTTTGGTTTCCAAATCCAGAATTTGATCAAGATAAGAGTCAACACATTTCCGATTGGCTTTCTTTTCTTCAAGAAGATCCTTCTGAGATGCAGAAAGCTCAGATTGAGTTTTCAACAACTCAGAATTTAAAGCATCAAGTTGAATTTTATACTCAAACTGATCCTTTTCTTTCTGAGAGAAAAGCTCAGCTTTGGCAATGGTTAGCTCACGAACTTGACTTTCTAAATTTTGAACTTTTACATACTCTTGTTGGAAAGCCTTTTCAAAACCGTTTTCACGTTTATCTTGTTTTAGATATCCGGAAAGTTGTATTTTATAGCACTCATTATCCTTTGTTAACACTGCAATTTTCTCTTTGAGTTTCTGATTGATGTCATTGCATTTTTCTATTTGTGACTGGGTGGTCAATAATAGGGCCTGTAATTCCGAATCTTGATCATTCAAATGATCTTTTTGTTCAAGATGATCACAATTAGCATCATCGATGAGATCATCAAAGGAAACAACTGTTTTATCATCATCAAATGATACAACTGTGTTATCTTGATCATCGGATGGTGATGATAATAACTCATTTTGAACAAAAGTTTCGTTTGTAGATGAAGATGCAGAAGGAGAAGCAATTTCATGAATAAGACATGTCGGATCAGGTACCTGAGAAAGACCATCGGTATCATATACCGGGCCTGACTCGGACATATTCATCTCTTGCATATTAGCCATAAGCATGACTGCAGCATTTGCTTCAAGGTCTTCCATCTCATCATCTGATTCCACAGTTGCCATAAAACTTTGATCATTCTGAGTCATCATCCCAGCAGCTCTTTCATCTTTGAGTGCCATCATAAGAGCCTCTTTGTGATACTGACTGCCCATTGTTCTCGGCTTCGGACAAGCATTAGCCATATGACCGTTCCCCCCACAATTGTAGCATGTGATAATGTATTAGCAATGCCTTTCTGACCACTCCCAACATTCGAATTTCCTCTCTGAACATTCCCCATACTGTTTCTGTTTACCCCTGCAGTATTAAACCGATTTCCTCCTGATTGAACCCTTTGATTACCATATCCACGATTTCCCGAACCAAATCTGCCTGAAGACCTGTTTTGAATTTCAACTCTGCCATCATGAACAACTGCCTGATTCCTGGTATTTGAAGATGAACGAAGACGGTTGTTGGATTTGGTGAATCTGCCAAATGCGTTAGCAATCAATCCAAATGCTTCATTAAGTGAATTGAAAGCATCCTCTTCTTCATCATGATCTGCATTTGAGTACAGCATTGAATCGGTGTTGTTGTATGGAACCAGCTGGTTATCAGAGTATTGTTGTGGTGCTTCATAAGGAATGATTTGATGATGAGGTTGGGGTGGAATGCTTGGTTGAAAAGATGAGTTGCCAAATTCCTGTTGTGGTAAAGAGAAGTTAGATTGAGCAACGAGAGCAAGTGAATTTGGTGTTGGTGCTGGTGTGAAGCCTCCTCGTGCTGCAATTTCTTTATCCACTTCGGATTGATGTTGTCTGAGATAATCATACATGAGTCCGTATTTGACATCACCAATTTTCTTTGTCTGCCTCACAAAAGTTGCATATTTTTGCCATTCAGGACCAAGGCATCCAAGGAATTTGGAGTTGATAGCAATCTTTGGTAACTTTATATCATGACGATCAAGATCGTTGATAATGTTGGTGAAACGGTGGTAGTAAGATTCAATGGTCTCCCCTGGTTCCATGATGAAGTGAGTGTACTCCATATATAACTTGGACTCAAGATCTTCTTGGTTTAACTCTGTTCCTTCCATGAGAAGATGAACATGTTCCCACATATCTTTGGCTGTCTTTTGAGCATCAATACTTCGGTAGATAGGATTGGGAATTCCTTGAAGTATGAAAGACATAGCCAATTGGTTTGCTTCTTGCTGTAATGTTTGCTCAGTTGTGTAGTTGGCAACCGGAATGGGTGTGGATGTTTCTTCTCTCTCTGTAGTTGCTGAAACTACAGTAGCTGGAATGGGATAGGGTCCTTCTTCAATGACCTTCTTGAGATACTGTCCATGGGGTTTTTTCAGTTCAACGAATCTGAGGAATCTACTAGCCCATTGCACGTAGTTACCCGGAGTTAGCATAGGTGGAGTTTCTTGACTTCCAGCTTCATGACGCGATTGCTGACTACTGATTGCTTCACACATCTTGTTAAACCAATGAGGTTCTCTGGAGTAGGATGAATAGTTCTGCAGTTGTTGATTCTGTTGCATGATTTGTTGTGGGGTTACTTGTGGTGGAGAGAGAAATTGATGTTGTTGAACGAATGCTTGTTGCTGTTGATACTGAGGATGAACTTGTTGTTGCTGAGGATGTTGCTGTAGCTGATAGTAGTAGTTGAAGTGAGGTGGTTGAGACATTTTCTTGGATCTTTAGATAATTAAGATGTGTTTTAAGATTTATGATGTTTGATTTTTAAGTTTACTTAATGTTCTTAGTCCAATTTCGAGAAGTACTGTTTGAATTGCGAGAGAATCTGAATTGCGATAAAGGTTGACCAATTGCGAGAGACTTGTGTAATTCCGAGAGATTTCTCCAAATGCGATAGAAAATTGCAATTGCGAGAATCAATGTCAATTGCGATAGAACTTTGCAATTGCGAGAAGATAACTCTGAATTGCGAAAGATCAAGCAATTTCGAAAGATTTTTCAAAATTACAATTTCGATCACGTTCTCAAACTTTTATACAAAAGTTGAGAAGAATTCCGAGTCGAGGTAGTTTCACTATCTTTTACAAAGAAGGAAACACCGAGTACCAAATCCGAAGAATCTGATGAATTGCGAGAAACTCTTAAACTAATCCAATTGCGATAAACCCGTAATTCAGCAATTCCGAGAAACCCTTGTTACCAAATGCGAGAAATCCATGAATTGTTGCAAACCAATTGCGAGAAACCCTTCTTCTTCGAATTTCAACCCAGAACGTTGGATGATGATGAAAAACGTAAATCTAATGATTTTTAACGATTAAAACAACGAATTTGCACCAAAATTAACCACGTTAACTTTAAAAAACGAAGATTTGATTAAAAGGATTACACAACGATTTGCAAAACCCGCTTTTTTCACACTTTTGAACGCAAATGAACGTGAAAAAAACTGACGTAAACTTATTTAAACCAAATGAAAATAACGATTAGATCTAGACTTAAAACACAAATCCTAAATATCCTTGGCGTATGATACCACTTGTAGGTCACTATAATGATCTCAACAACACACACACACTCGTTAATGAATTAAACAAACACACTCGATCTACTACTTATCTAAATATGAAGCTACGTATGGAGATATAGATAAGCTAAATACGAATAAGCTAGAAATAAGAGAAATAAGAAGAGAAGAATAAGATGGAAGGTTTTCACTTAATTCGATTCACACACTAGCAAAGCTTCCGCACATACACTTGAAAACCAACAATGTGAATGACTCCCTTGCCTTGTATTTATAGGCATTGGGAGGGGAATATTCTTTAGGAATATTCCCTTTACATGTGATAAGGATTTAATTAATTAACATGACCGGTCCAAGGACTACTATTGAACCGGTCCAAAAATACAAACAATATAGTCCTAATTGTGCAACATTAATTAAATGAACAAGACTTGTAAAATGTTTAAAACGTGTTCCTAACACTAATGACGTTTGGGAACTAGTCCCAAATCCCATGAACATGACCATCATAGGAACTAAGTGGGTTTATAGAAATAAGTTAGATGAAAATGGAATAGTTACTAGGAACAAGGCTAGGTTAGTTGCCCAAGGATATAATCAACAAGAAGGAATAGATTATGACGAAACTTATGCCCCCGTAGCTAGATTAGAATCCATAAGAATACTACTTGCCTATGCATGCGCCCTAGATTTTAAGTTATTTCAAATGGACGTGAAAAGTGCATTCCTTAACGGTTTTATCAATGAGGAGGTATACGTGGCACAACCTCCAGGATTCATTGACTTCGCAAAACCTAATTATGTTTATAAACTCAAGAAAGCTTTATATGGACTCAAACAAGCTCCCAAGGCTTGGTATGATCGATTAAAGGCATTTCTTATTAAACATGATTATTCCATGGGAATGGTAGATAACACTCTTTTCACGAAAAAGAAAAGCCCAAATCTCATCATTGTCCAAATATATGTCGACGACATTATATTCGGATCGACTTGTCAGGATATGTGTGATGAATTCGCCAAAATCATGCATGATGAGTTTGAGATGAGTATGATGGGTGAACTTAATTTCTTCCTAGGATTACAAATAAAACAATTAGAAGATGGAATATTTTTTAATCAATCTAAGTACATTAAGGAAATGCTTAAGAAATTTGGATTAGAAGACTCTAAGCCCATGAAGACACCAATGTCTACGGAAGTAAAACTCACAAGAGATGAAGAGGGTGAGTCCGTAGAAAACACTAAGTATATAGGAATGATAGGTAGTTTACTATACTTAACGGCTAGTAGACCGGATATCATGTTTAGTGTCTGCCTTTGTGCTCGCTTTCAAGAGGATCCCAAAACCTCTCACCTAGAAGCGGTTAAGCGTATCTTCCGATACATTAAATGTGGAAAACTAGAAGGGGGGGTTGAATAGTTTTATGTCCTTTTAATAATTTATTGTGAAAACTTTATTTTCTTTTTAAAACTTAGATTCGAATTTATGTGATCTCAATTCTTGAACAATATGAACAATACGTATATAAGTAAATATAACTAAGTAATGCAAGTAAGGTAATAAAATGAAATGAAAGCTAGATATGGAAAGATCTAACCGAGAGACAAGAGATTTATAGTGGTTCGGCTACAAGGACACCTTCCTTGCCCTACTCCACTCCCCGAGCACCTAACTCGAGAGTTTTCTTCACTATGTCAACAAGCTCCCTTATGGCGGAAAAAACCTTTACACAACTTTAGCTTACACCGGCTTAACGACACAAAGCTAGATGTCGAGTTCTAATCGTAGCTAGAACCAATCTCACACCTTAAACACGACTTAATCACACCTTCTTCTTCACGACTAGTTCACGACTTCTTCACGACTTCTTCACAACTTCTTCACGACTTCTTCAAGACTTCTTCACAACTTCTTCACGACACTTCACGACTAACCACAACCTATGTTCACTACTACTTCTTCATACCTTCACTACTTACACACCTTAACAACACAACTTCTCTACTTACACACTAACCTATCCCAAATAATTATACACACAACTATCTAATAACAATACACAACTTATATACAAATATATGTGATGACACAAACAACTTAGGTATCTAAGTTGCAATACTTCTTCTTTAGTTGTTGAAGGAGTATTCTTCTTTTGCACTTGAATGGAGGAAGCTTGGATCACTAAGAAACCAAAGCTTAAGATTATATGATCAAAGGATTTTGAAGATATGAAATGTGATTTAAAACAGAAAGTTTTAGTGTGCAAAAGGTGAGTAAAAGTCCAGGAGAAGACTGGTATTTATAGGAGAAAAATTGGACAGCTGGAAGTCTACTGGAGCGGGGGCGGTCCCCTTAAATAGGGGGCGGTCCCCTTAATAATTAAGGGGGCCGCCTAGTAAAATTAAGGGGGCCGCCCCTTCTGTCCGTTGGCTAATTTTGTCCTTTTGTGGGGAAGGTTTTTCTGGAACATTTTAACTGATATTGGTTAAAAATTTGAATTCATATTTTTATAAAAGATTAAACATTTTTATTTAATGCCAAAAATGTTTTTCAAAAATATATAAAATGTTTTTGATGTTTTATAAAAAATCTTGTTATTAAGAAAATGTTCCTTTGATCATATAATGCATTAAGCACTTGTTTATTCATACCTTATGTGATTAAGTTGTAGAAGTGAATATTTACAACTAAATACTTGTTTATTTGATAAGTTTATGTTTAATGAGTTTATATTTTGTGATCATTAAAACATAGAGATATGAATAATGTTTTTAGGCATTATTTATGTCAACAATCTCCCCCTTTTTGATGATTACAAAACTTAAACTTATTAAATCCAAAAATTTATTTTTGGACAAGTATTTAGTGAGTTTACATTCACTTCTCCCCCTTTTTGTAGAATCAAAAAGGTTATGCCGACAAGTTTTAGAAATTAAATTTGTCGGGACGAGAACTCAACCTTGATGGTTACTCCCCCTCGTTCGAGGGTACCAAGGAGACGAGCTATGGAAATCTTGGCTGCAAAAACAAGTTAGGAGATACAAGATACATATACATAGCAAAAATATTTAGAACAACCAACTAATACATTCAAGATGATCATATAAAATATGAATCATCATTACATTACATAAAATACTTGAAACATAATGATTACAACAAAACTAAAAATACTAATGCTTCTCATATTGCCAAAGAGAGCGATTGGACTTGCTTGCAACAAAAGGGTGAGGGATTTTATTTTGAGGCAGAAAGCATGTGGATGGGTTTTAGTTGTGTGATAGTGAGGGAAATGGAGCGGATCCATTGATGTTATATCGTTGTAGAGGAGGAATGGGATAGGGACGAGTGAGTAGATATTCGATCCAAGAAATATCTTCACTTAGGTGGAGGATTTGTTTTTGAAGGAAGATGCAACAAGGGCAATAGTGTGTGTGATTTGTAACTTGATCCAAGTTAAGAGAGTGGGGTAGGCAATTTGAGTAAGGTGAGGATGGAGGTTGTCCCTTGTTGCGTTGTGTGAGGTGCATAGCAAGGAGATCATTAAGATCATGGATTTGGTTAATTTCTTCATGAAGCTTTTGTCTTTCATGAATGGGGATTTGGTTATTTGGTGGAAATGGATGGTATTGGGGTGAAAGGTTTGATGTTTGACCAAGGTGATGAGGGTTTTCAAGTATTCCATTGAAGTTGGTTTGAGGTTTAGGGGAGTAGTTTGGAATGAATGTGGATGTTTGGCCAAAATGGTAGGGTTTGTGAAATGGTTCAATAGAGTGAGGTTGTGATCTTGGAGAGTAGTTGGGGATGAATGGAGGTGTTGGTTGTCTAGTTGTGATGGGCTTGTGGTGAGGGTTAGGTTTTCTTTTCCACCCGGGTTTTAAGGTCATCCTTGCTAGCTTAGAGGTTTTTGGTTTTGGGTTGATTGAAGAAGACATGATGGGATGATTGAATGTGGTGAGATATGGGGTTATTTATAGTGGAGGATTTGTGTTGTTTAGGAATGAAAAGGCTTATTGGGTGATTAGGACAAAATGTGTTTGTGAATTTGGGGAAGTATAGGATCAAATGGGCTAAAAAGCATAAAAAGATTCTCTGAACCCGTCCAGCAGATGGCCGGTCCCCTTAATTATGGGCGGTCCCCTTAATAATTAAGGGGGCCGCCTTATGAATTAAGGGGGCCGCCCATCTGGTATCTTTCTGGGTTCCAGAAATGGGTTTTTCTGTAGAAATAGGTGAGGATGGCTATGTTTTGAGCTTTTGGTTTTAGGCAAGTCCCACTCTTTGAGGCAATAGAAAAACATATTAAGCATACATGGCATATAAGACAAATGAATAAGCAAGCAATAATTAATGTCTAGCAATTAAGAGAATTTAGGAACCTAATCATCTAAGGCAAGGGTAATGAAGCAAAGGCACTAGAAACTAAATGGGGAATAGATGATGGAACAATTGTGAGGATGTGATTAATAAGCTTGTTCTAGTGTGTGCCTATATGCAACAAATGTGGAGATGTGATTGTTTCGACTCCTAAATGCAAAAATTTCCTAAGAAACAATCCAAGGTCTCCTTGATTTGATTTTACTCAATATATGAATATCAAAGATGTATATATTAGATTATATACTTTGACAATTCGTGTGAGATCTTTATGCATGAAAAGAAAATGTTTTTAGCATTATTCAACAATGTAGGAAAAATAGTTTTCATGTGTTTTCCTAGATGTGAGAATGATTTGTAGAAAATGGATTGGGTTTTGTTTAAATATGTTTATGCAAAGAAATATCCCAATCTTTTATTTTGTGCAAAACAGATTCCTAGACTCAGATGGGAGGAAACAGAAAAACAATGTTACAGTCAGATGGCCGGTCCCCTTAATGACAAGCCGGTCCCCTTAATAATTAAGGGGACCGCCTTTATGACATTAAGGGGTCCGCCCATCTGGAAGAAAAATTTTACTAAAAATGTTGAAAATTCAATCAATTTGTTCCATCATTCCTAGGCCTAAACGTAAGTGGTTAAAGAGTTCACGCTTAAGGGGCTTAGTGAATATGTCTGCTAAGTTATCTTCCGATGCAACCTTTTCTATAGATATGTTTCCTTTTTGAACGTTATCGCGGAGGAAGTGGTGGCGTATTTCTATATGTTTAGTCCTAGAGTGTTGAACGGGATTCTTACTTAAATCTATAGCACCTTTATTATCACACATAATTGGGACGTCATCTAACCTAATGCCATAGTCTACGAGAGTTTGTTTCATCCATAGTGCTTGTTGACATGCCTTTCCAGCGCTTACATATTCGGCTTCTGTGGTAGAAATAGCAAGAGTGGTTTGCTTCTTCGAGAACCAAGATGTTAGACAACATCCCATTAACGTGCAAATTCCGCTAGTACTTTTTCTATCCACGTAGTCTCCCGCATGATCCGAATCCGCATAGACGATGGTTTCTATGCTCGATCCCTTAGGATACCATAATCCTAAGTGTATAGTGCCTTTAATATATCGGAAGATACACTTAACCGCTTCTAGGTGAGAGGTTTTGGGATCCTCTTGAAAGCGAGCACAAAGGCAGACACTAAACATGATATCCGGTCTACTTGCCGTTAAGTATAGTAAACTACCTATCATTCCTCTATATTTAGTGTTTTCTACGGACTCACCCTCTTCATCTCTTGTGAGTTTTACTTCCGTAGACATTGGTGTCTTCATGGGCTTAGCATCTTCTAATCCAAATTTCTTAAGCATTTCCTTAATGTACTTAGATTGATTAAAAAATATTCCATCTTCTAATTGTTTTATTTGTAATCCTAGGAAGAAATTAAGTTCACCCATCATACTCATCTCAAACTCATCATGCATGATTTTGGCGAATTCATCACACATATCCTGACAAGTCGATCCGAATATAATGTCGTCGACATATATTTGGACAATGATGAGATTTGGGCTTTTCTTTTCCGTGAAAAGAGTGTTATCTACCATTCCCATGGAATAATCATGTTTAATAAGAAATGCCTTTAATCGATCATACCAAGCCTTGGGAGCTTGTTTGAGTCCATATAAAGCTTTCTTGAGTTTATAAACATAATCAGGTTTTGCGAAGTTAATGAATCCTGGAGGTTGTGCCACGTATACCTCCTCATTGATAAAACCGTTAAGGAATGCACTTTTCACGTCCATTTGAAATAACTTAAAATCTAGGGCGCATGCATAGGCAAGTAGTATTCTTATAGATTCTAATCTAGCTACGGGGGCATAAGTTTCGTCATAATCTATTCCTTCTTGTTGATTATATCCTTGGGCAACTAACCTAGCCTTGTTCCTAGTAACTATTCCATTTTCATCTAACTTATTTCTATAAACCCACTTAGTTCCTATGATGGTCATGTTCATGGGATTTGGGACTAGTTCCCAAACGTCATTAGTCTTAAATTGATTTAGTTCTTCTTGCATAGCCATAACCCAACTTTCATCTTTTAATGCCTCATTTATATTTTTAGGTTCTATAGTTGATAGGAAACAAAAGAAGTTATTTTTATCTTGAGCTTGTGATCTAAGAGTTCTTTGATTTAAGTTTCCTATTATATTATCTAACGAGTGTGATTTAGATTCCTTAACATTTACTATTTCGTCTTCACCTAATATTATATCTTCATTATCATCACCTAAGGGTTTAATTTTACTAACCTCAATAGCTTCTTCTTCAACTAGATCATCATCTTCTAAGGGCAATGTCTTAGGTGGTGGTGGAGTTTCATCAAATGTTACATTTAAGGACTCTTCTACTTTCATAGTGTATTTATTAAGTATTATGTATGCTTTACTATTTTGTGAATACCCTAGAAAGATTCCTTCGTACGACTTAGGATCAAACTTAGTAAGGTAATCTTTTGTATTGAGAACAAAACATTTGCTCCCGAATACCCTAAAGTAATTTAGATTAGGTTTTCTACCTCTCAATAACTCATATGGGGTTTTTCCTAATATTCTCCTAATTGAGACTCTATTTATTATATATGTTGATGTATCTACAGCATGGCACCAAAATTTTTGTGGGATAGATTGTTCATTTAGCATTGTTCTACTCATTTCTTGTAAGGTTTGATTCTTTCTTTCTACTACCCCATTTGATTGTGGAGTGCGAGGAGCGGAGAAATTGTGAGATATCCCATTTAAATCACAATATTTTCCGAATTGCACTTCATTATCAAATTCCCGACCATGGTCCGTCCTAATTGCTACTATAGAACATCCTAATTTATTTTGAATCATTTTACTAAATATTTCAAATTTATTAAAGGCTTCGGTTTTATCACTTAAAAAACTAGTCCACGTGTATCGTGAATAGTCATCTACAATTACTAAGGTATAACGATTACCTCCGTAACTCCGCACAGCGGTTGGACCAAAAAGGTCCATGTGTAATAATTCTAGGCATCTAGTGGTGGAGACTATATTCTTAGCTTTGTGACTAGCATGTGCTTGCTTTCCTATTTTACATGCATCGCAAAAGTGTTGGTTATATCTTAGGTTAGGCAAGTTTCTAACTAATTCTTTAGAGGCTAGGGATTGTATTTGTTGCATATTTGCGTGACCTAATCTTCTATGCCACAATGTAGAGTTTTCATCTAAGGTTGCTAGACATATTTTATCTTCCGGTTTATTTCCTAGCTTCATAACATATACGCCACCTTTCCTAACTTCTCTACCTATGACTTTTCCGTCCTTAACTATTTCGCTATCTTTACTTGTAAAAGTAACCCTACACTTATTATCGCATATTTGTCCTATACTAAGCAAGTTATATGTTAAGTTATCTACATGCTCAACATTTTCAATAGTTAGGGAGTCTTGAGAGATCGTACCTTTGCCAATGATTTTTCCACGAAAAGCACTACCGAAAATAACGTTACCTCCGTTGTATGCCTTGTAGGAGGAGAAAAGCTTCCGGTTTCCCGTCATGTGCTTCGAGCAACCGCTATCCTTAATCCATTCGTCGGGCTCCAAGTTTATTCCTAGACATATTTCATCGGTGGCTTGAGCTACAAGGCACTTTTCGTCTTTTGCTTTGTCCGCTTCATCTTTGTCGCTATCGCTCCATGTTCCACTAACAAATGCGCTTTCGTAATCGTAACCCGGTGGCTTTGGACATTCGCCAATGAGATGGTTTTGACTTCCACATCTAAAGCACTTTCTTTTCCCGTAGTTATCATTTCTATTTCTTTGTAGCGATCTTCTTTCATCTCGCGGTTGTCTCGTGAATCTTCCTCGTCTCTTGAAGAATTTCTTGAATTCTCTAATGGCCATTGCATATTCTTCGTCTTCACTCTCGTCACTTGAATCATCGTCATCACTAATTTCCTTTTTGGCTTTTAGCGCGAGACACTTGATTTGATCTTTCTTGCTCTTGACCGTTTCCGAGTCCCTTTTTATAATTTCTTCATGAACCTTTAAGTTGCCAATAAGCTCATCGAGTGATAACGTCATCAAGTTCTTTCATTCTTCAATCGCCGTAACCTTCGCGCGCCATTTCGGATGTAATGCCCTAAGAAATTTCCTTACACAATTTTTGCTAGAAAAAGTCTCATCAAATGCTTTTAAACTTGTGATGATTGTGTTAAATTTAGCAAATGCATTATCAATAGATTCCTCTTCAGGAATTGTAAATTGTTCATATTTTTGTACAAGAAGATCTATTTTATTATCTTTGACTTGACTATTACCTTGGTGAGTGATTAGTAAAGAATCCCAAATATCTTTTGCGGTTTGACACATAAAAATTCTTTCATATTCTTTGCGTGGTAACGCATTATAAATAACCATTTTAGCTTCATTATTTTTCGCTAGTTTCATTTTTAAATCATCATTTTGTTTTTCAAAAGGTACAATTTTATCTAATTTAGTTAGGATATTATATTGAATAGGGGGAAAATCACCATAGGTAATAACATGCCAAAGATCAAGATCCTTTGATTTCACATAAGTTTCGAATCTATTTTTCCAATAAAGAAAACCATCACTTTCAAATAGTGGTGGTCTTTGCATAGATTGCCCTTCTAAATATTTTAAAGATTCCATAGATCGTTTCAAGTTTTAAAATACAGTTAATTTTAAAAATCTTGTTTGACGTGGCTCTTGATACCAATTGTGGAAAACTAGAAGGGGGGGTTGAATAGTTTTATGTCCTTTTAATAATTTATTGTGAAAACTTTATTTTCTTTTTAAAACTTAGATTCGAATTTATGTGATCTAAATTCTTGAACAATATGAACAATACGTATATAAGTAAATATAACTAAGTAATGCAAGTAAGGTAATAAAATGAAATGAAAGCTAGAGATGGAAAGATCTAACCGAGAGACAAGAGATTTATAGTGGTTCGGCTACAAGGACACCTTCCTTGCCCGACTCTACTCCCCGAGCACCTAACTCGAGAGTTTTCTTCACTATGTCAACAAGCTCCCTTATGGCGGAGAAAACCTTTACACAACTTTAGCTTACACCGGCTTAACGATACAAAGCTAGATGTCGAGTTCTAATCGTAGCTAGAACCAATCTCACACCTTAAACACGACTTAATCACACCTTCTTCTTCACGACTAGTTCACGACTTCTTCACGACTTCTTCACAACTTCTTCACGACTTCTTCACGACTTCTTCACAACTTCTTCACGACACTTCACGACTAACCACAACCTATGTTCACTACTACTTCTTCACACCTTCACTACTTACACACCTTAACAACACAACTTCTCTACTTACACACTAACCTATCCCAAAAAATTATACACACAACTATCTAATAACAATACACAACTTATATACAAATATATGTGATGACACAAACAACTTAGGTATCTAAGTTGCAATACTTCTTCTTTAGTTGTTGAAGGAGTATTCTTCTTTTGCACTTGAATGGAGGAAGCTTGGATCACTAAGAAACCAAAGCTTAAGATTATATGATCAAAGGATTTTGAAGATATGAAATGTGATTTAAAACAGAAAGTTTTAGTGTGCAAAAGGTGAGTAAAAGTCCAGGAGAAGACTGGTATTTATAGGAGAAAAATTGGACAGCTGGAAGTCTACTGGAGCGGGGGCGGTCCCCTTAAATAGGGGGCGGTCCCCTTAATAATTAAGGGGGCCGCCTAGTAAAATTAAGGGGGCCGCCCCTTCTGTCCGTTGGCTAATTTTGTCCTTTTGTGGGGAAGGTTTTTCTGGAACATTTTAACTGATTTTGGTTAAAAATTTGAATTCATATTTTTATAAAAGATTAAACATTTTTATTTAATGCCAAAAATGTTTTTCAAAAATATATAAAATGTTTTTGATGTTTTATAAAAAATCTAGTTATTAATAAAATGTTCCTTTGATCATATAATGCATTAAGCACTTGTTTATTCATACCTTAAGTGATTAAGTTGTAGAAGTGAATATTTACAACTAAATACTTGTTTATTTGATAAGTTTATGTTTAATGAGTTTATATTTTGTGATCATTAAAACATAGAGATATGAATAATGTTTTTAGGCATTATTTATGTCAACATTAAAGGCACTATACACTTAGGATTATGGTATCCTAAGGGATCGGGCATAGAAACCATCGTCTATGCGGATTCAGATCATGCGGGAGACTACGTGGATAGAAAAAGCACTAGCGGAATTTGCACGTTAATGGGATGTTGTCTAACATCTTGGTTCTCGAAGAAGCAAACCACTCTTGCTATTTCTACCACAGAAGCTGAATATGTAAGCGCTGGAAAGGCATGTCAACAAGCACTATGGATGAAACAAGCTCTCGTAGATTATGGCATTAGGTTAGATGACGTCCCAATTATGTGTGATAATAAAGGTGCTATAGATTTAAGTAAGAATCCCGTTCAACACTCTAGGACTAAACATATAGAAATACGCCACCACTTCCTCCGCGATAACGTTCAAAAAGGAAACATATCTATAGAAAAGGTTGCGTCGGAAGATAACTTAGCAGACATATTCACTAAGCCCCTTAAGCGTGAACTCTTTAACCACTTACGTTTAGGCCTAGGAATGATGGAACAAATTGATTGAATTTTCTGCATTTTCAGTAAAAATTTTTTGTCCAGATGGGCGGACCCCTTAATGTCATAAAGGCGGTCCCCTTAATTATTAAGGGGACCGGCTAGTCATTAAGGGGACCGGCCATCTGACTGTAAATTTTTTTTCCTCTCATCTGAGTCTAGGAATCTGTTTTGCACAAAATAAAAGATTGGGATATTTCCTTGCATAAACATAATTATAAACAAAACCCAATCTATTTTCCACAAATCATTCTCACATCTAGGAAAACACATTTTTCTTACATTGTTGAATAATGCTAAAAACATTTTTTTCTTCATGCATACAGATCTCACATGAATTGTCAAAGTATATAATCTAATATATACTTCTTTGATATTCATATATTGAGCAAAATCAAATCAAGGAGACCTTGGATTGTTTCTTAGGAAATTTTTGCATTTAGGAGTCGAAACAATCACATCTCCACATTTGTTGCATATAGGCACACACTAGAACAAGCTTATTTAATCACATCCTCACAATTGTTCCATCACCTATTCCCCATTAGTTTCTAGTGCCTTTGTTTCATTATCTTTGCCTTAGATGATTAGGTTCCTTAATTGCTAGATATTAATTATTGCTTGGTTATTTATTTGTCTTATATGCCATGCATACTTAATATGTTTCTCTATTTGCCTCAAAGAGTGGGACTTGCCTAAAACCAAAAGCTCAAAACATATCCATCCTCACCTATTTCTGCAGAAAAACCCATTTCTGGAACCCAGAAAGGTACCAGATGGGCGGCCCCCTTAATTCATAAGGCGGCCCCCTTAATTATTAAGGGGACCGCCCATAATTAAGGGGACCGGCCATCTGCTGGACGGGTTCAGAGAATCTTTTTTCTGCTTTTTAGCCCATTTGATCCTATACTTCCCCAAATTCACAAACACATTTTGTCCTAAACACCCAACAAGCCTTTTCATTCCTAAACAACACAAATCCTCCACTATAAATAACCCCATATCTCACCACATTCAATCATCCCATCATGTCTTCTCCAATCAACCAAAAACCAAAAACCTCTAAGCTAGCAAGGATGACCTTAAAACCCGGGTGGAAGAGAAAACCTAACCCTCATCACAAGCCCATCACAACTAGACAACCAACTCCTCCATCATCATTCATCCCCAACTACTCTCCAAGATCACAACCTCATTCCATTGAACCATTTCACAAACCCTACCATTTTGGCCAAACATCCACATTCATTCCAAACTACTCCCCTAAACCTCAAACCAACTTCAATGGAATACTTGAAAACCCTCATCACCTTGGTCAAACATCAAACCTTTCACCCCAATACCATCCATTTCCACCAAATAACCAAATTCCCATTCATGAAAGGCAAAAGCTTCATGAAGAGATTAACCAAATCCATGATCTTAATGATCTCCTTACTATGCACCTCACACAACGCAACAAGGGACAACCTCCATCCTCACCTTACTCAAATTGCCTACCACACTCTCTTAACTTGGATCAAGTTACAAACCACACCCACTATTGCCCTTGTTGCATCTTCCTTCAAAAACAAATCCTCCACTTAAGTGAAGATATTTCTTGGATCGAATATCTACTCACTCGTCCTCATCCCATTCCTCCACTACAACGATATAACCTCAATGGATCCGCTCCATTTCCCTCACCATCACATAACTAAAACCCATCCACATGCTTTCCGCCTCAAAATAATCTCCCTCACCCTTTTGTGTCGCAAGCAAGTCCAATCGCTCTCTTTGGCAAATATGAGGACCATTAGTATTTCTATTTTTGTTGTAATCTTTATGTTTCAAGTATTTTATGTAATGTAATTCATATTGAATGTATTAGTTGGTTGTTCTAAATATTTTTTGCTATGTATATGTATCTTGTGTCTCCTAACTTGTTTTTGCAGCCAAGATTTCCATAGCTCGTTTCCTTGGTGCCCTCGAACAAGGGGGAGTAACCATCAAGGGGGAGTTCTCGTCCCGACAAATTTAGTTTCTAAATCTTGTCGGCATAACCTTTTTGATTCTACAAAAAGGGGGAGAAGTGAATGTAAACTCACTAAATACTTGTCCAAAAATAAATTTTTGGATTTAATAAGTTTAAGTTTTGTAATCATCAAAAAGGGGGAGATTGTTGACATAAATAATGCCTAAAAACATTATTCATATCTCTATGTTTTAATGATCACAAAATATAAACTCATTAAACATAAACTTATCAAATAAACAAGTATTTAGTTGTAAATATTCATTTCTTCAACTTAATCACTTAAGGTATGAATAAACAAGTGCTTAATGCATTATATGATCAAAGGAACATTTTTTTAATAATTAGATTTTTTATAAAACATAAAAAACATTTTATATATTTTTGAAAAACATTTTTGGCATTAAATAAAAATGTTTAATCTTTTATAAAAATATGAATTCAAATTTTTAACCAAAATCAGTTAAAATGTTCCAGAAAAACCTTCCCCACAAAAGGACAAAATTGGCCAACGGACAGAAGGGGCGGCCCCCTTAATTTTACTAGGCGGCCCCCTTAATTATTAAGGGGACCGCCCCCGCTCCAGTAGACCTCCAGCTGTCCAATTTTTCTCATATAAATACCAGCCTTCTCCTGGACTTTTACTCACCTTTTGCACACTAAAACTTTCTGTTTTAAATCACATTTCATATCTTCAAAAACCATTTGATCATATAATCTTAAGCTTTGGTTTCTAAGTGACCCAAGCTTCCTCCATTCAAGTGCAAAAGAAGAATACTCCTTCAACAACTAGAGAAGAAGTATTGCAACTTAGCTACCTAAGTTGTTTGTGTCATCATACATTTGTTTATAAGTTGTGTATTGTTGTTAGATAGTTGTGTGTATAATTGTTTGAGATAGGTTAGTGTGTAAGTAGAGAAGTTGTGTTGTTAAGGTGTGTAAGTAGTGAAGGTGTGAAGAAGTAGTAGTGAACATAGGTTGTGCTTAGTCGTGAAGTGTCGTGAAGAAGTCGTGAAGAAGTTGTGAAGAAGTCGTGAAGTAGTCGTGAAGAAGACGGTGTGATTAAGTCGTGTTTAAGTTGTGAGATTGGTTCTAGCTACGATTAGAACTCGACATCTAGCTTTGTGTCATTAAGCCGGTGTAAGCTAAAGTTGTGTAAAGGTTTTCTCCGCCATAAGGGAGCTTGTTGACGTAGTGAAGAAAACTCTCGAGTTAGGTGCTCGGGGAGTGGAGTAGGGCAAGGAAGGTGTCCTTGTAGCCGAACCACTATAAATCTCTTGTCTCTCGGTTAGATCTTTCCATCTCTAGCTTTTATTTCATTTTATTACCTTACTTGCATTACTTATTTATATTTACTTATATACATATTGTTCATATTGTTCAAGAAGTTGAGATCACATAAATTCAAATCTAAGTTTTAAAAAGAAAAATAAAGTTTTCATAATAAATTTTAAAAGGACATAAAACTATTCAACCCCCCTTCTAGTTTTCCACAAAACCCTTAATGATCACTTATGTCTATCCCACTATCCTAGAAACGATAGAATAAATAGGCGAGGAAGGGGCATGGCGACCCAAGCAATGCTCAACTAGACACAGAGGTTATCAATGCACTAATAAAAGTCACCAAAGACATCAACATATAAACTTTAATTAATGGGAAAGCAATTTTAAGGGGTGCGCATGATTTTCCGTAGTCACATGACATCAGCCCATCAATCCTGATGAATTAAAGTGTACTAATACAATAAAACAAAACTACTTAATGAATTGAATACATGCAGGACCTTCTTACAGCTCTTGTATCTTCGTTCAGGGTGTGTCTTGTGCTGCTAATACGTCTGAATTCGTCTCTGGTTTGGTACTCGTACGTATGGTATCTTGCACTGTCCAACCTCTCAAATTCGTCTGACCTTGGGGTATTTATAGTTTCTGTCTGAGGGTTAGATGCGGCGCATTGACTTAACTTCGCGTGGGGTCCAAGATTAATATATTCAGGAATATTCGTACACCGCCTTAAGATGCGGCGTAACTCCATTTCTCTATGCGGCGCATGTCCTTTACTGTCTTGGATTGTAACTTGTGAAATCTTGATAGTGATACGCCGTATGTAAGAAGTATGTTGCGGCGTATCTGGAGCAGAATGATCTTGATCTTGTACATTTCAGTAGACTCTTAACATCTTGCTTGTTTTGCTCCATAATTAGTCCAAAATCGCCAAGTTTCACATAATACTTGTTTTTACCTGAGAATTACAAAAGTAAACATTAACGTATCAATTCTCATATATAATATAATAAAACAAGTCAAATAAATAGGATAAATGATGATAATAAAATGTACTTATTTGAGTTCATCAGTATGTTAGCAAATGCCTTACTTGAGCCAAGGTAAAAGCCGAGTACCAGAAACCATCAGGATTACTTCAGCAACCAGAAATTCCTTAGTGGAAATGGGAACGCATTACAATGGACTTTGTCACTAAACTTCCCAAGACATCAGGCGGTTACGATGCTATATGAGTAATCGTTGATCGTCTCACTAAATCAGCCCATTTCATTCCAATCAGAGAGACTTATTCTATGGATCAGCTTACCAGACTTTACGTCAAGGAAATAGTCTCAAGGCACGGTGCACCGATTTCTATCATTTCTGACAGGGATAGTCGCTTTACTTCAAACTTTTGGCAGTCATTGCATGATTCATTTGGAACTAAATTAGACATGAGCACTGCCTATCATCCTCAGACCGATGGTCAGAGTGAGAGAACGATTCAGACAATGGAAGATATGCTCAGGGCATGTGTGATTGATTTCGGAAATGGTTCGGCTAACCATTTGCCATTGATTGAGTTCTCTTATAACAACAGGTATCACACCAGCATAAAGGTATCAACATTTGAGACACTCTATGGTCGAAAGTGCCGGTCCCCAGTTTGTTGGGCCGAAGTTGGTGATGCACAACTCACTGGTCCAGAGTTGGTCAGAGAAACAACGAAAAAGATAATTCAGATCCGAGAAAGACTCCAAATCGCCAGAAGCCGACATAAAAGTTACGCCAATGTTCGACGCAAACCATTAGAATTTCAGGTTAGAGAAAAAGTCATGTTAAAGGTCTCGCCTTGGAAAGGCGTGATTAGATTCGGAAAATGCGGGAAGTTGAACCCGAAATACATTGGGCCATTTAAGATTCTGGAAAGGATTGGTCCGGTAGCATACAGACTTGAGCTTTCGTCAGAGCTCAGCAGCGTACATAACACGTTTCATGTCTCAAACCTCAAGAAGTGTCTTTCGGATGAAACGCTTGTAATTCCATTAGAAGAAATTCAACTCGACGATAAGCTAAATTTTGTGGAGGAACCAGCAGAAATCATGGACCGTGTGGTCAAACGGTTGAAACAGAGTCGAATTCCTATCGTCAAAGTTCGCTGGAATTCTCGAAGAGGTCCCGAGTTTACTTGGGAGCGGGGAGACCAGATGCGACTCAAGTATCCACATCTTTTCACCGAGTCCACTCCAGAGACCAACACCAATTGAATTCAGGGACTGAATTCCTTTTAGGGTGGACGACTGTGACAAATAATAATTCCAGGTCATATTCCAAACCTAGACAATTTACTATTCATGGGTTACTATTAACCATTTACTATTCATCGATTACTATTCACCATTTCACTATTCATCATTTTTGAAGTCAGTTTGCGAGTTTGAGAAGTTTTTAAAATTTTTACTATTCATGACACACTATTCATTCCCAGAGGGAAATCACTATTTATGGTCACTATTCATCAGTACGTAAACTAGGTTTACGGGTATAAAAAATTCGCGTAACCGTTAGGGTTCAGCTGCGAATTCATGAAACATCATTAAGGACACGTCATATAGACTAGAGTAGTCTACATATCATCAGTAACATCATCTGCATATTAGGTCATGCACAGATTTGCATAATTTTAATTTACGTATGTTCATTTACTAAATACGCGTTATCACTCAGTATTTACTACGAATAATATACCCGACACTTCCGACTATGATCCTAATATATTTTCATATTCATTATAATGATATAAAAATTATATTATTAATTTACCCGGTGTTTTGAAACCATTTGCCATATTTTCCAGTAAATGCTTATAACTACGTCGGATCACGATATCTCAACACAACAATTATTTTAACACCCGATTCTTATCAGAAATGTGATTTCATAATTTTTACAACGTCGTCATATTTTATTTTGTACCGTTAAAATTCATTTCTAGCTAACTCGGTACCCGGTATCCTTTAAAACTCTAAATATCTTGCAAAATCTTACAATAAGTCAACAAAATCTTACACACAACCCCCCCCTCCATCCCTTGCCCCCCCCCCCCCACCACTCCAATCATCTTACAACTTTGAAAACAATACTAACTCTCATTAATGAATTTGTACCCTTTATCCAACAAAATTTCCAATCTATATTTTATATACATAACACTTCAATAATATATCAAACTAACTAGCTACAAAAAAAAAAAAAAAATCATACTCTCTTCCTCTCCATCTCATATGCTCGGCCAAGACAAGAAGAACAAGAAGATTTCACAAAAATTTTACAAGATCAAGATCATCTAGTTTCATTGTGTTCCTAGTTTAGGTTTTGAAATAAAAACCTCAAGGTTTCCTTAAACATTTTCACCCAAAACTCATCAATACTTCAAGCAAGTATCTAAATAAATTTCTCTACTTTTCATACTTTCATTTACTATATTTTTATGTTCTAGTAACTAGTCATGCAAATATATATAAGTGTTAGATACCACTTAATGATTATTTTCTCTCTAAAAGATAGATCTATGGATTTTCACTTGTAATCTCATGAGATCCACCATTTTTGGTGATGATTAGGAACCCATGACACCCTAAGAAGGTGTATGGTAGGCTTAGACTAGTTGTGGTGTTGATTGGAAGTGATACAAACAAGCCTTGAACTAGAAAGATTGATTTTTACAAACTATATAAAAGGTTCTGTCCATTTTCATGAAATCTGGAAAACTCAGTAAACATTGGACTATTTTGGCTTAAATATTTAGAAAATACTTTCAAAAACGAAACCGTGGGCGTTGGAATGAGCAAAAACGAGCATACGACGAGAAAGATACGTTAATTTCAATTTTTGCGACGAAAAACCATTTTCTGAAAGTTGTACATGCTGTTTTCCGAGATTCAACGGATAAAACGAGGTGTTAGACGCGATCTAGAAGAGCCGACCTACTGAAAATATGCTAGTTCATATTAATACGATACCGTGGATATAAAGAACGAAGAAAACGAGCTTATAACGACCGAGATACACGCGTTTGAAGCCCGACGAGTTCAACATGTTTCCATCAGCTTTTCACTAAAATATTTCTAAGTATAAGAACAGTTTTTTTTTCAAGTAACCATATTGAGAGCCGATTTTCTCATTGATCGAGACGCGTATGATCAAAATGACAAAGATACGAATTTAAGATAATGTTATAAGGTTTCTAAAAACGTCAAGCTTATGTCCTAACACTCAATGTACACCCTTTTATGGCTAGTTTTGCGAGGCCATATGGTCATATTTTCAAATAATGAAAAATGTTAATTTTTACGACGAAAACACAATATTCACCGATAGACCACCAAACGAGGATCGTGGAGTATCGTTTCAACATATTTGCACGAAAAGTAGTTTATAACTTGACGAGACGTCAAAAATATATTTTTCGACAATAAACGTTATTTTCAAAATTAACGAGTGGTATCGATAACATACGTATTTGCATGTGTAACATTATTTCATTGCTTACATTAGATCATATCATTCATATTAGGTTGCGGTTAGAGACCGAGCCTCATTCCAGCATATTCACTATTGTCATTGTTGCTATTGCATCAGGTGAGTTTTCATAGCCCCGTTTTAATTTATTATGACATTTCTAAACTCTCGGGGGAGAATACATTGCACCATTTTTCATACGGACCAAAGTATCAACTCATTTACATTGCTTAAGTTACATCATTGTCCTGATTAAAGTCCCCTATTAGATATCATGAACCGTTAATTGTGAGCAAGCGTCAGTGAGTGAATAGATCTATTGAGGGTGACTCCTCCGTTCGGGTTGGTAGCGCCAACTAGTCATACGAACGCATTTCATTTGAATCATATTAGAGTGACTGGCAAACACTCAGATGGGGCATTTCATTTCAGTCTAGCTTCGGGGTCATGAGCTTAAGAGCTAATGTATTATTTTTATGTGACATTTTTGTCATACACTTTATACTTGTGGTTACCGTAGAAACATTTTATTTACATAAACCTATGAATCTCACCAACATTATTGTTGACCATTTTTAGCAATGTATTTTCAGGTAAATAAGGTAATCGCATGTTGGCCTGCATATGGACATACTATGGAGTCGCGGTGACGACGCGTCTCACTTTATTTTTATGCACTTTAATTATCGTTTGATTGTAACAAACTTATTTTCCGCAACTTGAAACACCTTTTGGGACCTTGCTTTTGTAAACTCTGAATATTTTAAGTAATCAAACGATGTATTTTCTAAACGACACTTTAGGTCGTTCGATATAACTGTAACTGTGGTGCTATGACAGTCACGCCCCTGGAATTCCATTCCGCTGCAAGTCAGGTATTTGGGGGTGTGACATCTCCCTTTTAGACAAGATGCTCAAAAGGTGCGAAGACACCAATCTTGTCTTAAATTGGGATAAGTGCCACTTTATGGTCAAAAAGGGCATTGTCCTTGGCCATAAGATTTCTAAGAATGGTATTGAGGTGGATCGTGCTAAAGTTGATGTTATTGCTAAATTACCTCCTCCCACCTCGGTTAAAGGAATTAGGAGTTTCTTGGGTCATGCCGGCTTTTATCGTAGATTTATTCAAGACTTCTCCAAAATAGCCCGGCCCATGACCCACCTTTTAGAGAAAGAAACTCCATTTGTGTTTTCGAAAGAATGTTTCGAATAATTTGAGCATCTTAAAAAGAAATTAACTGAAGCTCTTATTCTCATTACCCCTAATTGGGACCTACCGTTTTAACTTTTGTGTAATGCTAGTGACTTTACGGTAGGTGCAGTTTTGGGGCAACGAAAGAAAAAATATTTTTAGCCTATACATTATGCAAGTAAGACCTTATCTGATGCTCAGACACATTACACCACCACAGAAAAAGAACTATTGGTGGTGGTGTATGCGTTTGAGAAATTCCGGTCTTACCTTGTCTTATCTAAGACAATAGTGTATATGGATCACTCGGCTTTAAAGTATCTATTTGCTAAACAAGACGCTAAGCCGAGATTGCTCCGATTGATTCTCCTCCTTCAAGAATTTAATATTGAAATTCGTGACAAAAAAGGAGCGGAGAATCTAGCGGCTGATCACTTGAGTCGTCTTGAATATCCTCATCAAGGGGATCTCTTTTAAATGGAAATGAATGATAACTTTCCACACGAGTCCCTAAAGATGATTTCTATAAAGAGTGATGATGAACCCCCGTAGTTTGCAGATATTGCAAACTACCTAGTGGGTAATGTGCTTGTGAAAGGAATGTCATCCCAACAAAATAAGAAATTCTTTAAATATATTCGACATTACTTCTGGGATGACCCCTATTTGTTTAGAACTGTGCTGACCAAATAATTAGGCGGTGTGTGGACGGGAAAGAAGCTGCAGATATTCTTGCAGCTTGTCACCATGGTCCCACCGGAGGACATCATGTCCCAAACTACACCGCTAAGAAAGTCTTCGATTCTGGTTTCTATTAGCCCACGATTTATCGTGATGCCCATGACATGGTCAAAAATTGTGACTCATGTCAGCGTCAAGGAAAAATCTCACAGTGGGACGAAATGCCCCAAAATTCTATTCAGATTTGTGAGATCTTTGACGTATGGGGCATCGACTTTATGGGGCCATTCCCTTCTTCACGAGGGAACAAGTATATACTCGTGGTTGTCGATTATGTGTCTAAATGGGTGGAAGCCAAGGCTTTACCCACGAATGACGCCCGAGTAGTTGTGAAATTTCTAAAACAATTGTTTTCCCGATTTGGAACTCCTCGTGCTATTATAAGTGATCGCGGTACTCATTTTTGTAATGATCAATTTGCGAAAGTTATGCTTAAATATTGAGTTACTCACCGTCTTTCTACCGCGTATCACCCGCAGACGAGCGGACAAGTTGAGGTTTCAAATCGTGGTTTGAAGCGTATTTAAGAAAGGACCGTAGGTGAAAATCGGCCCTCATGGTTAGATGATGCATTATGGGCCTTCTGTACCGCCTTCAAAACACCCATTGGGTGCACCCCTTATAAGTTAGTTTACGGAAAGGCTTGTCATCTCCCCATAGAGCTTGAACATAAGGCCTACTAGGCCTTGAAACATTGTAATTTTGACCTTAAGACCGCGGGTGATCACCGAAAAATTCAAATGAATGAATTAAATGAACTTAGGGATCAAGCCTATGAGAACTATTAGATCTACAAAGAGAAAACAAAGAAGATTCATGACTCCAAAATTAAGCACCGCGTCTTTAACGTTGGTGATCGAGTCCTTCTTTTTAATTCTCGATTAAAGATTTTCTCGGGCAAGCTAAAAACCCGTTGGTCTGGGCCATTCACCGTTTCTCAAGTTTTCCCTTATGGAACCGTCGAGTTGTCTCAACCCGTCGACCCCACTTCAAGGTGAACGGTCATAGACTCAAATTCTATTTTGGAGGGGACATATCATCCATGGTTGTCCCAGATCTCCAAACCTTCCCCATGGACAACTAAATTCGGGGTGAGTCAAGCTAAACGACTCGATAATAAACAAGCGCTTCTCGGGAGGCAACCCGTGTCTATCTTCTTTCCATTTTCTAATAAATGTAACGTGAAGAGGCCCTCCTCTTCTATTTCTCGTGTTTCGTGTTAGTTTGTTTTATGTCCAGTATTTGCACGAATTATGAAGACTCTCGTGCTCGTGGTTTTGTCTTTCATCCACTCGAGTTTCATCCTTCAGTGCTTATTGGGAAATCCGATATCCTACATCTTATCGATTAATGTTTATCTATTTGCATAATTAATAAACGGCTTTAGA
The DNA here is from genome assembly GCA_021014915.2 of Artemisia tridentata subsp. tridentata. Lineage (NCBI taxonomy): Eukaryota > Viridiplantae > Streptophyta > Magnoliopsida > Asterales > Asteraceae > Artemisia > Artemisia tridentata. Next base: position 323,172,456 of record CP139506.1, on the reverse strand, counting down.
TTTGCATAAGAGGACCCTTATTTCAAAATATTGAGGACAATGTCTCGTTTTAGTCTGGGGGGTAATCTTTTGATTTGATTTTACCTTGCATTTTGCCTTATACTCTCGCAACCCCGTTTTTCCTCCAAAAAAATGACAAAATTTTAAAAAAATTTGCAAAAATATAATAAGTGTTTTGACACAGTGTTGACTTTCCGTTGGTGAGAGTAGGAATAAAATGTTGACTTGATCGAGCGTGTTGAGCTCTAGCTTGTCCCCTTAACCTTTATAATTGAAAGTTTTGCTAGTCTCTTATACAAGAAGCTATAAAACGCGAATTCTAGCAAGAGTTTGCAAGTTTCCATAATTGACTTTAAATATACGCAGTTTGATTTTATTAGACTAAGCATTCATGGATCTTATTATTTAAGATTTTAAATTTTCGAAGAACGAAAAATGATAGAGTTAAGTATAAGTTAGATGCTAAGCATGGAGTAGTTGGATCTCTTTAGAGCTCATAAAGGTTAATTGTGGCTTTTTGCTCCAATCAGCTAAATAAACCCAAAAATATAAATTTTTGAATAATTAAATATTCACGGTTTTGGCGATAATTAGTTTTTACTCTTTCTTTAGAGAATTCTTGCTTATTGTAGTTGGGTACACATCAAGGTACTGCCAGTGTTGCGGGGAAATAAACTACTGATTCCTGATAGTACGTGCTATTGTTTCGGTTGTCGAAAGACCGCAGGACTCGGAATTTGGCAAAATATGTAATAATAAACTAAATAATAATAATCCAAAGCCGATAAAAGTTTTCTGTTTCCTGACGGTTCGCTCCCGTTGACTCAGACTTCAAAAAGGCAGAGGAAAAATATCCAAGGTCAAAATAAGACTCTCGATTCCTGATGGTTAGCTGTCTTTGTCTAGGTTGTTTAAAAGACCGAGGACTAATATATGCTTAATAATGTTAATAATGCCAAATTTCGACTCCGGGGATATCCCAATAAAGCTTCTGTCTCTGGACTCGTAGATGAGTTGTTTCGGTCGAAATAAAAAGGATATCCCTTAAATCATGTTAAATTAGGACCTTGATGTGGACCTCATTTTTATGGGCAACGGTTTTCGAGGGAAGGATTTTAAACTAGTTAGCGTCTAAACTTTGTGCCTTTATCGGACTAAAATCTATGGAACCAAGAAAAACTCATTTTTCATAAAATACTTAGAGGAAATAGGAATAAGGGAGCAAGAAGTAGCTGAGCGTACACAATTAGCATCTATGGGTAGTGTTGGCATCTAACTTTTGTTTAACAATGATTTCGTTTTTAAGCTTGGTTTGGGGACTCGTGAAAAATCAACGACGATGAATTTTATCCATATGGACGCTTTTTCATGAAAAGTGCTTCTTACTCCGTGATCTTAAAAGTTATTGTAAAATAATAAAGGTCAACATCCCCTCATATCAGAAAAGAAAAAAAATATATATATTATATTTGATAAAATGGTCAAACGGGGCGTTTTTTGAACTATTGATTTCTAAATCTCTTTTGAGGAACATTTTGCTACTTTTCAGAATTTTTAGTAGAAAGAGGTTGAAATTTTTGGTTTTAAAAGCGTGATGTGATGACATTGCGTGAGGACATGGCAATACCTCAGTCTGGGGGATTTTGGTATGTGTTAAATCACATACCTTTTCTTTATAAAAAACGGAATTAAAAGACCAAAAACCGACCATAAATGCCAAATATATGCTTGTTTTTGTGTTTGTGTATGTGCAGGTAAAGGATATAAGAAAATGACAAAAAGAAAGACAAGACGGACGAAAACGAGCACGAGAATGGAAAGAGTGAGAAAAGCCGAGGCCGGTGATGTGATTCTACAGTTTTTATATGCCATAAACCCAAATTCTAAAACCAAAGCCTTAATGATAAATCATTTTCATCAGTTATCCAAAATCATTTTCACCGTTTGTCCTTAACAGTTTGCATAGTTAGTCCCTATCTAACTATTGTTAAATACCTTATTTATAAAAATCCTAGGATACAACCAAGCCCATATCATATCCACTACAAGCCCAATCCACAACATATAAACCAGATCCCCACTTAACCCAAATCCAAACCCAGGTCAAAACAATTAATACCCGGGTCAAACTAAAGAAAAAAGGCGGGTAAAGAAAAAAGTATTGTTCATCCTTCTTCTTCCTTTTTACCCAGACTTTCGGGAATTACCCAACTTAAGTACTATTATCTCTTCTAGAAGGATGACTAGGCTGAGATATGAGCTCATTAATTGTCCACCATGGCAATTCCCAAGCATCCTATTGGTGGAAGCTATGTGGCATTCGATCAAAGGGCTGTGATTGATGAAAGATGTCGACATCATGGATTTAAGGGCTGTGATTTGTTGATAGAAACCCTAGAAGGCTCCTAGAACTCCTATAAATACAAGGCTCTTCACCAAGCATTGAGAGTTTTTTTAGTTTTTGTCTTATTTTTCAGTCGTTGTAGCTTAATTACTGCTTATTTTAGGTCTTAATTTCAGCTTTGTAATAGTTTTTTTTTATTATTATTAATAAAATTCAGTTTACATTATTGCTTTGTCTCTTTTACTTTTGTGTTAAAATGCTTTTAAGTTGTTAAAATAAGCTCTTTACTTAAATACTGATTAGAACTCAAATAAGCTATTCCATAGCTTGTTTTGAGCTTCTATTATTATTACTTGAATTGTACTCCATTGGATTCAAATTACCCTAACTTAAGGAAGGAATAAGCATTTGGATGATAAGCCAGATTGGGAAGGGCTTATTGGACTTTACCAGCTTGTTTTTAACAAGCTGGAGCTTGTAGCTCAGCTCTTGGAGCATTTATAAGTCCTTGTTTGAGCAAAAGACAAAGTGAGTTCCATTTTACCTATTTTAGCTTTTCAAACTGCTTATTATTTCATTACTGCTTATTTTATGCTTATTTGTGTTCATTTTTCTTATATATGCTTATTTGAAGTGGATTTATTGTTTTGTTGGCTTATTTCATAGTGATACATCTATTTGTGCTTAATAGTGATTTTGTGGTCATAATAGCCAATAAGCTTAGCTTATTGGCTAAGTGCTTAATTCCTTTAACTTTTTGCTTAAAATCCTTCAAATAGACTTAATATTGATCTATTTTCAACAAAACTTGAGTTTTGCATCTTAAATCAGCCTAAAAAACAGTTTAGAACATTTAAAGGGGTGTTTGGATATAGGTTTAAGATCAATAAAAAAGGGTGTGTTCATGAGTTTTGGTAATTGGTCCATTTTGTTTTGGCTCTAATTAAGTCAAATAATTTGAATTTAAGGTGTTTAAAGCTTTTCTAAGTAGATTTGTAGGTTTTAGAGTTGTTTTCAAGTTTTTAAGTTCTAAACTAATAGTCTTAGCTTAATTTGATTAGATTAGTGATAAGGTCTTGTAGTTGTAGTTTTTTTAGTCTAATCAGTGTTTAAAGTTGGTTTTCATATGTTGGTTAAGTTTCACTTGGTTTTGAGTCTAGTTTTCACTTTTCAATTCTCGTATCAGTTTCAAAAAAATCAAATAAAGATAGTCTGAGTAGGGTATTGATTAGGTCATCTTTAGTGCTTAGTTTTAGTTCAAAGTGTTTGAAATTCATTTTACAAGTTGTTTAGTTGTTGCTTAATGCTGATTTCTAGTTCTTAGTTCAATACACAGCTTTTTGTTAGCTTATTTATAGTCTTATAAGTGGTGCTTCAATGCTGATCTCTATTACATCGGTTCTTCATTGTCTGACTAGCCTCCTTATCAGCTTATTATTAAGCACTGATAACTCTTAAATTGTGCATGTTTTTAGTAGCATTATTCGTGCTTTTTTATATTTTATTTGGTTATATTTATATGCTTTTGTTACTTAATCGCACAAAAGTATGTTTGCAAAGTATATATACCCAAGTACAGGAAAAAGGAAGAAAAAGTGAAATAATGAGGAAGAAGGAAATATTTATGATCATATGAAGATTCCCTTGTCAAGATCCACACCGAAAAGGCATTTCAAAGAATGAAAGTCCAAGTAGTCAAGCTGACAAGTTCCAAGACAAAGAAAGAATCAAGTTTGGTTGAAGAACAAAGAGCCATGAACAAGAAACAAGCCAAATACCAAAAGTCCAAAAATCATGTCCACAGCAACCCCCATCCTATCGGATGCAGCCCGCAACCGATTCGGATGGAGGCCATTTCTGAAGACCAACCGATCGGTTGGATGTCGTCTGATTTTCCAAACTTCATCATTAAGTGTTGTATCTTCATACCAACGATTCTAGACCTTTCCCAAGTGTATTCTAGGCCATTCCACTCTGCTTGGAGGCCAAGTTGGAGCATTTAAGACCCTAGAGCTTGAGAGTAGTATAAATAGAAGCCATTTGCAATCATTGGAAGACACACAATTACCAATTAACTCTCTAATCATCAACCACTCTCAAAATACTCTCAAATTCGTCCTTAGAAGTCCAGGAAACTTTGGAGGTTCAAGAAGTCAACATTTAGAGGTCAAAATGTCAGGAAGTCAACACCAATACTTTGGGTATCACTACCTTAACATTTGTAATCTTATTTCAATCATTGTAAGACTTTCAATTATGATTTCTAATGTTCAAAGTCCTGAGTTTATGTTTATGTTTGCTATGAGTGGCTAGTGCCTTTGTGCACTTGCTTAGATGATGGTTATTACTTAATGATTTGCGTATGATTGTGATAACATGTTTTAATTCATTTTCAAGTTAATTATAAGATCCAATTGTGCTTAAGTTTCACAGTGACATTTGTTAATCAAGTTTGACTAGTTGTTAATAATAAAGGTCGAAAGGTTTGTTGTTACTCAACTAGTTATAATCATTTGTCTATGAATGATTGTTTTCACCCAATATTCTTGGTTTAACAAAGAAACTTAATTGTGGTTGTAATAAGAATGCTTTTGTCTATCAAATTGGATTGATTGTAAACCATTTCAAGGGTCGAAAGATTAGTAGTTTACCATCAATTGTAACCGTTTGTCTATGATCGGTTACCTTTTGTATTGACCATTTCCTAAGCTTATTTGATAAAACAAAAGATTATTTTTGTGTTTAAGTTTGTTAACCCAAACTTATGAACCTTGAATTGATCTTGAATTGGTTGGTTAAACGTAATGCTTTTTTTTATAAACTAAAATCTTGACGAAGGTTTAACTTGTAAGAACAATAGATTAGTTCACCAAAACTAATTATCATAACCAACATGTTATCCAAAGTTATCACAATCATGCTTATCAAGAGTAATAGACTAGTTTAAGCAAGTGTAGTTTTTAATCATTTGAATTATCATAATATCATTGCTTGTTTTAGAGATTTACTTTTATTAGCTTACAACTCGATTCACTCACAAATCCCAGCGAACGATCCCGACTTACCATCATAATCTTGCTATAACGGACGAGTTTACTTGCTCGTATGTGTTATTTCTAGATTCGGTAATTCACCCTTATAAATTTAAAACTTGTACACACACGTAACACATCAAGTTTTTGGCGCCGATGCCGGGGATTTTGATTGTGTTTCTGTAAGTTTTAGAAGATCATCTCTCACCAAGTTTGTTTTCGAAAAAAAAAAAGTTTTTCCGAGCTGACCATCAGATCGGTTTTCCAACCATCCGATCGGTTTTTCAATTTCAATATTTTCTGAGACAACCATCCGATCGGTAGACATTCTATCCGATCGGTTTTCCTTCAAAACCAAGTTTTACCGAGACTCCCATTCGATCGGTTTGCCATCCATCCGATCGGATCATCTGATCTCATTTTTCAAATTGTTTTCGTTCTTCGCTCGTGTGTTTGGACATTGCCTCGATTCTCTTGGGAATTGTATGAACACTCGTTCAGCTAGAGTAGAACCAATTTCACCTCTTTCCGATCCCGAAAGTTTAATTCGAACAAGAACAAGAAGAAGAAGAACACCTTTTGTTCCATTAGCCAACCGTGTACCAAGAGTACGAAACCCACCGTTTGATAATCTTTGTGAAGCCAAAGTCGTTTAAAACCCATTCACTGATCAACCTTTTCCCATGGCTGACGATCAACCCATGTGGGCCGCCAATCGAGCCGTAGCGCCCACTCCTGGATCTTCTATAGTTCCAGTTAACCTTGGTAACAATTTCACTGTGAAAGGTCACCATCATTCTATGATCAAAGACCGTCAATTCGATGGCCGTTCAAGGGCCGATCCGCACAAACACATTGCCGAATTCATCGAAATTTGTGGCATGTTCCGATATGGCGACACCGATGCCAACGCCATCAAACTCAAACTTTTTCCATCATCACTTGCCGGAGATGCAAAGGTGTGGTACAACGAATTAACCCCGGGAACTATCAATACATGGGAGGAGATGAGGCAAGCTTTTGTAAGCCGATTCTTTCCACCTGCCATGTTTGACCGACTCATGGGAGAAATTCGTGCTTTCACACAAAACCCTAATGAATCACTTGTCGAAGCTTGGCTTCGTATGAAAGATTTGCTTCGTAGTTGTCATGGACATGGTTTATGACGAGGAACCATTATCCAAATCTTCTACCATGGACTTGATGAAACATCTCAAGGAATACTTGATGCTGGAGGAATTTTTCTCTACAAAACCCCTAACCAGGCATATCAATTGCTTGAAGATCGAGTTCTTCTCAAACTCGATTGGTCAAAATATTCCAAAACCAAACCTTTACGAAAAACCGTTGCTTTTGCCGAAAGTTCCGATACCTCTAAACTCATGGAGAAAATGGAAGCCTTGACTTCCAAAATCGACTCGCAATACAAAGATCTTAAAGGAGAAATGAAAGAAATGCGAGATGGTTGTAACAACTGTGGAGGTAATCACACATCATCAGAATGTGACGATCAACTAATGGAGAAACCTAAAGAAGGAGAAGCTAACTATGTCCAAGGAGGATACCGTGGATGCAGTTATCGTGATAATTATTACGGAAGAAATTCTAGAAATTGGCAAGATCGCCAACAAAGGGATAACAACCGCGATTCTCAACCTCGATCAGACAATCAAACTCCACAAACATCTGATAAAAAACCAGAAGAAACCGATTTTGAAAAAATGATGAGTGAATTCGTGACTACTCAAAAAGCCACTAATGAGTTTGTCAAAACCCAATTTTTCAATCTCAAAACCAAAGTTGAGCAAGGACAGAAAAATCATCAAGCATCTATTTAGGATCTTGAAAACAAATTTGGTAGACTTTCTGACCAATTTTTGTCCCGACCATCGGTTTCATTACCAAGTAATACCCAATCCAACCCTAAACCAACATCATCTTGATCAAACGATAAAACTTATCGTCCACCATAGACTAGAAATGAGCATATCAATTCTGTATTTACAAGAAGTGGTCTTTCTTATGATCCACCACCCAATCCAAATAATACCACGATCATCCATGATGAAAGTGAGGATGAAGCTGAAGAAGCAGAAAAGGAAAATACTCCGAATACACCACCCAAAGAAAAACCAAACCCACCAATCAAGGCATATACACCAAAAATTCCATATCCTCAACAACTTAAGAAAGAAAAGATGGAGGAGCGTTATAAGAAGTTTGTTGAAATGATTAAAGAGGTTAGACTCAATGTACGCCTTGTTGATGTTCTACCTGGAATGCCCAATTATGGGAAATTTTTGAAAGAACTCCTTAATAACAAGAACAAGTTGGAACAAATATCCGCTACTTTTCTCAATGAAGAATGCTCAGCCATTGTTCAAAACAAAATTCCACCAAAACTCGGATATCCCGGAAGTTTTCTGATTCCATGCACGTTAGGAAACAACATCACATGCGATGCTTTAGCCGATCTTGGTGCAAGTATCAATTTGATGCCTTATTCATTGTATTCTAAACTCTCAATCAATACCTTGAAACCTACAATGATGAGTATTCGATTAGCCAATCATTCTTACCAATATCTTGTTGGGATTGCTGAGAATATGCTTGTCCAAGTTGGTAAATTTGTTTTTCCCATGGATTTTGTGATCTTAGAAATGAAGGAAGATAGTAGAGTACCTCTTATTTTAGGAAGACCTTTCCTAAACACCGCTGATGCGATCATCAAAGTAAAAGGTAAAGAACTCAATCTTGGAGTTGGAGAAAATAGAATTACCTTTTTTATCGATAAAGCAATGCAATATCCATATTCCAGTGATGACACTTGTTTTAACATTGATGTAATCGATGAAGTCACTGACGAAGAATTGGATGCATTACTTGACGATTCTGATCCATTCATGACTACTTTGGAGAAAATTAGTGAAACAGATTTTGATAAGGAATTCGCTGATTTTATGGAAGTAAAATTTGAAGAAGAAGACGAAGAAGAAGTTGAAGAAGGAGAAATAGTAGAAGAAAATTTTGAGGAAATCACTTTTACTGATCAATTGAGGATCAAAACATCTATTCAAGAAACACCAACTGATCTTGAGCTGAAACCATTTCCTGATCATCTTGAATATGCTTACTTGGAGGATAATTCACTTCTTCCAGTGGTCATATCTTCATTGCTCAATGATAATGAGAAAGAATGTTTCATTTCTATTCTCAAGAGGCATAAAAGAGATTTTGCATGGAAAACTTCTGATATTCCAGGAATTAGCCCTGATTTCTGTAAACACAAAATCAATTTCGAAGAAGGTGTTAAACCCGTTGTAGAAAGACAACGTCGACTCAATCCCAACATGAAAGAAGTTGTTAAGAAATAAATCATTAAACTTCTTGATGCCGGTATCATTTACCCCATCGAGGATAGTCCTTGGGTGAGTCCAGTTCACTGTGTTCCGAAAAAAGGAGGAATGACCGTTGTGACTAACGAACGGAATGAATTAGTTCCTACTAGAACTGTCACTGGATGGCGAGTATGTATTGATTACAGAAAATTAAACAAAGCCACCAGAAAAGATCATTTTCCTCTACCCTTCATGGATCAAATGCTTGAGAGACTAGCAGGGAACAAGTACTTTTGTTTTCTTGATGGTTTTTCAGGATATTTCCAAATTCCTATTGATCCCGCTGATCAAGAAAAGACTACATTCACATGTCCTTTTGGAACTTACGCTTACCGGCGTATGCCTTTCGGTCTTTGTAATGCACCCGCGACTTTTCAAAGGTGTATGATTGCAATATTCCAAGACATGCTTGAAACATCTATGGAAGTTTTCATGGATGACTTTTCAGTTTTTGGAAGCTCATATGAAGCTTGCCTTTCTAATCTCGATAAAATTCACGAAAGATGTGAAGCTGCACATCTTGTTCTCAACTGGGAAAAATGTCATTGATGAACTCAAATAAGTACATTTTATTATCATCATTTATCCTATTTATTTGACTTGTTTTATTATATTATATATGAGAATTGATACGTTAATGTTTACTTTTGTAATTCTCAGGTAAAAACAAGTATTATGTGAAACTTTGCAATTTTGGACTAATTATGGAGCAAAACAAGCAAGATGTTAAGAGTCTACTGAAATGTACAAGACCAAGATCATTCTGCTCCAGATACGCCGCAACATACTTCTTACATACGGCGTATCACTATCAAGATTTCACAAGTTACAATCCAAGACAGCAAAGGACATGCGCCACATAGAGAAATGGAGTTACGCCGCATCTTAAGGCGGTGTACGAATATTCCTGAATATATTAATCTTGGACCCCACGCGAAGTTAAGTCAATGCGCCGCATCTACTTATCCTATGCGCCGCATCTAACCCTCAGACAGAAACTATAAATACCCCAAGGTCAGACGAATTTCAAAGGTTGGACAGTGCAAGTTACCATACGTACGAGTACCAAACCAGAGACGAATTCAGACGTATTAGCAGCACAAGACACACCCTGAACGAAGATACAAGAGCTGTAAGAAGGTCCTGCATGTATTCAATTCATTAAGTAGTTTTGTTTTATTGTATTAGTACACTTTAATTCATCAGGATTGATGGGCTGACGTCATGTGACTACGGAAAATCATGCGCACCCCTTAAAATTGCTTTCCCATTAATTAAAGTTTATATGTTGATGTCTTTGGTGACTTTTATTAGTGCATTAATAACCTCTGTGTCTAGCTGAGCATTGCTTGGGTCGCCATGCCCCTTCCTCGCCTATTTAAGAGACGCTTAATAAATAGGATAGACATAAGTAATCATTAAGGGTTTACTCGCCGATAAGATTAGAGCCAACGAGAAAGGTTTAATTATATACACTTCATATAAAACTAGCAATAAAACATGTGACAAGCTACTTAATTATAAGGACAGGTCTTCTTATTGTCTCAAGTATCTATCTGTGTACGTGTGTGCTAATCGCTGATTCGTGCTCATTAGTTTAGTTTTTATTTAATCATAACCAAACCGTGCCAGTCTCTCAGGCAAAACCCCCTTGCGTTATATTAGGTTATATAGCTAACTTAGGATATTAAAATACTGATTAGAATAACTAGATAATACGTTCCACTCTTAGTGATCGACACTCTACTTACCATTATATTCATACTGACTGGGTACACTGCTCGTTAAGTGTGTGTGTTATTGATAATTCGGCTAAATATAAATTTAAAACTTGAGTAGGCATTAATACTGCTAAACCGCAATGACACATCACGCGCACCAGTCATTTTATGGTGACTAAAGGAATTGTGCTTGGACACAAAATTTCCAGTGCAGGAATGGTGGTTGACATAGCAAAAATCGATGTTATCACAAAATTACCACCTCCAACCAACGTTAAAGCCGTTAGAAGTTTTCTAGGACATGCCGGTTTTTACCGTCGTTTCATTAAAGATTTTTCCAAAATATCTCGTCCCATGACGAAACTTCTCGAAAAAGATTATGTTTTTGACTTCAATGCAGATTGCATGAAGGCATTCGAAACATTGAAAACCCAACTGACTAGTGCACCCATTATGGTTTCACCTAATTGGTCACTACCATTCGAGCTCATGTGCGATGCAAGTGATTTTGCTGTTGGAGCTGTGTTAGGACAACGTGAAGGAAAACATTTCCGTCCTATATACTTCGCTAGTAAAACACTTAACAATGCTCAACAAAATTACACGGTTACGGAGAAGGAATTGCTAGCCTTTGTTTTTGCCTTAACAATGCTCAACAAAATTACACTGATCATTCAGCGCTTAAATATCTGTTTACCAAACAAGATGCAAAACCGCGTCTTATCCGATGGATTTTGCTACTCCAAGAATTTGACATAGAAATCAAAGATAAGAAAGGAGCAGAAAATCTAGCTGCTGATCATTTGTCTCGTCTCGAGAATCCAAATTTGGAAGAATTAAAGGAAGATGAAATTGACGATTATTTCCCTGATGAAACTCTCATGACTGTTGACACAAATGATGAAAAAGAAATTCCGTGGTTTGCAGATTTTCTAAATTATCTCGTTAGAGAAATTCTCAGAAAAGGATTAACTCATGCCCAACGAAGTAAATTCTTCTCAGAACTAAAACACTATTATTGGGAAGAGCCCTATCTTTTCAAGATGTGTCCTGATGGGATGATCAGAAGGTGTGTTTATGGTTCCGAAACAAGAAGAATTCTTGATGAATGCCATCATGGCACGACTACAAGGAAAATTCTGAATTTATCTATGATGTTCTTCCTAAAGTTTGGGAAAAAGCAAAGTTGTACAACATAGATGAAACTGGAGAGGAAATAGTGATAGAAAACGTGGTGTATGTTCCAAAATTCTCAAGGAAGAAACCAAAAATTGCACCAACGTAGAAAGAAAGAAGTTTGAGTCTGGCTTATGACTCGTTAATAAAACAAGCGCTTCTCGGGAGGCAACCCGTGTGTTTTGCTATTTTTACTTCTTATTTTTATTTTCAAAGTGTTTACACCCCAAAGTTTCTCTAATCCATTAGTTGAACTTAAGTGTGGGGGTGTATCACTAGCTTTTAATAAAACATATTTTCGTGTGTTTGTTTTGTTTGTTTTAAGATTACTGCAGGTAGTGATTACTAAGCTTGAATACTTGGATGAAAGAATCAAATGAAGCTGGAAAATAAGGTTTATTCTCGTATTTCCCTATTTTCATACTTTGGAGTTCGTTTATCACATTGAGGACAATGTTTAACTTAAGTGTGTGGGGGGGGGGGGGTGAATAGGAAAATAAGGATAGATTGTAAAGTTCAAGCTAGTTTTTAAACTTTGTTTGCCCTTGTGATCTAGTTATTTTTCAAATTTTAAGGATAATATATTAGAATAACTGGATCAGTCCACTGGTAAAATCTGTAATTTTTGAAAATTTGAGATGTGTCCCGATTAATATTGCAATCTATTCTGGGATCGATAACATTAGCTAGCACATATTATAGCCCTTCCACCAAATTGTGAGGAATTAAGCCTGTTCTGTATTTAGCATACACCTTTTATGCTTTGATTCTTTTTTTTCCAAAAAGGTAAATATATTAAGGAAAAAGAGCCAAAAAAAAAAGGCAATTACAAACAAAAAAGGAAAGAGAGCACAAAGGGAACACAACCAGTTAGGACACATCCCTAACTGCTCCACTTTGGCAACAAAAAACAGATGGCAACAGAATAATCCCCAACTAAGACAAACATAGCAACAATTCAAGCTAGACTAGAAACACCAACATACACTGAATACATCAAAAAATACACTGAAATCAATCAGCATACCTTGAAACATCACCATAAGTTGGTGTCAACTAGCCAGCATACATGCTAAACCTAAGGAGAGGGGATTAACCAACCTAAGACATACAGACTATAATGCATACTTAAACACAAACACTAAGGAACTAAAAAATCATAAACACATAGAATAGAACAACTATAGGCTGAAAAGGTCCAAAAGAAGAACCCAAACAGACTCCATTCCAAGCTAGCTGAATCAGACTTGAAGCACCATTTCTTGCATACCACATAGTAGAACATAGCAGTCTCAAACACCTTCATTCTTCTATAGCAGATAAACATAATGGTATAATCCATGCTGCAATGAGACCAGAAATAGGGGTAGCCAGTGTAGCTGAATTCCTAAGAAACCTTCTCCTTAAAAAACCTTATCAAGCAAAAACCCAAAGGGAAAATACTGAATAAGGAAAAAGAGTATGGCTTTCTCAAGAAACCCCATTCAGATAAGCAAAGGGTGCCAAACAGAACATTAACATCAGAATCACCAGGCCTGTAACACAAAACAACATCAATAACAAATTCATTATAAAAATGGAAACCAACAGGTTGACTAGCAGGGATGGAACAGTCAAAGCAACTCCAACAAATGGATACCAGATCACTACATCTCCCTCCAGTCATCCATAAGATGAAGTACTCAACTGTCCTTATACCTAGATACCTACTTAACCATCCATGTCTAGCAATTATACTCCACCAATACACCTTAAAAACCTTGTTGCAGCCCCAAAAACCTGTACTCCCAGAGTTGTTTCTATTACTACAATTAAGCCCCCATTTGCTATCCTAAACACTCATTAAGACAGCATAGCCAACCAGGTTAGTTGTCACCATCAATATCCATGTTATCAACCAATAACTCATCTAATAAATACTTATACTTAAGTCTTCTATCAATAGGAAAAGACCAAACCTCAGCAACATTAATCACATCAGGGGTGACTTGCAACTTCAATCCCATAAGCCTAGATCTCACAGAATCCACAATGATCTTGAACAGCTCATCCTCAGATCTTCCAAAATTACTAAAAAGTCTAACATTCCTTTCCTGCCAAATGAAATAAACAGAAGCACCCAAGACCAACCTTTGGATAACACTCCAAATGGTGTTTTTAGCAGGAATGTTAGCTATGCTAGAGATGATTTGAGCCCATGTGTTAGATACATTACCAAGTTTAGCCATCCCTTTTAACCTTTCCCAAATCCTACTAGAAAAGATACAGTTGAAAAATAGGTGGCTATGGGAGTCCTTACACTGCTTACAAAAGGGACAGCTCATATCTTGAATATTCATCCATCTAGAAATCCTATCTTGAGTCTTCAACCTTCCTTTTATTGCCATCCAAAGAATAAACGAATGCCTAGGAACACATTGATTGAACCAGACATGGTTATACCAAATAACCTTGGGATTAGTAACCTTCATACCTTTTCAAACCTCATTAACACAAAAGTTCTTCTCCTTGTTCTTTTTATTAACCCAAACAGCCTTATCATCAATCTCACTAGACAATTTAGGAACTTGAATGTCTAAGATTTCACTAAATCTCTCATTCCAACTTCTAGGCCAGCTTCAATTGTCATTGATGACTAAATCAGCAACCTTAACCTTCAAATCCCCATTACTTTGAGCCAGAGAAACATAATTGATCAGATTACATAAGGGGCCCCTATCATGCCATTTGTCAAACCAAAAGAAACAATTCTTACCATTCCCAATTTTAAACTTGACAAAACGTCTAACTTTATCCCTAAGAGATAAAATCTGCCTCCAACACCAAGAAGTATCTTGATTAGGTTTCACCACCCATACACTATCACCCTTTAACCATTGAGCTTTAACCCAGTTAACCCAAATAGTATCTTTATTAGTTATCACATTCCATAAGTGCTTAGCCATAAGAGCCTCATTCCAGACATGGAAAGCCTTAAGCCAAAGACCACCCTTACTCTTTTGCAAACAAACATCTTTCCATGAAACACTATACCTACTACTTTTTTTTCCATCAGTCTTCCATAAGAAACATTTCAACATTTTATCAATTCATCACATACACCCTGGGTGAGAATAAAGATAGAAGCCCAAAAAACATTTAAAGAGTTTAAAACAGAGGCAATAAGTTGCAACCTACCTGCAAAAGAGAGACTCTTATTCTGCTAACCATCAATTCTCCTTTTCACATTTTCTAAAAGAGTCGTGCAATCACTTCTAGCTATTCTGTTAGAATCAAGAGGGATACCTAGATACCTGACAGGCAGAACACCCTCATTGAAAGGAATCACTAGTTTAATATCCTGCTTAACATCCTCAGAAACATTACCAAAATACATAGTGCTTTTAGCCATACTTGGCCTAAGCCCAGAAGCAAGACAGAACTCATCTAAAGCTCTTCTGAGAACAGATGTAGAGGTCTTATCACCATGACAAAACATCATGAGGTCATCTACAAAGCATAAACTAACAATACCCAATTTTTTACAACCCCAGTGATACTTAAACTTCTTTTCACTAGAGATCTTCCTTTTAAGCGTTAAAGTTAACACTTCCATAATGATTGTGAAAAGATAGGGTGAAATAGGATCACCTTGCCTCAGACCTTTTCTAGCTTTAAAGAACCCATGGGATTCACCATTAATACATATAGAGAAAGAAGTTGATTTCAGACATACCATGATCCAATCAACCATAACCTTGTGAAAGCCAAAGCTGTGAAGGCTAAATTCCAGAAATTCCCAAGAAACAGTGTCATAGGCCTTCTGAATGTCCACTTTGAAAGCAACCCTACCCACTTTTTTCTTGATCAAATAACCACTCATTAATTCCTGGGCCAACATAATATCATCACTGATATTTCTTCCTTCAATAAAAGTACTTTGACTAGGATCAATTAAACCTTTAAGAACACCCTTAATCCTATTAGTAATTACTTTACTAATACACTTATAGACCACATTGCAACAAGCAATGGGCCTATAATCAGTCAATTTCACAGGGATTTTACTTTTAGGGACAAGGGAAACTAGAGTAGTATTGAGCTCACCAAGCATTTTACCACTAGTAAAGAACTCTCTAATAGCAGAACAGAAATCCATACCAACAATGTCCCAAGAAGCCTTGAAGAATCTAGCAGTAAATCCATCTGGCCCAGGAGCCTTGTTATCATCTATATCAAATAGAGCAATCTTTATTTCCTCATCAGACACCCTTCTAATCATATGCACAGCTGACTCAGCATCCACTTTCTTCAGGAATAACTTGTCAGGCTCTTCAACAGGGAAAACTTCATCACAAGTACCAAGAGCATTTTGAAAATGAGAGACAAACTGCTCAGGCACCTCATCATCATGAAAGGTTCTTCCCAACTCATCTTCAACACTTATTATTCTACTCTTGCTAATCCTACCTTTAAGTAAATTGTGAAAATAGGCACTGTTATGATCACCTTCTTTTAGCCATTCTACCTTAGTCTTCTGCCTCAACACCTTTTCTTCATCCATAACAGCTTCTTTGTAAGCACTATTAAGTACCATCTCATCTTCCCTCAGCTTGGTATTATGAGGATCTTTATCCAACTCTATTTGAACTTTCTTCAACTCATCTCTAAGACTTTTGACTTTGACAAAAACATTACCATTCCTCTTATTTAAATCCCGAAGATGCTTCTTCATATTCTTGAGCCTCTTAGCAAAAATAAACATATCATATCCATTAACAGGCTCATTCCAGTTATCTTTAACAACTTTATGAAAATCCTCTTTATCAGTTAAGAAATTCATAAACCTGAATGACCTTCTTCTCTTGGCAGTCATATTAGGAATAGGTAATAAAGCAGGGCAATGATCAGATGTCACATATGGAAGAAAAGTGGCAAAACAAGCACCAAAAAAAAATAAAAAAACTCACTATTTCCCATTACTCTATCTAACTTCTTCATAATACCACTCTCAGGGTCTTTTCTTTTTTGAACCCAAGTGAAAAAAAGACCATTCATTGCCACATCCTCCATATCTAAATGCTCAACACAGTTCCTAAACTCCTTAACACCATGAGTATTATCAACCACACTATTAGAGTGTTCCTCAGCATACATAATGACATTGAAATCACCCTTCATGACCCAAGGCTTATTATTAACTAAAGCCAAATGATCACTGAGGTTTTCCCAAAGTTTAATTCTATCCTTAGCTTCATTGTCCCCATAAATAAAGGAAACAAAAAAGCACTTCTTATCCCTGATCACCTTAACTTCAAAATGCATAACCTGGCCAACACTAGAAATTAAGGAAGCCTCAATTAAACTAGTATCCCAACCCACAGAAATTCTACATCCTTTAATACTATCAGCTGAATTAGAGACCCAAGCCCAATTTCCAAAGACATTATCACAGACATTGTTAACAGCTTTTTTAATGAGCCTAGTTTCAACAATAGCACACATATTCAACTTATTTTAAGAAATCAATTGTTTAACTTCATCTTACTTTGAGGTATCAGTCATACCTCTTATGTTCCATGCTACAATTTTGATATTCATTGAATGGATGAGGAAGGGATTGCATTAACATTATTCACCATACTAGCCATAACAGCATCTACAGCACTAGAAACAATATTTTGGGTCATGAAATCAACATGTGCAGATTGATCCATACCCACTTCATTAGTCAAAGAAGCACCATTAATAGATGCATTTTCATTAACCTTCCTATCCTGCAAATTCTCAGCAATCCTAGTTTCATAAAGTTTCATCATATCATCAGTCCACCCTTTCTTGACAGCATCATTCAGGGGTTGATTAGACATGATAAAAAACTCAACTTCAGCCAATTGTTTTCTGAACACTGGGTTTTGAATTCTTATCGCCTCCTTCCTATACTCCTCTTCATAAACAACACCAAATGCTTGATTCCTGCTATTACCAGTACTCTCCATCTCATAAGTCACTCTCTCCTCATCTTTCTTCTTAGACTTCAACTCAATACCTTAATTACTAGAAACTATATCTTTCTTCAACATTTTGATATTATTTTGCAACATAGCCTTCCTTTCATTCTTCTGCATAGCCATACATTTTCCTTCATAGTATTTTTGCAATTCTTCAGGCCACTTCTTAGACTCTTCTTCATCAATAGGGATACCCATCTGACATGCTACATCAATATTGACCTTAATACCCTGTAATTCATTCATCAAATCCTCTTCATCCTCATTAGCAAGAGCTGAATACCTATTCTTGGTATTGAAATCTCTTTGAGCAATATACTTAACTTGACTTTCTTTGATACCTTCCACCACTACATCCTTATTCCTCCCCTGTTGTTGCTTATCCACTACTATATTTTCCTTATCCTTCTCATTATTCTTACCAGTAGCATACCTCTTCTCATTACTAGCTTGAAAACCATTAAAACCTCCTCTTCCATTAAATCCTCCCCTTCCTCTAAAACTAGACCTCTCCTGCCCATATTGACACCATATCTAGCTGTACCATCATTACATAGATTATTTTGGACTGGTTGAGGTGGCATAGGCTCACCAGCATTTTTAGTTGCCCTTTTGTACTGCACAGATTGCCAGCCCTCATTTCTACTATTCACAGAACTACTTTTAGGCACACTCTGCAATTTAGCTTTATTTCTTTCAGCCTTTTCCTCCTCACTTAAGTTTCTTTTATTACACCCATTGAAACTGTGACCAAACACACCACAATGAGATCATATAGAAGGTTTCCAGGCATACTCTACTCTGAATTGCATAGTCCTTTTCAAATTTCTATACCATAACTCCACAGAATCAACAATTCCCTTGGTAGCATCAACTTCAACCAAAACCCTTGCAAAATTAGCTCTCCCATACCCTTTTTCACACATTGATGTTGTTATCTTATCCATAATTATAGGGGTCCCTATTCTACTAGCTATTCTGCTTATTCCTTCCACATTCCAGGCTTCAAGAGGAACATTGTAAATCCTTGCCCATAGTGGGATTCTAGTTGGTTCAAGGTTATCAAGACAAATACCAGCTACCCACCTTTGGAAAAAAAATGGTTTTTGATCTACAAGCTATGGCCCATTCTCAATCACTGATTGTATACCATCTTCAGACTTAAACTTAAAGAAATACAGTCCCCCCTCATTCACTATGATCTCCTCCAACTGGTAAGGCCTCCACATTCTCTTCAAATGACCCACAATTTCCCTATAACCCATTTTATGCCCAACAAAATACCCAACAACAGTCAAACCCCACTTCTTACTTCCTTCTTCAATAATTGGATCCATTTCCACAACAACTCTACCCTCCTTTTGTGTATATGGAACTAACTTGAGCTTATTGTCACTATTAAAATAAGATCCCTGCACAACATTACTAAAAGACATGGGTTTCTTATTTTTGCCTTGATCCTGCATAACAACATCATTCCTATTACTAGATTTACCAACTTCAGTATCACAGCCTTTCTTACTTTGAACATCACCCTTATCCCCCACAGCCCTATTACCATTACCAAGAACATCACCCTTAGCAGCCTTACTATTATCTAAACTGTTCACAACACCAACATTCTTAGTAGGAACAGGATTAAGGACATGATTATTCTCAAAAGGAACAGGCATTGCAGGTAACTTATCAATACTACCCTTACTAACATTAGCACTATTAAGCTCAGGGAACATATCACTTACATTGCCATTAGCTTCATTACTAACCATCGCTTCCTTTTTTCCCACACACTTATCAGCTTCACTCTTCTCAGCAACAACTCCTTCAGCTACCACTCCACTCATACCCACAACACCATCACTAACATTACCTAAAAATTCCTCTACAACAGTATTATCACCAACATCATCCCCATATTCCATTTCCTCAGTACCCAAACCAGAATCACTTCCCTTAGAACTAGAGCATGTCATAACCTTCTTAAAGTTAACATCAGTTGATTTGGATAACATATCATGGTGTTTCATAGTGCTATTGGATTTAGGATTCATGGTTCTAGTTGTTTTTTTAGTTTTCAAATTCTTATCCGACCTAGAACTAGGTTGATTCACCACTGGAAGTGGTGGGATTGATACATCAGGGTTAGGGGGTTTTGGTTCTTGTTCAGACATGATTAGATGATCAATCTAAACAAGAATCATAGTATTGAAAAGGGTTAAGGTTGTTTGTATAACAGATCTGAGAAAAATGGCTAGTGTGTGAAAGTATGTGTAAAGGATGAACAGTGAAAATGAACTTTTAAAATGAATTTAATATGATGAACAGTAATGATTTTGTGGTGAAGTTTTATATCAAATTATCAGTAATGAACAGTAGAATGCAAATCTAAAATCAAAAATAAGATCCAATGGATAGATCAAATTTAGATGATGAATTACATGATAAAATGTGTTGAAAACTTAGAGAGAGAAAGTATGCTTTGATTCTTTTGCTATGAGTGTGCCGGTGATTTTATTTATTCTAGAACTTGTGCTTTTAAATTATTACGTGATCGTTGTGAGATCACATTTCATGTGTGATATAAGTGTATATGCGTGATAAGAGGCAACCTTAGGATTCAACCCAAATAGCCTTTCGTATTAATATTTAGCTAGTTACACTGACTAGTTAACCACCAATAGAAACCCAATTGTTAGCGTTTATCTTTAACGCTAGATACCCCTAGTTACACCCTCTGAGCCTATCTTTTTCTTTTGATAAAATCCAGAAAAATACAAAAAGATTTTACACTTTTTAGCCTAGCCTTACCCTTAGTCAAGTCTTGGTTGGTTGCTAGCTATTTGGCAAGATGGATGTTATGTGGGAAATCATGAAAGTTCGAAGAAAGTTGCAAACTCCAGAAGCAGTTATCAAAGTAAAGTGAAAGTCTAGTCATCGCAACTATAAGATGACAAGTGAATGAGTTTACAAAAAATAAAAATAAATAAATAAATAAATAAATAAATAAAATTCATCGCAACTATAAGGTGAAAAGAATAGCCAATGAGCTATGTAATAATGTATTGATCGATCAAGTGTGGAGTTTCTCAAGATTGCATGATAGCGGTTCGAAATAGCTAGCAACATTTGGTTAGTAGACTTTGACCATTTTGTATATTCTTTGTTATCAACCTTTCTAAAATATATCCCATGACTTATCCTTACCCTTTTGGCTTTGTGGAATTATCAAGTGTATTGACATGTAGTGACCATCCAATTTCTTGAGGAATTAGATAACGCGCTAGCGATCTAAGGTTATCCTTAGTGACCATCCGTTGTTTGGTGATGCAAGAATTCGTGCCAGCGATCTATTATGTTTTGCATAAGATATTTGCACTTAAGTTCGATATAGTTCTTGAAGCCTTAAACCCGAATAAAATACCTCTTTGATATGTATACTTGGTGCTCACGCCATATCGGTATAGTTTCGTTTCTTGTACAAGCCTATGGTAATATTTAGATCATGACTGAGCAATGAGTGTGATTTCTCTTATATACTCCACCAACCATATAAATGAGAGATTTGAGCGAATTATACTTCAATCCTTTTCGTGAGGTGTTTAGTAATGTTTATCAAGCGAGAAAATCAATTGGGTATTGTCAAACATCTCGGTGCTTCAAATTATAAAAGCTTAAAATGATGAATCTAACTTGTACTTGATAGATTTGCATCGCATTTTTCCTAAACATACTTAAGTTCCATGTGGATAATTGTTTTTACTTCTAGATTTGCTTGAGGGCAAGCAAAGTTTAAGTGTGGGGGAATTTGATAACGCTTAAATTGTGCATGTTTTTAGTATCGTTATTCGTGCTTTTATATATGTTATTTGGTTATATTTATAAGCTTTTGTTACTTAATCGCACCAAAGTATGTTTGCAAAGTATATGTAGCCAAGTACAGGAAAAAGGAAGAAAAAGTGAAAGAATGAGGAAGAAGGAAATATTTATGATCGTACAAAGATTCCCTTGTCAAGTTCCACTCCGAAAAGACATTTTAAAGAATGAAAGTCCAAGTATTCATGTTGACAAGTTCGAAGACAAAGAAAGAATCAAGTTTGGATGAAGAACAAAGAGCCATGAACAAGAAACAAGCCAAATACCAAAAGTCCAAAAAATATGTCCACAGCAACCCCCATCTGATCGGATGCATCCCACAACCGATTCGGATGGAGGCCATTTCTGAACACCAACCGATCGGTTGGAGACAATACCGATCGGTTGGATGTCGTCTGATTTGCCAAACTTCATCATTAAGTATTGTTTCTTCATACCAATGATTCTAGACCCTTCCCAAGTGTATTCTATGCTATTCCACTCTGCTTGAAGGCCAAGTTGGATCATTTAAGACCCTAGGGATTGAGAGTAGTATAAATAGAAGCCATTTTAAATTCATTGGAAGACACACAATTACCAATTAACTCTATAATCATCAACCACTCTCTAAATACACTCAAATTCGTCCTTAGAAGTCCAGGAAACTTTGGATGTTCAAGAAGTCAACATTTGGAGATCAAAACGTCAAGAAGTCAACACCAATACTTTGGGTATCACTACCTTAACATTTGTAATCTTATTTCAATCATTGTAAGACTTTCAATTATGATTTCTAATGTTCAAAGTTCTGAGTTTATGTTTATGTTTGCTATGAGTGGCTAGCTCCTTTGTGCACTTGCTTAGATGATGGTTATCACTTAATGATTTGCGTATGATTGTGATAACATGTTTTAATTCAATTTCAAGTTAATTCTAATATCCAATTGTGCTTAAGTTTCAAAGTGACATTTGTTAATCAAGTTTGACTAGTTGTTAATAATAAAGGTCGAAAGGTTTGTTGTTACTCAACTAGTTATAATCATTTGTCTATGAATGCTTGTTTTCACCCAATATTCTTGGTTTAACAAAGAAACTTAATTGTGGTTGTAATAAGAATGCTTTTGTCTATCAAATTGGATTGATTGTAAACCATTTCAAGGGTTGAAAGATTAGTAGTTTACCATCAATTGTAACCGTTTGTCTATGATCGGTTACCTTTTGTATTGACCATTTCCTAAGCTTATTTGATAAAACAAAAGATTTTTTTGTGTTTAAGTTTGTTAACCCAAACTTATGAACCTTGAATTGATCTTGAATTGGTTGGTTAAATGTAATGCTTGTGTTTATAAACTAAAATCTTGACGAAGGTTTAACTTGTAAGAACAATAGATTAGTACACCAAAACTAATTATCATAACCAACATGTTATCCAAAGTTATCACAATCATGCTTATCAAGAGTAATAGACTAGTCTAAGCAAGTGTAGTTTTTAATCATTCGAATTATCATAATATCATTGCTTGTTTTAGAGATTTACTTTTATTAGCTTACAACTCGATTCACTGACAAATCCCTGCGAACGATCCCGACTTACCATCATAATCTTGCTATAACGGACGAGTTTACTTGCTCGTATGTGTTATTTCTAGATTCAGTAATTCACCCTTATAAATTTAAAACTTGTACACACACGTAACACATCAAGCACTAAATAAGCTCTTTTAGGTCTGAAATTTGGCCAATAAGTTCTTTGGTTGTTATGCTTTATCTGTTTTGAGTTTTTTGTGGAATAGCTTATTGCATAAGTGCTTATTTAGAAGCTCAATGTTGCCCCAGTAGGCTGTTTGGATTAGCAGCCTATCCTTATTTCTCAGTTCAGTCTTGTTTAGCATTTGGCTTATTTGGCTTATTTGCTACCTTAATTTTATTGTCATTACTTGTAGTTGCTATTTGATTAGTTTAAATTTTATTTAGTTAAAATAGTTTTTTTTTTATCTCTAAAAACCAAACCAAAAATATTCGACAATCAAGCATATTAAAACGAAAAACACAAACGTAATTTTCAATTCAAATCTCGTCGAGGAATACGACTCTGGAAGTTCAACTGTCATTTTTCCTCAAGTGACTTTAGTTCTAACGGGAATACAAATATTAAAACTGCCCCGTGCTTACAATCGAATCAACTGCTGTACGGAAACATCATACGGATCACACAAATCCCCACTCTAGAGTTTCAAAATTTCTCTTCCACGATGATAACTAATCCATTAGTCACTGAATCAACTCAGGATCTTCAATAAACAGCTCCCTGATCTAATTTAACTAAAAGGTGATCTTAATCTCTGTTCATACAAAACTCTAAAAGAAAAATCCTTGTCACTTACGAGCCATCAAATCATAGTGAGCAAACACAACCAGACCCAGCACTTGTCAAATTCCCGCTCAACACCTCTTCCAAGTTTGAATAGTTGTTCTGTCTGTCCATCCGTCTGAAGATGAGAAGTCGTACTAAAATCCCGAGTCCAATCCCCATAGTCTTCTGTATCTCTTCTGGAAGTGTGAAGCAAATCGCGATTCTCTGACACGATCACTGCATGTGCGCCATGTAGCTTGAATAACCTTCTGCCGAAAGAAATCTCTGCCAATCTTCCAAGTGAGCCGACCTAGTTAAACGATCCACTACAACTCAATTCATGTTGTCCTTCCTAAATGTGCGCGTAAATCCCGTTACAAAGTTCCTGAAAGTTTAATCCCACTTCCGCATACGAACATCCCAAAATTAAGGAAAACCCCTTGTACGCTGATGCTGAATCTTAACCTGTTGACACGCTAAACACGTCACAACCAAGGTAGTCACAATCGTCTTGATACCATTCCATCAAAATTTTACTTCAAGTCTCTATGCATAATAGTACAACTAAGATGAATAGAGCAAATAGAAATGTGTACTTCAATCAAAACCGTTTCCTTCAAGTCTTCTTACATAGATCATATTCCACCGTCTTGCCCCTGAACTTCTTCATGTCTGTCACAAATCACTCCCAGGTCATGCGTCGGATAGTTCACCTCCTACGGTTCTAGTTGTATTGATGCATAACCGATAATCTTCCCCGTGTTGCAGAAGGACATAACCCAGTCTCCTTCTTGAGTAGGAACAAATCTCTCTTCAGCTTTTCAAAATTCTCCTCTCATTCTTCATCTCAACCAAAATTTACTCTTCGAGAATATTACATCGAGCTTCTTCTAACATAGAAATTTCAACACAGAATACGGAGATGGTCCCTGTGTTTCTCCATCGTTTCTGAATACACCAAGATGTCATACTATGACAATTTTGTCCAAGTATTTTTGAAAGACACGACTCATCAGGTTCATAGGAACAGTCGGAGCACTAGCCAATACAATTGGCATCATTAGTACTCATGACGACTATAACGGATACGAAAAGCAATTCTTGGAACATCTTGCACGTAACTGAACATAATCGGATCTTAATTCAATCATTGAGAAAATTCACACCCAGAAACTGATAAGACAAATCGTCGATTGGAAGTAAAGGATGACTATTCAAACTGTAGTACAATTCAGCTTCTAAAAATCAATGCATAATCTCATACTAACATCATTAATCTTCACGAATAAAACTGGAGCACACCATGGAGTCACACTCGAACGGATAAAACCACTTCCTAGAAGCTGGTCCTTAAATTCCTTCCCTTCAACTGATGTCGTTCAATACGGAGTTTTAGAATTAGGCAAAACGTCACTCTTATACGGATAGAGTTCTAAATCAACCAACTCACTGTCCTCAGGTACTTCTCAAGACATCCAATGATTCCAATAAGTTCAAGTCATATGATGTAACTATTAACACGTTGGCCAGGCGTCATAATACTTGCATCATATACACATGCCTTTATCACATTTCTAATCAAAAATGTTGTTACATTAATCATGATACTTTGGAACGAGCTCACACACACGCCACGACAGTCCAATACACAAATAAAAACCCAAAAAATCCTTAATCCTTAACATGGCCTGTTACTATTCAAGCCCAACACATTTTCAGCCCAAAAATTTCATTATTTCCTTTATTTCATTCGCATAAACCTCAATCACTTGGCCTCGATATCTTTGTATTTCGACACATAACCTACTCATTATTTTACATGGCTCGATTCTCTACATTCCCAAGATTCAGGAATGACAAGCCTTTTCACTTAGTTCGAATGTTTGATCATTAAACGAGGCTCAAAGTAATCGATAGTCGACACTATCACAAGTTCATCCAAGTTTAACCAAATTCGACAAAACTTGATTTTTACCTAAGTTACTTATGTTTTCTAGTCGAGAATGATTTGAATAAGTCTTAAACACATTTCCACACTTTCTCTAATCATGTTGGTCACGTTTAAATGTTGCTTAGACTTTTTTTTTATATGTCAACATACATAATATGCATAGTACACACCACTTGATCCTAAACCGAAACCCACATCCACTTGATCTTACATACAAGATTTCCTAGCTAATTTTATTCATTGTGTCCCCCTCATCCTATCCCTTTGACATATAATAAACCCAACTTGTGCATATAATACATTAAAACTATATATTCGATATACTATACATGCACATACATATGTTCACACCTATTCCTTTCTCAAACATATTTCACAAACATATTCTCCTAAGTTATCTCACTGCCACAATCGAATATATAGTCCCAACTTGACCATTATAATACATTATAACACGGTACTAAACTATATACATGCATGCATATACGTACGAATGATCACACACACTTTCATTTCACACTACAACTTGCATTCACACATATATTCCTAAGAGATTTCCTCTCTAGCCGAAGCCTCAAGAACAGGAACCATTTCATAGCCATTCGAATTCATATTTCATACTTACTCATGATTTTTAATCATTCATGCATTTTACTTATTGCATACAATTCATTCAAGCTTTCTTTTATCTATTTCATGTTCAAGTTATTTAAATTTCATTTATATTCGACCACCTAATTCCAAGGATGGCTAAAAATCAAGAACTATACTCATTCGACATATATAACCCCATACTAATACTTAATGAGACACTTTTTAAACTTACTTTTCATATTGAACGTTATTATGTCAATTATATATTTTTGGAACTTGTTATATTCGACTAGAAAGGCCCCATTTAAATCCATTTTTATACACATAACGTGTCGAGTAAAATACATCACTCGTTTCTCTATACACCCAACAAATAAGCTGTAACAATAAACTCTTTTAATATGCTCATTTGATACCTTTTTAATCGATAAAGTATATAGCACTCGAACAGTTTCTAAATTCTATATGTTTATCGAGTGGGCTTATTAGCCCACTAAGCATATAATAAGCAATCCGGATAAGCACTTGTTATAAGCAGTTTGAGTATGTTTTTAAGTCCCTAAAATAAGCCCAAGACCAAGCCCAAACTCCCTTGAAACCTCTCAGATCAAAATCTCTTAATGGGCCTGTTTTAAAACGTTATGTAACACCCCCTAATTTATGTTATGGCAGTGGAAAAGTAATTAGGGTGTTAAGGTGAGGATCGAAGTCATAATTACAGAAAACGGCTCAAAAGAGACGTTTTAAAAGTTGTTTGTCATTCAAATAATACTTTTATTCAAAAGTGATATATCATTTTAATAAAATCCCATGAAAGAGTGTGATAATTTGAAAAGAATGACATATTTTATTTTTACACCATTTAATTTATCAGAGTATATAATGCCCACTCCGCGTCTTGTCCTGCTCCGTTAATTTCCTGAGATAAACATGATGAGTGGCCTTTTACTCATCATGTTATACCCGAAAAACCCCACAAAAATGACCAAAAACACCCAAATGGACCATATATTGTTACAAATATCCTTGGATTGTGTTTTATGTGTTTCAGGTACAAAAGGATTGAAAACGAGGCAAATATGGACAAAACCGAGCGAGGAATGGAAAAGAGCCGAAAACCGAAGCCGGAAAAGACAATTTTTCATATCGATTTAATTCGAGTTCGAAAATCCCAAAATGGCCCTTCGATTATTCTTACTTGGCAAAATTGGCCCCTAGAAGAACTTTGCTAAAATGGCAGATTTGGTCCCCACAATTTCAGCATTTACAAAATTGGTCCTTATGTTTAAACCATATCTTATCCTTAACTATCAACCAAACCGGATCAAACATATACCCTAACCCATAAAATCATCAGCCCAACAAACTAAAGCCCACCTAAGCCCAACCCTTATCTTTCTTTGCTAAATCAAATACACAGGTCAAACACAACACCCTTAGTCAAAACACCAGACAAACCCACTATTCATTCTCCCTAACCTCCCAATTTCCTGCCTAATCAACTGATAATCACTCATCTATCACCATCACCCCCACTTCAGTCCAAGAAACACCCACATGGTCATGTCTCTTCTCCCCCCTCCACCTTGGCAAACCCAAGTACAAACACCCAATCCACGGCCAAGATTTTATTGAGTGGGCACAAAGATAATCCAAGGGTCCAAGATGAGCACAAGTAGCACAAGCTGGACTCTCCTCACAGAAAAAGCACAAACCCAGAAACCCTAGTTCATATATTTTTAGTATAAATAGAGTTGTAGTACAGTAGAATAGATAGGTTTATTATTTAGCTTAAAATTTAGGTATTTTTCTTTTTTCTTTTATTGTTATTTATCTTGTTTTTTAAGTTCCAGTAATGTAATTTCAATTCAGTTAATGCAAATTTAATTTTTCTTGTTTTTATTTTCTTGGTCAGCCAAAGTCAAACTTTACTGTTCATGTGCTTATTTTTGCTTATTTGCTTTCTTTGTGCCTTAATTAGTTCATCTTTAGTTGTGGTTTTAAGTCCCTTTAAGCCTTGATCAATCCATGCTTAATTTCAGTCCACAATAGATAGCAGACTAGTTTGTGATTGTTTCATTTATGCAGCCCCTTTTGATGTTTTTTAGTTGGATCATTTTAAGTTGTTATCAGCTAAATTTTTGCACCAATGATCTTTGCTGGCCTAACTAGCTTGTACCATTTTTTTTAGATTTTTAGTATTTTTCTTTCACAGCTTTTTGAGGGCTTAAAAACCCCTATTTCTGCCCTGCACTAAACTGATCTCAGCAGCCCCCCCCCCCCCCTTAGTTGCTGATTTGAATTGATTAGCTGCTTATTTGTTTTTTTGGTTTTTGTGGCTTATTCAGTACTTAGCTTATTTAGGTTGTTTCAGATTGCCTTAGCTTATTTTAGTTTGTCCCTTAGCTTATTGTAGCTTTTACCATTGTTCACAATAGCTTTTTGCCTATTTCCATTTTTGTCCCAACTGATTCTGCTTTTTAAGCTCATTCTCAGCTTATTTGTGGTTTTAAAAATGTTTTTCAGTATCAAAAGTACTTATTTGTAATTGCTAATTGAGTTTCCAAAGAGAAAAACTAAAAAAAAAAAAATGTTTGCAAAAAAATTGTGCATAGCTGGGGTCGAACCCCAGACCTTGAGCTCACACACACAAACACCAAACCATCCGCCCTAGGGTCTTTCTTCGGTTTGTACTTGCATAATTTAATTTATAACCCTTGTTCCTTTTAAAGCTATTCGAACTTATTTGATTTTTCCCAGCTTATTGAAATAAGCTGGGACTTCCTTTACAATTTTCCTAGCTTCAGTTTTATATAAAGTATTTTTACAAAAATTTTCAGATTTTTCTCTTGTCGTTTAGTATTTTTAATTATTTATTTTCTTTTAATTAGTTTTAAATTCGTATTTAATTATTAAAAAGTCAAAAAAATTCAATTCTTTTTTTTTTAATTTTCTTTTGTCATTTAGGACGTAGGAAAATTATTTTGGTATCCGTAGGGTTAATTTTCATAGATTGTTACGTTTACGCTCGTTTTTAATTTACCGTTCGCGTTTCTTGATTTTCGTTTTTAGTAGATATTAGTAACCAAAGTGAACCCTCGTCTTTTCAAGCATTTTAATACCAAACCAAAAACGATATCCTCAATTTCACACCTCGTTGGGACTACGACCCGGGTATTCGCTTATCCGGTTTATTACAATCGATTGTTGCGTTAAATCGTCGCGAGTTGACTTTTCTTCGTGAGAGGTTTGGCTTGTGATTACTTGGCAAACAATCAGTTTTTGGCGCCGCTGCCGGGGAGGTGTGTTGCGACAATATCGTTATGGTTTGACGATTAGTGACTTGGAGATCCTTCCTCGTGAAGTTACGTTTTTATCTTGTGAATATTTTTTGTCCAAAAATCCAAAAAAATTGAAAAACCAAAAACCCAAAAATATTTTTCTTCATCCTCTTAAACCGTTTGATTCTATCTTCTTAACCCTCATTAATGTTTAATTCTCATGTCATCACTGGGCTATACTTGTTTTGATTGTAAAAGCCCGTTGATTGACAGTCTTCGTTGTTCAAAGTGTAAGTGTGAGCGGTGTGGAAATCACAACCCAAGAGGATCTTGTTATTGGTGTGAAGTAGCCCTCAAAAGGGAGCTTAATTCCATCAATAATTCTCAAAGTTTTTCCGAACACCCTCCACAACCCCAACCATCTTCACTCACTCAGCATATTTGCTTTATATGTGGAGATCCATTGGGGGATGATTCACATTGTGAACGATGTTTCTGCAAAGGATGTGGGTTTACCCATGGACTTTGCATGTGTTGCACTTCTAAAATCGAAAATACACTTGATTATCCAAATTTTCAAAATGATTTCAACCTTCCTCAAAATTCATTTTGGCAAGAACCGTGCTATCAAAACTTCAATGATATATCATTTCAAAATATGCCAAATGATCTTTGTGAGTATTGTGGAGGTCCTCACCAAAGTTTTGATTGTCAAGCAAGTAACATGCTTGTCTATGAGCAAGTTGCGTGTAACGATCAAAATTTTGGTTATGACCAATATCCATATACGTCACTGAATCAATCACAACAATATTATTGTTGTGCGTACTGTGGAGGTCCTCACTATAGCTCTGATTATCAAACGAGGAGCCCGCTTGTCTATGAGCACGGCCCTTGTGACAATTATGACTATTCTTATCATGACCAACCTCCACAGTATCAAACGATTCAAACTCAGCCTCCGCCATCTCATCAAGAATTATTCCAAGACATTGATAATGAAAGGAATGATCATATGGATTTAGTTTTCAAAGATATACTCCAACGATTGCAAGATTTGAGGAATACATCTAATGATCTGGCTATTAATCATACCCATGAAGATCGTCATGAAAAATCTTGTGCAGAACTTCTAGCCGAAGAACGAGGAGCAAAAATGCGTTCCATATTTCTCAGGGCTGCCCTTCTTGATGACGATGATGATGAAGAAGACGAAGAGGAGAGTGCGATTCCTTTGAGTGATATCATTTCTCAGCTCCCTCAGTCTATTGCAATCACAAACATCTTTCCCTCTCAGTCTAGACCCGAGGACTCTCTCATTATGGGGGATGAGCATCTTAGCACTATTCCTGAAAAGGAATCGGACGAATTCATAAAGTCTAGTGCTGAGAACCTTGTCCCAACCCCAAGTGAGTCTGAGGAGATATTCGACAGAGAATGTGATTCTCCAATTTTTGGAGAATCTCTTGACATATCTGAGGTTACTTCCGGGATTTTCTCTAACACTCTTTTTGAATTTGATGATGATTGCTTTTCTAGCAACGTTAATCCTCTGTTTATTGAAGTGTTAGAGAATGATGAGGTCAAAGACACTACTGTTTTTGATAATACGACCTCAATTGTTAATCCCGAGAATCAAAAAGATATTCTTTCTCCGACATATGTGACATTGCCTTTTGGGGATCGCCCTTATATTGACTTTACATATGTCGTTCGAGTTTTTCTACCTTTCTTCACCTATAAGGTAGCTTGTCCTTTCCTTCACTCGTTCGGGAGTGAGGACAAAATTTTTGACCCCGGCATCTCTCATTCTTTTGAGCCGGGTCTATCTCGTTGGAGTGGAAATTTCAAGCCCTTCAATGTTTCTCCAAACATATTGAATGAAAGTCCGATGGAGATTTTCTCTTCCACATGCTCCTCCAAGAACAAATGAATTCGGGGCGAGTCAAGCTATACGACTCGATAAAAAACAAGCGCTTCGTGGGTGGCAACCCATGCTTATCCTTCTATTTTATTCCTATTTTCTAACACTAAGTGTGGGGGAATTCCTCTACTTGTTGCTTTGTTGTTGTGTGTTTGCCTTTGTTTTCAGGATTCCCGTAGATCGTGATGATTGATGCGCCTGTTTTCAATCCAGCCGCCCAATATCCGATCTTTATGTTTATGTTTATCTAGGGATATCTTATTAATCCTTTTTTTTTTGTGAAAAAAAAAAGATTTCGTTTCCACACTTAGCTAGTAGTCTTACCCTTTTACGTTCTATAGTGACGGCATAATAGCCGGTACTTTGAATATTGAGGGCAATATTCAATTCTAAGTGTGGGGGGGAATTCTCATTTGACCAAATTTTAAATTTTTTCACATATTGTACCTACTAGTCCCCTAGCACCCCCGTTTTGACCAAAAATTTAAAAAAAATTTATCATATTTTTCGTCTAAAAGAAGTGCTTGGCACAATAATAATAATTTGCTATACATTAATGCTTCGGTATTAGTGGAAGTTTAGACTTGATTAGGCTAGAACAAGGGGAATCCCGACTCTGCTAGAGTGTTGATCTAGCTGCTACCCTTAACTTTTAGGCTAAGTTTTTACGAATTGTGCAAATGAAAATGCTAAGCGTGGAGTAGTTGGTTCTCTTTAGAGCTTATATAAGTAATCTATGGCTTTTCCTCCCAGGAGATCCTAATCTGACTAAAATAAGTGCTATTTTCAAACTTTTGAATGCAAAAACCGTTTTTGTTAAGCAAATAAATTTTTATACAATCTTGATTTAGAATACTAGTTCAAAGTTTTATTTAAATTTCGGAACAAGCATACTTTCTTACAAACCCAATAAGAATGCAAAATGAAAGTGAGTCGTTGCTTGAAAGTTGCAAAAATGAAAGTTTTGAGTATGAATAAATAAGTCCTAACCTTCAGTTCGAGATCGGTCCTTGGATCCTTATTACCAAAAGGCGTTTAGGTCTTGGCTACCCTCTTGCACCGGCCCTTGGACCCTTAATTCTGAAAGGCGTTAAGGTCTTGGAACTCTCCGTTGTAACGGCCCTTGGATCCTTTATTCCGAAAGGTGTAAGGTCTTGGAATTTCCCCGTG
Organism: Artemisia tridentata subsp. tridentata; assembly: GCA_021014915.2. Lineage (NCBI taxonomy): Eukaryota > Viridiplantae > Streptophyta > Magnoliopsida > Asterales > Asteraceae > Artemisia > Artemisia tridentata. The sequence continues at coordinate 323,139,670 of CP139506.1, read as the reverse complement.
AAGCTCCGTAGTTTATGGTACAATAATGAGTTAAGTCAAAAAAAAAAAAAAAGAAAAAAAAAAGAAAGTGAAAAAAGTGATGAAAAATGAAAAAAATGTTTGTTGCTTATGAATAAATATGAGAAACTTGCTTCTTCTTAAATTTAAATCGAAAGTTGAACTAGTATTCGTCAATATTGTCTAAAAGTTGGACGGTGATTTAGAAATTGTTGACTTCAAAGATCCCGTGAGCTCCGATACTATTCTCGAGGGTGTAAAAACCTAGCCTCCTAAGTTTACTAAGGACAAGCTGAGAAGAAAGTCGCTACATGGAGTGATCTCACCTTTGAATCTCTAATTTCTAAATCATTGTCGGTTTTTTAACCCTAATAAATGTCGATTTTTACGGTCAAAACTTTGAAAACAAGCACACACACATAACTTATGAATAATTGTGGGAGCGAAAAGTTAAGTCTCGACTTACACAGATTACTAATATAAGTAGTTTTAGCATTTTACAAAAATGTTTGCACAAGGGTTTTAGACTTAGTTGGGGAGTATAAAAAGAGGATGACGATTACAATTCCCCGGAGTCACCCATTTTGTGTGATTCCCGTTCCATGATGCCATTTTTGAAAATCAAGCATTATATTTACGTTTATTCTCATTTTTATCTACTTGCATTTTATAATAAAGTCAAAATGGGGTGATATATTTTTGGTATCTTGATATTCTTTGGATCCTTTCATTATTTCATATGATCGGATTGCTAGGGACTAGCAATTGTTTAGTGTGGGAGACTGATGAGTGGCCTTTTACTCATCATTTTATACCCGAAAAACCCCACAAAAATGACCAAAAACACCCAAATGGACCATATATTGTTACAAATATCCTTGGATTGTGTTTTATGTGTTTCAGGTACAAAAGGATTGAAAACGAGGCAAATATGGACAAAACCGAGCGAGGAATGGAAAAGAGCCAAAAACCGAAGCCGGAAAAGACAATTTTTCATATGGATTTAATTCGAGCTCGAAAATCCCAAAATGGCCCTTGGATTATTCTTACTTGGCAAAATTGGCCCCTAGAAGAACTTTGCTAAAATGGCAGATTTGGTCCCCACAATTTCAGCATTTACAAAATTGGTCCTTATGTTTAAACCATATCTTATCCTTAACTATCAACCAAACCGGATCAAACATATACCCTAACCCATAAAATCATCAGCCCAACAAACTAAAGCCCACCTAAGCCCAACCCTTATCTTTCTTTGCTAAATCAAATACACAGGTCAAACACAACACCCTTAGTCAAAACACCAGACAAACCCACTATTCATTCTCCCTAACCTCCCAATTTCCCGCCTAATCAACAGATAATCACTCATCTATCACCATCACCCCCACTTCAGTCCAAGAAACACCCACATGGTCATGTCTCTTCTCCCTCCTCCACCTTGGCAAACCCAAGTACAAACACCCAATCCACGGCCAAGATTTTATTGAGTGGGCACCAAGATAATCCAAGGGTCCAAGATGAGCACAAGTAGCACAAGCTAGACTCTCCTCACAGAAAAAGCACAAACCCAGAAACCATAGTTCATATATTTTTAGTATAAATAGAGTTGTAGTATAGTAGAATAGGGAGGTTTATTTTTTAGCTTAAAATTTAGGTATTTTTCTTTTTTCTTTTATTGTTATTTATCTTGTTTTTTAAGTTCCAGTAATGTAATTTCAATTCAGTTAATGCAAATTTAATTTTTCTTGTTTTTATTTTCTTGGTCAGCCAAAGTCAAACTTTACTGTTCATGTGCTTATTTTTGCTTATTTGCTTTCTTTGTGCCTTAATTAGTTCATCTTTAGTAGTGGTTTTAAGTCCCTTTAAGCCTTGATCAATCCATGCTTAATTTCAGTCCACAATAGATAGCAGACTAGTTTGTGATTGTTCCATTTATGCAGCCCCTTTTGATGTTTTTTAGTTGGATCATTTTAAGTTGTTATCAGCTAAATTTTTGCACCAATGATCTTTGCTGGCCTAACTAGCTTGTACCATTTTTTTTAGATTTTTAGTATTTTTCTTTCACAGCTTTTTGAGGGCTTAAAAACCCCTATTTCTGCCCTGCACTAAACTGATCTCAGCAGCCCCCCCCCCTAGTTGCTGACTTGAATTGATTAGCTGCTTATTTATTTTTTTGGTTTTTGTGGCTTATTCAGTACTTAGCTTATTTAGGTTGTTTCAGATTGCCTTAGCTTATTTTAGTTTGTCCCTTAGCTTATTGTAGCTTTTACCATTGTTCACAATAGCTTTTTGCCTATTTCCATTTTTGTCCCAACTGATTCTGCTTTTTAAGCTCATTCTCAGCTTATTTGTGGTTTTAAAAATGTTTTTCAGTATCAAAAGTACTTATTTGTAATTGCTAATTCAGTTTCCAAAGAGAAAAACAAAAAAAAAATGTTTGCGAAAAAATTGTGCATAGCTAGGGTCGAACCCCAGACCTTGAGCTCACACACACAAACACCAAACCATCCGCCCTAGGGTCTTTCTTCGGTTTGTACTTGCATAATTTAATTTATAACCCTTGTTCCTTTTAAAGCTATTCGAACTTATTTGATTTTTCCCAGCTTATTGAAATAAGCTGGGACTTCCTTTATATTTTTCATAGCTTCAGTTTTATATAAAGTATTTTTACAAAAAATTTCAGATTTTTCTCTTGTCCTTTAGTATTTTTAATTATTTATTTTCTTTTAATTAGTTTTAAATTCGTATTTAATTATTAAAAAGTCAGAAAAATTCAATTCTTTTTTTTTAAAAATTTTCTTTTGTCATTTAGGACATAGGAAAATTATTTTGGTATCCGTAGGGTTAATTTTCATAGATTGTTACGTTTACGCTCGTTTTTAATTTACCGTTCGCGTTTCTTGATTTTCGTTTTTAGTAGATATTAGTAACCAAAGTGAACCCTCGTCTTTTCAAGCATTTTAATACCAAACCAAAAATGATATCCTCAATTTCACACCTCGTTGGGACTATGACCCGGGTATTCGCTTATCCGGTTTATTACAATCGATTGTTGCGTCAAACCGTCGCGAGTTGACATTTCTTCGTGAGAGGTTTAGCTTGTGATTTCTTGGCAAACAATCAATAAACATGCTTAAAAGTGTCAACACAAAGGTTGGTGAGTTCGTAGAGTTTGATGGGAAAATAATTTATTTCAATAAATTCAAGAGTGTACAGTGATATTTGAATTAAGTACAAGTATGAGTTACCAGTTGTTTTCAATAATCTGAGTGTGTGAAGTGACATTTGAAATAAATGCTAATAGCGATAAAACAAGTAATGAGTTGCTCTGGTTAAAAAACACAAGTAAGTCATATATGAGAACAGTTAAGTACAAGTATAGGAGCATAATCCTAGCATGAAGTGAAAACAATGATGTTATGCCTGAAAAACTACAAATGTGGAGTGGTGAAATACTAATACAGCTGTATCTAAATATATATGAAAACATATATATTCATATAATTATATTTCTCTAAGCCTCATGACACGCAAAACGTTAACAAAGTACCGTAAAATGGAGGAGTTCACATCAAAGAAATGATGGATTTTTCCCTCGAGTAATAGGTGATTTGCCAATTCTTATTTTTCTCAAATATAGTGCATCGCGACTAAATACGACTAACCACAAAGGCATTCCGTCTAGTTTTCAGTGGGATAGGTTGTCAACCTCAAACAGGTTTCGAAGCTGTCCACTATATTCGCGTTCACTTACTAGTGATTAATGGCTCATGATAGAGGGACTTTATGGCAACAAGGGGTGCTTAGGCTATATCAGTTAAGGGTGTTCATAAAATACATGTGCCTTAATTCTAGCAAGCATTTCCATTGAAACGAGGAAATAACATATAAAAGTGAGATATACATTCATGGTGTTACGTGAAGGTGTATAATGAAAAACCAGTATCATGTTACAACAAGCAGTTTGAAAATGCTATCGTTTGAGTTCAAAGTTTAAGCTAAGAAAACAATTTGCAAGTAAACAAGCATATAACTCTCCCAAAGAGTAAATCAAAACATGTAAGTAGGATTTATAATTCTGAGTAAAATTCTGTGAGTTTTCAGAGTATGAAAGTAAGCGTAAACAGTTGAGCATGTATCTCCCCTAAAAATATAAAACTTGTAAACAATTAAAAGTGGGGCTACGACTCACCTTATGTGATACTGGGGATGGCAAAAAGTAAGTTTAGGTGAGATTATGGTAACGGATTCAAAACAAAACCTGGTAAATAGAAAAGTCTGAGAATCTGACCAAATACGAATGGTGGAAGTCATATTGAGAACGAATAACGATTTGATCGTTAAAGTGAGAGTGTGTTATGCTTAAAATAATTACAATTCAAAAATAATATTACATATAATATTATCTTGTTTTTATGTCAATTATTTCAAAATATCATTTCCTCGAAAGTGGTGAAACGAAACATATAGTTAAATCGTTTAAAAACTCTTTATATAAATATATAACGAACGTTAAATATTACGTAAACGAAATATACAAAAATGCACGTGACGTGATGGGAATTCGCAGAATGAAGTATGTTACACCCCGTGCCCGCTTAGACCAAAAATTTAAAACTTTTTACGCGGAAACACTTGACTTTTACGGACATCTGATTACTCTTTTGACAACTGACAAAAATCTATAAACTTTCAGACCATGAGACTAATTTTAAATGAAACTAGACTCAATTACCTTCAAAACGACGGGTGGCACGACCCGTGACAACTTACGGATCAAAAGATATGATTTTTCAAAGTTTACCAAAATCTGTCTAAATCAAACCGAAATTTGGGGATTTTGGTCTCAAACCGAAATTTGGTACCTCCAAACCGAAATTTCACCCTTTTTCACAATAAACAACCCATGCTACCTTATTTCCACACCAAACTCACTCAAAACCATTAACATAACATCAACATATTTCATAGCATCATCTCATCACATAAGCAATAATCATGGCATCACATATGCATAATCCAAGATCATCTTCTCAACATGAACATACATAACACATAACTAGAAGGGTACCCGCGCAATGCGGCGGAGGGTACTCGGCGACTATTTTTCATTTTAAACATTTCCTTATTTATCATGTCTCAAATACTTTATAACGTAGTAGATATATGTTTTCAAAAATAGAACGTCTAAATTATTAATAGTGTTTTTAAATTTTAGCATTAAATTGATAGTTATAAGTTTAGTGTGTTTTTTTTATAAACAATTCTATTAAAATATATCATTACTGGAAGGGTTACTATATGGTTTAAATGAGATTTAAATTTTTAAATTTTACATTAATTTTTTAATTTTCCTTTTATAGTAATGTTTTTTGTCTTAAAATTTTAAGACTTCCTTTTATAGTAAGACCCAAATGCTTTATACTGTGATAATGTTGTAGGATTTTTTTATTTTTTATTTTTTTTTTTTTTATTTTTTTTTTTTTGTAAAGCATGAGTTTTTCTTTATATTAAGATTTCGTAATTGACATTTTAATGTATATTAGTATTTTTTTTTCCTTCAGTTTTATATGTTACAAGTATTGGTATGGTGGTTATACATTTATTTCCCATTAAATCACTTATTTGATCATTAATACGACGGTTACAACTTTTGAGATTACAAGTATTGATTAAGTTTTGAAATCCTTCTATAACAAGAAATAGGTTTTTGTCTTAATTTTTTTAAGACTTCTATAGTTAGAATGTCCTAAATGCATTATATAGTAGTATAGATGATAGAAATCCATATAACATATGCTATCATCATTTTACTTACCTTAATCCAAGCTAAACAATATCAATAACATCATCATCATCACAATCTTCCATCATCATCATCATCATCCTTTACAAATAACCAAACCTAACAACATAACAATCAAATACATAAACAAGGGTTAACATAACCCATAAAACATGCTCATCTTTCATTCTACATCATCATATGATCATATCTTGATCATATGATGAAAACCCACTTAATCCATAATCTATAACTTCAATAACCTCAAGAACATACATACTTACTTATGGAGGGTCATAGCTAGGAGAGTCCATAATCATGGAGCCTTCATCTTCTTCACCTTAAGTCTTCATCTAGATTTTCACTCCCTTTCTCCTCTCACTAGAACCGGACTTCAACTCCATCTAAAATGATGGAGAAAAGTCTAGAATAAACTAGTTATAACTATTTAGGTGGTATCTTTGGGCTATTGGCAAGAATGGCCATTCTAGTCTCTTTCTTCTTATTTTAGCCACAACTAACTTAATCACATGTTTAATACTTGGCAACCTAGGCCCCTTTAGTTACACATCATATTTTACATAACCACTTTAGTCATATTTTGACTATCGGGTTTGACCATTACACAACAAATGTTGACTGACCAATCACATAAGGTCTTTATCCATTTTCATCTAGGGGGGGGTCCCAACACCCGAGAAACGGGTCTAACAATTCTACCCCCTTATTCATAGCAACTGTTTAACTTCTTTGCGAAGAAGCCGTTGGAGAGGTATTGATAGTAACTATCGGGCTGACGCCCCCTACCCTTTGTCCAAAGTTCGAGGCATTGGGTGAATATAATCCAGGATACACATGATACATTATATGCAGTCAGGAGGTTTAGTTTGCTGCTATTCATTACATTAAGCCCCTTGTATATCGTATACACATCTGTCTTACTCGTACTATAGCAATGGGTTGTAAACACACAGGTTGCAAGTCTTGTATGGGCGGGACTTGGAACTGAGTGGATGTACAATACCTTTGCAGTGGAAACTTTATTCATGGGCTTTAGAATTTACACATATGCCCTAATCATACTTTAGCAGTGGCTTGTAGACACACAGGTTGCAAGTCTTGTATGGGCGGTGATTATATAATAAATTGCACGACCAGGCCTTCGATGATGATTAAAGGATTTATGGGGTGTTGAGGTTGCGCCAAGCTTGTCTTTACCCTAAAATAATAAATACTAAGACACTACGTTAGGTGATTGCGCAGGGGTTGGACCCTGCGAACCACCTCCTGCGTGCGAATAAGTATGTGTTATGATAAGTTGGTAGTGAAATGAGAGAGTTGAGTTAGCATACCATTGTTCTTGCCCGTCTAAGCTATTTATAGGGGAGGAAATAGGCCTTAGAGAGCTCTTGCACATAATTCGGAGATCATGGGGGCATCCCACGGTTTGTGGTAACCGCTAAGGCTTTGTGACCCACGATCTCCTCCTTGGCGGGAAAGCCTAAGGGAAGAGGGGATGTGGGTATGACCAGGTCAAGATGGTTCTCCATTCTAGTTACTTCAAAGGAGATACCCCGAAGGGCTTAGGGCTTCGATTGGCGGCTTCCCAACTGGTAACCACTTCATAGATGAATGGTTTTATGCCAATGGAACGTGTTAGGAGATTAACCTGGGTCTCCGAAGAGAGGGCTTTGTACAGGCTCGAAGGGGTGTCCTTCGACCCGTTCGGAGGGTACATCATCAAGCCCCCTAGTCAAAACTGATATATACGGATGAGTATATATTGCTTACTACTCTAAAAGCAGCCTAAACGTTATCATCTTCGTCGCAAAATTGTACAAAAAGAAGATAAGTGCTCTAAAACAACCTGCGCAATAAATGCGCTTAATGATCATTTAACTACCACACCCTAGACCATAATGGCTAGGATTTCGGTAACCACAAACTTCCTTTCAAAATTTAAAAACTATTTGAAGTTCGTGTATGGATCAAATTATGATTGCACGTGGATGGTTAGTGATGATGTACCCTCCGAACGGGTCGAAGGACTCCCCTTCGAACCTGTGCGAAGCCCTCTCTTCGGAGGCCCAGGTTAATCTCCTAACACTTTTCATTGGCGTAAAACCATTCATCTATGAAGTGGTTACCATGTGGGTATCTGCCAATCGAAGCCTTAAGCCCTTCGGGGTATCTCCTTCGAAGGAACTAGGACGGAGAACCACCTTGACCTGGTCACACCCATGTTCCCTCTTCCCTTAGGCTTTCCCGCCAAGGATGAGATCGTGGGTCACAAAGCCCTAGCAGTTACCACGAATCATGGGACGCCCCCATGATTTCCGAATCAAGTGCAACTGCCCTCTAAGGCCTATTTCTCCCCTATAAATAGCTTAGACGGGCAAGAACAATGGTATGCTAACTGAACTCTCTCATTTCACTACCAACTTACTATATCACATACTTACTCGCACGCCGTAGGTGGTTCGCAGGGTCCAACCCCTGCGCAATCACTTAACGTAGTGTTTTAGTATTTCTTATTTCAGGTTAAAGACAAGCTTGGCGCAACCTCTACACCCCATAAATCCTTCGATCGTCATCGAAGGCCTGGTCGTGCAATTTATTGTATAATCAGTGGCGCCATCCGTGGGACCGCTATAATTGGTCTCGTTATTTCCAAGCTTATAACCAACCAACTACTTCCACTATATATCCGGCATGGATAAAGGGAGAGAAGATACTCCCCCCCCCGGGTTTCTCGACCTTGGCGCCAATACCAATCAACGACTCCAACAACCTTCCCCCAATAACCACTTCCACGTTCACAACACGTTCTCACCCAGATGTAACACCCAACCATCATGCTTCGACATCGGCCAATCCGGAGCCTATTATAAGCCCAGCCTTTGTCGAAGCCAGCCACGAAGCGTTGGAATCCCTCCTAAGGGCTCGCAAAAGGCAAGTTAGGAATGCTGAGATGCGAAGGGAATTGGAATACTCAAGTGACGAGTATGATGAAGAGATGGAAATTGAGCCTAGGCCTCCGGCCCAAGGAGCAACACTCTCGGCCCTAAGGATTGGGTCGCCAGTGGGTCGAAGGCTAAGCAGAAGATCCGTTGGGTTTGAAGGGGTCCCGGAGAGGGCTCCGACTAGGAGAGAAGGAGCGGTTTTCGAAGGTTCCAACGGGAGGAGCCAACGAAGGGAAAAGACGGGAGTGAATTTGCCTCCATTGTTAGCAGCTCATCTTGGAAGGACCTAAGCAGGGGTTCCATTGCAGCCTTCTCACGCATCAGGCGTAGAAGGCAATCCGCCTACAATTAATATGGGAGGAAATCTTCCTCCCAATGGTATGTACCCCTCGTTCCAAACTCAGTCTTATCCTCAAGGTTTATATCCTCCAGTAAATGGGCAGCCTAATAACCCAAGTCTCCCTCAACCTTATGGGAGCATACCCTTCGGGTATCCTACGATATACCCTCCGTATGCCATGGGAAATGGTTACTCGTTCGGCATGAATGCATCTTATCAGACTTACCTTAGACAAGCTCCAATGGGAGTACCTCCACACCATACTCCATATAATACTGTTCCTATGTACGCACAACCCTATAATTGCCTATATTCGGACCCCATGGGTTCAGCTACACCCTTTGTTAGATGGATAGAAGACTACCCATTGCCTGATGGGTTGAAAATGCCTTCACATATTGGGACTTAGGATGGGAAGGGGGATCCAGACAATTTCCTACACTTGTTCGAAGGGGCCATTAAGATGCAAAAGTGGGTTATGCCTGTAGCCTGCCATATGTTTACATACACCCTGCGGGACTCTGCCCGTATTTGGTGGAATGGACAAAATCCAGGATGCATTGTCAATCTTGATGATCTCAAGGCTAAGTTTCGATCACACTTCAGTCAGCAAAAGAAGTTTACAAGGACACATCTAACGGTGCACAATATCAAACAAAAGGAGAATGAAAGCACAAGGGCTTTCGTCACTAGGTACACTGATGAAACTCTGCAGATCTTGGGTCTACGTGAAGATCAACGCATCTCTGGTTTCGTACATGGTCTTCGGAATCGAAGCTTGGTGGAATTCTTGTCCACTGACCTTCCGACAACTTAAAAGGGGTTAATGGAAAAGACGTATACTTGGATTGAAGCAAAGGAAGTATCTACCAATGGTGCTCCGATCGATAGAGACAGCAGCAACAAATTCTCAAAGCATTCCATGTGGGAAGGGTCAATGATGATGTACCCTCCGAACGGGTCGAAGGACTCCCCTTCGAGCCTGTACGAAGCCTTCTCTTCGAAGGCCCAGGTCAATCTTCACCCAAAGCACTCATAGTGTCTAACCTTTGTCGAGGTTCAGAACCTGGCCTCGGTCAACGTTCGGAGCCTGGCCTCCGTAGCCGTTCAGAGCCTGGCCTCCGTCAACGTTCGGAGCCTGGCCTCCGTAACCGTTCAGAGCCTGGCCTCCGTCACCGTTCGGAGCATGGCCTCCGTCAACGTTCGGAGCCTGGCCTCCATCACTGTTCGGAGCCTGGCCTCCGTCAACGTTCAGAGCCTCGCCTCCGTCGACGTTCGGAGCCTAAAGGTCAAACAGAACTGGTCAAAGAAGATCTGGTCAATAGCCATGATTTCAGCTATGATCTCCGTAACTGCCATGACCTCCGTAACTGCCTCCGCCAACGTTCAGAGCCTGGCCTCCATCACCATTTGGAGCCTTAAGCCCTTCGGGGTACCTCCTGCGAAGGAACCATAACGAAGAACCATCTTGACCTGGTCTCACCCACGTTCCCTCTTCCCTTAGGCTTTCCCGCCAAGGATGAGATCGTGGGCCACAAAGCCCTAGCAGTTACCACAAATCATGGGACGCCCCCATGATCTCCGAAACAAGTGCAACCGCCCTCTAAGGCCTATTTCTCCCCTATAAATAGCTTAGACGGGCCAAAACCATGGTATGTTATCTAAAGTTAACTTCACTCTCTCAATTTACAACCTACTTATCAAATCATACATACTTACTCGCACGCCGGAGGTGGTTCGGAGGGTCCAACCCCTGCGCAATCACTTAACGTAGTGTCTTGGTATTTCTTATTTCAGGTTAAGAACAAGCTTGGCGCAATCCCAACACCTCATAAATCCTTTGATCATCATCGAAGGCCTGGTCGTGCAATTATTTGTACAATCATTCAAAGAACAAGAACAAAAACAGAGACAGGTTTTCTCCGTACAAAGGTCCTAACCATGGTTTGCTAGGAAGCCTAAGTAAGTCTCCAAAGGAAATACTTGCAATAGAGAGGGCTGCCAAAGCTTTCGAAGCACCTCCTCGCACGACAAGCAAGGGTAAAAATAGGGATACTACAAGTATTGTCACTTCCACGAAGATTATGGTCATGATACAAACAGTTGCAGGGAGCTAAAGAAACAAATTGAAGAAGCTGTGAAATCCGGGCAATTGGCACATTTGGTGAAGGGTATAAAGAAGGGCAAGGAAAAGATTTTCGATACTCAATTGGCTAAAGATACTACTCCTATCGAAGCCCCAATACTCATGGTACATTGGGGCGAAGCCAGTTTAAAAAGAAAGGTAACGGAGCAGGAGGTAAACGAAGTAGGGGAGGTAGCATTTCCCCCTATTACAGGCCAAGTCCCTTCGAACGATCCAGTGGTCATCAAAGTCCTCATTTCCAACCGAGAAGTGAACAGAGCCTATATGGACTGCGGAAGCTCCTGCGAAATCATATACGAACACTGTTTTCTAAAGCTCAAGGCTTCGATCAGGTCACAACAGGTTCATTCGAAGATACCTTTGGTAGGATTCTCAGGCGAACATTCGTGGCCTCTGGGAGAAGTACCATTGGATATAACGATTGGAGAAGGAAGGCTCACAAGAACAGAAACCCTCATTTTCACAATTGTAAGGTCCGATTCTCCCTACAATTTGCTGATAGGAAGGACTGCCATGCAGAAGATGGGTATCGTAGTCTCCACCATACACGCAGCGGTAAAATTCCACACACCATATGGGATAGGAACCGTATTTTCTAGTTACAACTAGGGAAAGACAAGAGAAGTCAGTAAGAAGATCAAGGAAAGTCCTCAGGAGCCTCCGAAGGCTATTCTAAGTTGTACAGACGCCAAAGAACGCATTGTGGTAAATGAACTCTATCCATAGCAAACAGTAGTAATCGGAAAGCAACTCCCTGCTAACTTCAAAGCAGACTTGGAGAAGCTACTCAAAGCCAACAAGGATGTCTTCGTATGGACATATTCTGACATGACAGGGGTTCGTAGGACACTAATGATCGATGGCAAGCCCTTCGGCACAGAGCATAAGCTTAATGAGTTCAAACACATTGAACCAATTAAGCAGAAGCGACGAAGCCTGGCACCTGAAAGAAACGCAGCCGCTTGCAAAGAGGTGGATGAGCTTGTAGGAGCTGGAATTCTCAGAGAAGTGAAATACCAAACCTGGGTAGCCAATCCAGTTATGGTAAAGAAGAGTAACGGAGGGTGGCGTATGTGTGTCGACTTCACCGACATCAACAAAGCTTGCCCGAAGGACTGCTACCCTCTGCCAGAAATTGATTGGAAGGTCGAATCCCTCTCGAGGTTCCATTTGAAATGCTTTTTAGATGCCTACAAAGGGTATCACCAGATACAAATGGCGGAGGAAGATGAAGAAAAGACAGCCTTCTACACAGGGAAGGGGGTCTATTGCTACAAGAAAATGCCCTTTGGTTTAAAGAACGCAGGGGCTACCTACCAACGATTGGTAGACAAAGCTTTCCACAAGTAGATAGGAAGAAACTTGGAAGCCTATGTTGATGACATGGTATTCAAGAGCAAAACCGAAGAAGACCTACTCTCCGACATTCAAGAAACCTTTGATCAATTGAGGGCAATCAACATGAAGCTTAACCCAAAGAAGTGTTCCTTTGGCGTGGAAGAAGGAAAATTCTTGGGACATTTGATAACGAAGTAAGGGATTAAAGCTAACCCTTCGAAGGTTAAAGCCATCACCGATCTATAAGCTCCGAAGTAATTAAAAGAAGTACAAAGCCTAAACAGGAAGCTTGCAGCACTTAGCAGGTTCCTGTCGAAGGGCGTGGATTGATCTTTACCATTTTTCAAAACACTCAAGGAGTGTACAGATAAAAAGACTTTTCAATGGAGTTGTGATGAAGAAGCCGCTTTCCAAAAGCTGAAAGAATTCATGGAAATTTTACCAACACTTACAGCCCCAATCAAAGGCGAAGTGTTATCCATGTACATTGCGGCATCCTTCGAAAGCATCAGCCCGGTGCTCTTATCCGAAAAGGGAAATAAGCATGTCCCAATCTATTTCGTTAGTAGGGTCCTGTAAGGAGCTAAATTAAACTATCCAGAGTTGGAAAAGCTAATTCTAGCCTTGGTTTATGCTGCAAGGCGCCTTCGAAGGTACTTTCAAGCTCATCCCATAGCAGTATTGACTGACAAACCAATTAAGCAGATACTGTCGAAGCCTGAGAAATCAGGTAGAGTGGCCAAATGGGCCATTGAACTGGGAGAACATGAGATAGAGTACAAGGGTCAGAACTCCATCAAAGGACAGATACTTGCATACTTTCTCGCTGAAACACCTTCCGGACCTAGTCAAAACAAGGATTTCCCAAAAGAGAAGCCCCCAAAAATGAAGGAGGGGTGGAAATTATACACAGACGGAGCCTCAAGTTCCGATGGTTCGGGAGCAGGTCTAATGCTGGTAAGTCCGGAAGGAAAAGAGTACACTTATGCATTACGTTTTGAGTTCGAAGCTACCAATAATGAAGCTAAGTATGAAGCGTTGTTAGCCGGTCTTCGACTTGCAAAGGACATGGAGGTTCGTAATCTCTCCATTTTTGTGGACTCACAACTAGTAGCTAACCAAATCAAGGGCTTTTACGAAGTAAGGCAGCCTGCCATCAAGAAATATTTGGATAAAGCTAAAGAACTCCTGCATGGATTCGAGTCCCACAATATAGAGCATGTTCGAAGGAACCAAAACAAGAAAGCAGACGCATTAAGCAAGCTGGCTTCAATGGTGTTTTCTCACCTAACAAAGGAGGTTTTGGTAGAAGTATTGGCTGAAAGGTCAATCAAACGAAATGAAGTTTCTGATATCGTAACTGAAGAAGGATCTAATTGGATGACTCTAATAAGGGAATACTTGATAAGTGGCATTCTACCAGAAGATCCGAAGCTTGCACGAAAGGTCAGAGTCAAGGCTCCCCAATATAGACTTATTGGGGATAATCTCTATAGGAGGTCCTTCTTATCTCCATGGCTTCATTGTGTGGGACCGAAACAGGCTTCAAACATCATCTATGAGGTTCATGAAGGATCTTGCGGATTGCACGCAGGCCCTCGCTCTGTTGTTTCGAAAATAATGAAGCTTGGATATTATTGGCCGTCCATGCACAGGGACGCAATAGAGATAATACAAAAGTGTGAAGCATGTCAGATTCACTTCAAAGTTCCGAGACTGCCTAAGCAAGACATGACCTCTGTCACATCAGCATGGCATTTCTGCCAATGGGGAATCGATATAGTCGGACCCCTACCAGTAGCTCAAGGAGGGGTAAAGTTCTTGGTCGTAGCCATAGATTACTCCACCAAATGGGTTGAAGCAAAGCCTTTGGCATCAATAACAGGAAGGCATATGGAAAAATTTGTGTGGGAATACATAATCTGTTGCTTTGGTGTTCCTCACATTATCATCTCCTACAATGGGAAACAATTTGCCGAAGGGGTGTTCCCAACCTTCTGCGAAGGCCTAAAGATCAAACAGTCATTCACCTCCGTATACCATCCTCAAGGCAACGAACAAGTTGAAGTCACCAACAGGGACATTATTAATGGAATCGAGAAGAGGTTAGGACGAAGCCATCATGGGTGGGTAGATGAACTACCTCAAGTTCTGTGGGCACATAGGACGCACCCCAAGTCAAGCCATGGGGAGACTCCTTTTAGCCTTACTTACGGAACGAAAGCTGTTATACCCTCCGAAATAAGCATCGAAACAGAATGCATTGTGAACTTTGAGGAAAAGGCAAATGAAGAAAGACTTCGGGAAAACCTCGATCTTTTTGAAGAAAGAAGAGAAATAGCCTCAATCAGAGATGCTATCTACAAACAGAAGTTTGAAAAGTACTACAAAAACCAAGTTTGACCCTCCACATTCAAGCCAGGTGAATATGTCCTTCGGTTAAACAGTGCAAGCAAAGCTGAGTACGAAGGAAAACTAGGGCCCACATGGGAAGGACCCTACGTAATATCAGAAGCCTACGACAATGGAGCCTGCAAGCTCGCAACACTCAAGGGAGAGGTCATGGATAGAACTTGGAATGGTACCAGTCTTCGTAAGTTTTACATATAAGGCTTACTATTTATAAAGCACTTAGCTTGTTTTTTCAAATTAATGTAACACATTCTTCTCACTTGGGGAAAGAAGCATTAATGGTAGGTGTCTTAGTGTTCATTTCTTAAAATGATGTAATCCTCCTTACCCAATTAATGATATAACGCATTTCCCTCAAATCTCTTGTTTCGTTCTTTACAGCAAAGATTTGTTCAGCCAAGTACTTTACAAGTTTCAATATCAAAGGATGAATCAGGACACATGTCTTGTATACAAATAACATCCATTACAATTCACATTAACTTTCCTATAAAGTCTTAGGGTATTCTAAGCCCTTTGTATCTTAAGGATAAAAGACGGAGTGGGTCGCGACCCTCTTTCGCAGTCAAACTATACGATTGCTAAAAATCTTGGTCCAAAATACACACAATAAGGTATTAACCTTAGGTTGTATGTGTATGTTTATTGAAAGTGTAAGAGAAGAAAAGCATGACATTCAAGGAGGAACATTATCCCCTAACTGGCATTACTAAGACCAAGCGTGGTCAATGCCAACAAAAAAATACCAAGGAAAATGTTTGAAGCATGGGTCGAAGCCCAGCATGAAGCAAAGATGAATTGTCAAAACATATAGGCATAGGCCTAACAAGCATAATGGGACATTGTTTAAATGGGTACATGCCACCCTTAAGACTAAATCACTACCAACACGGCAGCCCTCATGCATTTTTCAAGAAATTTGGGTCCTTTGATGGAGATGGAGGCCTCACAGATGCAATCTTCTTGGTTGGAGTGGGGGGCTGAATCTTCCTCGGTTTCTTTGTCAGGAGATCTTCTACTGAAGCTGAAGGGTCTTTGGTTGCTTCGGTGAGGAAAGGGTACTCTGCTGAAGTGAACGCATTGCCAACATCATTATACTCTTGCTCAGAATTTGGACGATAGTAAGGTATCTCTGACAAGACCACAGGTTTTTTTGTCTGGGCAATTTCTTCCAATGTCGTACACGTACCATAGAAAATTGCCGCGTTCACCAACCTCCCAATGACCTCCCCCACCTCATCACTATGGTACAATTCCATTGCAACATGAGGAACAACCTTCGAAACCACCTCAGCTCTGTCCTTCTTCAAGTTCTTGCATTGGAGTTGAAGTCCATCAATCTCCTCGCAAAACTTGATCTCTTCCTCAACCAACCTAGCCCTTTCGGCTTCAAGACCTGCACATGTGGACTTGAGTGTCGTAATTTGTGCTCTATAACCAGACACCTTAGCCTCCTCCACCCTCAATCTGTCACATTCTGTTTGAGATTCCCTCAATTTTCCTTCGAGACTATTGATTTTTGTTCGCATGTCTTGGACAATCGGATTCTTCGCCAAATCCTTCATTACTTCTTTACACTTGGCTTTAACTCATCATACTCATGATCCCTGTCTTTTTCTTTGGCTAAGATGGCATCCATTTTCCCTCTTACAGCCACCACTGTTTGAACCAGGTCCCTTGTTCAAGAATTAAGATGATTATCTACAACAGCTTGTCTAGCATAACTCTTGGAATGAAAGTTATAAAGCTCCTCCATGGACATGTTATCCAAAATCCCTTTACAACTGGCAGGTGTCATCTTTTCAACCAAATGGTGGCACGCAAGGGCATTCGGAAGCTCCTTTGCATCAGGAAAACCTGCAAAAGATAGGACAGTCAACTATATTAAGTATGGTATTTATTATGCGTGAAAGATTTCCACTTACTAGGAGTTTCATCTTAAGGAATCTTTAGGGTGGTAGGTACGAAGGTTTTAGCATGAGTGCTTTTGGGTTTCACCGTTCTTGTCGAAGGGGTTGAAAGAGATAATTTCCTTTTCGGAGGAGTTTTCACAGACATAGCAACTCTTCCTTTCCTACTTGTCTTCTTGTCTGACATGCTGGAAGACCTTAAGAGCCTCACTTGAAATTCCTTGATAAGGGGATCATCAGAATCTGCTACATTTTCCACAAAGTGCAGAGTCTCGTTATTGTTGACTGATATTGACAGGGAGCCCACTCCGTAGCTCACATTCTTTGGATCTTGGGGGATGATACTAACCTCTCTGGTACCACGGGCTACAACAAAATTTCTGAATGCCATTCCTGCAACAACAAAGGAGAAAAGATAAATATCAGCAGATAAGTTATTTACTTTATTTGAATGGGTATATACATACTCTTCCCTTCACACATTATCTCAGGTTTCAACGGAGAGCCTTCCCAATGATCAACAATGCCCGCCCTATACAGAACCGGCTCAGGAAACGTTTGAACATCAAAAGGGTGGCGGGCAAGACGCTGGTAAAGGGGATTGCTCCTTATATGATATGGCAAAGGGTCATCAAAGCATTTCTCATCAAACCGGAATGCTTTATCCAGTAAGGCTGGATATTCTGGAGGTATGATCTTGTTTTGTACATAAAAGAACAAACCTTTCCATCTTCTTATATTGGCGAAGGGTTTAGTAATTAAACAAGGCACATCATGCTCACTTCTCTTGGCCAAGGTTATCCAATCACCATCGGGGCAAAGGTTAATAAAGCCTCTAAGAACAGTAAGAGTTGGTTCATAGCCATAAGCTTTGCACACAACAATATAGGTGGTCAACTTGGCTAAGCCAAAAGGATTCAACCTGGAGATATGTACTTGATAATATTGTAAAAACTCTAAGATTAGGGGATAGATTGGAATCCTAAAGTTGGATTCTGTAAATGCATGCACATAAAGCCCCACATACCCCGTTGGAGCATCAAAAGTATTTTGGTTTTCGTTTGGAAGTATCACTTTAAACCCTTGGGTATAGGGTATTTTCCAAGAAATTCCGTTAAAGCCTGCTTTGATAGGGTACATTTTTGTTGCCTAATGATTCTTTTCACTGCCATACTCATCTTGAATTAGGAACAATGAGAGTAGGAGGTCAAAGAATTGAGGAGGGAAATTACCTTAAAAATTAGAAGAAGCACAAAGCACAGTATTGTGTATGTGTATTTTGGGCGCAAAGGAAAAGTAATCTAGAGTTAGGATTATAAAGGGTTTATGTATATCCTTTGTAGTTCTTATCCTAGCCATACACGTGCAATCATAATCCGAGCTATACAAGGACTCCAATTCATTTTTTAAATTTTGAAAAGATGTTTGTGGTTACCGAAATCCTAGTTGTTGTAGCCTAGGGTGTGGTAGTTGGATATTCATTTGCCTCATTTATTGCATAGTTTGTTTAAGCACATATCTTTTTTCCGTCTGAATTTGTGACGAAAGAGATAGGGTGTAGCATGTTTTTTGAGTCGAATGCAATTTATACTCGTACGTATATATCACTTTCGACTGGGGGGCTTGATGATGTACCCTCCGAACGGGTCGAAGGACTCCCCTTCGAACCTGTGCGAAGCCCTCTCTTCAGAGGCCCAGGTTAATCTCCTAACACGTTTCATTGGCGTAAAACTATTCATCTATGAAGTGGTTACCATGTGGGAATCCGCCAATCGAAGCCTTAAGCCCTTTGGGGTATCTCCTTCGAAGGAACTAGGACGGAGAACCACCTTGACCTGGTCACACCCACGTTCCCTCTTCCCTTAGGCTTTTCCGCCAAGGATGAGATCGTGGGTCACAAAGCCCTAACGGTTACCACAAATCATGGGACGCCCCCATGATCTCCGAATCAAGTGTAACTGCCCTATAAGGCATATTTCTCCCCTATAAATAGCTTAGATGGGCAAGAACAATGGTATGTTAACTGAACTCTCTCATTTCACAACCAACTTACCATATCACATACTTACTCGCACGCCGGAGGTGGTTCGCAGGGTCCAACCCCTGCGCAATCACTTAACGTAGTGTCTTAGTATTTCTTATTTCAGGTTAAAGACAATCTTAGCGCAACCTCTACACCCCATAAATCCTTTGATCTTCATCGAAGGCTTGGTCGTGCAATTTATTCTACAATCAGTTAGGATAGGAACTACGAGGGATATATATAAACCCTTCATACTCCTAACCCTAGATCACTTTTTCCTTGCGCCCAAAATATATATAGACAACACTGTGCTTCGTGCTTCGTTAGAGTTTAAAGGTAATTTTCCCTCCCAGTTCTTTGACTTCTTGCTCTCATTGTTATAGTACAAGATAAGAATGGCAGCCAAAAGAATCATCAGGCAACAAAAATATACCTTATTGAAACAAGCTTTATCAAATTTTCTTGATGAATACCCCATACCCGAAGAGTTTAAGGTGATGCTTCCGAGCGAGATCCAAAATATATTTGATGCTCCAGCAGGGTATGTGGGGCTTTACGTTCATGCATTCACAGAATCCAACTTTAGGATTCCAATCCATCCCCTAATCCTAGAGTTTTTACAATATTACCAAGTACATATCTCCAGGTTGAATCCTTTTGGCCTATCCAAATTGACCACCTACATTGTGATATGCAAGGCTTATGGTTATGAACCAACTCTTACTGTTCTTAGAGGCTTTATTAATCTTTTCCCTGGTGGTGATTGGATAACGTTGGCCAAGAGAAGTAAGCATGATGTGCCTTGCTTAATTACCAAACCGTTTGCCAATATAAGAAATTGGAAAGGTCTGTTTTTCTATGTATAAAACACAATCATACCTCCAGAATATCCGGCCTTGTTAGATAAA